>JAJEKV010000177.1:0-748328 GCA_021234155.1 Isoetes taiwanensis | reverse complement strand
CGAACATGTGCCTTTCTTTGGAATGTGTTTAGTGGTCCGGCGCGTCTTCTATGGCTTTACTTAGGTCTCCTCGACCTTCTTCCAACATGCACTGGCTTTGGCAAGTTAAAAGTGCAATATGTGAAATTTATTGAATGTGAATAAAGGTTGTGTAGTTTTGCAGCGTTAGCCGATCCTCACGCATGCTTACCTGTTATTGTTCTATGTATTATTATTCGCTAACTTAGTGTGTATTCTCTTTATATGGTCGGTAACAATATTATCAAGTATACACACCAGTTTTTGCGTTTGATTTTGCATTGTGTTCGTGCATGCTTTATATGTTTTCACAAATGAATCTATCTTATGAGTTTTAACGTACTAGGTAATGCCATTTGCTCTATTAAGTATTAGAACCGACATATTCGATGGGGACGTCTCCTGAATAGGCCAAGATATGCCTATCATAGACCCATCCTAGGAATGTCATGTTTGTTCCGTGTCTTTTTGCTGCGGTATCTACAAGTCTTGTGTAATCTCTACATTCATGCTCCCTAAAGTACATGCAAATAAGCACCATTAAAATCCATGAATTGCCAAATATTTGTTGAACGGAAGCCGCGGCACTTTGCACCTTGGAAATATGTCCTTTGGTATCAATTTTCCCTTGTATAACTGATAGATGGATTAAAAACAGCAAGCCTTTAATGATGCAGTGATGTACTTGTCAAGCTATGCAATATTGAAGTCTTGTTCTTGGAGCAATAGTACTCCATAATTGGAAGTTTATATGCTTTCATTATGCTAGGAAAATAATGTGGTTCATTTGAGTAGTAAGTCAAGGCTCAAAGATGAGTAGGATTCTCTCATATATTTATCATGCTTGTATAATAAGTTCCGTCTCAGGGCCATATAGCATGTCAAAAGCAACACGTCAAGTTCAAAATGGTTAGATCTTGCGTCTTGACTTCCTTTTGTCATTTGCTGCCATCTCAGTGTGGGTTAAAATAGTTGATGTTATATATCCTAGACACAGTGGTTGTTCAAAATTACATCTGTCCAGGTAATTTCTTACATTCTACCAATGTTAGTAGCAAAGTTGTTTCTAATGGCTAAATAATGGGAGCTTCAATCAGTAACATTGAAGGCCTTATGCCTTTGTAGGAACTTGTATTTCATCTCCTTATAGGGAAATTGAAGCTGCACCCGCGGATGTGAGTGTGTTACTTCAATTCTCCTTTTAATTGTAGAAGCTAACCTATGAGATGTGTGAAGCTAGAGCTTTTTTATCTTTTATATACATGTGTAAGGTTTTACATAATATCCTTTATCTTTTGAACTCCTGATGTAGTAATATTCATGAATTCCAGAAGTTATGATATGGATAGTGCTTTTTAGGTTTCAGAGCTAATTTGTGATTCCTATGCCTATTCCAAGTGGTTCCTGTACCGCAACCAACAGGTCTCAAGTAGAATTTTTCAAAGGAAAGAAGAGACTGATGCCATTACATGTTCCCAACACCCGGGCCTGCTATAACGTTACCAAAGAAATGAGGTGTCTAGATGCTAATAATTTAGAATGAATACACCTCAAATGACTATTCTATGCTATAATATGTGAGTATATCCTGAGATATTAAGGTGTTTTTGTTTTGATGTTTCCTCTAGTGAAATCTCAGTTTTACAAGTGCTACTTCAAGATATAGCTCTATATCTTGTTGTTTTCATATCTCCTTATATCCTCGCGGATTCAACTATCTAATTACTTATTCTTGTTTCTTCGTGCTACGGGAGAGTCCTACGCAAGTGAAATGGCTCCTCGCCATGGCAAAATGCCCCAATACTTACAATTCGCTCCCCTGAATCATGGTACATCAAAGTTCCCCGTATGAAGTGGGCGTAACTGGGCCATAATTTTTCAATTTTATTACCTCCAAGCCAAGGCTATGCGCCAGCTTGAGTAAACAAGACGTCAAGACATAGAGGTCTAACAAGCACCCTTAGATGCTATATGTGATCGTCACCGCGAATGGTTCTCCTCACACGGCTGGCTAGACAATGTTGGGACAACAAATTTTCTAATGGCATTCCATAGTTTGGCACAATGGCAGAATCATTCTTGGAGGAGAAATAATCATGCACCCTAATTCCGTGATAACTTGAATCACAACAATGGTGCCTCCGCCTAAATCTTCAATAATCAATCTTTCCAGATGAGTTTGTAATCGCTGTTTATTGCTCATACATACCCTCACAATAATCTATCAAGACTCCAAATGGGCCCATTAATAATGGGGTTATGTAAAGAGCCTTTTTTCCTAGTTTTCCTCAGTGGTCAGCAAGAAGATCCAAATAAACTTTCATATAAATCCATTTTGTCCACTAAGGTGAGAATCGAGATCTTCCTCGTGATATTCATTAGATATCTATATATTTTGCTTCAATCAGCCTCGCTTTTTATATATTCAAACTCAATAATACTATATTATTTGCGTACATAATGTTGAAATTCATGAGCCTAGAATAGTAACAGAAGGCCATGGGCCTTCTAAATATAGATTACAGATTTAAATGTTTACGTGATATGGTACCTATTGGCAAATCAAATGCTACTTGAGTTTTTGCTGTTCCTAGCGGGCAATTGGCTCAAGTGGGTTTTAAGTATATAAAACCTTCAAGGTTGTTATATATACGCCCTGGTATAACCCCATTACTATTGTTGCCGCGATGATAGCTCAGATTTGGTATATTGCCCCAATCTTCCAAATACCTTGTATTCCTAGTCTCAGACTTCATACCGCAAATCAATGCTTGACGCTTGGTTATAACCTTCTGCAATTAGAGACACCGCTAATCGCGGGGCTTATCGTGGATGGGGATCGCTAAATTGGTGCAGAAAGGTATCGTGGGGAAAATAAGTATTTCTAGTCTCTCGATACTCAATGGATGTTCCTTCCGGTGATAAACGAAGGCGGTATTAGAAATTAAAGAATCGGTTACCGCATACAAAGAAGTCGCATTCCTTCTTTAGGGGTTGTGAAAATAAACGAAGATTAGTCGGCACCGCAGATAAGTTATAGATGGCTTTTATCTATTCCGCTTGCGCAGCATTGAAGAAATATGCTTTATGATTGACATTCTGATAAACCTATTACTTAGATCAGTGTAAATAAACTTCAAGAAGTTTTTATTTTGCGTGCATTGATGAGGATGAATTCCGTTCTAATGCGCTTGGATCGAATGCATTGTGTGTTTTTCATGGTTATCCTCTATATGACTCAACTCAAATCCTAAGGCAGCCTTCTTTTGCATTTCCCCAGCTCGTTTAAGTCCAAGCCTAACCGAGGATGGGAACAAGCCAAAGAATGTCCTAGGGGTACCCAAACATGACCCCTTAAATTTCTAGGAGGACGGCTCATTGGCCATGCTTTCTGGGTCTTAACGCTTAAGAGCGCTATTCCCATTTCAATTATCAATGAAGTTGTTTGTGTCATGCCACTTTCATTACAATCCCTCCTCAAAAGAAGGAGAGAAACGGCACATATTTAGGAGCTATGATTAGATATTGCATTGTGGGAACTTGAGGTTATTATTAGGAGTTGTCTTTAGATATAAAAGAAAAGATATATAATATGTGATAAATTATGTACTAGTAATTTTTAATTTGAGCCTACAAATCTCTTTCCCTCAAGTTTCTCTAGATAGGGACATAAAAATGTGACTTACCTTCATGTCAGTCAGTAGAAACAATGCAATTAGGGTTTTATATGGCCCATCCTAATGGATGCATATTAGCAGCTCTAGAAATAAAACAAAAGAACTTGGCTAAGAAACAAATCCCTACTGACCAAACAAAATTAATTAAAATTACACTTCCTAAGCCAATGGCAACTTTATTATTATTAATGCACAAGCAATACAATAAAAGCAACCCCTCGCAAGCACCTTGCCATTATTAATGTGTCAAGTTATTAGACTACAAAGAAAAAATAAAAAACTGCTCATAAAGCAAAAAGTGTATTCTAAGAGGCTGAATGCAAAATTTAATCTATTTACCCTCCTAGTAGAGAAATCATGAAATGGCTTTGCACGTTTGTACTATCTCCTATATACCACAAGCGAGGGGCAAGTAATTCTCCAATTTGTTTTAGGAAAGTCATAAACAGATTCTTAGAGCTTTGCTATAAGATTTAACTATAAGACTAGAATCCGAATCCTGCAAAGAACACAAATTACTTTTAGGCATACGGCTGAAATAAAAACATGTCGATGCAAGCATTCTGTCACAATACCTTTGGACCAAATGTGCTCACAGGATGCAAAGATCCTCGAAGAAGATGCATCATTTCACCTTTCACTGGTACGTTATGCATCCTTCTTTAAAACTGCTTGTGTCAGCTCATTCACCTTCTTCTGCATATGCTGCTGGAATGACAGAAATTGGGATCTGAGGGCAACAGCTAGATCAGGAAACTCCAAGTCCAACAAAGAACAGCTAAATGAATTATATAGATGTTGATTTGACCATAAATGGCTACCATTGCAACCACATGAAATCCTTGCAAATGTTCTCCTATCGAAGCAAATTCTCCTTGTTCCAAATATGTCTGCAATGCAATTTGGACTATGTAAACAGACAAATTTGAACAGTTTTTTAACTCAAGAAAAGCTTTTAAATAATTTTTTTTTTTGGTGATAGTTACATACTTTTGTCAAGCATGATTGGGTTCACCATCAATATAAATTTCATTTGAACTTCGATATGATTCAATTCCCACACTTCACCACATGCATGCCGCGATCCACTTGTAAAGCCAATCAACAAGCACAAGGTTTGCATCAGGAGAGATATGTTGAATAATTGCTGCTGCTTATATATTTTGCATGTGCAAAACATGTCACTGGATCTGGCAATAAAGCAAGTGTGGCATGTCCAACTGAAGCCTTTTGTAATAAGAGGTCAGATAATATTGAAAATCTGCAGAGTTCTAGTTTCACATTCTTTTACCTGAAGCCCTTGCTCTGAAACCAGTCCTTTAAATTATTTTATAAACCTGCTAAATTACAAATAACTAAATTACAAATATATAGCATATAAAGAACTGCATGGAACACTGAATGAAGACAATTGAATGGAACCCTAAAAGAAAAATTGTAAAGCTATCAAGTAAAGTGACAGAAAGTCCAAATAACCAAATTTACATACAAGAAACTTATCATATCACGAGAGGAGGTAGAGCATGAGGTTTTGCAGATGAATATATAGTAATGGGGGCATACTCAGCGGGGTCGCGGTTTAAAGAATATATGCAATACCACTAATAATCACTATTTTTAACCACGTCAGTGCATATTATGCATTTTCTACCTCATGGCTGCAATAAGCATTCTTTTTCAACGTCCTGCCAACCTAAATTCTCTTTTATGTCTGTACACCTTTACTTTCTTTTGTTAACTGAACTTCGAGAAACCTAGATGCTAGCTATGCATATAAGCAAGTGAATATCTGATATGCCCCTCAAACCAAAAGCATTCATGGAATTCAAACTCAAAGGGCATATCTAACAAGGGGATTTATCATGAAACTTTTGCTTTTACATTCATCAATCAATTGGATGTCAGCCCAAAGGTTATATTGTTATAATATTTAGCTTGCATAAAAGTAATTGAGCACTGACTTTTGTAGAAGCCTGAGTTGTAGAATCAGAGTGGAATCATCGCCAACATCCACAGTGCAGAGATGGAATCGCCCTGCTAGAAAGCATCTCTAAAAGTGAGGTCCTATGTTTCTGATATCTAAACACAAAAAGAAAAAGAAAAACACCGTTCACTCACATTCAACTAGAAAGGGAAAGAACTCTTAACAGATAAAATTCCACCACCATAGGTAATAGGTAAAGCCCATACAGCATCTGCATCAGGGAAGCTGATCTGCAATTGAACCAGATGTGCTCTGAGATTTGAGATCAGGGGAAGGAGTAATGAAATGGAGTCCGCGATGTACCTTGTTGGGCAAGATGAGCTTGAGGGGATAGGTTGCAAATACATGAGTAGGCAACAGATCGCCCAGCGACCTTCTCAACAATGAGTGGCCTTTCCCATAGTTGCTCTTCCGTTCAGCCATGTCCAAAGCTGACTTTATGCTTAAGAAAAGTAGATATGAGAGTGGAATCACACTAACTCGTCCAGAATGGAGTTTTTATGTCTTGGACAGGGGATGGAGATGCCCAAAATCCGTATCATCACGAGCTCAAGAACGACAGGCCACGTCAAAAAAAATTTCAGCAAACCGGCTTGAAGCCTAAAAAAAAAGAACCTGAAAATTCTTGAGGCTGACGCTGTCGGATCTGCCGGAATTATCAGAAAAAGGCACTGCCGTGTTTGAACAGATGGAACTGCAGAGAACTCAGATTAGGTTCACGTTTAGATCCTAAAAATTAGGGTCTTGGAAGTTTAAAGCCTCGTGTCATCGCCTGAAAACCCGGCTAAAATTTCTCTCTTGGTCGGCCGAATAATTTTGGAATTTTTGGTATTTTGGGCCTCTAGCAACCCGTTGTTACGTGGAATGGGGAATGGAAAGGGGTGGGGGCATTCTTGCCGGCCTGCGACTGCAGAATCGGGATTCACGCGGTCGGCAGCGCTCTTGGATTCTACTTGGTGGTGGCAAGAATGCGGACCCCTTTCATTACAACTACGTCAAAGTAAGCTCCTTGGCCCAGGATGCATGTTTTTGTGAGGCTATTTGTCATTACGGGAAGAATGAATCAAAGAAAATAACGGAAGGGCACTCCTTACCTTGGCGTTCTGAGGAATGGCCATGTGCCTTGAATTACAGCGTGGAGTCCCCGAATTCAAAGCGATATTTGTTATGCAACTTGAAGTCATGGGGTTATCGATTGACATGTTCAATAGGCGCCATTAGAATGGGTGAGATTGCAAAATGTTAAGTGAAATGCGAGAATGTCAATTGGAAAAGTTGAGAACAACACCGGAAAAAAAGTTGATCGTGGCATGGCGCCATTGGCCTTCGCGGGTTGAATTGTGGCACCTGACTTTACATTATGTGAGCAAACAACAATTAGTGGATTCTTATAAGTGGAATGGGGCTGCGAGGCGTCGAGGAAATTTGGCGATAGCAGCTCCCATTTCGAAAGGGAATCCAAAAATTATTGTTGCTCCATGGCGTCAAAAAGGAAAGTTATGGCCTTGGGAGAGGATTAGTTTTGAGCAGATCTTGAGATTGGTCATAGGTATGGCAAGAATAGAGTTTTAGGTTTTGATCCAAAATTGTCGGTCGAGGATGATCGGCGAAAAGATGTTATCGCATCAAAGAAAGCCATCTCCAGCGAAGTTTTGGGCTAGCCATAGCACAAAGCCCCATACAAATAAGCTTTGGGTTCAAAGAAAATCTTCGCCATAGTCTTGGCCGGGGCTTGAAAATCGGCATTTCTTTCACCATGGAGATACAATAGCCCGACAACAACGGTCGATCACTCCCATTTATCATTCTTGATTAGAATGGTGGCGTCACATGCGTTACTCCATTGGATCATAATCAGAATGAACACCTCTTTCCTTGATGGGGTGGAGAAGGGAATTGGCGTATAAAAGGCAGAATTTTCATTAAAGGATATGGTTGCAAATCGATAAACACCAGGGATCAAGATTCTCATTGAGAGAGCGGCGATATATATTAATCATTAGGTGTTTCTTTCATTCAACATTCTTCTCAAATTACGACCCCTCCATCCCCTTCCTTTTTTCCTCTTATTAGGTAGACATCGACTTCGGATGTCATCTATATTAAGAAATTTTAATATTGTTATTTATATGTGCACGGCATGTGTGTCAAGCCTTTTTTATTATAGAGTGTTTTTAGCGTGGCATGCATGACTAGCCCCTCTGAAGGTTTTTCTTTCAAGTTCTTTGAAGTTCTTTTTAAAAGGTATATATTTTTTCACATGGCACATATGACCCACCCCTCTTTATTATAGAGGTTTATTGTCGTGATCGCGAGAGTTGCCCTTTCATGAAGCCATATGAAAATTATATAAGATTATTAATCGTTAAGGGGTGTATTAAGTAAGAAATCGCAAGCAAATGAGCAATTTTAAGCATCTACGATTTCATTTGGATCGTTATGGGGTTTGGGGGTTGAGCAATGGGCTCAAGAGAGGTCCGATACCCAAGGGACTAAATTAGAAGGTAATATCTTGATATTTTTATCTTCATTTCATGAAGATTCTAGAGTAGATACCCACTCTGCTATAATATTTTTTTGCTAGGAGTTTTGTCTTTTGCTATCAAATAGGGCTCAAAACTATTTTAAAGGTCTACCAGATTTTTTTCTTTGCCTATATGAAAAATGTACATGATATAACATATAGCGGAATATAAAAATATACCCAGATTTTTACATCAAAATATGTTTTTCTAATTGGAATTTTTCCAACACCAAAAATTTAGACCGGCAATTCTTAAATTGGACGGATAACTAAAGGGGCTTATCGGTATTTTGAATCATGCTATCATATGAGAGTTTGCTCTCCCCCCCTTCCCCTCCCCCCCCTCCCACCTCCCTCCTTATCTCGTCTGTTTGCCTATTACATTTACAAGATAAGATAAGACAAGGAGGAATCTTGCATGAGATCAACAGACAATGCTCATGCGCCGTAGGGGTCTAGAAAATTGGCAATGAAGCATGAAGGCACATGGCAACTTGGATGTTAGTATTACACTTGGCATGGTAGGCATGGATGCTCCAATAGAGTTTTATGACTTGCTAGTGAAATATTGTGGTGGATACATTTGTCGTGCAATTCTGCGGTCGAGAAAGGGGAAGTGATTTGAATCACTTGCATTTCTAGTGTGTGTTCAGGCTTCTGTGAAGTCCCCCTAGACTTGTGAATGTGGCCATGGAGGTTTGAATAGAGAGTGAAGAAGCCTATAGATGTTGTTCTTATTTGTAAGACATTACACTCTTTTGAAGGGCTTGTGGGATATTGTATGAAATATATGGAGAAGGTCCACTTCTAGATGTATAATAACAACATATCGGTGAGGCAAATGAAGATGGGCAAGGATCTCTATCACATTTGTATATAGTAATGGGAATATTAAGCATGCAATGGTTCTTAACTATAGGAATCTCTTGGAAAAGAGTGCTTCATTATAATATGCGGTAGTAGGCAATTGAATGCTGACCTTGTCTACATATGATTTGCTTAAAATAGATAAATCAACCGACAAGGCTGGCATCTCATATGAACATGGAGTTGCTAAATAGCATCTCACATTGAATCGTGTTTTATGGCATCCCAAAGCTGGGATGGAAGCGGTCGAAGGATAGAAAAAGCTAGGAAGTGTATTAGAACAAGGTCCGAGAACCGAGGATATGCCCGAGGGCTTGGTGGAGAGGACAAGAGGCTAAAGAAGAAGAGGAGGAGGAGGTAGAAGAATGAAGACCGAAACAACCGGCAATCATATCAATCACGGTCAGGAGGGCAAGAAGATTGTGAGAAGCTATTGGCTGAAGAAAGCAAGATATTGAAATCTGAAAGAAAAAAAGCGGCTTGTCAAGATTTATCTCCGCCGATGGATTCGGCCATAATTAAAATATTGTAAAGTAGGATGTGGTCCGTCAAAAGCCGTCAAAACCGAGGCCCGAAAAAAGCAAAGCCTCCACCACCTCGACCCGATTCTCGAAGAAGGTGCGCCATGGACCAAATTTCAAGCCTGTGTAGAGTTTTCCGGCATATTTGGCATTGCCAGCAGTGCACCATTAAGATGATTGAAGGAAAGCCTCCTTCGAGATCATGACCTCTATGTAGGAGTTCAAGATGGTTCACGACTACGAGGGCCACATCAAAAGCGGCGGGGTCTGCGAGAGCGGCCAAAGCAGTGGGCAACGAGGGAGGCCAAGATCTGCGCCATTCATGCCAAGAGGATGACCATTATACTCAAGAACATGAACTTGGCGCGGAGGATTAGAAAAGATAAAATTTAGGAATCTTTGAATAAAATTTTGAGCTTGTATGTATATATGTTCCTAGAATTAATGGTGAAAAAAAAAAAAGTCAACTCTGGTCAGAAAAGCAGCCAAAAGGCCTCTGCCTCCATGACATGAGCCCTTTTGTCGCGAATGGACCAAGTCGCTTGAACTAAGGATAATTGACCCAATTTTTTGTGCTAAAAGATGTTAGAATGCTTAGAATTTGCTTAGAAATATAGTGTAGCACTTAATTTTTGTTAAAAACATCAAAGAAGTCAAAATTGGGCCATTCCAGGATCGATTCAGCGCCAAAGGTCTACGTGTCATGACGTGAGGAGCCGTTCTTGAATGGATCGAGTCACCCAAAAATTGCACTTTTTGCGGGACGATTTCATAGAGATTGATACCATGGATTACCCCATGGCGGTAGGGATGAGTTGGGAATGATGGGACCGCTATTGTAGGTTTTTGGAGATATTTTTTACGTTTAGTTTTCCTTGCTTTGCGGTTTTGAAATCGTAAAATAGAGATGGAGAATGATGATGGGAATTTGTGATATGGAGAATGGGGCTATTATATGCGGGCATATTAAATTTCTTTGCTAACGACAAGCCAGATGGCGATGATAGGTGTGAGGCAGCTGGTGGGAAATGGCATTATTGATATAGGATGATGAGCCATCTATGTCCCCTCCACATAGGCCTGTTGCACCTAGTCCTAGCGTGCACAATGCACTTCAAAATGCCATGCCTTCTCCTATGGACTTGTCATTGAATGGTGTAAGTTGCACTTGAAGTAATCTCAAGCACTTTGTGAACATAAACCGTTCTTGAATCGTGCCGGGATGCGGGTTGTTTTGCGGCATTGGAGGATGTTGTATTCTATATGGAATGAGAAGAGATGGAGATCGATAGTAATGATCGCCCCTTGACACATGGCCGCGCATGAATTTGTCGAGCTCTTTTTTGGAGGGAATTGAGGACAATAGACCATATATGTGGCTTCAATGAGCAATACATGAATTAAATCCTGTTAATTTTTTATTTTTATTTTTTTTTTTGCTTTATTGCATTGCTTGTTTTGTGCTTGATATGTGTTTGAGGGTGCATTGATGGAAAAATGATAAAAAATAGGATCAGTCATTGATCCATTGCTCTTCACGTGGAAAGCCTTTTGGAATGTAGATTTACCTTGAGCACTCTTCTACAGATTTACTCCTTATGTGGGTGCCTCACGATTTCTTAAAGGATTGGTGAAAGCATGGGAGACAGTGAAAAATCTTTGCCATTTGGATATTAGGCATTGCACTTGATCTCTGCCTTTATAGTATTTGTGGTGGAAAGCGAATAGAGGAAGTGTGTCGTCGTTCTCGATTGTTGATAAGAGAATGCTGGATAGATGGAGTGCAGAGGGGGGATTGGTACTTTCATGGAATATAGCATTCTTGGGAAAAAGAAAAAGGGAGTTTAATTTGAGAGTAAGGGACAAAAGACTTTGCGATTTGATTGTTGCTCATATATCTTTATTTGTTTGCCCTCAAGTTGGCAATTATAACTTAGAAGAAACTTAGGCGATCCAGGTATGGAAATAGGTCTGGAAGAATAACATGTCGCCAAAAGTATCTACATTGTTGTGGCAAATTTTACACAAACTAGTAGGGGTTAACTCAGGTGGTCCATATCTCATCTATCGTCCAATGTGTGGCGGGCTCATTGATGATTGAAAATCCATTCAATGCGGAATAAAAGTATGGCAAGTATCTAAAACACCTATGTCAAAAAAGGAGATTTTGTTAGATCTACCAACATCATGGCGGAGTATAAAAAGAAAATTGTATTGAATTTGTGTAAAGGGATGGAAGAAATGGAGAGAGGGTTGGGTTTTTCTCAAGAATCTGATAATTCGGCTAATTTGTGGCCATCTCGAAAAACAAGATCGCGGCAATATCTTGCAACATTTGAACAAGTAGAGTTGGCATCTCCGCCTATGAAACATTTTTATCTTGCTTGTAATTGTTTAGCGGGATAGTAGGGTGGTTATTCCTAAATAAACACAAGTTATATAGGCATATGATATAACTTGACATCATATTTACACGTAACCATTACATTTCACTTAATATATTTGATTCTTAAAAAAGTAAAATAAATAAGGTCTTTGCTTACGAGGGGTTTGTACCGGTGGCCCAATGTTTTCATGGGTTCTGTTTCATTCTTTTGTCTTTGGGTCTTGTTTGTTTTTAGGTGGAACCAAAATCCAAAGATTACAACATCTGGGATCAATATTCTTGGACCAAAGTAGCATGCAAGTCCTTTTTTACATGTGTCGAAACATGGCCAAAACTTGGAGAGTTGCAAAGATAATAATTGTGATGCCAATATATCTATGTGAGTGGTATCCATGACCAACAGATTTATGCCCAATAAAGCCCTATGCCCCAAGCAGTGATTCCTAGAACGTAACCAGAAGCTTGTAAAAGGTTATGGAGGTAAAACCAAGCAGGATCAAACCTTTTGAATGGACGGGGACACATAGCTCCAAGGATGAGAAGAATCCCCCAAGAAACTGTGGCTAAAAATCCATAAGTATTTTTAAGATGCTTCCTAGGAAACATCTATGGTTCTATAGCTATCTCGTTCCCAGTTCTAGTATAAGCCATTTCTGCTTCTTGTTTCGCCAGACTAGAGCAATTTGAAAATGTTTTGCGTGAGCTGCTAAATGTGAGACACATCGGCAGGGCCCTTGCACTTGAGCCCGACAACCCAACTACAATCACAAATGCTAGCACTAGACTACAAAATATATTCATTGTTCTTCAACTTTGAGAGAAAATTTTAATCCTGAATATTAGGCTCACAATCTTTGCACAAATCTTTCTGATAATACCTTTTTGTAGCAAATGCTTGGGACCCAAATGATAATTAGGCGCTAACGGATCAATCCAAGGAACCCAAATGGCGCTCTGCCTCTACATCTTCTTCTAACAAATTGCATGGGCACCACTGGCTATGGCGATCGAACTATGCTAGATGAGAATTGAATCTGTGCTAATGTAGAGGCTAGAAAGGGAGCCTGGTCATGAGAAAAGGGGATAGGTCCTTATAGCAGGCGGTGGTCTTTGAAGCTAATCTTTGGCTAGCTGTGAATTAGAAGCGAGGCGCACCAAGAAAAATTCAAACAAAAGGGAAGGTTGCATCTCGACCATGAGCCGTGGTGAATCATGCCTCAAAAGATCTTTTACCGGTAAAAGTATTGAAGCCGCGGTAGTAGGAGAAAAGTCGGCTCCTCTTGTAGGCCTTGATTTCTGGCGTAGATCCATCGATAAACAATTGTCATAGCGGTTAGGCGATTCGAATTATGAGGCAAACCTTGAGGGGCAGCGTTTCAGCAGTGCCCGATTTAAGCGATTTTGACATGTTCTAGGCATATGCTAGCATATACCTTGAATATGCCAAAAACCCATATAACAAGGGTTTGCCCCCTAGGGGGCAATCCTCTTCATTCATTGCAAACTCTAAGCCTTGAATTGACATCAAAACAACTACATTAGATTCTATATAGACTTAATCTTAGATAATAGAAAAAATATACATGTTGGGGCCTAATGTATCACGAGCGGATATCAAAGGCGTAAAAAAAAAAGTTTTATAATATCGTCCATACTACGAGTGCGCTTGCATTTAAATACTTGTCAATCGACAACTCTTTTCTTCAACATCATTCCGAGCAAACAATCGACAACTGACTACATACTTAAGCCTGCAACAAACATACTTTTCTCCATTTGACAACATTGTCAAAACATAAAATGAATCCATACATATCTTCTTTTAAATAATGTTCGATTATATAGAATGGTTCATATCTATCTCTATTTTTTTTTTTTTTTTCATTTGGTAGGAATCATTTTGCCACCATATTAACCCACAATGTCCCTTGAACACTATGAACTTTCATCTAATTCAAGCAAGGTCGTCTTTGGTATGCAGTGCTTTCTTTGAAATGTAGCTATCCACCTCCCATGACATCCAACCTGGCCTTCATCTTCTGAGACAAAAGCATCTCTTCTGTTTTGAAGGAGAGATAATATAATTTAACTTGAAGCTGCTTCTCTCGTAGTATATCTAGTCGATTTTTTTAACTAGCTTTAGTGTGAAGGCAATTGTCCAGTTAGTGTTAACTTAGCGGTAAAAATTAACTTAACTAGACTTAACCATGGGTCTTGAATAGACCTTAAGTATAAAAATTTAAATAGATTATGATTGTTTGATTGCTTACTCTTTTGAATGTGCTTCAATTCTAGTCATTAAAATAAACTTCAATAAGAAATGGTTGATCTGAACATGTTGTCTTCATTCATTTGCAAATTCTAAGCCTTGAATTGACATCAAAACAACTAGGTTAGATTCTATTGATGCTTTGGGAGAGGGCCGCTCTCGGCGATCCACGAGGGCTGCAACCACCTTCGCAATCAGCTGGTTCGATGGCGAATGCCGGGGGCTAAAGCGATGGCTCCGCCAAGTCTTTGGACCCCCATCATTAGCCCATGGGCCGTCCGTCAATACGCTCCTTCCTCAAGACCAAAGAAAGCCGGTTACCTTGCGAACTCATTATGAGATGTTTGGTCTTCTAGCCCGCCACCCTAGGGCCATACGGAGAAAGGTCTTGAGTAAGCTGCCTGACCCAGGAAATATTACCGAACAATGGGTGAGATACTGCGGCGGTATGTATGACCCAATGGAAAGCGAGGGCACCCGGTACCCTCATGAGACGAGGCCTAGCTTGGTCATTCTTGCGAAGGGATGTCATAATGGGCACAGCGCCCTCGCTAGCTGGAAGGCGTGATTTGGATGGTATCACGGTGAGCTTCTCAAGTGGGCGGGCCCCCAATGGTGCCGGTTCTCACGGCACTCTTCAGCAGGGCATTGCAAGAAGGCTTCCCCCGCCTTTGGACTACGGTAGAGTTGTGCCCATATACAAAGCGGGGGACCCCCACATTGACCAACTATCGTACCATTATGGTGGGTTACGTCTTTGCCAAGTTGCTTGCGGGATTCTTGGCGATTGACACTTTAGGCGGATGGATGGAATCGCGGGGCTCGCCGCTGGCGGAGCTTCGCCCCGGCATTCTACTATTGACCATATCTTCACTCTGCGAACACTCATAGAGGATAGCGGAATCGGCCTTGAGAATCTGTACTATTGCTTTGTGGATTTAGCAAAGGCTTTTGACCACAGTGCCACCGGGATAAGTTGTGGGGACGATTAGGGCGGCTAGGGACCCCCGTCGACTTGCGAGAATGCTATATCTGAACTATCTGAGGCTTGCTCGGTCATCTCACAGCTTGTCGGGAGGCCGTTGTTAGTAGCATTGGAGTGCGCCCGGGGCTACCCTCTATCCGGGCGCTCTTGGCTTGTACATTGACCCAGCTAGAAGAATGGCTAGCTGAGCACGGGGGCGCTCGGTTGATGCACCACATAATCCGGCAACTCATATATCGCGATGATGTTGACACTGCTTTCGCATATACCCGGAGGACATGCAGCATACACGGATGCTTTGGACACTTTACGCCAATTCAGCGACATGAGAGTTAACTTGGCCAAGACAAAGTCTTCTTGGTCCCATCATCCGGCACCCGCGTCTTCCCGCATTCACTTACGAGGCGGGTAGTGGAGGTGGCTCGATCTTATAAGTATTTGGGCATTGAGTTTTCTACTACCACACCTTTGGGATGCATCCATCCAGGTTACGAGTCGCTGCGGTGGAAAGCCCGTATGCAATGCAGGCTCTTGATCCTGGCGAGCTATATGCATGGGGTCACCGGGCACACTTGTTCGGGGCCTTGGTTGAACCGGTCCTCCTCTATGGGGGCGAAGTGTGGGGGCGGTGATATCCCTCACCACTTGGAGCGATCTAGGCGGTCTGAGAAGGCTTTTCTTGGCTCAAGACACTGGGAGTGAAATCCGCGGTCCCATATCAGATTTTGCTCCAAGAGGCAGGCTTCCTTCCATTCTGAGAGGGCTGCCATTTGGAGCGTCACCTTATTTACTTCTAGAAGGTGGTGGCTATGGATGAAGCCGGCTGCCCAACCTTGCTTTGGCGGTGGCGATGGGCCCTTGGCGACTCAAAGCTTCTTTGGAAAGACAAGCAAGCCAGTGGTTCGCTATGGAATGCGAGGCGCCACGGATGTGGACCCGGTGCATACACAGAAAAAGCAGCGCTGCCTTGAAGCGATACTTGGATGCTTGCTTCATGGCCAAGCTTTGGGATCTGAGAGGCCCTGTCACATGTCAAGGTGGCAAATTATCGGCGGCGAGTTAATCCCATGCTCACGGGGGCCCACACCACTACTGCGCACCCATCTACCCATGAAAAAGCGCATGGTGATTGCTTCCATTATACGGTGCACACCACCTCCGCGTGAGGCGGGGAGATGGATTCGGGGGCAGCGTGAGGGCGAGTGCGTCGGTCTTTGTCAGCGAGCGCCATTGAGGATGAAAGTCCGCCCTCCGGGCTTTGTCCCGGCGTACGAGCATATCACGGGCTCGGTATGCTCTGTTAGTTGTGCCCCATCGGGCCTTGCATGAGCTCACGAGCCGCGACCTCTGTAGGCTTGTTGGGATCGTACCTCAGGGAGGTAATGGATCTGTGGACTTCGGTTATGCCCCTTGTTAGACATTAACCTCGTTTTGTACTTGTGATTATGTATATAAGCATGCGGTATATCGGCATCCTTATTGCTACTAAGGGTTTTCCCGAAACCCTTGAGGGGGGGTTTTTAATCACGGTAGTATCGCTTCTTTGCTCTCTCTTTGTACTTAGGTCCCATAGGCGGTTGATCTCCGTGGGCGATAAAATCATATTCTATTCTATTCTATTCTATATAGACTTAATCTTAGATAATAGAAAAATATACATCACGGGGCCCCTAATGATATAGAAGACAATTTATTGTGAAAGGTGTAAAAAAGATTTTATAATATCGTCCATACTCTGGTACGCTTGCATTTAAATACTTGTCCAATCGACAACTTTTTTCTTCAACATCATTCCAGCAAGCAATCGACAACTGACTACATACTTAAGCTTGCAACAAACATACTTTTCTCCATTTGACAACATTGTCAAAACATAAAATAATCCATACATATCTTCTTTGTAAATAATGTTCGATTATATAGAATGGTTCATATCTATCTCAATTTTGTTTCACTAGCTAAAAACTAACAACGCAACTTCGTTTCTGAAGAAAACATGAAGATGACATATTGCACCATTTAAGCATAGAACATTGCGGGGAAAAATACATAAATTTCGATACCATGGAAGTTGCGGTAAGCAATGGTTCATAAAAGACCATCCATCTTTCCTTTTTTTGAAAATCGGGTGTTTTGAACCCAACAAAAATCCTTCTCCAACGGCTTGATTGTTTGACATCCATTTGGCCGAAATTTGTCCATAGAAAATCATTAAATTGGGAATTACATTGCGCCACCATATTAGCCATAATGTCCTTTAACACTATGAACTAATATTTGAGTCATCTAATTCGGGGCAAGATCGTCTTCGGTATCGCGTGCTTTACGAAATGTAGCTATCCACCTTCCATGACATCCAACACGGCCTTCATCTTCTGAGGATAAAAGCATCTCTTCTGTTTTGAGGGGAGATAATATAATTAACTTGAAATTGATTAGCGACTCTTTTTGCCTAATTAGCTCCAAACTTACAAGTACTATGATATGTTAGATTATGGATTCAATTCTTGCCCTTTTGGAGTAGACTTCATGGACGTGGTAAACTAGCGAGAATGTCAAGTAGAGATTGCATATATTCTCAGATTTTTGTATGGTTTTAGAGAAAGAAAGCCTCTTTCTAACCTCAAATTATCATCTATGTAGGGGCGTGGTGAACTAGCGAGCGTCGGGTAGAGATTCTGCATATATTCTCAGATTTTTGTATGGTTTTAGAAAGAAAGCCTCTTTCTAACCTCAAATTATCATCTATGTACAGCAAAAACTAGCTCAAATGCTTTCAAGATTGACCAAGATTCTTTGAAGAATTCAATGTAGCTTGATCTTCATGACAAATCAAGGTAAACTTTCTTCATATCCCCTACATAGCTTTCGTTTTCTTAGCTAATATGGAATATGTTTCCGGTTATTACCCGATCACGGTGGTGGGACATTTGTGGCTGATCAAAAAGCCTCTTTGGTGGTCCGTCCTTGCTCATGCATCAACAATAAGAATGATGTTTGAAAGGAAAAAGGGGAACAGGAGTTGCAAGAACATAGATGCTCCTAACTTACGAATCTGAAGCCATATCCTAAGCGGGATTTCTTCTTGCATGTGTCTTCTAGATGAATTACAAAGTTTTGACTTCTTGATTTGCTACATCGTCTTTTCGGATATCACCGCAAGTGGTGTAACAGATGTCAAAGATTAAATCCTTTAGTAATGTGAAAACTTTTCAGCAAGCTCCTTATCTCCTGGAATAAGATGTCCAGGAGCTTCCCGTTAGTAGGGAATCTAATAGAGCTTACATTCATAGCTTTTGCTGTGTATAACTCATATTCAATCATTACTGATTCTGATTTTACTGATATGATCTAGAGTCTTGAAAATTCATACATCAATTTTTCTCATCTTCGTGCACACTTTATGAGCTAAGCCATGAATTGGGCTGAGAAATAAAACAACGAATTATCCTGATAAATCATAGTCTAGTCTTGCCAAGAACCTCTCCAAAAGCATTAAGAACATCATAAGATAAGAGCTGGAAGAAGAAATCATACACGTATTGGGTATTTGGGAACAAAACTATCAATCGAGCTATTTACAACAAGAAATGCGACTTTAGAGATGGCGAACAGAACTTTTTCAATGTATTTGGCTTGCACAATCTAAATAGCTATTCGACTTTGAGATTTTTAGCAGACGATTTGAAAAGCCATGTACCTCTCAAATATTCGACTTCAGGTAGGCGAGCGATTTCTTGAGCCCAGTACCTCTGTGCCATAAAACCCGGCCGACTAAACTCTAAGCAATGCGGCTATGCCACAGAGGGCAAGGGCATTTGTTTGTGGGCCTTCTCCTGCTTTGCCATATGAAAAGCCATGTACCTCTCAAATATTCGACTTCCAAAGTAGGCGAGAACAATTTCTTTGAGCCGAGTACCTCCTGTGCCATAAAACCACGAGCCGACTAAACCCTAAGCAATGCGGCTATGCCGCGGCAAAGGGCATTGTTTTTGTGGGCCTTCTTTTCTTTGCCATAGCCCGATGCTCTGTTCTATCTTGCCGGTTAGGCAGTTCAAACGTGAGCGACCCACAACCCAGATGACCGCCAATTTACAGGCAACAATGGGTTTTGAGCAGTCATCAGCATATCCTAGTATATTCTAGCATATACTTAGGATATGCCACAAACCCACATAAACAAGGGTTTGCCCCCCTAGGGGCAACCCAAAAAACATGTACATCATCACGGTTTTAGTACCACTATGTTCTATGTAATGTAAACCACTGGTGGAGGTAAAAGCATGTTAGGATGTACCACTTTTGGAACCTGCAAAGGTACCTACACTGGGTACTTCAAAGCTGAGTACTTTTTCATTTTTCTTTTCATTAAAACTAAGTTAAAAATCCAAAATAAACGTCAAAGACATGCTAATTTTTAAAGTTAAGGATAAAGATAATACTATTGGAGGTTAAAATAAGTAGAACAATTCTAAAATGCACCTTTTATTGAGATATTACACAGATACCTAGTACCCGGTGTTGGCTATCTTTTCGGGTACTTTTGTGGTTCCTACTTGATACTTTTTAAGGCACACCTAACATGCTTTTACTTAGAGGGGATTTTTGGTAATTATTTCGTAGGCTTTCTTTAGATAATTTTAGTTTCTTAGGTTCTTAGCTTTAGCACCGACATCATTTATTGCCTCTTGCGAGGAGTTGGAGAGAGAGAGAGGCGATGGAGAGGACTGAAGGTAATGGCAATGGCACACAAAATGGGCACTTAAAAGCACAATTTCATTATAATGGGAAAATTTTTAGTAAAGCTGGAATTTTTTTATTATGGGGTTGTATAGACCTTATGCGGGGGTTGTATACATTATACGATTACCCGTATCATAGACTTGATGGGGGGGTTGTATACGCGTGTCGATTACCTAATATCATAGACCTTATCTTGGGGGTTGTATACACGTGCGTGCCGTTTATCATACATACATGAATATTTAGAGAACATAATAACACGGTATCATATACCAACTTCCAAACACAATAGAGGCCGAGAAGTATGAACTATGTATGTCCTAGTAACCTTCCCCGGGTTCCTAACCCCTTCCCCTTCCCTTTCCCTTGGCTGCGAGGGTCTAACCCCGCATCACGGGTTAGGAGTCAAGAGCTCCGCTCCTCCTCGGCCTGATTCTTCCCACCATATGGGGTACCTAGTCATTAGAAAAGTAATTCCACGGGATGATACTCACGGAAGAAGAAGCGGACCCAACTCCACAAAACCGTTGTACTCGTTGTAGTACACCTAATAAGGCCATACATCTGTCCCTTAGAAATTTCATGAATGAACTTCGATATGTATGCATCGAGGAGAGTGTGCTAAATATCCGGCAAACAAAGAGGCCTCAATTCTTTGTAGCATCTCGTCGAGATAAGGAGGGTTCAAGAATTCCCCTCATTGCAAGTCTTCTATAACATTAGGATAGATTAATTTCCATCGGTGGCTCATGACCACAATCAAATAAGCTCGAATGAAGTTGATCAACTCCATTGTAAGCTCCTTGGTGGGGCGTGGCGCAACCTCCACTCCAAGAAATGGTCCCATAGCTCATCCATTCCGGGCCGCCTGGAGAATGCAGGGGGGCATGCTGCAGGCCTTCTGGAGGTAGCCCGGGGAGGATTGGGTCCAATCATTTGCAAAAGCAAGCAAGGATCACCCAAGCCGGAGCAAGGAACACGGGCGAGCAAGTAGCAAGTTCAGAGCAAGCAACAAGATCAAGTAGCAAGGAGCGGGAATGAAGTAGCAAGGAACAAGGATCAAGATCAAGTAGCAAGATGCAATGAACAAGGAAGATCAAGTAGCAAGAAGATCAAGGAACAAGGAAGATCAAGGAGCAAGAAGCAAGGATCAAGATCAAGTAGCAAGGAACAAGATCAAGTAGCAAGATCAAGAGCAAGGAACAAGATCAAGTAGCAAGAACACGGGAATGAAGTAGCAAGGAACAAGGATCAAGATCAAGTAGCAAGAAGCAATGAACAAGGAAGATCAAGTAGCAAGAAGATCAAGGAACAAGGAAGATCAAGTAGCAAGAAGATCAAGGAACAAGGAAGATGAAGGAGCAAGAAGCAAGGATCAAGATCAAGTAGCAAGGTGAAAAGTGAGAAGTGAAAACAAGGTAAAAGAATTTATAGCTCTGAATCAATAATGTTGAAGTATAATACCAATAATGTTGAAGTATAATACCAATAATCTTGACATATAATACCAATAATGCTCACATATAATACCAATAATGCTGAAGTATTATACCAATAATTCTCTAGCGACTATAAAAGCAGCTCCATTCGATTGGTAGAAGTCATTCATCTCCCATGGCTTATAATATTTATGAAGATCGGTTTGAGACCATTCTTTGCTCCATGAGCTACAATGATTAATCATTTGCATACATAAAGGTGTTAAAATTTGGATCCTTACTTACAATCCAAAGCGAGAAGGTCGTGAGTGTCATTGCCCGGCCTTACTCGTGTTGTGATCCATCTTCTTTGGGTTCTGGCGTCATGCCTCTGGCTGAATCGATCACAATAGCGAGGATTGATGATGAGTGAATCATCGACTCTATAATGCCATCAATAATATGTGCATCTAAATTATATGTATGCCATCAATAATGTGTGCATCGAGATGTAATGATGTGTATTAAACCCCTATTATAAAAGATGTAAGGATGTTAGTATAAGCATAATGGAAGCTAATTGATGTATCGACAGCGTATTAATTGTCCAAAATGCTTAAGTATTATAACAAAAAGAAATTACATACATGATTATCGAGAACATGGTGAGATTGAGAGCTTTTAGCTAATGCTATGTCCCCACATGTCAACAATGTATTTTGGAATCACGAGCGGTCTTGGTCTTTTGCCATTTGCATCCCATGCATAATGTATGGCATCTAACTTCTCATACCTTGATGGATCGATGGATTGGGATTGCGTAGCGTTTAGTTAAGCAACTTTGTATAGTCACGACCAACAGGCATCCACCATGATACATAAATGTGACCATAATTGGTAGACTACGGATCTAGGATGGCATCTTCTTACGTAAAGCCCAACCCGTTGGAGTTTCATCGTCTCAGGTCGGACTAAAAGCGAACATACCTTTAAGTAACATGTGCATGAGGATCAAACTCATCCATAGGCAACATTGGGGCCCATCTGGCGGCCCTGTCACGTAGGCAAAGGTCTTACAAAAGCACGGTGGCTTCATCGACCTACGGGTAAATGCGGCTTGTAGAGGTTCTTGCCTTATGCGCAACCAAAAGTTGTCATTTTGAGGTAGATCACGGAGATACATCTTCCAAACACAAAAGAATCTCGTTCGGTAATCCATAGTTGCTTTGTCTTGTCGTGCAAACACACTATCTTCTTGATTTTTTGCGGAAGGAATTCCACAATGCTATGTACTGGCGATCTTTGTCTGCGCGGGCGGGGAGATCTTTCAATGTCTTCCTTGGAGGGATATTTTTAGGCACCGTTGTTGGTAGCGTTGGCTCACCATTTTCATCCTCCTTCCACATTCTTATTCCTTTTTACGGAATCCACTCTTTATGGGTTGGCGCATCTTATATTGCATAATGGGCCATTTCCCATCCATTTTAAATCGAATAGCAATGAATTCGGTATGGCTGTTAGACCTTGGCCTTTATCGGGGATATATCCCTTGACAAAGCCTTTCAATCTGGAACTTCATCCACAAAATATGGAGCAGGGAGACTTTGCATTGCACTTGCTAAACAAGTAAAGCAACTTCGAGGCAAAGTTAGAGCATCCGATGAACTCATTAGCGTCGAAAAGTTCCCAAACAATGCATCAATATCGTCATGAGTATGCCCAACCATCATGAAGCCAACTGAATCTCATCGAATACCTTAAGCCATGTCAAATAAGAGGTAGGAGAACACATATCTATTTTTATTTTGACCCGATGCATTATCAAGCGTAAGTAGAGATTTCGAGGAAGAGGATTGAAGCCTTCTAAGTTGGCAGTAGAAGATGAAGGCATCTTCTCTTGTGTCTGCGCTAGCTTATCTTTTGGTGGTCGAGTATCTTTTAGGGCTTGCATCAATTTGCAATCTGTAGTTACGCTTCCACACGGATCACCGCACTTGCCTTCTTAGGCAACTCAAGATAGTGTAGGATCCTAGAGAGTGATCCAACATGAAAGTTTGAGTCATCCTTCCAAAGATCAAGAGAGAAATGGCCATAAGCCCGTCCACCATGACCATGTGTCAATGCTCCTGTCAAGCAGCTCTTCAAGCGATCTCCTCTCAAAGCAGATTTTTGCGAGATGGTGACTTCCGTGGTGTGAGTGTTTTGACCTGATCCATCTTATCATGTATTATGCAAAGGTGACTTTACGGCGAGCGATGTGATAATGCGCCAATGCCAATATTGACTCCCTACGAGGGCGTTGTTCCAACATATGTGCCCGCCGTTGAATTGAAAGGTTCGCCTCTCCCTTGTATCTTTTGTTCTTTCCAATTTACGCTTGATTACTACACATATGTTACACTTGGAGAATCTTTGTATTTTTGCTATCTTGACGTCTCACGGAAACTCCTTCTTCCAAATATTGTAAAAAGAGGGCAAAGGTTACACTCTTTCTGTCAATTCTTCCACCACGGCACCCACTTCCTTATGTATGCTCTTCTTATTAAGAATGGAAGGAAGTTTGCGAACATTCTCCCTTATATCATCCTTTCCTTTTTTGCTTCTATGTGGAATGCTCTCGCATTCTCACTAATGAAGGTATCAAGCACACTTTTACGTAGCTAGTGTCACGGATCTAGGCTTCTTAGAGCACTGTATTACCATGCTCGCCCGTTTTCCACCTAACTTTCGAACCTCTTCCTCCAACTATAAAAGCGTAGGCCCGAGCAACTCCTAAAACCCGCAGCGCCATGCGGTGTGATACTCCACTCCGAGAGACCACTACTTTTAGCCTCCGACTGCTGCCTGTATAAGTTACACTCAACACATCAAAAACAAAGCGTAATCTGGCTTTGCTTGATTGAGAATAAAATTCTTTTCTTAAGGCACATACTTGCTCTCGGCTCGGTTTTTTGATACATTAGTCCTT
This sequence comes from Isoetes taiwanensis, assembly GCA_021234155.1. Lineage (NCBI taxonomy): Eukaryota > Viridiplantae > Streptophyta > Lycopodiopsida > Isoetales > Isoetaceae > Isoetes > Isoetes taiwanensis. The sequence continues at coordinate 723,968 of JAJEKV010000177.1, read as the reverse complement.
GCGGCATGTTGATTTTAGAGCACTCTTGATTGACTTGGGCGCACATCCTCTCCTCCTTGCTATCCCCTTTGGTTCCCTCGACCCTCTTCACATATGTATATTTCCTTTTCCTCTTGAATTGCTTCTCAACATCGGCTTCCAAGCACTCAACTTCTAAGTCATCTGTTAGAAGCAGCTCGAGCTTGTAAATGTTATTGGCTGTCCTACCATCATGAAGCAAAACATCATGGGTCTCGGGTTACTAGGCTCATTAGCTATAGGCCTCTCGGCACAAGCATGGCATGACCTGATATTTTGGTTTCCCGTTGGATCTATTATGTTACCCGCTGAAAGCCCGACCTTTGATACACCCAAGAACTCATCGTCTATAGCATCACGAGGATCACTAAAGACTATATTAAGCCTCCGAATATTTAGATCCAATGCGAGGAATGAAGAATGTAGCATGGCAAACCTAGTAGATCTGTTGCGGGTAGTAGGCTGTCTCATCTTGGGCTTAAACAACTTTGAGACCAAGGCGGGCAGCTAGATTCTCATGACCTCAATCTCCTCTACTATCTCGTCTTCTTCATTTGTTCTTTGTGTTGCTTGGTTCACCACGGTGGCGATGAAAGCCCGATGTCCGTGAGACTCTTGGGATGATGGTGTACTACTAGATGAATCCTCTTACGAAGAGGGCAAATTGAGGGATCTCAAGACATATCTTCACTTGAGGGGCACTCATTTTGTTTTACATCCCTCTAGGCCCTTTGAATGAATGTGCCTCTTGCTTCACCAATGTTATCGCCCCTCCTCGTGGCCCGGGAAGCTTCGGTCGATGGGATCACGGACTCGTGACCTCAATAACTACATTTGAAGGATCTATTTCCTTCCCATGAAGAGTGGTTCTATTCAAAATATGTCCCGGGCAACAATTGTCCTTCCGGCCGAATAGGTTTATGCGGGGAAAATTGAACTGTTTCAATCAAGCAAGGCGACACTTTTAGAACATATGAAATAGGCGAAAAATAAGCAATAAATAAGCGAAAATGGCGCGATTTTGGAGCCAAATGAAATAAAGCCATTTTGTCGAAACGATGCACTTGGATCAAAAGGAAGCCATGAAGCCATTTGATCAAATTCACACCTATGGCACATTCATAGGTGTGAATTTGGATCAATGGCGCCATGGAAAGCCATTTGATCCAAATTCACCTATGGCACATTCATAGGTGTGAATTTGGAAAAATAAGCCATGGCGCCATTTGATCAAGTGCACCATTTCGACCAAATGGCATCATGGCTCCATTTGACTCAAATTTACATTTCGGCCGTGCACCAATTTCAACCGAATGGCTATGGCGCCATTAAAGACCAAACACACCATTTTAAGGGTGTATTTGGAATAGAATGGCAAATACGGCCATTTGATCAAGTTGGTCACATGGGGCGATTTGGCTTAGCTCCATCACAAAATCTACGAGGTGCCTATGTTATGCATTCTTGCTCCCATTCTTTGTATATGTGTCAATAAGAAGCGGGCATGCATAACATGGGCACCATCTAACTTTGCAATTGAAACCAAGATTCTTAGTTTCCTAGCGGCATTCATATCGACATTGAATCACGCCATACACAAGCTAGCAATAGAAGCAAATTCATACCGTAAAACAGTGGACTTACTTGATATTAGATAGATCCATAGGTGTATGTCCTGGAGCAGTAGATGGAACAGGAAAATCAAGCTGATCCCAGCAGATATATTCGCAAAAGAATGTGCCAAGAAGAAAGCGCCAAGAAGGATTAAGCCAAGAAGAAAAGCCAAGAAGAATTCGCCAAGAAGAAAGCCAAGAACACACAGGATTTCTGTGGCTTAAGAAGAAAGCTGGACTGACGCGACGCGCCTTTGCAAAGTTTACGCCTAGGCCCTAAGAAAATGAAAAGTAGCGCCTTATCGCGGCGGCGGACCGACGAAACGTGAGTCGAAAGCGCTTGAACCGTGCACGAAAACGTCTGCGTCGTGGCATGGTCGCATTAAGTTGGAGCACGGCGACAAAGAGGTGAGCTTTAAATGCAAAGTACAATTTTAAAAGCGGACGATTCAAATTTGGGACAGTGTGGATCAAATTTCAATTCTGGCGGAAATTTTGACTTTTATGTTAATTGGGGCGGTGGAATTTTGAATTTTATGTTCAAATTTTGTGGCGTTAGGGGAAATATTAATTTCAAAATTCAAATTGTGGCGGGCATAGGCGCTGGACCGCGATGCATGACATGAGCATGGGCGCTGGACCGCCGAACTGGGCGGACATGGTGACTTGGCGGGCATAGGCGCTGGACCGCCGCGGGCATGGCGGGCATGGAAATTTGGGCGGGCATGGGCGCTGGGCGATACGGGCCCTAGTTGGCTGCCTACGGCGGCTTGGCGCCCAAAGTTTGTTATGCCCTAATTGTTTTTGAAGCTTCTCATTCGGTTTTAGTTTTCGATTCCGGCTCCTAAGCGCCTTGACCTTAGCGCCCGGCGCCTAGCCGCCCGGCGCCCTAAGCGCCCTAAAGCAACCCTTACGAGTCCTTTGTTTTTAGTGTTTTTCACAGCCATTTCCCCACGGTTCGGCACCTCAACACATCTAGATACACACGGTTTTGGACCAAATTCAAAATTTCGAAATGGAAATCGACAATTGCGGAGCTCCTCGGGAATGTGGAGGCGGTGACTAAGCGCACCTCAAGGGACAAGTATGTCATCTACTTGCATTGTTTTGTTTGGGCTAAATGGCGCCACCGCACTATTTAGATGCCTGGTAACCACTTTAGGGTCTTATAGTTGACAAATGGCGCCATGGCGCCATTTGGATGCCTGAGTGCACTTTAGGAGTCTTAGCTTACTTTAGGATGCCTGGTAGCTTACTCTAGGGTCTTGTTGCTACCAAATGGCGCCATGGCGCCATTTGATGTCTATTAGCTTACCATAGGGCCTTGTTGTTGGCAAATGGCGCCATGGCGCCATTTGATGTCTATTAGCTTACCATAGGGCCTTGTTGTTGGCAAATGGCGCCATGGCGCTATTTGATGTCTATTAGCATACATTTGGGACTTGTTGTTGGCAAATGGCGCCATGGCGCCATTTTTATCTGCGTCCAGTCCATTAACACTCACAAGGCATCCTAAAAGTTAACTCCTATAATTAACCACTAAGGAACCACTATACATGTGGTTACTTATGCAAAAAATAATAATCTTAAAAGAAACCACATATTATAGTGGTTCTTATAAGTAGGATGTGGTTTTTCATACTAGTTTTTGTTGCAACATGGTTTATTTAAATTGATAATGGTTTCTAGCATGGTTTTCTTGTTAGTTTATTGATACAACATCGGTTATTAAGTTGGTAATGGTTTATGGTATGGTTTTTCAATGCTAGACGATGATTCTCCACATTGGTTTTCTTTTGTAGCATGGTTTACTAGAATTAGTGTAGTTTGGGAGGTGGTTTTCACTGCCAATTTAAATACCTAGTGGTTATTCATGTTGGTTTTCTATTGCCGAAATTGTCTATTAAAAATCGACCACATTGGTTTTCTTTTGTAGTATGGTTTATTAAAATTAATGTACTTTACAAGGTGGTTTTTACTGCCAATATAAATATCTAGTGGTTATTCATTTTGTTTTTCTAATGCAGAATTGTCTACTAACAATAGAATATGATTTGTAGCATGGGTTTCCGTACCATTTTAATTTGCATGGTGGTTATTTATAATTCCCAACCAAAAGGGTGGATATTCATAGTGCTTATTCATAAACTTCAATAGATATTATACTTTCATGATGTAGATTAAATTATTACTTAAATATATGCTACGAAATGCATGCGTATATTTAAGACTACCGGAAATACTGAATATTGTAGTGTAGTTACCCAGAAGACCCTAGAAAATTTGATGGAAATGGCTCAAAAAAATGCCAAAAATCTTTTTGGTTATTGATTTTATTTTTTTTTTAAGATTGCCGCATATTTCAAGAGCGACTCCCCAATCCCCCCGCCGCGCATTTCGAACCGGAGCCCCTAACCCTTTGGTCCAACGAAGTTGCAGTGTAACAATTTTGTTCATGGAAAGCGTAAGTGGCAACGATTCCACTTTTGCAAGGGCGGATTCAGAACCCATCCAGGTTATGTTGACAAGGTCAAGACCTAGAAGCAATAGAAAGCATGAAAATATTAGAAACAAGTTTGTAGATCGATTTTCCCCAGTGGTTGATTTTCCAGGGTCGGATTTGTTGTTGCCGATTTGTTACCAAGGTCGACATTGCTTTGAATACAAGCACAAAACAAGAAGGTATTTTCACAACAAATGAGATCTAAGAATGGCTTCAACATGAGGAGCATAATGTCAGCTTAATTTAGCTCTTAAAAACAGGGGAATGTGATTTAGGAAAAAAAAAACATCAGATAAAGCAAGAATTAGAAAGGGACAAAATAAAAAGCTTTAGAATCTAGCCGCTTCTTGGTTCTTTGGATAAACTTACGTACCGGTTTAAGGACATAAGTGGACTAAGGGGAAAGCGAAAAAAAGAGATATGTTTGTTGGACGCAAGGCAATTAAAAGATATCTTCACCTTTCGAATTTAGAACAAATATTTCTAAGATCTTTTCCAATAGCAAAATGGCATTCAGACTCTAGCTTCCTTTCACATTCACCTAGGGGTTTAATTGTTCATACATGTTAACTATAATACATGAAGTTTAGTCGATAGATTTTTGTTACGAACCTTGTTCGAAGGCGGCACCAAGTCGACTGTACTATTTTATGGTGGAGGGCATTTTAGCAAATATATAAATACATGGGTATTTTAACAAGGGAAAATTTTAAAAATGCGCTTGTAATTTGGGGTAATTGCCAAAATGCCCTTGTATATTCAAATATTCAAATGCCCCTACGACCGAGAACAGCTATGGGAACAAGGCTCTTGGGTATTTCGGCATCAATTTTGCTGCATCGCCAATTCAGATCACTATTCTAGCATCGTCTACACTCCATCAATGATTTGAAATCAGTTTGGCACATTTTCTTGGGCGCTCAGAGACTGTAAAAAGCCGGATCTATTTTACATTGAACAATTATGCATTGGGTCCATATGAAACTCAACTTGGCATAAAGGCAGGGTTCAACACAAGTTTGTTCCAACGGCATAAGAGTCCGTGCACAACAAAGGTAGCCTACGTATGATTCTAAAATACGCCAGGTTGAATTACCAAGTTCTATCACCATGACACGAACAAAAAAAAAGGTACTTGTGTATAAGAGTTTATGTTATCTGCAAAATCTTCACCACGGGTTCATGGCAACATTAAGAAATACAATATTCTGGCCGTTCACATTATTATTATTTTCTACATTGCTATACAACAGGGCATGTTTGCCCTATCCAAAGCCATCTGCGAACCCTAAGGGTCGGCCCAGCTCACAGTGCGGCGCCCAACTTAGCTACTATGCTACAGCTTTGCCATAGCCTATTTGCAAGTCTTTCTTAGATTGTCAAGTCGCCATGGCAGCTGCAGTTGGGGCCACTTCTGCAGTTAATTATTCTGTTTCTTTGAGCACCTCTAAGTTCGTGGGTGGAACCTCGCCTCGTTGTTCTTCGAGTCTTAAGTTTCATGCTAAATCGGTAAGCTACCCATCTTTTCGGCAAGAATAAAAGGAATGCATAACTTAGCTTGCATTGCTGCAAATGTTTCTGCCTTATCCTATCTTCATTCTGTTAATTGGGCTGCATTTTTGTAGCAGGAGCTTGGGAAATCTCTGTCCTTTAGCTTAAATAAGCTTAGCAGCAAATGTGCTTTTCAAAGCGACTCTGCTTTATTCTTTGGTTCAGGGGAGGCATTGACGAAAACGATCATATGATGGACACTGGAGAGCTGAAAGCATTATATAATGTGATGGAAGCTCTGCTGAATGATCCAGACTGGAAAACAAATCATCCAAGACCTTGCACGGATGATCCATGGCCTGGTTTAGAATGTGAAGAATGTGAAGAACAAGATGATTATTATGTGCATGTTACCAAGCTAGATATCGGCTCAATACCAAAATGTAAGTATTTCTCCTTCCATCATCAAGCTTCCACATCTCAGAAATCTCTTCATAAACGACTGTTTTGTGGAGTTTCAGTGATGAATAGCAGCAGACAAATCCGAGACAAATCTGACTCTGCTCCTGGCACTACTGTTTTCAAATGGCGCATCAATTTCTGTTTAACATCCGAGATAGCAAGTTTGTTCTTTCTTTTTATATATTTCCTGTAAAAACTTTCAGGGTTATAGTTCTAGCAGACATCGCCAGTTCGTTCTTTCCTTTCATATATTTCCTCTAAATCTTTTCAGGGTCTGGCAGCATATTGCATCTGACCCTTTTATTTTGAAATATCTAGGTTTAAAGTGCACTAATCATAGGCAAAGATGAAGATGATGTTCTAAGGCGGAGTTGGAACAGCTTGAGGCTGCCTCAAACATTGCAGATAAGCAGTTAGTTCGTACGCAATAGCATTTGTAGGAAAAGGAGAAGACAGAAGGCTGCAGAACTTAAACAGATGGATAGAATGAAGCTATTTGCTGAGAAAAAGGCAAGAGAGAGCAGGATGAGACTAGAGGAAGAGGTACATTGGATTCATTGCTATTGCTATTGGATTCATGAGTTTAATTTCCCTTATAGAGGGAACTAGAAGTGGTTCAATTTAAACTGTATTAATATGTGTCTGATATTAGAATACAAGTGCAAGGTCAATACTTTATTTAAGTACTTGCAAGGTTAGTACTTTGTGTCTGTACTTGTACTCCATGTTTGCTATTTTATCTGTTTTGTATGTACTTCTCAAAATAAACTTATCATTGGTTATGAGTTTTGGAAATGGTTGGGGTTCAAATCCCCTTGCTCGCTATTTTTTGTTGCTATTGGCAGTCGTCATCTACAATCCTTAATGGTTTTATCTACTAACATGAAATGCTTCAAAAAACAAATAAATATTGATAAATATAAGAAACCATCCACAATCCTTAATGACATAGCCGTCATCTACAATCCTTAATGGTTTTATCTACTAACTTGAAATGATTCAAAAAATAAATAAATATTGATAAATATAAGAAACCATCCACAATCCTTAATGATTTTAATCTACGAACATGAAATGCTCCAAACAACAATTATTGGTTTATAACTAATAACAATGAAGCTAATGCATAATAAAACCATGCACATTTAATACAAACATATTGCAAACCATGTGCGTTTACCATGATTTAACCATACTAGTTTACCACAATAATCAACCACATTATAAAACCACATGAATAGAGCACTATATTAAACCATATCCAGAACCATTATGTTATACCACATGGACAAACCTTACTTTTAAAATACTATATTATACTACATCTTTTTACCAACATGCAATACCACTTTGATAAACTCCACAAAGAAGCCATTTGAAATTACCATGCCATAATACCACCTTAACAAACCTTACAAGAGAACCTATTAGTTTAGCCGCATATGGTTTTTAATGAAATTAACCCACAAACACGCATTGATTTTTTAGAATGGTTTTCTAGTCATAACCATGGAAAAAACCATGTAGTGTTTTAATTTTGGGTGCCTTGTGACTAATGGAGTCATTCGCATATGTATTCTCCTACAAATCGCAGGTGCCTCGACCCAGTCAGAGCCACTCTCCTTCCAACCATCTTCCGCGAATATTTGGAAGGGGAGGGGCTCGGACTGGGTGGAGGCCTCTGCGACCAAACGCAGGGAAATGCATTCGAACTGCTTCCATTTGCTTATGCACGGATGCAAATGGCGTAGTCATCTGGTCTGCCTGCTTGTTAAAACCAGACGATTAAGCAGACGACAGAGACAGTCACATATGTATCAGCATTGAGGTAGCTCGCTTCTCGTTGTGTTGCATTCTGTAGTGCTCTCTCCTACGAGTCGCAGGTGCCTCCACCCAGTCCGAGCCACTCTCCTTCGAACCATTTCCTCGAATATTGCAAAGGGGAGGGGTTTGGACTGGTGGGACCTCTCACGACCAAAGCGAGGAAAGGCATCTGAACCGATTGTTGCGCCGCTTGTTAAAACCATTTACTGATGCCTCTTTGTTACTGATGCCCCTTTGTTGCAGCTATGTTACGTGCGGAAACACAATTTCAATCCGACCAGACTATCATGCTGATAGACAGGTACTGGTGCATGGAAGTAATGCGGGTGAGAGCCCCTCTCGCTACTGGGCTCGAAAGGAGACTGCAGAAGAGAGCTCTGCCTCCTTATAAGGGAGACAGACCCAGAAACAGCCGGAATTTACCAGCCAGGTATCTTGGTCCACATGAACATGGTTACCAAGAGCGGTCGCGAGGATTGGATCCGGGTGGTCTGTGAGGATACTTTGAAGCAGAGAATAATTGTCTACTATGTGGACTGGAAGTTTTATGATCCCACTGTAATGTCTGCTAGCATTGCAAATGTAGCTGGTTCGCAAAGAAGCAAGGTGGCATTTGCCGCCGTACAATGACTTTGAAGAAGCTGACATCAAAGGCCCACAAGAAATCTTGAGGGGCTTTATGATTCTTCGCAATCGGATGAACGAGTCAAAAAACTCGCCTTCATTCGTTGTCAAGGCATTAGCCCAGCAGAAACTACCCGTAATTGTGGACATGACCTGGCTAAAAACAGTTAGCAAGAAGAAGACAAGACAAACTAAGGAGACACCTGCAGCCGACAAAGACTCCTCATCTTCTACTGAGGATGTTGGCCAGGAAACTGAGGAAGGAAAGGCGGCAGGCAAGAGGAAAGTTAAGAGAAAGGATCACAAAGATCCAGATAAGGAAAAGAAGGAAAAGAAGCAAGCGAAGGAAAAGGAAGAGAAGGAAGAGAAGGAAAAGGAAGAGAAGGAAGAGAAAGAAAAGAAGGAAAAGAAGGAAAAGAAAAGGGAAAGGAAAGAAAAGGATAGGGAAGGCAAGGGGCAGAAGGAAGGAAAGGCGAGACAGGAAAAGGAGGGAAAGGAAGTGGAGACAGAGGAAATGGGTGGGAAAAAGAAGAAGAAGCACAGGCTGGAGACCTCTGAGAAGGAGAGGACACCTAAAAAACAAAGGAGAGCGACTCGGACTCCAAGTCCTGCTGGAAGTCCTAGAAGTGGTGGTGAACCTCCGAGCCCAAGGCATAGCCCGGATCCTGCGGACACACCGGCCAAAAGGGTCCCCATTAAGAAGCCAGAGCCAAAGAAGCTCACATTAAGAATAGCTCAGCACTTGCTAGAGGTGCCTGCAAATCTTAAGGTAGAAAGGTCAGAAGAGGAAAAGACGGCAGAGAACACACTGCAAAAAATTTACGATCACCGGCATCTGTTTCCTCTAGGTGTCACATTTATAAAAAAAAATAGACGTGTTCAAACTATATCAAGGGCCAGCAAATCTGACATCTAGACCAAGGAATATGGAGCACGTCAAAACGTTAGTGGAGTCCTTTCAGAGAGACCCACATCCAGTGTTCACTCCCGCTGATGTGATTCCATTCAATCCCCTCACAAACAAACTGGTCGCTTGGAAAACCGAGGATGACCTCATGGGGATGCACTATTATATAGTGAATGGCAATCATTCAGCTATGGCTGCTCAGCTTGTATGTAGAAGACTCGGCACAGCAAAGTCCCAAGAACAAATGTCAAAGATTTATCTTCAACGGAATTGACGAGTGTTATCTGGCACAATCAACGAACAGGAATGCCTGCAGCTTAGTTGTGAAGTCAATGATATCACTGCGAAGACTATTTTCAAAGAGCCCTTCATTGATAACATAACCCACCTGCGGCAGCAATATGCTCTATGCGGGAAGCCTGATCCATCGGGACGCGGGCAGTCACGCTCAGAACCATACAAGGTACATATTGTAATTGTTGGCAAGATTAGCAAATGGCGCCGCGGCGCCATTTGCTCATTAAATGTTCAAGGCTAACTTCTTGTTGTTTCCAGCGTTATCTGGCTTTGACTGAAGTTACCATGCGTGGTAAGCATCCAAAAGATTTCAACCAGTGGGTCTTCATGCCAGAGGATATTTTTCAGCTATTCATGTCCCTATGGAAGTGGAAATCTTGCAAGCTAAAAGACAACAAGGGACAAACTATTACCTGTAACTGGGGAAAAGAATATGACTACTTCAGTCAGACCTACCTGAGGCGCATGAGGGGTATGGACTACTAAGATCGGGGTTGTTCGAGGAAGTCTTTGGATGAGAAGACCTTCGTCAAGGTCACGGTGCTTATCTGGTAAGCACTTCTTCAAGACAAGGGCAAAGACACTAAGATCCATATCTTTCTTGAAGAAGGAGATTTTTGAATATGTGAAGGATAATTTTCGAGGAAGTTCAAATCCTTCAGCGATCTCTGTCTTTGCCGTCTTGGGGCTTCGAGGATACCGACCTCATTTCCATGGCCACCTTGCATAGTAAGTGGGTTGAAAGCGAGAGTGGGCAAGGAAGGCGTTTTTCGGTAGCGATGCCACCAGCCTTGGCAAGATTCATACTTAATCTTTGTCTTGCGGAGAGAAGATCTTGAAGACTTCCGTTCGCGGTTAAACGGACATGACGGCCAGGGGCAAGTTAGATGCACTCTGTACCGGTATCCTTGATTGCCCGGACACTAGAGGTATATTTCAATGTGGGACAAAACCACACTATCTAATTTCTTTAATCTGGTTTGTAAAGAACACCACGGTGATTCTTTTTGGATAGTGGTCTTTGCAAGGCGGAGCATAACTTTTTGATTTCATCGTGTTGGATGATCCGGATTCCGGATCGAGTAGTTTTATTGGCATGTATGAGGGCGAATACAAGAATCCCTTTGCCCGGGGAGTTTAGGAGGTCCATGCACTAGTATGCGCCACAAAGATTCAAAGACCCCCATCGCAGGTCCTCTGTCGAAGCAATTGACCTCAGATTCCCCTTTAACGATCATCCTCAAGAACTGCCACCAGTTCCTGTGCCTAACGAAGAAGACGAAGAGGGGGAGACCGAGGCTATGGCGTGGAAAGCTGCAACAACATTCAGAATACGGTGGCAAGGCTTGCCGGGGGACATAATCATGAGAAACAAACCGGGGCACGCCACATGCTCCTACCTCGTCAAGAGAAAATGGTACCGCCCGAGAAATGGGGGTGTTTGATTACTTTTCCGTGGGTTCTTTTGGTAGGGCTTCATTGATGAATAAGAGATTTTGCATTGTGTTCGAAAGTGACCGGTTAAGTAGGAGTGCCTAAGGGGATTCTTGATAGGCTTGACCGCCCACTTTTTGAATCCTATCATCATGGCAGTTCCCTACAGAGACAAAAGGTGCTGTTGTTGAAGAAGCTGTAGATACACCTAATCCAGAGATGCCCGAAGCTCCACCCGATGTGGACTATGATGTGATCAAGAACACACAATTCGATCTGGACTTTCTTAGTGATCCCAATTTCACTGCCACAGCGTTCGAGAGCTTTCAGGGAGATCCTATGGTTGGTTCTTCTAGCCATGGCCACGGCAATACTGAACGATGATCGATCCCGGAACTAAACCGATCCCGACGGAACCCCCGAATTTTGTGTTATTGTAATTTAAATTGTACAATAATACTTTTGTAAACAGACTCTCTCTTTCGAGTCCTTGCCTGTTGTGGCAAAGTTTTTGATATGCAAATCTATGAATTTGGAATTTTTAACTAATTTTGGGATGTTGTGTTTCTTTAGCTTCTTCATATGCACTGTTAGTATTTTTAATGGCGCCAATAAATGACGTTTTAGAGGCATATTTTTTCTAAATGGCGCCATAATTGCTCAAAAAATTGGCATAAAATGGACTAAAAAGGATTTTCGTTCCTAATTGGAATCACGAAATTTCTCATTTTAATGAAATTGTGCTTTTAAATCCGGCGATGGCTCGGAGAGCATGCGCCTTAATCTAGCGATGGGGAGCGTGCAAGCACTCGGCAAACACCCATTTTTATAGTTGCATCTACATTTCCACGGCTTTCTTTGTACAAAGAAAGCTCGCAGTTGCATCTACTTGTTTTCATCCATGTCACGGCATATGCTAAACAAGAAGAAAAGAGACCTCTTCCTGGCCTAGATGGCGATCTTAGGCAAAGGCTTTCTTGCTGCATTTATGTTGCAGAAGTAAAGACAGAGGGCAAAGGGAAGAAAAATAAAAAGATTGCCCATCTTCATATCCCTTTAGAATCCTCAGGCCCACTTCAGTAAAGCCCCTATACAAGCGATAAGGGAGCGAGCGCCTTATTTATCAACCACAGTCATGTTTGAAACAACCTTAAATCAGAAAAACTCCGTGTGTTTTTTCTTTCATTATGGCTTTATCAACCACAGTCATGTTTGAAACAACCTTAAATCAGAAAAACTCCGTGTGTTTTTTCTTTCATTATGGCTTTAACATGACAAGACAGAAGTTCTTTGTCCATAAAAAAAACCTCATATTTTCTCTGGTTAACATAATAGTGGTTGATGAATAAGGCACTCGATTACCGCCTGTTACGGTAGTGGCAAGCAAAGACAAAAGCTCCAACTAGCAAAGACAAAAGCTCCAACTGCATGATTCATCCCTGCAGATTTATTCTGAAGCAGGAATTGATCTTTTGATCTATGCAGAACAAAGAAGATTGCAGAAGAGAGGGAGGGAATATTCTAATTTTGAAGCAGCCACATCTCGAACGCTCATTTTTGTTCTCATTTGGCATATTCCCAGATGATCCTGGGTGATAGCTGGATCGTTCCCCCTATGGGGGATTCGCATGATCTGAGTTCCAAAGCGGGAGACTTTTCAGTGCTGCAACGCTTCGTCCTAAAAATAGCAGGTAGTTACGAGAATCAACAGCTGTGGCTGCTGTGACATCACATCAAGGTCGCAGCCTGTGCAACACCAGGCCTCGAATTTAGATTTTGCACTAACCAGCAAAAATGCCGCCCTTCATTTATGCTTACCGGATTTTTGAGAAAAATACCTCTAATTTGCCGGATTTAACACTATTTTTATGAAATTTCTACCGGAATTTTGCCTGCATCTACTTTAGCAAATCGGATATTTCTAACTTTAATCGGATATTCTGGGGAGGAACCCCCCTAATTTCGACCCTTGTGCAACACGCTGCATGTGAATCCGCCATTATTTAACGCTGCCTACAGCTTATGTGTACGGTCAAATGTCCTACATTTTTGTAGGTTCTACATTAGTTCTAAAGGACAATGGTAGCTTACCACTTTAACCTTTCAGGGACTCCAGTTGTTTGTGCAATGCTAGGAATGAATAACATGTTCCACCACTGGCGGCTTATGCTGGCTTCACATGGATATAATAAAATAAACACCAGCTGCAAGGCAGCATAACATTCTGTGCAGCGCTGAAGCAATGCTAATTTGATTGCAGCAATGCTAATTTGATAGCAGCCCTGCATACACCCATCAGCAAAACTGTTGCAGCTGGAGGGTTGCTGCGCAACTGGTCACACCCACCTCCCTGACTGCTGCTGATTTTAGGCCACATGAACTCCCTATTAGTCTGACAGCTCCCTTTCAGCTGTTTGAACATTTGAGTATCCTCTTCACACAGTAAATTGCTTAGTGCAACGTGGAAACCAGAAGGAACAGATATCTACATTTTCCTAAAATCCAGCTAAATTTCAGCATCTCTTTCCATGAAATTATGGCTGCCAATTGCTTTCTCCAAAATCAAAGAGATTGTATCTCAAATGTCAGATTGCAAAAAAGGTATCTTATGCCATATACTATAGTTGTGAACATTCTGAATAACATTACAAAACCTTAAAATATCTGCTGCCACTTCTCAATTCACAAAATTTTAGCTACGCAGATGTTTTGGGTACAGTGTCTGCCACATTGAAAGAATGAAAATACAATAAATTGAGGCGCATCATATTACTTGAACTGCAGTATTCAACTTCTCTGCCAAGCTTAGCTGGGTTCTCGTCATGTTTGCCAAATATAGCACCAACAGAAGGTCCTGCTCAAAAGATAAGCTTATTAGTGAAACAACAAATCTGACAGCAGAGAGCATAGGAATACAGCATTGCTAATTACCTGCACACTGTCATTGAAAAGAGCACTAAAGGCATCTGATGGTATTTTCGGCACCATAGAGACTGTATCAGCAAGATATCTTCCAACAGCATTATCTGGTGGAATTCTTCCTTCCTACAGAAAAAAGTGGAAAAGAAAATTGATAAACTTATGTAAGGGAAAAAGTTGTACAAAGCCGCACTGACCACAACATCATCGACATATCTGAATACAGTCTCTGTCATCAAATGTAACCGGCCAATTGATGCTTCCAATCCTTCCAAGTCATTTGGAAGCTTTTCGACCAGGGTTTTTTTTAACATATCAACTGGAAAAAAGATTGATGCGTAAGCAGGCAACACCATACAAGTATTGCAAACAAGTATACATACATCCAACCCTTTCAGCCTCCAACATTCGCAAATCAAGTGGAATTTCATGAAAAAGAGTTGCAATATTCCGGTCCATCAAGCTTAGGTTACTTGCGATATAAGCCCTGATGTTCACCCGATCCTCTTGAAATGTAGTATCAACGGTAAGATGGATAGGATTTGTAGTTTCTCTTGCATAAAATTCATGAAGTAAACCATCGCTGCCACTGACGCCAGCACTTGTTGAATACCTGGGAACATAAGCACAAAGGTCAAATCGAGAGGGGAAATAAGGGAAAATTCAAAATGATGCACATTCAAGTTGAGAAACTTACCAGCCCACAATATATTCCTTTGTATTGACACGTTGATGAAGCTCAAACATGGTTCTATGATACTCTATATCAACAGCAACCTAACCAAAAACAATTCAAAGTAAGAAAATGTGAAAAAACTCGCAGTTACATAAAGCAAGAAAAACACACCTGGTCTGAGGACTCACTATGTGGAACTGCATAAGCATTTTTTATCTCGACGGTACCGTCTGAAGCAATCGTACCAAGAAGAGTGCCGATTACCCGTTCCTGCTGGTCATTTCGTCTAATATACGAATCACAGATATGGAAAAGAACCACCGGGTGGAGTTTAGCCACTACTCCCGTTGGACCGGAGGGAAGCTGTAGCACCGTGTTCCCACCAGTAGTCACCATGGCCGCGATGCTCGAGAGTATGGCCGGAACCCTAAATCGCAGAAAGAGAGGCCAGATAAAAAGGAACCTTTTTGGGGCATATGCCATAGAATCCTGTTAGCAATGGTGTTAGAAGAGCAGCTGCTACTTGGTGTCCTAGATAGTCTAATATCAAACGTGTATGATTCTTAGCACCGTATTTATCGGACGCTGTCATGTTATAGCCACGGGCATATCCGTGGTATATCCGTGTCTTTGACATGTTATAGCCACGCCCAAAAAAAATTACACGGCGTCATTTAAGGCTGGCTATAACATGCCAACGTCCGACATTTACCGCGATGGGATTCTTATAGGCAAGATTTGTTGTGAATAATCTATATGGATTCCTCAAGTCATAGGGAACAAGGTGCTGCGCACGAGGGGTTGCCCTCTGATGGCTCGAGGTTGCGGTTTCATGGGTTCTGTTTCGTTCTTTTGTGCTCGAATGAACGCAAGAACAACAGTGTTTTTTATTAGTAAAGTTGCTATTCATTGAGATGGTTGTATGTGTTGTTCTATCATGTAGTGATTGTTATGTAGGTTTTATTAACACAAATTGACTGAGTTCATGTGATTGTATTGGTTCTCTAGAGTTGTAACATTTTGATCAGCATGTATGCGAAGTCTCATTCAGTTACAGAGGCACAGAATGTCTCTGACCATCTCGTAATCAGAAATGTAGTCTCATGGAATGAAATGATTGCAGGCTGTGTTGAACATGGATGTGGAAAGGAAGTTCTGACCAGATGTTGTCACATTTTTTTGTGGCTTAAAGTGCTATGGAAACATAGGGGCTATTGACAAGGGCCAAGAGATACATAGAAAGGTGCAGAAGGGTTTGGATAAATACTGGTTTGTGGGCACCACATTGATTGACCTTAATGCCAAATTTGGCTTGCTGTCAGAGGCACATGAAGTTTTTAATAAGTAGGAATTTAGGACTGTTGAGTCATGAAATGCACTTATCTCAGGGTATTCTGACAATGGTATCTGGTATGGAAGCTTTGAGATACTTTACTACACATATGCAAATGGAACAAAAGCAACAATTTGAATGAGAAAGTTGTAGACTTTATTAACCACATTTGCAGTCGAAATTGGTGTTTGAAGGCCAGCCAGTAGCCAAAAAATAAGGAGCACAAATGAGCTGACGTGCCTGTTATAATGTACAATTTTACCAATCGTGAATCCGAGATAATCAATTTGTGGAGAACTTTGGAAAGACATAAGCCACAAAATACCAAATGGAATCTTCGTCCAAAGACCCAGCAATGGATTCTGGACTTGCTATGACTAAAGGGGAGAATATGTATAATCATGAGGCATGTCTTCTACAACATAAGAAAAAACTTTGTTTGCCATATTTCAGACCTCTCTTTCTTGGCCTTGTATAAAACGAGAGGAGCTATTTCCAGCAACACATCCAAGTAATATACCTTGATTCTGAAAAGCCTCTCGTCTGCTGGCTTCCTCACCAGAAACTAATGGATACTCACGAAGATGGACATCTTGGTGTGTTCCGCCCACATAATTCCCATGATTCCCAAGATAATCAAATTGAGATCTAGAATCAATTGCCGCTTATGCATGTGGCCTATAAACTCTATTGCCTGAGCAGTGAGGGCAATAGACCTTATGTGCATTTCTTGCATTTCTATCTGTAAATGCATTTCTCCAATCATGATAAGGGCAGTTCAGATGTGTGATTTGTTCCGTTGGTGTGGATAGAAGAAACCATGTGTTCATGAAGAGGACCATCATCCGGCAAGATCATGTCCAGCAATCATGTTCTCAGATTTCGTGGCATTGTCTGCACTACAATTTTGTAGTTTTATCAAAAATTTCTTCTTGATCTAATATTCCAAGCCAAGTGGCAATCTCTTTAGCAGTCATTTTATCCTGCAAGCATTTTGACTACCTTACCAGTTTCCTTATTTTTGCAATATATGGAGATACTAGTAAATGTGTGTCCGGCGTTGCCGGGCATATGTCTAGATGTGCCTTAAAGACTTTATGATATTAGGAAATATTAGAACTTATATCGATTCTATATATTGTTTCTAGAGTCGTTAATATTCATGATATTGAGTTGATAATTACAAATTGGCCTCCCACAATTAAACATGTAGCAAGTAGGAAGTGCAAAATGAGGATGGACAAACTTCAAGAAGCCTTTTTCTTAAAAAATATAAGTTGAAGTCAATTGACTTTTGACTTCAAGAAGCCTTTTGACTTACATGCATGACTTGAAATGCATGTGCCTGGCATTGCCGGACGTTAGTCGAGCAAATGTTATATTATTATTCTTGTGATATTATACTTCAATGTTGCATAATTATAGTAATATACGCTGTGCATGTAGTTATGCATCGGCATTTAGCTTCAATGCATATGCGTAAGTCTTGCCATATTAGATTGAGAGCACTAAAAGTTTGTAGTAAGAAATATGACTTCTAAAAAATTGTAAAGGGGATGGGAGGAGGAAAGGGCATGCGAAAGATGCGGATTAACGGTGTATGTTGCATCTAAATTAACAGTGTATGTTGCATTTGAATTAACGGTGAATGTTGCATCTGACATTTGCATTGTATTATTTGATATAATTGTTGCGCTTGCATTCAACACTGCATCTTACTATATCTACTTACCATAACTTAGTTTTAGTCAAAATGCTCCATACATGTTAAGGATGATATAGATGTATTTGAAGATAATGTTGGCAAATGAATTAATTTGTTTTTTCTTTTTCGTTTTTGCACAATATTCTAGCAAGCGTGAATTACATTCTTTGTGTTATTTTGATGCCAGCAATTCTCTTTGTTGATGTTGAATTACATTTTTCATGGCCATAGAATCTCTTTGTTGATGTGTTTTTAGAAATTCCCATCATACTATATTTTCGTGATATTTCCATTTATTTAGCTCAGCCGAGCTCTATGCATAAATTTCCTTCACTCTTTGTGTTAGAATAAAAACTCTAAGCAATGCATTAACTTGTTTGCTTTGTAGCTCTGCTTATGCTTGGATGTGATGTCATTGCTGAAATTGTGCGTCACATTCATAAGGAAAATATCTAGATCTCATACAAACTTAGAAAATTCCAGAAAAATGTTAGAAAAAGCCCTCGGCACTTGATGTATTAGTTCCCAACTCTAGGATCAAAGACTTATGGTTTTGTTGCAGGGGTTCTCTCTCCACTTTGAGTATATAAGGATCACTTAAAATAAGGATCACTTAGCATAGGTCACAATGCAAGATTTGTAGGACCTTTCTATGCTCACCTCCAGTTACATCCCTTATGATAGTTTCTCCACCTCCAGCACTCAACCTATTGAAGAAAAAGTACAAATGAACACTTGATTCAACTGCAAAGGAGCTGATAGGTAAAGCAAATACTTTTCATGAAAAAACCCAGAAGGAAGTTGTAGAAACTCCTCTCACATTGCGTAAAACCCAGCTCTAGTCATTTTGCTCTCATCTTATGTCCCTTAACGTGGGCTCAAAAAATGTGCCTTAATAAGGTGACTCATCATGATGCCTTGGAATTTGCAGAATATCACAACAAAAACTTTTAGCCAGGGAAACCTTACATTTTCAGGAGATGCATGATTTTTAACTTTGCTTCTCCGATCTTGCTCCTATACTCCACAATAAAATAAAGTTGTGCTCAATCAGATCAGCTTATCAAACCCTAACCCTCAAAGGAACAAAAGTTACAAAGGGCAATAGAAGCTTTTAGGAGGAACAATAAGTTATCTTGCTAAAAGCATACCTTAACCTTGACAGGAACTTAGTTTGCTGCTACAAAATAGGTAGGATATCATTTTGAGCAAATAATAGTCCCATTTTACACTCTGCAGAACCAAGCCGTTGATCTATGGTTTAAATTTACAACACGCCTTCTTGCTTATCCTCCATTGTCTCAACGCCTTAGGCTGCCTTAATTTTCCTCTATCAAGCTGAGTTCTACTAATATGGATTCAAAAAGGAGGTCTCGTTGCTACAGTTGCCAAGGCTATATCCTACCAAACTGAAAAGCATTTCAAAAAGCAGTTTTTTGCCTCATCCATATTAGAAAGAATATATATCAATCTCTAAGTAGGTGAAGAAAAGCATCACTCTTTGTGTGGGGACGAAGCAAGCTAACGTGTTCAGTAGTAAAATTTAACTCAACAAAACTAGCATATTTGTAAACTCAATTTGTAAAGAATTGTAGCATTTGCCAAATTTGAGTTAATTTGGGAGGCCAATTTGTAATTATCAACTCAATATCATGAATATTAGCGACTCTAGAAACAATATATAGAATCGATATAAGTTCTAATATTTCCTAATATCATAAAGTCTATAAGGCACATCTAGACATATGCCCGGCAACGCCGGCCACACATTTACTAGAAGAAATGCGCTTTTGGGCTTGCCAAGTTGTTGGATTCTGACAAAACAGAGGTGGAAATGACCAGGATAGGCACCTTAGGTTACATTGCTCCTGAACTGATTAAGCTAGGTGAGGCGAGTGAAAAATCTGATGTCTATAGCTTTGGAGTATTGGTACTTGAAGTAGCAACTGGGAAAAAAGTGGTTGATGTGAACCTAGGGGTACACTTAGTTCAGTGGGTATGGTCAAAAAAAGAAGAGCACCAGATATTGGACGTTGCAGATCCCAATTTAGAAACTATGTTTGACAAAGTTCAATTGACAACTGTTTTAGTGTTAGGATTGTTGTGCTGCCAAGAAGATCCTCATCAGAGACCAAGCATGAGAAAATGTTGCAATATCCTTAAAGGAGATGAAGCTCTACCTTCTCTTGTCAATATGGCTGAAAGTGATATTTCGTTCCTTGGGGGGCCTAGCACTAGCACAACCTTTAACTCCTCCCAGGCCGCTCCTGCATCTTCATCTTTATATGATTTTACAATGAGCAAGTAGGATGTGGTTCCAAGATTCCGACGTTTAATTCCTGCAAGTAGCAGTGACCTTGTCTAGAATAATAAAAACTTATACCATGTTATGGTGCAGGTTAAAGGACGGGTTTAAGGAGACTGATGGAGGAAGACAAAGGTTTCTGTTAGAACTGGAATTTGTGCAGTGCCTTGCTAATCCAACTTATCTTCATTCTAAGAGGTTTGTTCCCTGTATAAGTAAAAGCGTTCAGCAACAAGTATTTGAGCTGAAGTAGTTAGTCGAAGTTGAAAGTATTCAAACTGAATTTAGGTTATATCACCGTTAGTCATATATTTTGCATAATTTAATGTATCATGTTCATAGACATCTTAAGCTTTTGCATCTCTCTGTCCATGGTACCTTTTCACTTGCAGACTTGGCACAAAATCGTTATTTTGATGATGAGTCATTTATTGGGTATTTAAAGTTCCTACAGCACTGGCGGCGGCCAGAATATGCAAAATTTATAGTGTATGCCATTCCTTTTGTTTTGTTATAATGCCACACTAAGTAATTAGATCATCATAGAATTTTGATAATTTGTGTGACGGGTGATGTATGAATGCATTGTATTCTAAATTTAATGTAATGTTGTTATTTCTTCTACAGGTATCCTCATGCTTTATTCTTCTTGGAGCTGCCTCAGAGTTCTCACTTTCGCAGTGATCATTTTACAATGAGCAAGTAGGATGTGATTCCAAGATTTCGATGTTTAATTTCTGCAAGTAGCAGTGACCTTGTGTAGAATAATAGAAACTTATACCATGTTATGGTGTAGGTTGAAGGACGTTAAAATATACTTCCTTCCTTCCTTCCTTCCTTTAAGGAGACTGATGGAGGAAGACAAAGGTTTCTGTTAGAACTGGAATTTGTGCAGTGCCTTGCTTATCCAACTTATCTTCATTCTAAGAGATTTGTTCCCTGTATAAGTAAAAGCATTCAGCAACAAGTATTTGAGCTGAAGTAGTTAGTCGAAGTTAAAAGTCTTCAAACTGAATTTAGGTTATATTGTTGCTTTAGCTGTTAGTCATATTTTTTGCATAATTTATTGTATCCTGTTCATAGACATCTTAAGCTTTTGCATCTCTCTGACCATAGTACCTTTTCACTTGCAGACTTGGCACAAAATCGTTATTTAGACGATGAGTCATTTATTGGGTATTTAAAGTTCCTACAGTACTGGCGATGGCCAGAATATGCAAAATTTATAGTGTATGCCGTTCTTTCTGTTTTGTTACGATGCCACACTAAGTAGTTAGATCATCATAGAATTTTGATAATTTGTGTGATGTATGAATGTATTGTATTCTAAATTTAATGTAATGATGTACTGAATCTCCACCTGCTGCCCCTGCCAACAAATAGGAATTGTGCCTCCGCATGGTCTCCTGGAATTGTCGGGGCTTCCCATGGCAGAAGGGAGATAGTCTCAACTCAGTTGCTGCAGACATGGATCTCATCTTCCTCATGGAAATATGGGAACATGCAGGACACAGGATACCTGACTTGCCAGGATACCAGCACTACTCAATCTTCAATGATTGCACAGGAAAGCGGGGGCATGGGGGGGTTGCCTGCTACTACCGAACAACCTTGGCACAATCAATCTCCTTGTTCAAGACAGATAAGCACAACCGGTATCTGTGGGTGCGTGTGCAAAAGCTGCGATGTGAGACCCCTCTTTGTGGCGACCGCTACTTTCCACATGCGAAAGCAACTTCTATCACACCCACTTTCCGGATGTGGATAGGTCGGACCCCTATGTCGATCTATATGATGACATCTGTAAGCGATAAGCGGTTGGGCGTGTCATACTCCTTGGAGACTTCAATGCGCCGCGACAGGGGTAGAACAACCCATGAGATTTGATCCCTTGATCGATGATATATTGCGGTTGCATCCCCGCAGAAGGAGCTTGGCCACGGACATCGATGACAATCAGGTCACGCGCTATGGTCGACAGTTGCTTTTGCTCTGCAGTATCTTTGACCTGGTAATCTGCAATGGACTAGCACAGTGGCCTTCCACTCGCAAGAGCACTTGTAGGCAGGAAAACCAGGGGGGCGGATCTAGTGTGGTGGACTATGTTTGGTGCCCGGCGGAGATATGCATGTCGTCAAGCACTTTTCGGTGGGAACGACTAATAGGGATGAAGAGATCGACTCAGACCACTTACCACTTTACTTGAAGTTGGCTTGGCAGGTTGTGCGAACTCCCGGTGCAACAACTCCTCACATGCCTCAGCTGCGATTGGATTATGAACATGCAGGGGCTTATGCCCAGATGCTTATAGATGACTGGCGAAATTTTGCAATATCCTACACTAGAGCAAAATGGCGGTGACGGCCGACCGATGTGCTTAGGGCTTGGCGAGAGAGGTGCTTTGGGATAAGCCGCCCGCGACGGACCTCCAGGAACACAACCTTCCCACGTAATCAATGGTTTGATGCAGAGTGCAAGGAACACAAACGCTGGCTCCGCCAAGTCACAGACCCTGCTTTACGCCCACATGCAGTCAGACAGTACCGCATCTTCCTTAAAGCTAAGAAAGCCAGGTACATTGCAGCGCATCAAAGGGAAATGTTTTACCTCCTGGAACGTCATCCCAGGACCTTCTGGCAAAGGGCTCTTAGAAAGCCAGTACAGCCCACAGGGAATATCACTCCCGAGCAGTGGAGACAATACTTGCAACAGCTATACGACCCTCAGGGTGCTCATGCAGCATTACCCTTGCAAGAAGGCCCAGTACTGGAAATCACAGATTCGGACGTGGAACAAGGCTTGCAGCGTCTTGCCAATGGGAAAGCCCCAGAATTGCTTAAGTGGGCAGGGCCGTCCATAATACCAGTGCTGACCGCCTTGTTCAACAAGGCATTACATGAAGGTTTCCCACTGCAATGGATCAATAGCAGAGTTGTTCCCATATATAAGTCAGGTGACCCACCTTTGCTTGACCAATTATCGAACAATCATGGTCAGTTCGGTGTTTGCAAAATTGCTTGCTGGGATTCTCGAGCAGCAGTTGACGGGCTGGGCAGAGGCAGCAGAGGTGCGGGCCCTCACCCAGGCAGGATTCAGACCCCGGCACTCACGTTGCGAACTCTGATTGAAGACAGCAGGAACCGCCGTCAGGATCTATATTGTTGCTTTGTGGATTTTGGCGGCGTTTGACACGCGTGCCTCGGGGAAAAACTATGGGCAAATCAAGAAGCGGTGGGGGTTCCTGTAGATTTGCGCGAGAGCAGCGATTAATGCAAAGCTATCTGAAAGATGCTCGGGTCGGTTAAATGCAGACAAGCCAACCATTTGATACCGATGTCGGGGTTCGTCGGGGATGCCCTCTTTCCCCAACATTGTTTGGGCTTTACATTGATCAATTAGAGAGCGGCTTGGCGATAATGGGGGGCGATGGAACTCACCTTCTCTATCGGATCATCGACCGGTTAATATATGCCGATGATGTGGACCTCTAGCTTACACACCAGCCGGACATGCAACGACATCTCGATTCCTGGACACATTACGCTAAGCGGACCGATATCTTGGCGTCAACCCGCCAAGACTAAGGTGGTTTTCATATCACCTTCACGTCGGTAGAGGGTCCCTCCTTCGGGTAATGTGGAAGTTGCATCCACATACAAATATTTGGGAGTGGAGTTTCCTTCTACTATGCACCGGGACACATCCATACGGCTACAAAGTGGCGGCTGGAAGGCACTATATGCAATGCAAAATAATAGTCATAGAGCGGAGTTGTATGATTGGGCCCATCATCCCACTTTGTTCAAGGTCTTAGTGGAGCATGTCCTTTTATACGGGGTGGAAGTATGGGGCCCAGTAGTATCACTTGCTACTTGGAATGACTTGGAGCAGGTCCAGAAAGCCTTCTTAGTACGAGCACTAGG
Source organism: Isoetes taiwanensis (assembly GCA_021234155.1). Taxonomy (NCBI): domain Eukaryota; kingdom Viridiplantae; phylum Streptophyta; class Lycopodiopsida; order Isoetales; family Isoetaceae; genus Isoetes; species Isoetes taiwanensis. The sequence continues at coordinate 699,934 of JAJEKV010000177.1, read as the reverse complement.
GGTGAAGTCCACAGTCCCATATCAAATTCTACTGCAGAGAGGCAGGATTCTTGCCTCTTGAGGGCGGCCCTTGATCGCCACATTGTCTATTTCGAGGAAGATGGTCAATATGGACGATGCTCGTCTCCCTAAACTAGCTTATATCATGGCAATGGAGCCGCAGCGCCTCAAGGCCTGCTGGAGGGAAAAGAGAGCTCAATGGTTGGCTAGATGGAATGTGCAGGAGCACAGGTGCATACATGTGCAAACAGAGGTAGATCGCCATAGCTTGAGGCAATATCTTGACGATTGCTTCCTCAGCAAGCTTTGGGATGCCAATGCCCTTGAACAGGTCAAGACAGCGCACTACCAGCGCCACATAAATCCCACATTGGAACGAGGCCCGCAATGCTACCTGCGTACCCACTTGCCCATGAAAAGGCGGAGACTCATTGCCTCCATTCGCAGACGGGGGGCACATCATCTTGAATTGAGACAGACGGATGGATTGGTGAGCCACGCCAGATGTGCTCTGTCAATCTTTGCCAAATGGGAGTCATTGAGGATGAATCTCATACCCTTCAAAGTTGCCCAGCATATGATCAAATTCGGACACGATATGCTGAGTTGGTCAGGCCTGGCCAGCCGTTACATGTGACATTGAGCACAGCATCCGTACGGGTGCTGGGATCATATCTTTAGGAGGTTATGGACATGCGAGATCAGCTATGTCCTCGGGCACACACTTGACATGTATATAAACATTGATGTATAGTTGTACAGTTTGACAGCATTCTTATTACTGCCACGGTTTTTCCCTCGAAAACCCTTCGGGGCGGGGGTTTTTTTAACCCGGACAGTAATAAGTTTGATGTGCTCCTTATGGGTCCCATAGGCCGATTGGCCTTAGTGGACGATAAAAAATCATTCTCATTCTCATTCTCATTCTATAGGTATCATCATGCTTTATTCTTCTTGGATCTGCCTCAGAGTTCTCACTTTCGCAGTGCCATGTCACACCCCGCCAATAAGGTAGAAAATAGGTCATGCAGTATGTACATACTTTTTATTCTAAGAAATCACAAAGCAAGTATTTTACTGTATTGATTTTCTTACAGTTCATGGACTTACTGTGTAAATCAATTCATTGACTCAATGTTTAATATCTTCATAGGAGCTTGCTCATCGACAACAATTTTATTTCTGGAAACACTAACATAATAACCGTTTAAAGCACCACGGACAGTTCCAGAGGAAGCTCCATCTGCACCTATTATTGCACGGCCAACAATAGAATAGAATAGAATAGAATAGATTTTTTAACGTCCACGGAGACCAATAGGTCATGGGACCCATACAATGGAGTACAATCATTACTACTAGGATTAAAAAACCCCTACCTCGAAAGGTTTTCAAGGGAAAAACCTTTGCAGTAATGATGATACTAGACAAGCGGAGATAATGACTACTGAGGGCTCAGTAATTGCAGACGTTTATCTAGAACCTCAAGTATGTATAATGCCAAGTCATGCACAGATGGTGCTCTGAGAAGTTGTGGAAGCGTGGAATGGAATGCTAAGGTCAAAAAATGATTCCGGACTATCTCAAAAGCAGGGCAACTCAGAAGAGTATGGCTTCAATAACTGTTGTTGTCAAGGCAGAAGCTGCAAGGTCGACAAGTGGAGAGAGAAAGAAAAGAAAACATTCAAGTTAGCACAGAAGGAAAGGGAAAAATATTCAAGAGTTAGTGTATATATCTCATATTAACAACTGTAATTGTGGAGCAATCTTTCAGAAAAGGAAATGGTACTTCTGTCTCCCGTTATATGCACAATCTTCAACTTAGCATGAAGGAGATGAAGCTCTTCAACGTTGCAATATGCTTAAAGGAGATGAAGCTCTACCTTCTCTTGTCAATATGGCTGAAAGTGATATTTCGTTCCTTGGGGGGCCTAGCACTAGCACAACCTTTAACTCCTCCCAGGCTGCTCCTGCATCTTCATCTTTATATGATTTTACAATGAGCAAGTAGGATGTGATTCCAAGATTCCGATGTTTAATTCCTGCAAGTAGCAGTGACCTTGTCTAGAATAATAAAAACTTATACCATGTTATGGTGCAGGTTAAAGGACGGGTTTAAGGAGACTGATGGAGGAAGACAAAGGTTTCTGTTAGAACTGGAATTTGTGCAGTGCCTTGCTAATCCAACTTATCTTCATTCTAAGAGGTTTGTTCCCTGTATAAGTAAAAGCGTTCAGCAACAAGTATTTGAGCTGAAGTAGTTAGTCGAAGTTGAAAGTATTCAAACTGAATTTAGGTTATATCGTTGCTTTAACCGTTAGTCATATATTTTGCATAATTTAATGTATCATGTTCATAGACATCTTAAGCTTTTGCATCTCTCTGTCCATAGTACCTTTTCACTTGCAGACTTGGCACAAAATCGTTATTTTGATGATGAGTCATTTATTGGGTATTTAAAGTTCCTACAGTACTGGCGGCGGCCAGAATATGCAAAATTTATAGTGTATGCCATTCCTTTTGTTTTGTTATAATGCCACACTAAGTAATTAGATCATCATAGAATTTTGATAATTTGTGACGTGTGATGTATGAATGCATTGTATTCTAAATTTAATGTAATGTTGTTATTTCTTCTACAGGTATCCTCATGCTTTATTCTTCTTGGAGCTGCCTCAGAGTTCTCACTTTCGCAGTGATCATTTTACAATGAGCAAGTAGGATGTGATTCCAAGATTTCGATGTTTAATTTCTGCAAGTAGCAGTGACCTTGTGTAGAATAATAGAAACTTATACCATGTTATGGTGCAGGTTGAAGGACATTAAAATATACTTCCTTCCTTCCTTCCTTCCTTCCTTCCTTCCTTCCTTTAAGGAGACTGATGGAGGAAGACAAAGGTTTCTGTTAGAACTGGAATTTGTGCAGTGCCTTGCTTATCCAACTTATCTTCATTCTAAGAGATTTGTTCCTCAGATAAGTAAAAATTTGATTTGAAGTAGTTAGTGAAGTTAAAAGTCTTCAAACCTGAATTTAGGTTATATCGTTGTTTTTAGTCAATTAGTCATATTTTTTGCATAATTTATTGTATCCTGTTCATAGACATCTTAAGCTTTTGCATCTCTCTGACCATAGTACCTTTTCACTTGCAGACTTGGCATAAAATCGCTATTTAGACGATGAGTCATTTATTGGGTATTTAAAGTTCCTACAGTACTGGCGATGGCCAGAATATGCAAAATTTATAGTGTATGCCATTCTTTCTGTTTTGTTACGATGCCACACTAAGTAGTTAGATCATCATAGAATTTTGATAATTTGTGTGATGTATGAATGCATTGTATTCTAAATTTAATGTAATGATGTTATTTCTTCTATAGGTATCATCATGCTTTATTCTTCTTGGACCTGCCTCAGAGTTCTCACTTTCGCAGTGCCATGGCACACCCCGCCAATAAGGTAGAAAATAGGTCCTGCAGTATGTACATACTTTTTATTCTAAGAAATCACAAAGCAAGTATTTTACTGTATTGATTTTCTTACAGTTTTTGGACTTACTGTGTAAATCAATTCATTGACTCAATGTTTAATATCTTCATAGGAGCTTGCTCATCGACAACAATTTTATTTCTGGAAACACTACCATAATAACCGTTTAGAGCACCACGGACAGTTCCAGAGGAAGCTCCATCTGCACCTATTATTGCACGGCCAACAATAGAATAGAATAGAATAGATTTTTTAACGTCCACGGAGACCAATAGGTCATGGGACCCATACAATGGAGTACAATCATTACTACTAGGATTAAAAAACCCCTGCCTTGAAAGGTTTTCAAGGGAAAAACCTTTGCAGTAATGATGATACTAGACAAGCGGAGATAATGACTACTGAGGGCTCAGTAATTGCAGATGTTTATCTAGAACCTCAAGTATGTATAATGCCAAGTCATGCATAGATGGTGCTCTGAGAAGTTGTGAAAGCGTGGAATGGAATGCTAATAAGGTCAAAAAATGATTCCGGACTATCTCAAAAGCAGGGCAACTCAGAAGAGTACGGCTTCAATAACTGTTGTTGTCAAGGCAGAAGCTGCAAGGTCGACAAGTGGGGAGAGAAGGAAAAGAAAACATTCTAGTTAAGGAAAGGGAAAAATATTCAAGAGTTAGTGTATATATCTCATATTAACAACTGTAATTGTGGAGCAATCTTTTTATTTGCATTCAGAAAAGGAAATGGTACTTCTGTCTCCCGTTATATGCACAATCTTCAACTTAGCATGAAGTGCAACAATTGCCAGCGCATAAGAATGTACTTTACTTGAAATTAGAAAACGACAAACTGACTGGGTAAAGTGCATTGGACTAAATATTCATTGAGGAAATCAAGAATTAATTTTCTTGATGACAAAATAAGCAAATATGCCTCAGTCTTTTGTTGTGCTCATGAGTTCTCCTTTTTCATGCAGCAGTCAAGTTTTGGCATGTGTAGAAAATTGCAGAAACATAATTGTCTTCTGCAGTCAAGGTGGTCGTCATATAAAATATGTTTACACAATCTATTCATGTATTTTTGCAATCAACCACGTGCTCCCGAAAAACATCAATGTGTTTTGTGCACAAAGTACATTCCAAGCTGGCCAAATATGAAGGACAAGTTTAAGTTTTTACCATGAGTGTATTGAATTGAGGTTTAATGTCTGGACATATTACAGGCATTTTAACACTTTTGTGTCCATAATTGCAAGGGCATAGTAAACGTGTTCGATAATAAAAGGTACTTTTATGTACCTTTTATGTAAAGGTACATAATTGCAACCAATACCCTGGCTTTATTCGGTTATTCAGGCACTGTAGTCATGTGGTCGGGCTAAGATTTGCAAGGTTTTTAGGTGAATGACATTTTGCTCGCATATTGCCCAAGCTAGAAATGTGAGGATTTTAACAAAAGTGTTAAAATGCCTGTAATATGTCCAGGCATTGCTCGGGCTACATTTGCGAGGGTTTTAGAGAGTATGTTTTTTTTGGGTTGCCCCTAGGGGGGCAAACCCTCGTTTATGTGGGTATGTGGGCATATTCAAGTATATGCTGGCATATACCTAGCATATGCTGATGACTGCTAAAAACTGGCTGCTGCTTGTAAATGGTCGGTCATCCAGCCCCATTATCAGCCTGCTACACAAACGCTATCCGCTGGACTTGGCTATGGCTTCTGCACCTCGGATTCTGCCCTCCCTTCCGCCATATACCATATACCTCGGATTCGTGATGATGTCCAACCATATGTTCATGATCAAATTGAGAAAACCCTTATATCCTCTACTCTGTTTACTGATCACCTATGCATATGCTCAAGACATTACCTTTTCCTACAGTTCATTCGATGCTTCTTCAAACCTAACATTACATGGAGACTCCATGCTCAGCAATGGAAGCATAGAGATAACTAAAGACTCTGCAGGCATAAGCACAGGCAGAGCATTGTATTCCCAACCTATCAGGCTCTTCTACAGAGAAGCCAACTTCACACCCTCATTTTCTACATCTTTTTCCTTCTCCATTATAAATGAAAACTCTATCCACTTTGGGATGGGGTGGCCGGTTTTTAAATGGAACTCAAGATCCGGATGACAAAATGCACAGCTTTTTTGCGGTTGAGTTTGATACATTTCTGAATGTGGAGTTTATGGATCCAAATGATAACCATCTTTGGGGTTGATGTGAACAAGATGGAATCTCACGCAATATGCAAATGCGGGATGACAAGGGATTGAGCTTAAGAGTGGACTTTCTATCACAAAGACGGATTGACTACGATAGTTCAAGGCAAGAACTAGAGGTAAGCTTAAGCTATTCAATCCGTAAAACCTCAAAAGCGTCTTCTTTCTCTAAGTCCCATAAACCGGGTAGCCCTGTTCAATGAGTGCGTGTATGTTGGATTCTCACCGCCATCGGAGGTAATGTAGAGATGCATTCATTTCATTCTTGGAGCTTCTCAACTTCGGAAGCCCTAAATCTAACCATGTTGCTCCTCTCGGTTCATCTTCTTCTCCCTCTCGCTCCAGCTCCTTCAGAGGCTATTGTAGGAAAAAGCCATTGTAGAGATATCACTTGCCGGATCCCCGGCCCTTTTTGGCATTTCGATTAGTTCTCGCATTTGTTGTAGCTATATTGCTTGTCATCTTTGCTTTGGTGGAGCTGGAAAAAGTGGAAATGCCTTAGAAGAACTAGCTCATTTCGTTCGAGATATGGTTCAAGGTCCTCGAAGTTCACCTATAAAGATCTCGCCTCGCCACCAAGGGCTTTACCCCCAGCGTAATACTTGGGCATGGGGCATTTGGCGGTGTCTATAAGGGCATCATGCCCAATTCGACCTTATAGTTGCAAAGAAAAAGAGGAGAGGGAAGCAAGCAAGGAAAGAGTGAATTTGTTTCAGAATTATCAATTATAGGAAGACTTCGCCATCGCAACTTGTTACAACTTCAAGGTTGGTGCCAGGAGAGAGGAGAGGTGCTTTTAGTTTATGATTTTATGCCTAATGGCAGCCTGGATAGGCACCTGTTCTGCAAAAACAGTAATATACTAACTTGGCCCATCGATTCAAGATTGTATCGGGAGTTCTTTGTCAGACTTGCTTATTTGCATTCAGAATGGGATCAACTAGTAGTGTACAGGGATGTGAAGACTAGTAACATCATGCTTGATGCCAGTTTCAATGCAAGGCTAGGAGATTTTGGACTTGCGTGTCTTGTGGAACATAACTCTAGTCCTGAAACAACTATCACAGCAGGCACATTGGGATATTTGGCACCGGAGTATCTTGATCTGAGCAAGGCCCACGAGATAAAACAGATGTCGCCGGTTTGAGGAAAGTGGTGTTAGAAGTGGCAACAGGTAGAAGAGCCATTGAGAGAGATCTTCCAACTAAAAATGAGGCTCTCTATGAAGCAGGCCCTTCAGATCTTAGCAGGTGTTCTTACTCTTCCTCAACTCCCTAGGTTTAAACCCATGCCTTCCCATCCCCCTCTTACCATTCAGGATATCATTGCTGATAATAGCAGAATATCACCATAGAAATATAAGAAATTGTCCAAATAGATGTCAACATTGTAACTCATAAACTATAGTCACCCGTATATCTCACCATTTGGCTACTTTGTATTTGTTATCTATCTTTGCAAGTATGGCTACTTTGTATTTGTTATCACGACATCTCTCGTTATATAAAATCGGAGTGGGTGGTCCTAATGTTACTATCGAGTAGGAATGTTTATCTTATTCCTGTCTATGAAAACCAATATACGTCTAGGTTAGTCCATGAAGGAAGGAAAAGTAAGTTCCATTAAACCATATGAGAGATGCACTAACCTCATCACTGGACATTGTACTATACTTGTGAAACATTATACAGAGCATCTATTTCTTGAGTTGGGCTACATGTTTTTCCGACAAGTTGAGATGAATAAAGTTCATTTGTTTCAACCAATATGCCATACATTCATGTAATGATGGACCGATAAGGATTGTTGACATTTCTGGGTTCAGCTTAAAAATTAATAATTTGTTTTCCCTGTTTTAACATTTCTGATGATATCCTGGCATGGCAAAGATATTCTTATTTTGCACACAGTGAGCATCATGATAGAGTTATAGAACCTGTGGTAAATTAGTTTCTCAGGTATAATGAAAATTGTTTTTGTTTTATCAACAGGACCTGGAGCAGATTTTGAACTACTTAGGTGTTGAAACATATTCAAGATCGTCTTCCACGCCATTCAAAATTGAGAGATATACTCTACCATAAAATGTCGAACATTAATAATGGATTCAACCTTTTAGTTTTAGAACTAAACAAATGTCTGCACACTGGGGTGTCTCATTTTCGATGTCCCTTTTGTCCTCCAATTTAGTACTAAAATCAATGAAGGTGGTTGGAAATCTTGGAAGCAATTTCAAATTTAGAAAACAAAAATAGCAATAAAAATTCAAAGTCCTTGAATCTTGGAGAACTGGGCTACAGTGCGTGCATGTGTTGAGCCAGTCTTTGCATGTCCCTAAGGGGAAAACCCTCATCCATGTGTGTTTGTGGATATTCCAAGTATATGTCAGTATATGCTCGAAAACATGACTTTGAAGTGTGATTTAAGCCATTTCACTCTCGGCTCACGGAGGGCAACCCTCCGTGCACAGCACCTTGTTTCTTGAGCATCGCTTGCACTATATGTGCTCAGGCTGAATTGACTATGGTGCATTGTGGCATCAGACTTAAATGTTCCAAATTGATAATAATTGAAAAAAAGGGTACATTATTATTAGCACATAGGTGCCTTTTTTATGGCTGTCACTTGAGATTATGATTCAAAATGGTAGCAGAGCCCTGCAATGCAGTTGATCTAAACATCCAGCTCATTAAACATGCTGCGTCGAGCATAAGAATGCATAGACAACTGGTTTCCCACTTCGATATTCAATGTGGAGAAAATAACCTTTTTAATCAGCATGTACTGCAAATGCCTTGAAAAGGCCCTTAGACAACAACAATATTGAGCAATCTATATAATCATTGTTCATGGATATGTATTGCATCTCTAATAATAGGATTTGAATTTAACAGGTTGAACATGAAGCTCTTTCCTTGTGAAATGCTTGTTCCCAGATTCATACATTCATTAAGTGTAAAGTCATATTTTCTCTAGTCCAAGATCCAATAGATGTATATTTCTGTTTGAACATAATTATGTCACTTTGTCAAACACATGTATAATACTCTGCAACAAAAGTGTTACAATCCTTCTAATATGTTTAGGCATTGCTCGGGCTACATTTGCGAGGGTTTTAAAGAGTATGTTTTTTTTGCTTGAGCATTGCTTGCATTGCTCGGGCTACATTTACGAGGGTTTTAGAGAGTATGTTTTTTTTTTTCTTGAGCATTGCTTGCACTATATGTGCTCAGGCTGAATTGACTATGGTGCATTGTGGCATCAGACTTAAATGTTCCAAATTGATAATAATTGAAAAAAAAGGGTACATTATTATTAGCACATAGGTGCCTTTTTTATGGCTACCGCTTGAGATTATGATTCAAATTGGTAGCAGAGCCCTGCAATGCAGTTGATCTAAACATCCAGCTCATTAAACATGCTGCGTTGAGCATAAGAATGCATAGACAACTGGTTTTCCCACTTCGATATTCAATGTGGAGAAAATAACCTTTTTAATCAGCATGTACTGCAAATGCCTTGAAAAGGCCCTTAGACAACAACAATATTGAGCAATCTATATAATCATTGTTCATGGATATGTATTGCATCTCTAATAATAGGATTTGAATTTAACAGGTTGAACATGAAGCTCTTTCCTTGTGAAATGCTTGTTCCCAGATTCATACATTCATTAAGTGTAAAGTCATATTTTCTCTAGTCCATGATCCAATAGATGTATATTTCCTGTTTGAACATAATTATGTCACTTTGTTGCTTGCATTGCTCGGGCTACATTTGCGAGGGTTTTAAAGAGTATGTTTTTTTTGCTTGAGCATTGCTTGCACTATATGTGCTCAGGCTGAATTGACTATGGTGCATTGTGGCACCAGATTTAAATGCTCCAAATTGATAATAATTGAAAAAGAAAGGGTACATTATTATGGCACATAGGTGCCTTTTTTTATGGCTGTCACTTGAGATTATGATTCAAAATGGTAGCAAAGCCCTACAATGCAGTTGACCTAAACATCCAGCTCATTAAACATGTTGCGCTAAGCATAAGAATGCATAGACAACTGCTTTACCCACTTCGATATTCAATGTGGAGAAAATAACCTTTTTAATCAGCATGTTCTGCAAATGCCTTGAAAAGGCCCTTAGACAACAACAATATTGAGGAATCTATATAATCATTGTTCATGGATATGTATTGCATCTCCAACAATAGGATTTGAATTGAACAGATTGAACATGAAGCTCTTTTCTTGTGAAGTGCTTGCTCCCAGATTCATACATTCATTAAGTGTGAAGTCATATTTTGCTCTAATCCAAGATCCAATATTTGTATATTTTTGTTTGAACATAATTATGTCACTTTGTCAAACACATGTATAATAATACTCTGCAACCAAACAGTAAGAATGAGTGATAAATCCGTGGGTAACCTTCATAGGCAGAAAATCCGATTGTCTTAGCAGTAGATACGCCACACATGGCTTGTTATATTAATATGAGTTGTTAAATGTCAAAAGATCCTCTGTTGTTTGTTACAGCAGCTCCTCTAGAGCCTAGATATGGCCACAAACATAATAATGTTAGAAAGCAAGAATGATCCAAAAAACAAACACATAAACTGCTTCTTTTGATTAAGGCTTGTGTAAAATAGGCCAATGTAAGTACGATTGCAACAACATTCCTTTCTGCCAGCATATGTTGGTGACATTCAATGTGTCAACTCGGCAGCATGGATATAGTAAATACAGAATATTCCAGTCTGCAGGTGCAAACAGTTGTTCTAGAAGTTATGAATGCTAAGAGTTTATACTTTGCCAAGTGCATATATCCTATTCTATCACATTTAAGTCTAAAATTTATTTCAAAAAGGAGAGGTAACAACATTTTGTGGTTTTTTGTCATGGTAGTACCAAATAAAGATGCAATTTCTTCCCTTTCTCTTCCTATTCATACAATAGCCAGGTTTTTAGTGATTGCTCTGTATCTGCAGAAAACAAATTCAGCGCAGGATGAAAATGGTAATACCTTTATAAAAATGGTTGTGCAAATGGTCCTCCACAGATGATATGCTCTTTTCAACTACAAATCGGCAGATCCAAAAAGGTCATGTACTGTTTAGGTAAAAAAAATGAAAAAATACTGTCAAAGGGATGCAAGGCACCTATAACTGCTCACTACTTCCCAAGGTTTTTGGCCTGCAATTCAAGAAAAACATGTAGAGTGCAAAAATTGAAAAAAAAAGTCAAGTGTGAAGATGAAGTGCAATATAGCAGCAAGCCACTTACTGGTCCTTTTGGCCTTTAGAGAAACAGAAGCAAGCGCGTTTTGCCAATGGTTTACCTTGCACAATGCCTTCAGCAAAAATTTCTACTATGCAATCAGAGCTCTGCTTGTACAGCTGCCTCCTGCTGCAGCAGGAAAGAAACCGATTCAGGTTGTGACTATGGCAAATCCAGCCGAGCAAAATGTCAACCTAATGGAATGGCTATTACTGACATATACACCAATGTATATAATCAATATTGTTTGGGTCCAATTTCAGTTGTTGCTTTGAAAATAAAACCTCAAATGTCTTCAGCATTCAATCATTAAAAACAGTTTATTTCAAAGGGAAAGACAACGTCAACAATTTTGCTTACAGACGTCCAACTTGCTTGACAACTCTGTACCTAGACTCTGCTTATTCCCGATGTCTTTGGATGGACAAATCCTGCTTCAGTCCTACCTTAGAACTGCTAACTGGAATACATGTATTAACAAATTTACAAACTGCCTAACAATGCAACTACCGAGATCCATGGCCATAGCATGTTCACAACTTAGATTTATGTTTTTTATGAAGAAAATGAAAACGTGCCTGTTGTGCACAAATATATCACGAAACAAAGAAGATGGTTCAGCAGTTTCTTATACCACTGCTGCCCGCAGAAAGATCAATGAAATCGAGAACCCTAAAAAAATATAAGACATTATAATGACCTGAGTGATGGATGCCGAACTTGCTTTGGTTCAAGCAAGAAGCAGTGCCTTATGCAGTCCTACTATTTAAGCGACTCCCCTGGTTCAGTGCCTACAGTACTGCATCAATGCAGACAATAGCGATCCAAGAGTTGTATCTTGCAACTCTTATAATCTTTATGGTGCGGGAGCAGCTTCGGCATTGCCATTAGTCTTTCTCTTATTTGCATGTTCAGCTTGATACTTTTGTATTGCAGCAGGTCCATTCTTATCAAATCCCAGTTTTTCCTTCCACCAAGCTCTAATGTTATCTCATGCTCCAGTTACTGGCTTTCCTTTCTCTAGAATTTTCGCCAAACCATTGGCCAAATCGTAGAAAACACTCAATTTGGGCACCTAATCATACATGGTAGTGCAGAAAAACCACACAACAGAGAACTCATGAGCACAACAAAAGACTGAGGCATATTTGCTTATTTTGTCATCAAGAAAATTAATTCTTGATTTCCTCAATGAATATTTAGTCCAATGCACTTTACCCAGTCAGTTTGTCGTTTTCTAATTTCAAGTAAAGTACATTCTTATGCGCTGGCAATTGTTGCACTTCATGCTACGTTGAAGATTGTGCATATAACGGGAGACAGAAGTACCATTTCCTTTTCTGAAAGATTGCTCCACAATTACAGTTGTTAATATGAGATATATACACTAACTCTTGAATATTTTTCCCTTTCCTTCTGTGCTAACTTGAATGTTTTCTTTTCCTTCTCACCCCACTTGTCGACCTTGCAGCTTCTGCCTTGACAACAGCAGTTATTGAAGCCATACTCTTCTGAGTTGCCCTGCTTTTGAGATAGTCCGGAATTATTTTTTGACCTTAGCATTCCATTCCACGCTTCCACAACTTCTCAGAGCACCATCTGTGCATGACTTGCTTGAGGTTCTAGATAAACGTCTGCAATTACTGAGCCCTCAGTAGTCATTATCTCCGTTTGTCTAGTATCATCATTACTGCAAAGGTTTTTCCCTTGAAAACCTTTCGAGGCAGGGGTTTTTTAATCCTAGTAGTAATGATTGTACTCCATTGTATGGATCCCATGACCTATTGGTCTCCGTGGACGTTAAAAAATCTATTCTATTCTATTCTATTGTTGGCCGTGCAATAATAGGTGCAGATGGAGCTTCCTCTGGAACTGTCCGTGGTGCTCTAAACGGTTATTATGGTAGTGTTTCCAGAAATAAAATTGTTGTCGATGAGCAAGCTCCTATGAAGATATTAAACATTGAGTCAATGAATTGATTTACACAGTAAGTCCATGAACTGTAAGAAAATCATTCCTATGGATGGGTCCTATGAGACAAAGAAGTTGGCCGAAGTGAAGTGGTGTTCTCATTGAGCTTTGTAAAACATTGAGTACAAATGGATCCCTCAGTAGGGGTAGAAAAATTTGGAAATATGAACTTTAAATGCTCCGAAAACTAGACAATCATCGAGAGCATGGTGATACTGAAGAATACAACATAAAAATGGTTTTAACTGCCACATGGTCGATGCAAAGGTGAGAAGACATGGTGACTGCTCCCCATCGGGAAGAAGAACCACGCCTTCCTAGGGTTTTGAGGAAAACCCAAGCAAATAGTTGAAGCACGACCCCACGCACTCTGACAACCACAAGACCTTGAAAAATCCTGCAGAATCAAGGCTGAAAGAAAAATAACCCGTCAATGAGTTAGATGCCATAGGCAAGAAGACTCGGAGGCTCCAGGGCCACGCCGAGAAAGAAACAACAGCCGACCAATCGGGAACCGTCCGCGAAATGACCATCGCGGGAAAAAAACAACCGATTAGTGCTGCCTCGGAGGCTACAGCGCCACGCCGAGAAAAAACAATAAATATGATCTCGGAGGCAACAACGCCACGCCGAGAGAAAATATGAATAATAAATATTGACTCAGAGACTACAGTGCCACACCGAGAGAAAACATGAATGAATAAATAAAATACCGCCTTGAAGGCTACAATGCGATCGCCTTGAAGGCTACAATGTGGCGTTGAGAAAGAGAGATGTCACAAGAATAGAAGGCCACTAAGCCACATCATTGACTGAATACGGAACCCACAAAAATTATATGAAAAACCTTTGATATGACAACAAGCTAAAGAAAGGAGAGGCGGGCGGAAAATTATCACTTGACATGTATTGACATGCACACAAAGCAAACTAATAAGTACGCCTCAGAGGCGACAAAGACAAAGCCACGCCGAGGACATCAAGAATGCACATCTCAAGGACAGAGAAAAGAAAAAGAAATAACGAACACGATTAAATGCAAATAACTATCACGGGCGGGAGGCCAAAGCGCAAATATCAAAAATATAATAGCACTCGGAGGCTACAGTGCCACGCCGAGAGGAAATGAATAACAAGATTGTCTCGAAGGCTACGACACCACGCCGAAAAAGAAACTATGGAGGAAAACCAAGGCTACAAAGCCACAACATAAAAGACACAAGAGGGAGGAGGGAGGGAAACTTGAGGAGCCAAAAAAAGAGAAAACAAAAAGGGGAGCTCAAGAGAACGCCGATGAGTGAAAATGAGACAAGAGGATGAATAAATAGGAGATGTGAAGAAAGGCGTCCCCATCCAAGGAATGTCGGTTCTATTGCTGTCGCAATAGAATCGTGGCATTCCTATGGATGGGTCCTATGAGACAAAGAAGTTGGCCGATAGAAGAGGAATCTATCTCAAAAGGACTAGACAAAGGAAGATAACTAGGGGAAAGGGCAGAGCAACCAAAGTGAGGAAAACACAAAGAAAGATGACCGGAATAGAATAGGCAACTGGGACAACAACAAAAGGCTAGGCAAAGTGAATCAGGATAAAGAGTATGATAAAAGTGGCACTAAGAAGGCAAAGAACTATGGCGAGACGGCGAACACACGAAGGAGAGCAAACATCAAGACGATTCAAGAAGGACCAAGACGTTTCAAGAGGGTAAGTGAAAGAGATAAGGAGAAAAGACGAGTAAAGGACAAAAGAGACGAACCAAACATAGATGAGGAGAAAAGGCGAGTAAAGGACAAAAGAGACGAACCAAACATAATGATGAAGACAAGGGAAGATAAAGGGATCGTGAACAAAAAAAAATAGAGTACATAAGGACAACATACTTAATGTCGCATGATGCAAGGCTGCATAATACAAATGTCTAACACGCCCATAGGGGCAACCATGAGAACACTGAGAAGAAAGCGACAATAGGCCCTCAACGACCTCCATGCAACCACGAAATACTAGAGGGTAACGCTTTCCAAAGGAAAGGAAAAACTCAAAATGATAAGAACTCAAAGAAAGAACATCCATGTCCAATCGACCCCTATAAAAAGAGATATATCATAACAAAAGATCAACATGCACTAGTAGAACCATAGTGACAATTGTAAAAAGAGATATATCATAACAAAAGATCAACATGCACTAGTAGAACCATAGTGACAATTGTAAACTGCAACAACTCAAAGAAATCCGAGGAGATAACATTTCATAACTAAAAAGAAAATACCAGTAAAACCATAGAAATTTGTTAACTAACTTCAACTCTTGGAACTAGCAAGAATAGCCCTCGAAAAGAGCATAATAATTCAAAACAGGAGTGAGAAACCAAGATGGCCATATTCACAAGAAAGACAAGATGCAGAAGACGACTAAACAAAAGGAGCACAAGACGCCTAGAGACAAATGTGGGAGCCTCTAATGGCAATCCATGAACGAGATAAACCCGAAAACCAAAGGACCAAAGAAGAAATAACAGAACTGCGACAGTGGCAAGAAGGGGTAAGCAAGGCAATAGGGCACAAACTAACAGGATTGAAGGGCCCAAAAGCGGGTCGGAGGAGTAAGAAGAGTAATATTATCCAAGGTGACAAAAAGGGGCAACATCACCATGGAATAATAAAACAGAAGTTACGGAATCAAATGAAAAAATATGAAATAAAGGGAGACAAGAGATAATGGAACTAAACATGCCTTCCAGACATCCCAAACATGAAAAGCCAGAAACAATCGAGCAATGATTGTGAAATCATGATGTAACGAGGAAAATGGAATGAGCGAAACACAAGAAACAAATCAAAATATGAACCAAAACACATAAGATACTTAAAGAAAGATAATTGTGCCAATACATACAAGTAAACTAGATGCTGAACTATATAAACGACAAGTTATTCTAATATGCTTGCAAGAGTCGACTATGAAATCCAAGAGAATATGCTCGCAAAAATAAAAAATAAATTATCTAAAAAAACATGTTGTAAACCCGCATGCGAGATGTGGATATGAGATCAAAGAAAGCATGCTTGCAAACAAAACCGACTAAGGATGCCACAAAACCGAGAAATAAATCCTTTGTATGAGCACAACAATGCTCCTAGATGGTTAGTATGAGAAACCAAAGAAAGGATGCTTCAAAAGGGTAAGTGAAAGAAATAGAGGAGGAACAAGGAGTGTGGATCAAGAGGTAAGGATCAATACGGAGGACAAATAAACAAACAAGATATAAAGGTGAAAAAATAGGAAAATAAAGGGCTCGTGAACAGAGGAACAAAGTACATAGGGACAACATAGTTAAGGTCGCATGACGTAAGGTCAAAAAATGCAATGTTAAACAGGCACACAAAGGTAACTATAAGAAAGAGCAAGAGCAGGCCCTCAAAGACCTCCATCAGCAAGAACCGAAAAGTTATAGAAAAGGAGCCTGCACTGATCTCGCGAATACACACGACCAACACCATAAATAGAAAAACAATTGCGCAGTCGTAAACTAGAATACACAAGGAAAAAGAGCATATAACCTATCTACATTAATGTTGGAAACAAGAGCCATAATACTAGATAAAGTATCCATAAGGGACAAGAAAAACCCTAAAGCAAGAGAACCAAGATAGCATATTCATAAGGTAGACAAGATGCAGACGACGACTCGAACGAAAGGAGCACGTGATGCCTAGAAACTAATGTGGAAGATAAACCTGAAAGCATAAAAAATGGAAGACATCCAAATGAAAACAAGCGAAGGGAACATACTGAGATACATGGAAGGAAATGTAAAGCAAGAAAGGAACCCGATCATAGGAGCAAACGGGGTGAAGAGAGTAAGATGACCATAGGAGTGGCTAGAAAAAATATGTGTAACCCAGATAAATAGGAATATGAGACAACCATACGGGTTAGGAAATCTATACGTAAACACATAAAAATAAGAAAATCTGCGGAAAACCCCGCAACTAGGACAAACAAAAACAAAAAGGCCAAGCAACTGGACCCTAGACCCTAACAGGGCAGAAAGAACAACGACAAGGCAAAAGATGAGATGAACAAATGAAGGAGACAGAACAATTAGAAAAACTAAGATGACTGAGACAAAAGAAGGTAAGGAAAAATGCGAGACGAAAAAGACGATCAAGAAAGAAAATGTAATGCGTTGGACGACATAATTTTGGGATCACGAAAAGAGGAAGAAAGCATAAAAAATGCAAAACATTCAATTAGAAACATGGGACAAAAGGTACAACGAGAAAGAAACCCAATCACAGGAGCAAACAGGGTTAAAGGAGTAAGATGACCAAATGAGTGGCTAGGAAAAAATGTGTAAACCATATAATCAGAAATATTAGTAAAACATAGGGACTAGGAAATTATATGTAGACTGTCACTGTAGCAATAAGAAAAAACATGCATATCAACGACACGAGCATCAACCTACATGTCTAGGAATAAGCACTCCGACCAACCGATGTAAACCTGCTTTCGAGAAAAGGTTCAAATGTCTGCAACCAAAAAATATGCGTCCCAACTGAAAAAAGAAAATTTTCTCCCCCCATACAATAACGTCTGGTCAATATGCACAATAAAAACCATGGAGACAATTGCACTATCAAGCAAAAAAAAAAATGACGAGATGGCATGACTGTACTAAAGAAGCATGTGCATATGAAGGTTATAACCCATACCTAGAGCAATGAACCGCACAAACGCGCATGAAAGCAAGGAACTAGAGAAAAATAACTACGATAAATGAAAACTTAAGCACTCTTTGTAACCAAAGCATAAGAAAACAGACGAACCATATGACTAGTAATGCTCAAAAATAAGGATACAAGAAAGGTCCCATGTCAAATTTAGCACAAGATCATGTCAAAAACTATACAAGTTTTACTAAATACCACATCGAGATATGCAATGCCCAGAAGAAACCGATATCGAAGCATGATGACTACCAAAATCTGAAAAAAGCCACTATGCAACCCAGAGCAAGCCAAGCTATGGATATCCTAAGGAAAACCTCGTTGAAGACTTAAAGGCTAGGGGCAAAGATCACACCAAATTAATACAAACATACAAACTAGGGCCACAAGTATTAGAGCTAGGGTCACACGAATTTGATGAAAGTGCTTTAAGGCAAAACGCCTCATACAACCCCGGTAAGTGATCTCTAGGAAAGCATGAGAATGGTGATAACCTGGTCAAAATTTTGGATGATATGCCACCAATCCTAGGACAAACCATAAAGCTTGCCCCCCATGGCTTCTCTGTCTAGCTCACAAATCACCAAAGCCGATTCAGGTATACAATAGGAAGCTAAAAAAATGTGTTATTCTAATCAAATTCACCATGGAACTATATCAACTTGCAAAGCACATGCATCCCTGCAAGACACCTATGTTGAAAAATAAATGTCACATCGCAAGGAATGAATTAAGGTCACTAAATCATAAGCAGCAAAAGTAGAAGACCCCGAACTATCATGCCAAAACAAGACTAGACAGGAACTAAGGGAACAACATGGGCATATGCAAGATCCAACCATGTTAAATCAAAACCAAGAAATTCGTTATTAAGGGAACAACATGGGCATATGCAAAATGAACCATGTTAAATCAAAACCAAGAACCCAAATAACGAATGGTGGAAAGCAACGACCCTAAGATCCCCTTACCTAAGCAAAGAACGCAGAGGTCGGGTCGAGCGGCGCGGAGCTCTGCCGCTTCGTGCAAAAGATGGGCAGCAAACTCGGTCGCTGACCTGCATCCGGCCGAATCCAGCGAAGATCATCGCCTCAGGGTGGACCTTGAACATACTAGCACGATTGATCCCGATTATGCTCTCGCAAAACACGACCGACTCGAGCGGATAGGGAACAAAACCGCCCTCGTGCGTGAAGATATCAGACAACCAAGAAAATAAACATATACAAACCGACAATATCAAAAAATCGGGAGCAGAGATGGCTGAGGATCTACATCCGGGGCATGCCAAACCCCGCTCAATCCAAAACCTAGATGCCCCAATCCGCAGACCCAAATCCAAACCGAAGCTGGGCTATATGCCCCAAGGGCGTAAAACAGCAAAGAAGTGATCAATCCGTAGATCTGCATGAAAAAACCAATAGCAACCCAACCCAAATCGAAGCTGGGCTATATGCCCCAAGGGCAGAAACTGAGGCAAAGAAGTGGCAATCAGAGCTGCTTATTACAACAACTAAGTCTATGAAACACAAATATCAAGAAACACAATTGAAAGACTTACCGTCCAGTGATCAAGAAAACCAAACCTTGTATGCTCGCTGCAAACCCCGCACTGTGAACCACGGGTCGCCCATCTGAAACCTTGGACGGTTAGCGCTGCATGACAAGAGAGCAGAACACGAGAAGAACATGAGAAGGCAGCAAAAACTTGAGGAGCCAAAAAAGAGAAAACAGAAAAGGGGAGCTCAAGAGAACGCCGATGAGTGAAAATGAGACAAGAGGATGAATAAATAGGAGATGTGAAGAAAGGCGTCCCCATCCAAGGAATGTCGGTTCTATTGCTGTCGCAATAGAACCGTGGCAATACAGTAAAATACTTGCTTTGTGATTTCTTAGAATAAAAAGTATGTACATACTGCAGGACCTATTTTCTACCTTATTGGCGGGGTGTGCCATGGCACTGCGAAAGTGAGAACTCTGAGGCAGGTCCAAGAAGAATAAAGCATGATGATACCTATAGAAGAAATAACATCATTACATTAAATTTAGAATACAATGCATTCATACATCACACAAATTATCAAAATTCTATGATGATCTAACTACTTAGTGTGGCATCGTAACAAAACAGAAAGAATGGCATACACTATAAATTTTGCATATTCTGGCCATCGCCAGTACTGTAGGAACTTTAAATACCCAATAAATGACTCATCGTCTAAATAGCGATTTTATGCCAAGTCTGCAAGTGAAAAGGTACTATGGTCAGAGAGATGCAAAAGCTTAAGATGTCTATGAACAGGATACAATAAATTATGCAAAAAATATGACTAACAGCTAAAGCAACGATATAACCTAAATTCAGTTTGAAGACTTTTAACTTCGACTAACTACTTCAGCTCAAATACTTGTTGCTGAACGCTTTTACTTATACAGGGAACAAATCTCTTAGAATGAAGATAAGTTGGATAAGCAAGGCACTGCACAAATTCCAGTTCTAACAGAAACCTTTGTCTTCCTCCATCAGTCTCCTTAAAGGAAGGAAGGAAGGAAGGAAGGAAGGAAGGAAGGAAGTATATTTTAACGTCCTTCAACCTGCACCATAACATGGTATAAGTTTCTATTATTCTACACAAGGTCACTGCTACTTGCAGAAATTAAACATCGAAATCTTGGAATCACATCCTACTTGCTCATTGTAAAATGATCACTGCGAAAGTGAGAACTCTGAGGCAGCTCCAAGAAGAATAAAGCATGAGGATACCTGTAGAAGAAATAACAACATTACATTAAATTTAGAATACAATGCATTCATACATCACACGTCACAAATTATCAAAATTCTATGATGATCTAATTACTTAGTGTGGCATTATAATAAAACAAAAGGAATGGCATACACTATAAATTTTGCATATTCTGGCCGCCGCCAGTACTGTAGGAACTTTAAATACCCAATAAATGACTCATCATCAAAATAACGATTTTGTGCCAAGTCTGCAAGTGAAAAGGTACTATGGACAGAGAGATGCAAAAGCTTAAGATGTCTATGAACATGATACATTAAAGTATGCAAAATATATGACTAAGGGTTAAAGCAACGATATAACCTAAATTCAGTTTGAATACTTTCAACTTCGACTAACTACTTCAGCTCAAATACTTGTTGCTGAACGCTTTTACTTATACAGGGAACAAACCTCTTAGAATGAAGATAAGTTGGATTAGCAAGGCACTGCACAAATTCCAGTTCTAACAGAAACCTTTGTCTTCCTCCGTCAGTCTCCTTAAACACGTCCTTTAACCTGCACCATAACATGGTATAAGTTTTTATTATTCTAGACAAGGTCACTGCTACTTGCAGGAATTAAACATCAGAATCTTGGAATCACATCCTACTTGCTCATTGTAAAATCATATAAAGATGAAGATGCAGGAGCGGCCTGGGAGGAGTTAAAGGTTGTGCTAGTGCTAGGCCCCCCAAGGAACGAAATATCACTTTCAGCCATATTGACAAGAGAAGGTAGAGATTCATCTCTTTTAAGCATATTGCAACATTTTCTCATGCTTGGTCTCTGATGAGGATCTTCTTGGCAGCACAACAATCCTAACACTAAAACAGTTGTCAATTGAACTTTGTCAAACATAGTTTCTAAATTGGGATCTGCAACGTCCAATATCTGGTGCTCTTCTTTTTTTTACCATACCCACTGAACTAAGTGTACCCCTAGGTTCACATCAACCACTTTTTTCCCAGTTGCTACTTCAAGTACCAATACTCCAAAGCTATAGACATCAGATTTTTCACTCGCCTCGCCTAGCTTAATCAGTTTAGGAGCAATGTAACCTAAGGTGCCTATCCTGGTCATTTCCACCTCTGTTTTGTCAGAATCCAACAACTTGGCAAGCCCAAAATCACCTACATGAGGCACAAAATTACTATCTAAAAGAACATTGGAAGCCTTGATGTCTCTATGCACAACCTTTTGTTCCCATCCATGGTGAAGAAAAGAAAGGTCTTCTGCTACCCCTAGTATTATGTTATATCTCTGTCGCCACGAAAGAACATAGGAAGGATTGAAGAGGTACTTATCCAAGCTGCCATTTTGCATATAATCATAAATCAGCAGCAACTTTCCCTTCTCATGACACCATCCTGTTAGGCTCAGAAGGTTCTTGTGCCTAAAATGACTTATTACAGAAAGCTCTGCAACAAACTGCAACTCATTTTCACCAGTATTTTGGGATAAGACTTTAACAGTGTTAGTCCTGTGCCTCCTGGTACAGGACTATTCATGCATACGACAGACCAGGTCAAGCTCAAGGATCCTCAGTCAGCCACGGGTCAGCCATCAAAGGCTCAGCACACGGGTCAGCCATCAAAGGCTCAGCAGAAGACCAAGCAGCAGACCACGCAGTCAAAGCCTGCGTCCGTCAACAAGAGGCGCCGCTCAGACAAGTAATGACCCGTCACCGCCCGTGTCAGCGTCAGCGTGATTCTAGGCATTTCAAGAGGCACCGCCAACATTCACGCAAAATCGGGCCTCCTTCCGTGAGTCAAAGACCGAGATCGTCGGAGTGTCTATATTGGGCCCAAGGCCATTGTACTATATATATGACTAGAGCTGTGATATGAGTTCTAGATGAGTTTTGAGTCTTGTCTCCTTCGGTTTCTTCTCTCTATTGCGAGCTCATGTATGTTCATCATTGATATCAAGGAAGCTTATCATTTTCCTCTCATTTGTTCTGTTTTCTTCTTCTTCTTCTCTTCTTGCAAATCCCAAGTGACATAGTCCCCGGACTCTCTGTTAGATCCACGTGTCCTCACAGAGGGCTGTCTTCCAGAACCCCCGAACCAAAACCCCCAAACACCGCCGCCGGCCGCCGGTCCGGGATTCCATCCTACTTTCTTTACTCGCCGCCATGTCCGTCAGAAATTTCACGCCGTAAGAACTCCTTTCTCGACGCCCTCTCGCTTGAGCGCCATCGTCGGGAAACTGTTGCGACATGTATGGATACGCTTATGACATAGAGGGAGGCCATCTTCGGGCCTAGGGGCTCGGTCCGCCACCAACCCCTCGTGTCTGTCTGGGTCCCCGCCCCCGCCCCAACCGCGTGCAAACATTGCTCACAACCTCGGTCCCCTCATCACTATCTCGGGGAGCCCTATCGGGCTCAACCTTCTCAACCGTACTTTCATACCCCCACAACATGCCTACATCCATCATTCTTGGGCCATCGCCTCTTCCTTCACAACCATCATCTCCGGGGGTGGGCAAGGATATCCACACGCGTCTTTTGCGCCTACCCAAGAATATCCTTTCCCTACATTTCCCACTGCCCTTCCTGTTTACAACCTTACAGATCTCAAAACCAATGCTCCAGCAACTTCAGTTCCTCAACCGCAGTCACCCCTTCATCCGGGTCCTTCAGGCACCATGCCACATCCAACTCAACCTCAATATCCTCACTATACTGTTCCTGTCCAGCCAAGCACTTTCACATCTACCTTTCAGACTCTGAAACTGACTTATCCCACCTTTGGCAACACGAAAGGCAAACCCTTAGACCAAAGTGCTCAGGCCCACATGGAAGAATTTGAGGCTCTAGCTGTCCTAAATGGTCATGCGCAACCTCAACTGAAATTCCACATCTTTTCCACCACCCTGCGTGGCTCTCCTCATCAATGGCTCATGTCCAACAAAAGCCATTGGAAACAAGATCGGGTCGGAAATGCGAACGCTTTTCGGCTCTCATTATGGGACCACGGATGATGATCAACTTCATCTCAAGCAACTCAATGAACTTCAACAAGAGCCCACTCTGAGGTCCGCCAGGGATTTTATGGATCGACTTCACATTCTCGCTAAGTAAGCTCAAGGAGTACCCCACACAGAGCCGATTTTGGTCCGGTTTCTCCAAGGACTTCCTCCGGCTATTCGACTCATGATCAATACTGCGGCCCCAAGACTTTGGAGCAAGGCTATCGATCTTGTCAATCACTCGGTCAATGTTTCCTCCCGGAGGCGTGGCTCTTCAAGAGCTCCCGCTCATTCCACCTCGCCATGGTTCCACAGACGTACATTCGCCACCAACACGCTAATCCACAGTAGCTAATCGATCTGGTGCCATATTTGCAAATACCAAGGCCATTTGGCAAATGAGTGCAACTCCACCAATGGCCCGCCTCATTGCAAAGTTTATGCAACATGTGCAATCATGCCACCGGAAGAGTGCACTCAAGACTCATCCCACACCGTTTCGCAACAAAATGGTTTATCAAGTGCAAACCACACCTCAAAGAACAATCGCGACTATCGCCAGCCCACCACTTCAGGTGCAACCCACTCAACTCTATCAGCAAAGAGGAGCAACAACGGGGATCCAACCCACGCATACTCTTTTGATCCTTCTAAAGCTCAGTGTTATCACTGTCAAGAATGGGGTCATACCACCACGGCGTGTCCTCAACTTCCACAAGTTCAGGTACAGCTTCCTGGCACAAATCAGACCACATCGGTCCGCCTCACGGCTTACCAACTCTGGATTGCTAATGGCAAACAAGGCCCGAGACCAGTTCTTAAGAAGCCACCAAGAGCGCCTCAGCAATCACGCTATCAACCAGCTCCAGCAAATCAACCTCAGCTGGATCAACAAGCACAGGAGGAAATTTTTCAGGCACTTAATCCTCCAGTCCAGCCGTCAAATTGGGTTGGTTTAGTTTCACGCCAGACCAAGGCATCACGTCCCTTGACCATTATTCCGAATGGCACGCAACCTGCCTTTGCAGTTGACACCATTCCTCATGAGGACGAAAAAAAGGTTCACTTTGCACCTGACTTGGAGAAGCTCATGCCACATGTCATGCCAAAAGTTCGCCAAAGCATTTTGAACCTCATGCAAGCAATTTTGAAGGCGCGACATTGGCAAACGTTCATGCCACCACCGAGCTCAACAAAGACAAGATACACCTTCCACATCTCAACCTCCACGCCTCGTGACGTATCCCAATATTGTTGCAGAGGTTGACTTACTCAAAGAAGTTGCCGCTTCACTACCACGCACTCCAAAGAAGAGTGGAACCAAGCAGATCCTTTTTCTCATGTGCCTCTAGAACTCCAAGAGGAGCTAGCCAAGATCAAGATTCCTTTTAAGCTTGGCAACCATTTTGAAACTCGGCCCCGCTCTCAAGGACCGGTTACCACTCCCGACCGTTTCTAGTTGGGGCCGTGGCTACCTCTACACCCACGGTCCATGCCACGGTGGGTAATCACAAAGTCAACCATGTTCAAATAGATGGAGGTAGCGCAGTCAATCTCATCACGGATAAACTCCGCAAACAAATGGGCATCACACAACTCTTTCGTGCCCCATATGACATCAAGTTGGCTAATGGCCATATCACGCGACCTCAAGGCCACACCTCTTCTTCACATCAACATCGGTGATCTCCGCTTCCCCATGGAATTTGGAGTTTGGAAAGTCGGGCGAAGATCCAGGTGACTATGAAATGTTGGTCGGCAGACCTTTTCTCCGCCAAGCCAAGAGTATCCATTACTGGGCCACGGACCAGTTAGTCATCACAGATGGTCATCTCAATGCCACCATGGACTTGCAAACAG
The DNA here is from genome assembly GCA_021234155.1 of Isoetes taiwanensis. NCBI lineage: Eukaryota > Viridiplantae > Streptophyta > Lycopodiopsida > Isoetales > Isoetaceae > Isoetes > Isoetes taiwanensis. The sequence goes on along the minus strand of JAJEKV010000177.1, from coordinate 674,615 downwards.
GCAGGATCATTTCGTTGAACATGCGAACCCTCTCTCGCATAACCGATTCGGGAAGAAGCTCGTAATATTTATCAAGTTCAGCTCCACTCGCGAAGTCCGCCTCTGTCATCCTACCCCGAATATGCTGATCCTTGGGGAGAAATGACTCTTGATCGGGACCGTGCCGTGGTCGCTTTGCTTGACCCTTACCCGCTCCTTGCAATCGAATCCAACGTGTTGATCACTTTTCGAGATGTCAATCTCCCCGCAACTCCTGTTGATGTACACGCCGCCATGAAGCAACCTCTCGCTGGATGAAACTCAAGAACCCCTCTTTTTCACCACGCAGTGCCACGCGATCCGGTTATGCTCCAACCTCCTGCACACATTGTCCGGGATACTCGAAGTAATACCCCATATTCGGACTCGAAGTCGAGATCGTGGACGTGGGCAACAATCAACCCGTGTCGCATTCTTTTGCAAATCTTTCCGCCCCTTATCGCAACAGGGCCGCCAAGCCGCTCAAAAATTCAAACACATTTTTACCGAGTTCTGAGAGATCTTCGGGAATCAACAAAAGCTTGGGGAACTCACCATTCCTACCAAATCGATGCACCGACCGTTTAGCAACGACAGCATTCCGCTCAACCCTAATTACCGCGGATCGCGTCAAGGCGAAATTGACAAACTCCTTGCCGTTGGGGTTTGATCTATGAGGTCAAACATTCTCAATGGGTGAGCCCCATCGCCATTGCCCTCAAACACAATGGTAAGATCCAAGGCCTGTGTGGACTACCGGAAACTCAATCAGGCCACAGAGCGTGATCATTTTCCACTTCCCTTCACGCACCGGTGGTTCGAAGAAGTGGCTGGACATGAGATGTACTCCTTCATGGATGGTTTTTCTGGCTACAATCAGATCTCAATCAAAGAATCTGATCAACTCAAGACTACTTTCACCACCCCGTGGGGCACTTTTGCCTACAAGGTGGTTCCTTTTGGATTATCAAACTCTCCATCAACGTTTCAACGCATCATGCTCTCAGTTTTTCATGATTTCATGAAGGAAAATCCCTTCTTGCAAATTTTTCAAGATGACTTCTCTGCCTACAGTTCCATGGATGACCATTTGGATAAATTGGAACTCGTCTTCCAGAAATGTGATGAGTCCGGCATTAGTCTCAATCCTGAGAAATGCACCTTTTGCGCCACCCTCCGGTGTTCCGTTAGGGCCATGTTGTCGAAAGGTGTATCACCACAGATCCTGCCAAAATCAGTTGTGTGCTCAAGGCTCAAGCACCAGCCAATATCAAGGAGACACGCTCTTTCCTGGGTAAGGTCAATTATTACTCCACCTTCATACCTGGACTAGCAGCCATTGCAGATCCCATTCATAAACTCACGGGTGACGAATCCACCTGGGCTTGGAATTCCCAGGCGGATGCTGCTTTCCAACAGCTAAAGCTTTTGCTTACTCAGGCACCGGTTCTTGTTCCTCCTCAATGGGACAAGCCTTTTCATGTTCATGTCGATGTCTCGGCGTTTGCTATTGAGCTGTTCTTTCTCAAGAATATGATCGCGACACCGACAAACCAAATCGCCACGCCGCCAGAAAACTCAATTCTGTGGCGCAACTATTCTCGCCCACAGGCGTGAAGCTTTTGGGTCTCATTTTTCAGGTCCAACGCTTCCCGTCACTACCTTTTGGGCAGTCAAATCAAGTTCTTTGTGGACCACCAAGCACTCCTTTATTTGATCAACAAGTCCACGCCCGGCCGCATTATTTTCGTTGGGTCCTTCTTCTCCAAGAATTTGCTCCTTTTGAAATCGTTCATAAGGCCGGCAAATCTCATGTCGCCCGGATTATCTTTCACGCATCCATACGAGATGATCCCTCAACCGAGTCTCGGGACGCCTTTTCCGATGCTCGACTCTTTTTAGTCACGGCAACACCACATTGGTTCCATGATTTTCAGCAGTACCTCCTCACAGGTGCTCTTCCACCGTAAGACAGACGCTCTCTCCCGCCAAGCGACAATCCGCCGCCATCAATTTTCTCGCGAGGTCCGCGGACTACACCATGGTTGCGGGACATCTCTACAAAAAGGGTAAGGACACCATCCTTCGACGCCGTGTTCTACCTCATGAAGTTCCGTGATATTGTTCGAGAAGCTCATCAAGGGCTAGGTGGTGGTCATTTTCATGGTGACACCACGGACGCAAAAATCCTTCTAGCTGGGTATTATTGGCCCACGCTCTTCAAAGATGCTCACGCCCACGCCCGCCGACGTGGACGCTTGCGGTGGTGGGGCGCCCACGCCCCCGTGACGCTCTTCCCTTGACACCGGCCGCCACGCCACTTCCCGCCGGCAAATGGGGAATGGACTTTGTGGGACCTATAGATCCTGGCGGCACACCCGCGCCCGCTACATTCTCGGTTCTCACCGACCACGCTACCAAATGGGGCGAAGCTTGTGCACTTCCGCACAACACCGCGGCAAGCACGGCTAGGGTCCTCTATCAACAAATTATCACGATTGATTCGGCTGCCCCACCTGAGATGGTGGGTGATCGTGGTGTCCATTTCATCAATCATACTATCAAGGAGCCGACGGATTATCTCCCCGATACATCATCACAAGAGCACCCCTTACTATCCTCAAGGTAATGGGTTGGCGAGAAAGCACCAACAAAACTCGGTCACCATTCTCAAGAAAATTTGTGACGCTTCCCCGCCTGACCGGCAAACAAAACTTCCCATCGTTCTTTGGGCCTACAATACTTGTTTCAAGATTGCTACGGTCACACTCCTTTTAAATTGGTTTATGGTCAGGAAGCTCTCATGCCGTTTGAATACATCCTTCCAACACTCCGTTTTCAACCGGGCTCTTTGCTCATAATCTACCGGCCGCACTCAAAGAAAGGGTCTATCAATTAGAACAGTTGGATGAACTTCGAAGGGATGCTTATATTCGTGTTCTTCATGGACAACAGTTGCAAAAATCTTTACATGACAAACGTCTGAAGACAAAAACATTCAAAGAAGGCGATTTGGTTCTTCTTTATGATTCCAGGTACAAAAATTTTCCGGGTAAACTCAAGTTTCGTTGGCTTGGCCCTTATCAAATTGTTCAAGTGGTTAGACCCAGCGTTTTCCAACTGGCAGAGTTAGATGGCACTCCATTACCTACATTGGTTAATGGTTTTCGTCTCAAAACATTTCATCACCGTAAAGGCGACAATCAACAAACAGATACAGTTCAAGAAGCAAACACCACAGAAAGTGACTAGAAAGGCGGCATATTATATTATAGTGGATATTTTTTTACAAAATGCGGGCGCTGCCCAGCTATTTCCGCTATGGGCACTGCCCTATATACAAAAACGGGCTCAGAGCCCTATCTACTAAGTCCTAAGAGGAAAAACCCTCTACTCCGGATTCGGAGCAGAGGTGATGCGGAGGAGATGGTAGAGGTTCTGCTCAGGATCCCAGCGAAGGTGCAGAACCACCTCCATCCCGTTGGTCTTCGGTAGGGATGTTCAGCCATCCCGCACACCAGCCGAATCCATTCGAATGCCCCACGATTGTGGCAGCGCCGAGGTCCGCACAATTCATCTTGCGGGTAATCCACTCGACGGTTCGTGGGCATAGTGCGGTCCTCGTTCAAACCAAGAAGCCATCATGCCGGCGCCATCGGATGCCGCCGTTACTCCCCGGTTCGTCTTATATAGCCAACTGAGGAAATCCTTGTCGACGTGGACCAATCACACAAATCGCCAACGTGTTTGCAATGCAAGGCTGTTTCTAAACTGAGAATCTTTTCTCCCGCCACAAATCTAGCCAGGGTACTCTCTGACACATTCGTTTTCATGATATCCCACTTCGAGTTGCCTGCATTAAATGCCCTTGCTTCTTTTCATACCCGTCAACAATTAATATGTGTCATTTGGCCACCTGTCACATCCGATCCTTCTCTCACGTCTCATCCTCACCGTTCATTGCTTCTCCCTTACGTTTTTCGGGGACTTAGCCAAATTTTTGCCTCTCAATACACTCCTTGGCATCTTTCGACACCTGGCACCATCAACGGCTCCGGCCAGCTCTCTTCATACCTCTTAAGCCTCCGGTTGCGCCCTAAAACCTTTTCGTTCCTCTGCGCCTTTGTCCTCCGTGCTTGGCTTTCGTCCTCCGCCTTTGAATCACTCTTCGTTTCTGCAAATCGTTACCATGGCTGCACCAAGATTTTCTACACTTCAAGCTACTGCTCCCAAGGATCCGGCTCTTTTTGAGTTCAGATCCTTCTTGGCGCCCACTTTCCGTGAAGCCCTTGTTGGCCCAAATAAAGAAGTCATTTGAAGCGACAAAAGCTTTCTGAATTCTCTCAAATGGACCTTAGGCTCCAAATCGACCAACTGAAGCGGTTTATCGCCAATATCGTTAATGACCGCGAGGATACACCACGCGTGGTCGATGGCACCACCATTTATTTGACTCAACATTTGATTTCTGAGGTATTTCATATTCCCTTGCAAACCCCTTGTTTATCATGGTCTGCCATACAGGATCTAGATGTCACAGAGTTTGGTGCACCTCCTTATCATGCCAATGTCCATCGTCTGACCAATATCGACAAGCCTCACGAAACCTTTGTTAAATTTCTGTGGCGCAAGTTCCTTGGGTATTCTATCAAGAACACCCATATCAATAAGCCTTTCTATAACATGGTCATCACTGCTACACACTCCAACCACCACATAGATTGGCCCCAATTGATGTTCTATCGTCTTCTCCAAGAAGTGGACCGCCTTCAGGGTGCCACTTCCATTTCTGAAGTTTCTGTGGGAGGCCACCTTCAAGCCCTCATCCGTCATTACTTCCCTCCCACACCACAAAATTCTCATACTTCCACTCAGCGGTCCCTTCCACTGACTAACCGAGTTGGCACTTCACGCCCTTCTTCCCCTGGTCATGTCCAAAATCAGCACACCCATGTCACTGTCTCCTCCTCAGCTACACCATCCAGTTCACACCATCTTTCCCAAACATCACAAACCAGGCAACAGCCGGCTCCACCACCACAACACCCTCGTCAGTTGTTGTATCAATATCAGCAGGATGCTCAAGCTGCTGTCCTCAAGTTACAAGAATCCCAAGACGCTCTTATGAACGGGGTTCAAATGGCACTAGCGGCCTCTGATGCGGTACACCGGGACCTTCAAGCTGCCACTGCCCAAGTTGCAACTTTGGAGGCCAAACTTCAAGACAAGCACGGAGCTCTCTTACAGGCTCATACAGATCTCAAAAGTGCACAAGATCAAATCAGCCAACTTGCAGATCAACAGGCTCAGCTCCAATCAGAAATTCAGAATTTATTGGAGCACAACAAGTCCACAGAAGCTCTCCTGGATACCAAGGACGCAGATATTACCAAGCTCAACGCCTTGTACTCTGAACTTTGTGAAAATTTCAGCACTCAAGTTCAAAACCTTACAGAGCGGGAAGCTCAAATTGCCTCCTTGACGGCTCAGCTTTCTACACAGACCTCTCAGCTCACCTCTCTTCAAGATCAGCTTACAGAGGTGCAGAAACAGAAGATTCTTGATGACGCGGAGATTGCCGTGCTTCGTCTCAATACTCCGGGGAAATCCTCCTCCCAGGTCAACACTTCTCAGAAACGGGTCCGTGACCAATCACGCCTGCTGCTAGAAAAGGACAACCGGATCCGTGATCTTGAACAACAGCTGCAGCAAGCTATTCAGTCTGCTGATGAGGCTCAAGCAAAACTTGACGCCCATACCGCCATTATTAACAGAATGCCTGTTGACTTCCCAGTTCCTTCCTGCTATCACGATTATGTGGTTGCTCGCCGCCACCTCTTCCTTTCGAAGTGGCATGCGGCAGATGGACCTGTGGATATTCCCCTGAGCACTGCAGATTTTCTTCGGATTTGGCCAGAACTCTCCATTGAAGACAAAGGGTTGTGCTGTGCCCTTGTGGTCTTTGATCTCATACACTGTGCCGATCCAGACTTTATCACCTTCAGAGTTGTTCAGCCCATGGCTTACATATTTCATGATTTCTATCTGGGTGATACACAGGAACACTTCGGAAATGGGCCACGCCAGCTCTTTCAGGGTGACCCCACTGTGCAATGGGTGCTTCAGGATAACAATCCATATCTTGCGGATCATGCTCAGACCCACACTCTTCATCAGGAGTACATGCCTGAGCTTGCCAATCATTTATCTCTCTGGCAAGCGGAAGCGCTGCAACAGATAAGGAAGTATCTAGGACATCCCGAGGATCTTCCCTATGCACAAATTTATATGCAGCACCTCGCAGGTTATAATCAATTACGGGCTCTGTTGGATAGCAAGACGGTCCCCACGGGATGGGATAGCCCTCCTGTCAACTCTCAACTCTCTGCTTCTCTTTGGGATCGTTGGTGTCAAGCTCTTGATCCGGATCTTGTCAGTCAATTCAGGGAGACCGCTCAGCAACCCACGCCCACGGGCATGGTTCCTTCTCCCTATGCTTCCCTGGGCGTACCTCCACGCCCCAGGTTCCTGACTTCTGATTGGCGCCTCCCCTTTTGGACCAAGGTCATGGATGGTCATGCCGGATGGACTCCACCTCAGATCTCGACGGATCTCCGGTGGGATCCACGTTTTGTTCGCCGCTCACATTGGGAAGAAGGTGCCACTCTGGATACCACCACGAATTGGATCTATATTGCTAATGAGCGTGGTTGGCAACGGCCGGCGGATGCGCTTCATGGTCTTGACACCTTCTTGCAGAATGCCACCACCTCACCTGATCCTTCAGTCCATCTTCAAGCAGGTTTTTGTGCTGCTCTCAAATGCATTTTGCTAAGCTCCTTAAATCGGCAGCGTCCCATTTTTCACTGCAATCCGAATGCCAGTGTCAGTGCCTTTGGCCTCCAGACCTGCCTCCTCATGGAATGTCAGTACATTTCTTCAGACGCCCATGCTGCCCTTGAAGACATGGTACGATCTCGCTTTCTTATTGATGCAGATCCTGCCCTTGGCCAAAACACTCCTCCTGCTCTTCAAACACGCCAGGATCTCATTAGCCAGTACCATAATGGTGCCCGTCCTCACTCCCGTGAGGATCACTTTCAGACAGATGGCTTCCCGCCCTCAGAAACCCTTCCTCCTTTTCTTCACTCTGAGTGTCGTTTGGTGGGGGGGAGTGTTAGTCCTGTGCCTCCTGGTACAGGACTATTCATGCATACGACAGACCAGGTCAAGCTCAAGGATCCTCAGTCAGCCACGGGTCAGCCATCAAAGGCTCAGCACACGGGTCAGCCATCAAAGGCTCAGCAGAAGACCAAGCAGCAGACCACGCAGTCAAAGCCTGCGTCCGTCAACAAGAGGCGCCGCTCAGACAAGTGATGACCCGTCACCGCCCGTGTCAGCGTCAGCGTGATTCTAGGCATTTAAAGAGGCACCGCCAACATTCCTGCAAATCAGGCCTCCTTCCAGGAGTCGGCACCGAGATCAGTCAGAGTGTCTATATTGGGCCCAAGGCCATTGTACTATATATATGACTAGAGCTCGCATATGAGTTCTAGATGAGTTTTGAGTCTTGTCTCCTTTCAGTTTTTCTCTCTATTGCGAGAGCTCATGTATGTTCATCATTGATATCAAGGAAGCTTATCATTTTCCTCTCATTTGTTCTGTTTTCTTCTTCTTCTTCTCTTCTTGCAAATCCCGCGTGACATAGTCCCCCGGACTCTCCTGTTAGATCCACAGGTCCTCACAGAGGGCTGTCTTCCAGGAGTTCCCGAACCCAGACCCCAAACAAACAGCTACCACAGTACCATTTGCCAAGTCTCCTTTATAGACGGATCCAAATCCACCCTTTCCAAGTAGGTTACGAGGGCTAAAGTTTTTTGTAGCTGCCCTCAGTTGGCTGTATGTGAAGGTAGTGATAGGAGATTGCAGGACATGCTTGGTGTCTCTTTGCTTTAGTTTGCACCATAGCCAACCTACTGCAAACAAAAAAATGCATGTTAACGAAGATAATGTAGTCAATACTACCAGCATAGGCGCACTTAATGTACTCTGCTTGTTTGTAATAGGCTGAACTGCAGAACTATTAGTTACAGGCTGATTTGTAGAACAATTAGGCAGGAACGAATCTGAGACACTGAAATTCCATGAATACATTCTGTGCAATTCTGTATAAGCTCCTGTTGCAGCAGAAAACCCCAAATACATGGTATCTTGAATCACATCACTTACAACATGACTAAGTAAAGCAGTTTCTGGTTTTGTTGTGGTCCTCGATAATCTGACTTGAATTTCTTCGGTTGCAGATATGTAATCTACCCATGCAGTAAGGGTATAATTCATATCCAATGCTAGATTATTTGGGGCAACAACAAGCGCTACAGATTGCAAACTATTAATGTCTATACCAACATGGGTAGGATCATTGAATTCGAGATTTGGTGTAGTATCAAATTCGACTGCAAATAACCACATGGTGTCTTTATCTGTAAACTGATTAACCATTCCTAAGCCACCACCAGCGCCATAAATGGGAATTCTGGCATTCCATATGTTATGCAGAATGCCATTCCATCTCCTGGTTGGTAAGCGCCAACAAGTATGGCAATTTGGAAGGTAAAGGAAGTGCTAAATGAAAGAAGCTTATTGGGATTGCAGGGCTCACGAAGGTGAACTGCCTTTGTGTAATATAAGCGGCCAGCACTGAATGTCTCATTTATTGATGTGAGTTCCACATGATCAAGATCTTGACTTGCATCTCCACGAAATTTGAGAACGGGATTGGAATGACCAGAATCAAGAAGAAGAGAAAAGTTTTGCTGTTGAGAAATGACAGGCAACATGAGGAGCTGCAGCATGAGCAAGAAATGCCCCATCGAATCACACTTACAACCCATATCATCAAATTACAAAGGACGAGGAAAGGACTCAAAGTTAGACACCAAGAAGACGTGCATTAGATATAAAATATTACTTGCTTAACTTACCAGTCTACAGCAAAGAGAATCTCCCTAACAACCCACGCGCCGCCATTCGATCTCTTTTTTATGCTTCAAAATGTGTATTAAAATGTATATATGGCGATCACACAAGCACGTTAAGCCGCAACACACACTCAAAATACTTGCCATCTGCCCAAGAGACCTCTCCGGTTAGCCGGTTTCGAGAGCGGCTGCCCAGCAACAGAAGTGACCGAGAGTTTACAGCAACCCAAAAATAGTAAAAAAGGATCAGCAAAATTCTTCCTTGGTGCCACTAGAGCAACAAGGGCGAAAATGCCTAATCTGTTGGATTGGGGGAAGCTGCTTGCAAAGGTGTGTCTTTAACCATGTTTGCTTCTTTTTGGATTTAGTAGCTTCTAAGAACTATGTTCTTGCATGACCTTGGCATTGGTGACCCAAAAAATTGGCTATTGAATTCCTCTGCCCTCACTTCTTCTACAACTCTAGCTTCCAAATTCTTCCTCCACTCGATTTACTTCCGTCCAACCCCTTGCCGTACAGTTCTTTTATTCTTCTTTACCCTTGATTTAACGTAGCAATATTGTGGTGGTCAGGTAGATCTGCTTGCAAATCCACCAACCCTAGGCCTATTTCGACCCAAACCGCTACCCTGCAACAATATCGTGAATATCCTCTGGCACTACCTATAAACGAATATGCTTCAACTACCTTTTCATCGCAGTGCATTTGGTCTCCATATTCGTGAATTCCATGTTGGAATACAAGCCTTGACACGTATATGCTTTATTTAGAGTTTGATATTTCTGTTCCTAAAGTCTAAGTCTAGGGCTTCTATCATACAGTTGCATGATTTGTGGGGAAACAACAAGAGAATTATGGCAACCGTCTAAAACTTTATTAGTTTCTATTATAAAAACACTGAAATGTATAACTTGGAAATTCTAATCAATGAAAAGGAGTTCCCTAGACCTATCTTGCACTTTGTTTTTCATGGTATTAGAGCAGGTCAAATCCTGTGGTTAGGGACCTGCTCGACTCTCAGTCACGATGGGCAGGATTGAGAAATTATCTCACTTTAATGTCTACTATTAGTTCATCAATGTTCGAGGCAAGCTTGAAGAAAATGGTCTCTGGCATGTAGTCTCGGGAGATGAGCCCTGTCTAGTAGCTGGAAGGAAAACCTCTGCTTCAACAATAGCTCAGTTTATGAGTATCGACATTTGAAGGAAGTGATGGAGGAAAGAGTATGTGATCTAGTGTAGAAAGGGAAGCACTACTCAAGTGGTAGCAAACGGCCTGGGAGGCAGAGAATTGTATGATCAGGTACCTTGATACGATGATTCCCCAAATTGATGTTGTAGAGAGCACTAAAGAAGCATGGACAAGAAAAGACATTTCTCTCAGCGAACAAACTTCACATAGACTAACTTATACGAATCAAACTGCTTCTATTACTGTAGACATGAAATAGCTAACTTCTACAAATCAAACTCAAACTGTAACTAGGCTGCTCCCCCTCAGTCCAATGAGAAAGGGCTCGTATTTCATCTTCGATGCACTTGACAAAGCTCTTTCTGGGAAGTGGTTTGATCAACACATCTGCTGTTGTTATGTGAGTTCCAAGGTCTTTAAGCAGCCTTCCTCAACCTTTTCTCAAGTAGAATGAAATTGTACCTCAATGTGTTTAGCTTTGGTGAAGTTGCATGCATTCCTGACCAAACTTATTGTAGCTCAATTGTCAGTTACAATTAGAGTTGCATTCTTTTGAGTCACTCCAAGATCTGCCATCAACTTCTTAAGCCAAATGGCTTCTTTTGTGGCTACGCATATTTCCATATACTCTACTTCATATGTGATTACTGCAATTGATTTTTGTTTCCTGCTACTCCAAGCAATGACTTGGTGGAGCTTGAGGTAAATCTGTAGAGGAATACATTTCCAAGATTAAAGCAAAAACGCTTCAATTGAAAGAAATGAAACAAGGTGCTGCGCACGAGGGGTTGCCCTCCGATGGCCTGAGGTTGTGTTTTCATGGGTTCTGTTTCGTTCTTTTGTGTTGGTTCTTGATTGTTTTGTGTGGAGTCGTGTAAATGATATGAACGCAAGTTGTCATTTTCTTGGCTCAAGAACGTGGTCAATTGTCTATTTGGACTCGAAGATTTTGTTCGTAATATGAACCCTATGGTCATTACATCCAGTAATTGCGTTGAATCGGGCATTCAGTAAAGGCATCGACAATGCTGCCACACGCGGTGACTTGTGGCTCCAGACTTGGCAGTGCACGGGCCTGCTTGTTCTGATCTTCTGTTGGGTCATTTCTAAGGATTGCGCTAACTGCATGAAATGGAGCGCATACAAGAGCTTCTTGTGTTTTAAGTTATTTACTTTTCAAAATGGGATTTTTGTTTCAAAAATCCCCTGTTTTACTCTTCAAAAAATAGAGATTTTGATGGAACAAACTCCCTGTTTGTTTCTTACAGTGCTCTGGCCTTGCTACCAAAATTTGCTATGTTTATCAGTTTCTCCATACTATTTTGGGCTTAATCCACGTGATTTTCAGCAAAATTTTGGCTCTTTATAGCAAATCATTTGAGATTTATTAAGGAATTAGTTAACCCCAATCTGATGCAGATCCTTACCTTTGTTCTTTTTGGCGTTGCATCGGCTGCAACTGAGACGTACTACATAGCTTACAGAGGATCTGGCAATGCTAATTGGCAGCCATTTTGTGATTCCTGCAGTAATTTCTGTGAAAGAATAAGGATCCTCATCATCGGCTCAGACGTTTGTCGTGTGTATTATCTCTATCATTAGGCCTTAGCTTTTCTTCTATTTTTTTTAGTGAGTGGATCAGTCCTTGTTTCGGAGAGGTTTTATTTTGGCTTTTGTCGGTAGGAAGACTGCTTTGTTGTGTATAAAAGCAAGCTTTATTTGGTGATTTAAGATGTTTGGTAAAACATTTCTTGGGCTGTTTTTGTAGGCTCGGAAGAATGATTGTATGCGTTGGAATTCTGAGGCTTGGTTAAAAGAGGTTATTGGACTGACTCTTATGCCATTGCAGCTATTTGAGCCCATATCCTTTACCTCAACTTCATCGTTCAAAAATAGGAAGTAGGTTTTTTGGTTGATTTCTATGCTAGTGCATATCACTGTAAATAATAGATAGGCGGAAATAGAAGCAACCACTCATTATGGATCCTCGCTTCTCCAAGCTCCAGAATGATCCCAAATTTCAGAAGCTACCATGAGGTAAGAAGAAGCTGCATGTGGATGCTCGTTTCCGGTCCATGCTTGTTGATAAGAAATTTTCGGATCCTGTTGCATTAGATAAGCATAGTAGGCCTTTGAAAAATAAAGAACGATGGACTCTCCAGCGCTATTATAGAATTGAAGACGACAAAGCAGAGGCCCAACAGACCAATAATGTTTCCCCAATCAAAAAGGTATTTTTGTAACATATGATTCGTGAAGGTTTCCTGTAAATTATTTTGCTATTGGTTATTCAGATCATTTGCAAGTGTCTGTGGATGAGATGAATTATTTTCAAGTGCTTCTTGGCAACTACAGATCATCTTGCTTAATCTGGTTACGATGCGGATAGGCCTTATGAGCTTCTCAAGGATATCAGCTTCTAGAGCAATTAATAAGTTCCTGCATGTGGAGAATGAAGATGTCGAGATTACTCCTGTAGTAATTCTCTATAAGCAGTGTAACATTGTACTTTTTAATCTTTTAATACAAAATATAAAAATTCGTTCCCTAAAAAAAATAAAAAATAAAAAATAAAAATTGCTAGTGCATATATGTTGTTGATTATAATAATATTTATCTTGTGGTTCCCATAGTAAGCCTTGAGCATTGGATTGGAACTGGGGTTCGATTCCCCAGGCTCATGTGATGGTGGAATCCTATTCATATGTTTGAGTTCTAAGGCCCAGATTCCACCAGGCCGGCAGATTGCAATCTTGTGGTTGCATATCCAATTGTAGAACCAAAGAGTTTTGAGATTCAGAAACTGGACGGAACGCACTAAGAAATAATGGATGAACTATTTAAATTACATTTAAACCCAAAGGCAGAAAATGTACGTTCCTTCCTATGACTAGTTTTGTGAAAAAGTCTGGAATAGTCAATGGAAAACAGTCTGTAATGCAGGCCACAGCTCTAAGTTGGAGATAAATCCACTACAAAAATCAACCATTTGATGCAAGTAAAGCAATAACTGGAGCAAATGGTGCAGGTGCCTTTTCCATATTCAACAGAGTATGATCATGCTAAAAAAGAGAAGCCAGAAGCACAATATAAGCATACCTTTTTAGTGAACACGTTCATGCTGCTTCAGAGAACTGTAGCCAAGCCAAGAGCCCCACATAAACAAAATATTCCCAATAAAATCCAGCCAAATGAAGAGTGTGAAAAGCCCTCTTCCAGGACCAATTCCAAACCACAAATTAAAGCAGATGTATGGCGCCATAGCCAAACCAAATAACTGGAAGGTGCGCTTTGTCATTTCTGAAGCGTAAAGAAGCAGGGCTACGGTCATGGCCTGAGCGCCGAAACACTGCATTAAAACACGAGAAACTGGGATATTGAATTGATGGATAGGCTTAAATGATAGCCGTAATACTATCTCTGGAAATACAACACAAAAAGCGCCCATTATGCCATAAAGTGTGGCCATGCTTGTCTGGATCCTTTGAGGCGCAGAAGGCGCCATAGCCTAGCTTCCAAGCCGCCGGAATACTCCAGTATTAATGCAATACTCTATTTGTATATGGTGGCATGCCATAGTGAAAATACACTATGATATATCAAAATACAATATGGCATTCCCAAAAGGGTATTTCCTAGGCCTATTTGCAAACTGAAGATTTTCGATTTAGTGCATTGCTGATAGTTTTTAGCAGGGTTGCCTAACCCCCCCTGCACAAAAGGCTGCAATTCTAGCTATGCCACGTGTCGTGCCACGTCACCCAAAATCAATTTGAGCCGTCCGATTCTCTAATTTCGAATCGTACGGCCAGGGAAATTAGAAAACTCTAAAAATCTTTCGCAACTCGGCTATGGCAGATCCCGATGGCGACGGCCGTGTTTCTCTTTCTTGCTATGGCGGTGGCATAGCTCTTGAGCTCTGCTTGGCACTGCCTTGAGGTGTTATAACTAGAGGACAAAATCCTTTTGAGCAACATAAGTTCGGGTATGGAGAGCGATGCTCGGCTATGGCGGAACAAATCCTTTCGCTTTGAGAATGTTGTAGTCAGCCGGAATCTTCTTTTCATGTTTACTTCAAAAAACAGTGTCGTAAGAAAACTACGATGTCTATGGCGAGAGATGTTCTTCCCCCTTTTATATTTGTCATCCCTTTTCCATTATATTTTACGGCTCGCTTTTGCCGGAGGGATTGGCCGAAACCCGCGTCGGGCCGGTTCGAAGTTTGAATCGATGCGGCAAGGTTGAGACATGGGCCTCCCAATTTCCGCCCTTCGCCGTGAATCTGGCCAACTAATTTCCTTCGAATAGCCGAGAATGACAAGTTCGTCTCACCATTCTCGGCCTCAACACAAGGACTTCAAACCACGTTTGCACCGCATTTGTCTTTTTTTTTCTTTTTTTCTCTTCGGCTCTCCTGAAGGATGTCTAAATATCGAATCTCTCGGTAAGAATCCTGCTGGTTTATGGATTTTGAAGCTCCTTCTTGGAAATGCTCATTTCTTGGAATGTTTGCTTTATTGCTTTGTGAAGAGCTCTTTCTTACAAATGCTCTTTAAAAGTGAGATGTCTGTTTATTTTTGAAAGATCCAAACTCATTCATGTTTGAAGGATCCGTAATAAGCTTTTTATTCTTTTAAAGCTTGCATAGTCATGGTGATCTTTTGAAGATCAAGAGGGAAGCTTTTTATGGCTGAAGCTACCGAGCTTGTCATCTTTAAGCCCGTTAAAGCTTTTCTACTTCCCCCGCTAGTATAGAAGGGCGTTTATGCCCTAAATGGCTGCATGTGGCTTGGGTGCCAAGCTTAGGACTTCGACATTGCCATTGAGCATTAGACGTCACAATACAACACCTTGGATTTTCTAGTTCATGCTTATAACATTCCAGGAAAGTTAAGCAGAGCAGCGAAGACCAAGCATATCAGAATCAACCTAGTCCAATGGAAGTTCTTGGACTTTCAAAAATTAGAAGGAAGCATAAAATGGCTGCTAGATGAGGTCAAGGATCTTGATAGCTTGAAGCAGGACAGGTGCAAGCTTTTAGCTAGAGAGCTATACATGGTTATGAAGGATCTTTGAGATCTTTGGTACAAGATTGGTATTCCGAGGATTGGATGCTCAAGGCCATGCTAAGGGCACACAATGGCTTTCAGCGCCATCTTCAAGATGTTATGAGCAAAGACGGTGCATTTACTTCTTGGAGGTTATACTAGCTTCTATAAATGCCCCATGCAAGACATCCCATATTAGATGATAGATAGAACAGATGACTTTTGTAAAGATCCTTCCTTTTTAAAAGCATTAGAGCAGATAATGAAAGGCTGTTGGAAAAGCTAAGAAAGACCAGGCATAAGCTCGTCTATAAAACGTTCGGATAAATGGAAAATGGGGAAGTTCAAAGATTTCTAGTCATCTACTACAGAGCTTGAGGCAGAGACGTCAAAGGACCAAATAAATTTACAAGTGCACTTGAGGCTCTAAAGAAACTGAAGGAAGCTGATCCCAAGGTCAATGATCAATACTATCCTCCCTTTGTTATTGTTGATGACAATGGGAAGTCATTGGGCCTATTGTTGATGGGGATCTTTGTTATGATGTAAATTTCGTCGACCGCATGGTTATGTCGGGCCACGGCTTTGGAATATGAGAAATTTGATAAGTTTGATCGTGTCCATTTTCCCAAGATCGGATATATTGGGGATGCTTCAAGATGATGGCGAGCTAAAGCTTCCTAGTCACTATTTAGTATCCACCGAAATCGATAGAACTTCGAGGAGAGTATTTAGCTTAATAATGGCATTAGTACATTTGCTTAAAAGTGCGTGAGTAAATTTTACTATGGAATTGAATTATCTTCACATGATTGCAGGTGACCCTTGATCTTGCGGTTGAGACGGTAAAAGTTTGGCCACGCCACATTCTTTCCGGAATGATTTTACTATGGAATTGAATTATCTTCACATGATTGCAGCTGACCCATGATCTTGCAGTGAGACAGTAAAGTTTGGCCACGTCACATTCTTCTGGAATGGAAATAGATCTGGTTACTTTAACAAGGAGAAGAAGGAGTATGTTGAAATCCCTAGCAATCAGGGCATAAGCTTCAATGAAAAGCCGTTAATGAAGGCTGTGGAGATTGAGAGGGACGAAGGAAGCTATTCTTAGTGGGAGGTTTGATCAGGTAAGTCATGTTAATATTTAAGTCTGGCATCTTTCTACTATCATCTTGTGCTGAAGTACTTTGTGTTTTCTCTAGGTGCGAGTGAACTTACCAAATGGTGATATGGTTGGGCATACTGGTGATCTCAAGGCAACAATTGTTTTCACTGAGGGTGATGACAAAGCCGTCAAGGTTATTTTCTGACTGGTTTTTTTAAATTGGTCATATTAGTTTTTTGTGCAATATGTAATCATTGACTATAAGCAAGGCATTTGTCTTTGCAGATAATGGTGGATGCTATTGAGCAAGTTGGAGGCATCTATCTTATTACAGCAGATCATGGCAATGCTGAAGACATGGTGAAGAGGAATCCTAAGACAAATGAACCTGTGGACAAAAATGGGAATGTTCAAATCCTTACATCTCATACATTGGCACCGGTAATGCTTGTTCCTTTTCTTTTAACTTGCATACTCTTTAAGAAGTTATGATAATGGTAATTCTCATTGTGCTTGCATTTTTTTTATTGCAGGTTCCAATTGCAATAGGTGGATCTGGATTGCAGAAGAACATTAGGTTTAGGAAAGATCTTCCAAAGGCTGGGCTTGCTAATGTAGCGGCCACGATTATTAACCTACTTGGTTTTGAAGCCCCAGAAGATTATGAACCATCTTTGATTGAGGTGGTTTAGATTGACAAAAGTTAAGCATTTCTGCAGAACAAATTATAATAAGAGGACAGCCGCACCTGTATTTTGTGAATGAGGTGAAGTGCTGAGCCATCTCTCGATTTGGCAAACATATTCAAAGCCAACCTAAGATTTTGAATTATAAAACACAATTCACAATTTTGAATGAAGGGAAATCATACTGTCACGCATAGCTTCGAGGTTTTGACAAAGTCAAAATGGTTTTTCTGCAAAGCTTATCATTCCTCATTTGATATTTGTGGTGATTTTAACAAATGCAAGTCTATTCTCAAATAATGCAACACAGATTTGAAAATTGGTATGATCTCATCGTAATTCTGTAATGGCGATAAAAATGCGAGTCCTAGGTCCCAACAATTACAATTCATATATCATTAATATGCAATGAAATGACAATACTGATCCGGAAGATACTTCCTTGATACTTCCTTTTTTTATCTTGACAAACGGCAAGTTCCCAGGGTCTTTATCTTGCCAACATTGATAGTCCTTTTAAAATGCACAACTAATTTCTCCTCGTGTCAATTTTATTGAATTTTTAGAAAAGGATAATAAATATAAAATGGCCCATGCAAAAATGCAGGCTAAAATCTTGAACACAACAGCATGAGAACCAATGACTAGAAAATCCAATTCTAAGGCTTGATTTGTTCCTTCTTCAACAATGTTTCTACTTGAGCGATTATATTTCATATGGCTTTTTGACAAGCTGGAAATGTACGGTTCCCCCTCGTATGGCGAAGTGGGGACTACCACAGGTTTTGAAGCGGCTACATTAGCAGCGTTTTGTTCGGCTGAAAGTCTGCCGTCGTGATTGGCAAAACGATCGACAGTTGCTTCCTGTCCTTTATTCGCGAGAGCATCACGTACAGTCAGGTTTGCGTTGGTCTTTTTCCGTGGTAATTTGAAGATCGGCAACGACCTACTTAGGTTTTTTTTTCTTCCGGTATGCCTGCAAAGGCTTGAATTCCTTTGAGAAATGATACGGAGTTTTAAGAATTGCGCGTTGACTTCCCAATTACTGGTTTGATATGATGCCAAATGGAATTGTGTGCGAACAACACATAAGGAAAAGGAATGCCAACGAAGATACGGATCTGTGCGAATGGCCAAGAAGGAAAAGAATGGTCATTAGAGGTAAATAATACAGATAGAAGGTTTAAAGATGTAAATCAAAGAAAGTATTTGCACTAGAGAGGCTTTACCCTATACAAAGTAGAGAGGAATATCAAGTATATTCCAAGGATTGTCCAATGCGATGCACTTCCTAAGTATACATTGGCATTTGTGGGCCAAAGCCTTATGGTTAAATCACGTAAACACCTCGTACGAGGAAGTGGGGATTACCATAAACCCCACAACACAATTGTGTCAAAATGAGCGGCAATGTGTTAAGATATGAATCTTACATCGTACACCCCTTATTGGGTCCCTCGCTATGGAGAATCCGTGTCGTGGCGTCTTCTTGGAAATGTACAGATTCCCCAAATGCGGCAAAGTGGGGATTACCACATGTTTTGAAGAATGTCAAGTATGTTCCAAGTATTGTCCAATAAGTCGATGCACTTTCCAAGTATTCTTGTTTGGCATTTAAAGGCAAAAGCCTTATGGTTGAATCAGGTTTTCTCGCGCAATCCCCACAACACAATCATGTCAAAATAAGCGTTTGGAAAAAAGACTAGACTATTGTGGTCAAAAGTCCAAATGGGAAAAGTCCAAAGTGCTATATATGAATCAAAAACCTCAGTATTGGGCATCAAACAACTACTTCTACATGCTTAAAGGTTTAATGTGTTGGAAAAGGAATGCCAACGAAGATACGGATCAGGTGTGAATGGCCAAGAAGGAAAAGAATGATCATTAGAGGTAAGTAATACACATAGAACCCCACAACACGATCATGTCAACTACTTCTACATGCTTAAAGGGGAAATGTTTTGGAAATGTATCGTTTCCCCTCGCGGCGGAAGTGGGGATTACCACAAGTTTTGAAGCGGCTACATTGGCGGCATTTTGTTAATTTGGAAGACCGCCATGATCGGGCGACATGATCGACAGTTGCTTCCTGTCCTTGATTCGCGAGAGCATCACGTATAGTAGCCTGGGCGTGAACACCCTCCTCACGACCATGATTGCGTTGCCTTCTATCGTGGAGCTCTGGCTCTTGTGCCTCGTCATGGCGACGCCCGAAAGGGGAACGTTTTTTGAAGATGGTCCTCGGCATTTGGTGGTGCGCGACTCAACCGCTCGCTTGACGCCTATATGGTGGAGGGAGATATCGACGTGGACCGTGATGCCTTTCGCGTCTCCCATCTGCTCATCGGTCTCTATGTACGCGACTGTTCCTGTCGTTCCGTTGACTATTTCCCAACCCTGCAGTTCTGCTAGTTTCTATTCGGGTCGATATACACATTTCTGGTTGAAAACTTGAAATATCAGATTATATAGGGGATCATTAGAAGATTTTCTTATTTTCTCTATTTGTTTGGGTCCCATAGGCCAATTGGTCTCCGTGGACGCTAAAAACCTATTCTATTCTATTCTATTATATTCTAAAAGCTTCTCCAATGCTAAATTTCTGCTCCCCATCCTCGCATTCAAGATGCCCCAATATTCTCTCAAGGAGGCCCATTTCTTAACACAGCCGATTATCTTGAGCGACATGCTCATTCGGCATAGCCTTTGCGATCCTTGATTCCAAGAGGAGCCACATGAGACGCTAAAGCAAAATTCACCCACCCCTATTGATGGTCCTCCATTCCACAGTAACTTCAAAACTATAACATTTCAAGGAAATGGCATATTGCCCTAAATTTTGCCTTTTTCCTACAATTGTCCAAGATATGAGATTTCCTAGATTTGGATGTTTGGATGTGGTAATTGTGTTTCACATGTGTGCAGAATATCCCTACACCACCTGTTTTCGAAGTGTTGCTCCGTGAACCAACCTTAAATCACAGGTCTCAAAATTACGACTGTATTATTGCATCAGAACGATTGCGATACCATGTTTGAAGATCTCTCGAATATTAGTATTCCATCAAGCAATCCCCAAATGCATTTAGGAGCTTGTCTATGAGGATGGAGTAGTCTACCTTATAGGAAACACTTTTGATAAATATGAGTATATAGCTTTAAATGATCCAAGACACATCTAGAGAAGATTACATAATGGAACAAGCATTTGGGTTCTCATCACTAAACATGGTTGTGACTTTATCATCTTCTCTAGGAGGACGTTGTCGCATTTCTTTTTGCACACGATAATCCTCTTCATATTTTTTAGATCTTCCTAAAAGGTGTCTCACGCAACGGTGCCAAAGAGCTCCAAGGGAGCGATGATGTTCTCTATAGCAGTAAGAAGATCGATGCCCTTTATGGGAATAATTATCCCTCGAATATTCCCAAGAGTTTTCTACATAACGTTTGGTTTCATATTCATAGTGGCTGTAAGGGGCATAGATATTATAATCATTGAGATGTTGAGGCCAAAATTCTGCTCTTTTACCGGTGTTTTTAATCCTTTTGAGCACTTTCTTTGGATCAACGCGCCCTACAACAGTGACCTTATGTTGGTCTATCTCCACTTGTACAGATTCAATGCCTAACCAATAAGAGAGAAACGTTATGGCCTTATGGACTGAAGTAAAAAAGCATAAGCAAATGGCATATGAACCTGGAATTTTTCGTAGAGACTTCCTAATCTTCTGCTCACATTTCTCTCCTCGCATTGAAACTTTCACTTCAATCACCTGCAATGCATCAACAAACATTATTATTTTGATGGTGCAAAACATATTCAAAATTGATAACAATGGAGTGAGATCGGCACCTCCATCTCTTAGAATTGGTGCAATTAAGCAATGTATCTAAATGGGAAAGCAGCATATATTGCTTGAACCTACTATGAGTATTGACACCTATGTAGACAAACCGGCACCTGCCAAATACGCACATGCCTTGTCATCACAATATCTCTACATTTTTCTTATGCATATGCTTTGTCGCCAAAATATCTTTGCATTTTGTTGCTGTCAATCTAAGGCATGTGGTCATAAATGGCTAATGCACTTTTATTTATTTTCTATTAAATTGTCAACCATCGATCCCCAATCAAGTTTATTAATTGTTGACTTTGTTGATGTCTCGCTTATATATGTCTATGATACACATGACACATTAATACATGATCAAAGTTATTACACGACAGGACATGATTAAATATAAAATGTACCTAAGGATGTTATATATGTATAATGAGCTTGAAGATGGATTACTTGAAGATGGATTACAGTAATGGCAAAGTTAAACTCTTTTTCTACATGTCCAAATGTATAATACAATCAGGGAATAAATTACTAATCATATATTTTTTATTAGCCATAATGGCTTAAGCTAAACTTGCCCGAGACTAATTCCAAAACTTTCTGTGGTTTAGCTAAACTCTACACACTTTCCCTCTCATACTTTCTAGCGTTTAGCTAGACTAACCCAAAATTCATCCCAAAAATTTCTGTCGGGTGGGCAACAAAAAATATTAAGCTAAAAATACTGTACTTTTTTTTATTTATTTCCATTTATTTTAGTCATTTTCTTTGTGAAAACATTCTAAAACAATGCCAGGTTAGTTGTCTAGGCCTCAAATTATTCTATAGGTGCTAGAAAGTATATTACTAGTCATACATTTTTTATAAACTAGAATGATGTTAGCTAAACTAGCCCGAAATTTATTCCAAAAGTTTCTATGGTTTAGCTAAACAACGCAAAATTTCACTCTCTTACTTTCTAGCATTTGGCTAAAGATATCAAAGCTTGGTGCAGGCGCGGAAAAAGTTAAGCTAAAATTATGATTTTTTTCTGAAATTTTCCCACTTACTTTACCCAACATTTTTTGAAAATGTGCTAAAAAATCACCAAATAGCTAAGTTTAGCCCTTCAATTATTCCATGAATACAATAACAAGGGGTGCACGACATATATTTGTACGCTTTTTTTTTTTTTTTTTTTTTTTTTTTTTTTTTAATTATTATTAGTAATGTTTAATGGATCTTGATACCAGACATCTCTAATGTTGTTGAATTTGTGGATTATGACATATGGAACTATAAATTTCATGATTTGTTCTTAACTATATCTAACTTGGTTTATGGTATGAGATCATGGATTGTTCGGGAAGAAAAGGGCTCCTATGGGGCATGTGTAATTTCATTTAAATCTCTGAAGGGGGTATCAATAAGCTTCTAAAGGTCAGTATTATTGTATTTTGTTTAATTAGGGAAATGAAATCCTATAGCAAAAAAAGAAAAAGACCTAACGGCATGTTAGGGTTACGAAGAGTGTTCTGATAGTGAACTCCGGATATGGCAAAAGAGGTTATTGGAATTGGTTGACAGCAGTGTACTTCTATGAGTAGCCTGGACTCCAGGTAAGAACCCGACATGCAAATTTAGAACTGTCGGTAGCTACGACTGTAGGTGTAGTTGAAAATGGCCGGTGAAATTGGTTTATATAGAAATCTTTGTGTTCCCTACAAGGCTTGTGTTCTTGCTTTTCCGTCCAATGTGGTTTTTATCTTGATGTTCAATATGCCCCGGAAGAAGGGGGATCTGAACATGGCAACCAGGAAAAGGCTAGAGGAGGAGAAGGCCAAAGCTTCCAAAAAGGCCAAGACCTTTTCATTTCACAGAACAGTGGTAATTCCTGATGGAAAAGGGAGTTTGGCCATTGGGGATTCTGGTGCAGCATCTGTTCTTAATGCAGCAGCAGTTGGTGGATCTATGGAAGACCATGTGTGTAATTCCTTATCTGATGGAGCTGGAAACATCGGTATTCATACTTTGGAGAATATGGAAAGCTTGATCCAGGATCCTCCAGAAGGTGGTGACAAGATCCATTGTAGCTTGTTAGCAGGGGAAAAGACTTTGGATCTGCCACAACAGGCTGATAGGCAGCCTCAAGCAAACCAGGTTTGATAAATTAATAAAATGGTTTATGCTTATCCTAAAGGATTGCTGTGGTTTGAGAGATTAATGGCAAAGGGTATGAATAATATGTTATGATGAGTTGGTTAACAAATAAGTGTAGCCAGTATGATCTGAAAAATTGTTGAGAGTCTGTTATAGATGATTGAATAAGTGGCTCTGACTGTTAGCTTTTTTATTACAAAATTACCTATGGTTCATTAGATCTGTGACTTTGTCATAATCTTAATTCCTTATAGTAGTGGGCTTTTAATGAAAATGTAAGT
The DNA here is from genome assembly GCA_021234155.1 of Isoetes taiwanensis. Lineage (NCBI taxonomy): Eukaryota > Viridiplantae > Streptophyta > Lycopodiopsida > Isoetales > Isoetaceae > Isoetes > Isoetes taiwanensis. Next base: position 651,312 of record JAJEKV010000177.1, on the reverse strand, counting down.
GTATGTTATGGCTGTGGGTTGTTGGATAAAAATGAAGTGGCATATTGCATTTGAAGTTATTTGGGCAACTTGGGTGCTCAGTAATGGCTAGTTTAGGTTTACTTTGCTTAGATATACAGTCTTCTACATAATTCTGGGTTGGACAGCTTAAGTTGAGTCTGTTCTCATGCTATTATCTTGATTATTAAATGGAAGTTATCTGTGGATGACCAGTAATATACTTGCAATGGTAAAGCAGGTATAAAGTGTCAATGATTTTGTAAATTATATTTGATTACGAGTTAAGTGAAGGGTGTTGAACCCAAGAAATCTGTAGCTTACCTGTCATCCCTTGTCTAGTTACCATGTTTATTGCTAACTTTGGCATGTTTGGATGCAGGTAACGGGATTTCTTGCTCTTAGCTTGTTTTCTCCCATTTTTTCGATATGGATAAGTCTACAGCAACAATCAGTGATGATATCAAGAAAAATCAGGAAATCTGTATTTGTATTCTATTTTTGTAGATACAATCTTAGATTGGTTTAACTTTCCTCATGGATCTGGATCTATTTATATTTAAGTTTGATTATTTGGTTATTTGAAATGGTTATGTGAACAAAAGTTTATGGAATAAAAGTGGTTTTTCCAGTAATATAGTGAATCTTGTAGCCTTATTAAGGCCTAAATTAAATAACACCTGATTTAGTTTAGGGCTGCTAATTGTACCTTGAAGATGTTCTTTGTATAAAGATCATTTAAAGGTAATAAGGTCTGTTTGTACAGAGTAAAAAGTTTTTTTTTTTTTTTTTTTTTAAAGTAGAAATTATATAGTTAGCTCAAATATGATGCACATGAGGTTGCCAACATAATGGCCAATATATGATATCCCAGAATATGCAATGATGGCATGTGCCATGTAATTGATATCTCTCAAAAAATGGCCATGATATGGTAAAATATAGATGACAGTTTGTCACACATGTCATAAACCATAGGTTGTGCCTGTTTGAAGGTTTCAGATGAATAAACTAGGTTGTTCTTGTAGGAATATGGCAAATAACAAATAGTCATTTGATTAAACAAAATTGATGAAGTTGACATTAACATGTGGAATATGGGAATTTCACTTTTGGACTCTAAAATTGGAGTTGACTTATGGTTGCGTCAAGCGACTGATATGTGCGTCAACTTGGCCAAGACTAAGGTGGTTTTCATATCATCTTCACGACAGCCGAGGATCCCCTCCTTCCGTTACCGAGGGCAGAATGTGGAAGTAGCATCCACATACAAATATTTGGGAGTGGAGTTTCCGTCTACTATGCACTGGGACACATCCATACGGCTACGAGTTACGGCGGGCTGGAAAGCACTATATGCAATGCAAAACAATAGTCATAGAGCGGAGTTGTATGATTGGACCCATCAGTCACACCTGTTCAAAGTCTTAGTGGAGCCTGTCCTTTTATACGGGGTTGAAGTATGGGGCCCGTGAGTATCCCTCGCTACTTGGAATGACTTGGGCAAAAGTGTAAAGCCTTCTTGATACGAGCACTAGGGGTGAAGTCCACAGTCCCATATCAAATTCTACTGCGCAGAAGCAGGATTCTTGCCTCGAGGAGGGCGGCCCTTGATCGCCACATTGTCTATTTCGAGGAAGGTGGTCAACATGGGGCGATGCTCGTCTCCCAAAACTAGCTTATATCATGGCAATGGGGCCCAGCGCCTCAAGGCATTTGGAGGGAAAAGAGAGCTCAATGGATGGCTAGATGGAATGTGCGAGAGCAGGTGCATACATGTGCAAACAGAGGCAGATCACCATAGCTTGAGGCAATATCTTGACGCTTGCTTCATCGGCAAGCTTTGGGATGCCGGCGCCCTTGAGCAGTCAAGACAAAGACACTACCGGCGCCACATAAATCCCACATTGAAGCAGGCCCACAATGCTACTGCGCACCCACTTGCCCATGAAAAGCCGCAGACTCATTGCCTCCATTCGCCTGAGGGGGGCACATCATCTTGAATTGAGACATGCGGATGGATTGGTGAGCCACGTCGGGGCGAGCTCTCGTCAATGCCGCCAAATGGGAGTCATTGAGGATGAATCTCATACCCTTCAAAGTTGCCCAAACATATGATCAAATCCGGACGCGCTATCTTTGAGTTGGTCGAGCCCGGCCCGGCCGCTACATGTGACATTGAGCGCGGCATCCGATGCGGATGCTAGGATCATACCTTCGAGGAGGTCATGGACATGCGAGATCAGCTATGTCCGGCACGACTTGACATGTACATACACATTTATTTCATGATGATGTATACTTATGCGGTTTGGCCGGCATTCTTATTGCGCCCGCGGTTTTCCCTCGAAAACCCTTCCGGTGTAGGGGGTTTTTAACCCGGATGGGCGGTAATAAGTTTCTTTGCGTTCCTCCCCGGGTCCCATAGGCCGATTGGTCTCAGTGGACGATAAAAAAACTATTCTATTCTATTCTATTCTATTATGGCATTTATACTCACGTTTTGGAAAAAAGCGTGTGCTCCTTATATGCAAGTTGCCATTTGCTTAAAAGGCTTTATTGCATGCGCATGCATGGCATATTTTTAGCCTTTGAACAATCTTACGACTTGAAAAAAAGAGAGGGCTAAGGATGACGACATGCCAAGGAAAAAAGGTAAATGTTAAATGTATTCTAACAAAAAAAAGACAAAGTATGCATACGAAAGTGAATTCTGTTAGGGTTTCCACATGCTAAACAGTTAGGGTTCCATCCAAGAGGCGTCATGCCAAGGAAAAAAGGTAAATGTTAAATGTATTCTAACAAAAAAAAAGACAAAGTATGCATACGAAAGTGAATTTTGTTAGGGTTTCCACATGCTAAACAGTTAGGGTTCCATCCAAGAGGCGTTTGCAAAGACGGCGGCAGATGCACTTGTACAAGCAGTCCGTCAAGATAACAAAAAAGAAAAACTATACAAGGTATTATGCTATTTCAAGATTCTAGAAAAATAGCTGGAGGTTTAAGGACACTAGTGTAATGAAGTGCAAAGATGAGATTTTAGGTACACGCTTCTATGCTACATAAATATGCCCGGATGCAAACATGCAAGGGGCTTTAGTTTTAGCTCCGGCTTTGTTGGCAGCGGATGTAATGTCTAAAATGCTAGTCTGTTCATAGGAATTGGGCAGGAAGAAAGGAGACTTAAACATGGCCACTAGGAAGAGATTGCAATTGGAGAATAGCTCTGCATCCAAGAGCAAGAAGATTTTTGAGTTTAGGAGGGCTGTAAAAGGGACAAATGCAGATAAATCTGAGGATAGAGCCAATGCTGAAAAAGATGTGAATGATGTAAGCAAGAAGAAGGGAACAGAGACTAGATTTGCTGAAGGACATGATAAGCAAGATGCAAAAATTAGTGACATTCAGGAAAAGCAAACAAAAAAATGGGGCTGATCCTAAGGAAGAAGCAATAAATGCAACAAAGAAGCAACAAACGAGAATTCTTCCTGGAGGGCAACGAATTCAGGTTTATCTTTGGATTCATAATGCAATTTGGGTTACTGAATAGCTTAGATGCTTATTAAAAATTAGTAGGTGTTTTGAAGCATAATTTTTGAGCTAATTGCTGAAAAATGAACATAACACAGCTAGGATGTGTAATAAATTTAGAGGTAGAGTAATAGCCTAAGGGGCAGGAATATCTTGTGGCATTGCAAATATGGGTATGAACTTGTGACGTATTGGAGACCTTTGGTGTGTAACCAGTGCATCTGCTGTAAGTAACAAAAGAAAGTAAAATAAAAGGGCTATGACTAATATATGCCTAGATCTATGCATTTGGAAGTCAGCAAGAAAAGGCTTGGTATTACAAGCATGTTATGAAATATTGAGCTTAATCCATGTGTTTACATTTTGAAATAGCTTAGGATGGCTACGTTTTAGCTCTTGGATAGTTCTAATATCTGCAGATCTAAACTGTAATATGCTGGTTGTGCATGAATAGATAACTGAAATATGTTGATGGATGTTGATTGTTTGGAGGACAAGTGCTTGACACGGTCTATGTAACATGATATGCTGAAGTTTAACTTTGATCCTTTCTCGCATAAAGTAAAGCATGGGGACTCCCGAGGCCATTAGGAGATATAGCAATTTTGTGCTAATAGCTCTAATCATTTTGGTAGTCTAGAAATTACACATGTTAACATGTGTTTGACAGTGTATATGCGGGTGAACTGAAGACATAAATAGATCTTTAAATTATGGAAAAAGAAGGTAAAGGATATAGGGCCTATAAATTTAATGTTAGCCAGTTGTGCAAGGTAAGGAAACTGTCATGTGCATCTATGCAAAGGCCTAAAGAAGGTTTGATATGCCATTGAAATTCTGTACATATGTGATCCCAAAAAGTTCTGTAACATACTTTTGTGTTGATTCATCTTTATGGCATGTGAAGGGGATAACCCAAGATACCTAATGCTTACCTGTTAGTGCTGTCATAATTACCCTTCTTAGGCTAATTTTTGGCTGGTTTACTGCAGGTAACCAGGTTTCTTGCTCCATGCTTTGATGGATTGCTCTTTACATTTTCAAACTTGATGTACAAGACTCCAAGTAAGCACGTTCCAAAAAGAAAATGGGGAATATTTACAGCAGAATATAGTCTCTGCTTGAATGAAATTGTCAATCTTGAAACTTATGTGTTATTTAATGTTTTGAATATGGAAAATCATTTAATATTGATATCCAGGGGATACACAGGTCTACGCCTAACTGATATTCTAGTTTAAGCCTTTCATGTATGCTGAATATTGGAAACAGAAATTAATTCCAAGGTGTTATTTGAAATTGACATTATACGTTCATTTTGACTGTTCCAGTTATGATATATAATGATAAAATTAAAGTTCTTGAATCTAGTCTTGGCCTAGGTAACTGTGCCTGTAAGTTGTCCTAGGGCTGCTAATTGCAAACTTGGTATTCCTGCAAGGAGTACTAAGGATGAAAGTCTGTTATCAGATTTTAAAGGTTTTTTTTTTTTTTTTTTTTTTTTTTTAATTGAAGAAGAAGAAGAAGAAGAGATTTTAACGTCACGCCACAAGGCGGCGTCCTATCGGACATGTGACATCAAAATATAATAGGACTCCAAAGGAGACCTATTTATAACAAAAAGTAAATCCTCCATAATAGGGGAGGTACAACCTGATTTTAAGATAGCTAGATTAAGAGCATATTCAGATTGCCAGTTTCTGTGTTCATAATTCAGCATAGAGAATTCTGAATTAGCCAAAATAGAGCAATCCCAAAAAAGCTTAGCTATTTCTGGAATAGCTAAATGCTAAGTCTGAAGTTTAATTGTTTGCTTCGATAAGATCCTGCAGGGATAGATCAGCTACAGTGGAGTTACCAAAGATACTGAGCATTTCGTCCAACTCCTCAATAGTGTATGAGGTGAAGTCCATCATCATAAGTACTCGGGCTTCCCTCCTTTTTTGCCAGTGGTGGAATAAAGCCTCAAACATAGGCTTTAAGCTATTGTGTCTCCAAATAGCCTGTTTGTTGAGCAGCTTCTTAATTGCCCTGGCATGAATTACTTCCTGCTTGAGCAGAATCATATTTTCTGCAACCATAGTCCTTGACAACTCTTCAATTACCACCAGATAATCTGAGCCTCTTGGTGGGGCTCCCACTTTCAGCATCCTCCTCTGATGATCTGTGAAGAACACCATTAACATCTGTTAGAACTAGAACAAAAAAGTGATATAAACCTTGGAATTTCCCTATCCGATCCCAAGCTTTGTCATATTTAGCCCCTTTAAGAGTTTTATGGGCAGTGGCTGATTAATAGCTTTCTTTTCAATGGCAACCAGATTCCTATGTTTCCAAATAATCCAATAGGTTAATATTCTGCAAGTGTTTGCAACCCTGGAGCTACCATTTAGAAATTCAAGAAGATTTGCTGGTGCCCCAAGGTTGAGTTGTGAGGTCCATGTCCAAATTTCAGCAATTTTTGAACATAAAAAGACATGGTTCGAGTCTTCTGTCATTCCACATCCAAGGGGGCAAAGACCGGAGATATTACTATCATATTTGGATTTGGAGAGGTTACTCTGTAGCTCGGGGGGTTCACCTCTTTTTTCCGTACAAAACATGTGCGTGGGCGGAGAAGGGGGTTTTTTTAGTTTTTGAAGTATGTATACTTAAGGTGTCTCCCATGTTTTGGCGCCGGAGCTGCTGTATTTCCACGGTTTGAGAAGCGGTTTTCCTGCAAGGGTATGCACTTAGAAATACGTTCTATGGGGGTTAGATGCTTTACTGGTTGCCGGGCAGATATTTTAAGGGTCCTTGGATTTTCGGAGGTATGTTTCTAATTTTTTTTCCATGTACAGTTTTTGCCTCAGAAAACCTGTTTTTATAGTTTCTTATGAACGGATGAGAGCATTTCAGTGATTTACTTGACGCAGGCTGCGGGACTAGTGCAAGAAAATACAAGGTATGCTATCTTTTTCTCTGCTTTGTGACTTTATCGCAAACTCCGGCTTAAACCTGGCGCTTCCGGTTAAGCCCTGCTTCTGTGGGAATATGGCACCAAAAAGAGGGGCTGGACGTCCTCCTGGAGCTAAGAACAAAGAGAGAAGGAAAGACTTTGGAGTTAAACGGAGTAACCCTAGTAGTAGAAACAAGAATTTTGATGCAAGCAATGTCATTCGTTGCTGTGTTGCTAGAGCAACAGCTATCAGAGCAGAAAATGGTAACATCTCTGCACCATTTTATGATAATCCTGAGACAAATTTAACGGATGGAAATGCTGAGGATTTGACTAACCAGACGGGCGTCCTTGATGAGGTTCCGCCTATTGTTTAGATTCTTATCAGTTACCCATTAGGCTAACTTTTGACTGGTTGGATTGCAGGTAACATGTCTAACCCACCTTTTTGTGGTTGTGGAAAATGGTACCGGCTTGTTGAATCTGCTGTTACACTATGGCTGTGTTGGACAGAATTCAATGCTTCAAAAAATTACCAATAGGATATATTTTGGAAATATTTCGGCTTCTATAGGTTACATCTGACCTTATGCTGCACATGCAAGACATGCATGTCTTTCTCTGATTCTCTCTGTTTTTTGGATGGATGGATCACATGTGGAAAAAAAATCTACCTTTTGCTGATGTTCTTAACTTAGGATATGTCTGATGCAAATTCAGATTCTCTGAAAACAATGGAACTTGACATAATAGGAAATAGAAGATATTTGCTCTGAAACCTGTAAAACCTACTCGGTTTATGCTGCTGAAAGCTTTTTGCATTAATTTCAATGTGATATTTGCCATCATTAAGTGCCTTGACTCAAAGTTTTTCTGAAATATTAGAATCACATAGATGGAATACAACAGTACACTTGGTTTAATGTTGTAACAGGGCTTTATTTGGAACATATTTGGGTACATCTGCTTTAGAATGTGATAACTTCTTTCTAGTTGCTATGCAATGTTGTCCCTAATATTGTCCATAATAATGAACTAATCATGGACCCAACAATGGGCCAAAAGTTGTATTTTATGCACATCTTTATTTGCAGTGGATATAATTTATTGTTTAGCTTTGCCCCTTTGATAGAGATGTCTGGTTTAAAGTGTGTCACCACCACTTTCTTCAGACAGCAACTAAATATGGGCAAAATGACATTAAATATACCCAATGGCTTTGCTCTCTTGTTCTGATTTGGATTACATTCATGACCTTGGAGCGATATGTTTGGAGTTATGTGAGTAACTTTCTTCATAGACATATGAGGCTTGACATGTTTATCCTTAGGTTTTGTATTCCCATCGTGCAATATAAGGCTTCCTTAACATAAAGGAATATGCTGTCATGATCTACTCTTCATGACCAGAGCTCTTTTTTGTTTGAAGTTATGATCATAACTTTCTTCATGGAGAGTCTAGGGTATAAAGAAGGTAGACTCGGACTGACCTGCTCAATAAAACCAGAGTAAAAATTAAGGACGATTAATCGCCAATTGGCTTTTTTTTTTAATATTTTTCAATGAGGGTTTGATAGATTAGTAGGATCCGTTTTGCACTTCGCGGGCTTGCAATCGCCCATTTCTGGTTCTACTTATCTTTGCGGAGAAAGAAATCGCCCACATCGTAATTTTTTTATCGACATAGTAAAATAGGATTAGCCCATATATGATTTTAAAACTTTGTATGAAAAGGGAATCGCCCAAAATAAAAAAAATATTGATGAGGTGATACCATCACCCATTATCACCATGCCCATATTAAGAAATCTCGAATTAGGGCTTAAGGCTTCAGAGATTTGGGCAGATTTCGTAGCTGAAATTTCGTAACCCCATATTGGATTACCTCGGAGATTTTTTTAGGGCTTCATCTTCTGGAGGCCCATTGTAGGCTTCCATAGTGAATCCAAATAGCATTACATGCTTTTTTCATTGAAGCTTATTTGGTTTTAGTGTCATTTGGCATTCCAAATTAGCAGGTTCAAGTTTAGGATTGAAGATGATCTCCCCATTGCTTAATTATTTCGTGAAGGATCTTAAATTTCTGGAAACTTCGTGAAGAAAGTTACAAGTATGAGAGTGCTTTTGCATTGTCTTGTTTTTTCATGTACAGAACTGTATGTAATCTTACACATTTTTGCCACAAAGGAAAGATATATATTTGATATCTGATACTTAATTAAGATCTGTTTATGCTTATTGAATGTTATATAACATGATTTTGTTGCAGGGATCACATCACATACCTGGAGTTTGAGAAACTTCTCATAATAACAGGTTAGTAACATCTGTAGATATTGAATTAAGAAATGCTCAGAATGCTCAATTATGGAATGGTGAATACAGGTAGTTGAACTAAAGCGAATAGTTTGCTTGTCGAACTAAAGCAAATGGGGAGACACAAGAAAATCGTACCATCAAATGGTTCATCAAACACTTTGAGAAAGTTTTTTGGCTTGAGTGAGACACCTAGAAATGCAAACGAGCCTAATGCTACTTCTGCAAATACTCAACACTCTTCTAAAGCTAGCGTGAGCTCATCTCAAGAGGTACTAAATGTGGAGAATGTGGCTACCATTGGAACACAAGTAGAGGCTGCTAGTAGGACAAAACTTGAGGTTGGAACACAAATTGAGGGTGTTGCTGCTGCTGTGACAGAAGGATTGGTTGAGAATGGTGGTGCAAAATGTAGAAAATGTAAACGTGAATCATGAAGTTGGGATGTTGGAAGAAAATTTCAGTTCGATTGGGCAGCAAGAATTTCCTTTTCTAGAACGTGTGCAAGGAGAGGACAAAGATATGGTCATATGTACGATTTGTAAGTGGCGAGATGAATCTCGTGGACATCCTATTCAAGCCAAGAAGGATACCATCTACAAACATGTAGGTAAGACCGTGAAATTAGTAGAGGAAAGTGGTGTCAAGAAGGAGATTATTATTCAGAAGACAGTAGACCAATCCTATCATGTTAGAAGTGCTGAGCTATATGAAGTATGGAGGACTACAAATTTGTTGAAGGATAAGGGTGCAACTCCAATACAAACTGCATTATCAAAGTCTAATATGGCGGAGTTAGAAGCGAAATCTATTCAAATGAGAGCTATTTTTACATTGCTAAATGCTGGAAGTCCTATGCATGCATATATCTCTTTCAGAGGATTTTGTTTGGCAAACTCAATGCGAAATTGTCCTTCAACACACTGGTCTGAACCACTTGGTTGGGAGTTTGCTGCTCATATGAGCGAAGTAGTGAAGCAGGATTTAAGAGAGGTAATGCACAAAGCTCCGTTTCTTGCATTGTCCATTGACGAATATACTACACGAGATAATACTTCATGGGTATGTATAGATGTATATTCTGCATGTAATTATGAGCGCAAGTCTGATTTTCTGTCTATGAGCAAGTTGCCCAAGGATTCAACTGCAGCAAGTATGTATGAAGAGGTTTTAAGAAGTCTGCAAAGTGTGGCAGGTTTCAGCAAGCTTGATTGCCACAAGTTTGTGTGTTTTGGTGCAGACGGAGCTAGTGTAATGGCTGGTTGTAGAGGTGGTCTTGGAATAAGGCTGCAGACTTCTATCACGCCTTATATTGTACCAATTCATTGCATGGCACATCGACCTAACCTAGCATATAAGATATGCTCTGATTTTATAGTGATTGCAAAGGTGGAAATCTTAATAAGGACTTTACAAGTTTTTTAGTAAGAGTCCCAAGAGAGCAAAGTATTTCTCTAACTTCTCTATTGGCTTGACAGAAGGTAGAAAGCTACTTAAAGATGTTGATACTAGATGGATTTCTATTCATGGACCTGCACAAAGGTTAGCGGATGAATATGTAACACTAGTTGGTGTTACAAAGACTATTGGGGAAGAAGATGTTGACGCAAAGGTAAAAGCTGCAGAGTTGTTTGCTCTTTTAATTGATGGCGAAGCATTAATTGCCTTGTTTTCCATGCTTCCAATGATGAACCAATTAAATATACTGATAAAAATTGCACAAGAGAAGACACTATTCATTCCAGAGTATGCATGTGCAAGACGAGGAGCTTGTTGGTCATTGGACAACATGTATGTTGGGGAAGATTGTTTCTTACGAAAAGATAAAAAAGGTAAGTACCCTTTCCATAAGCTGAACCAAGTTCTTGGCATTGAGAGTGGTAAGAGTTTCTTGAAGTTTAATTCAAGTGGAGATTTGTGCATTTGTGTCAAAGACCACATGATTTTGCTGAAAGCTCAAATTAGTAGGCATAAAAAGGCTTTAAAGAAGTCCGACTTTGATGGACTGGTAAGGTTGCTACATCTCTGTCAAGCGAGCTGCGAAGTAGATTTCCTCCAGATAAAATACTAGATGCCATGGGTATTGTTTTTCCGCTTGCATGGAATAGTTGCAGGTCACCCAAATCTACTTTAGTATGCTCTGAAAATAAGCTTGAGGTTTTGGCTGAACATTTTGGTAAGAAAACAGTGGTGGATGGGGTTGAATAAATGGGCTGATTGATGCTAATGCCTTGTATTTACAATCAGGGGGATTTGGCAGCACAATGGCCTTACAATTCAAGGTGCTGCCCAAACCTACTGAATTTGGTGCTGTAACTGGCAAAGTTTGGAAGAGAGTACATACTTAAAAGAGTCTATGGGTGAGTACTTCAAATTGGCAAAATTGTGTTTGACCATGATATTAGGATCTATTGCGGACGAACAAAAATTTAGTACAATGACCTTCGTGAAGAACCAACTTCGGAACAGATGGATGATAATTTGGATACAACAATAAGGTTATATAAATCTAGCTACAGAGTTGAGAGTTTCCCATATGATCGGGCCTTTGAACTATGGAAATCTGCATGCACAAGGAGAGGTACCATATAATGTTTATCCAGAAAGCCATAATAGTAACTGAAACAATGCCATTAGAGAAAGCTGTTGATGTGGAAGAGATGGGGGATGTTCCGTGTGATGCCAATTTTTGGCAACTAAAACGTAAGTAATATTTGGTATTTTGGATAAACTCATACTCATGATTGGGCTTTAAATGTTTACAAGCAAAGCAAGAAAGGAAGAACGGAAGCAAGATATCAAGCTGCTTGCTTCCTTAATCTGGACTGTTTCTGTTGCTTAAGGTTGTGCAACAGCAGAATATTACTTACTGCAGATATGCCTTGATAGTTAGTCAATGTGGTACCAGACCAGTAACCAGTAGTGTTTATCCTGAAGCAATTGTCTTTACGTTGTGCTTTCTTGTCGAACTCTATTAAGAACATCTCTGCTTTGAGTTCAAATTATATGCAGGCTTTATGTCTCTGTTTGATTCCTGAAAGTATGATATGAACATGCTTTTTAATCTAGCTGTTTAATCTGGCTAAGGTTTACAGTAATGGCTAAGGTAATGCTTACAGTAATGGCTAAGGTAATGCCTCAGGTTTACAGTAGTGGCTAAGGTTTCAGTAATCAAAGTGCAACCTCAAAATAAAAGCTTGTGATAGTTTACTAAAGGAGTTTACTGAATCGTGTGATATGAGTTTGTTGCTGATAAAGGAGTTTACTGAATCGTTTGTTGCTGAATAATAATGCCTGGAGGTTAAATCTTTAGTTGCATGCATGTATGAACATATCTGAGCCTGTACAAAATTTGCATGATATCCTGGAGTTATTTCTTCTTTAAGGTTAACAGCATTCCACATTCAGCAATATTCAGTTTGTATGAAATGTCACCTATAAGAAATCAACATAAAATAAATCAGAGAAAGAAACTTTGGTTTCCAGATGAGATTTGTCCTGGAGCATTTAGCAGCGATGGACAGTAGATGGGTCAATCCCGAATCAACAGTGAATTTCGCTAATGCCTAACCATTCGATGTAGCCTAGTCTAAGCATTCAGTCACGAATGTGAACTCCTAGCCTAGCCATTCGATAATGCCTAATGCCTAACCATCTGATGTAGCCTAGCCTAACCATTCAATATCTTATATTTTATTTATATAGGCTATGGTCATCCATTGAAACTCCGGATATCTTATATTTTATTTAAGATATAGGCTATGGTCATCCATTGAAACTCCGCATAACTCCGGATTAGGACAACTTTAACGTTGAGAAGCCATTTTATAATGTGAATGTCAAGATAGGAACCGACAAGCAATGTGGTGTTAGTAATCACAACAAGCAATGTCTCGTGAATGGGTAGGGCCTAAAGGGCAGTGCCAGTATTGTGTGTTAGTCTCAGGGTCAAAGGGCCTCAAATGCTCAATGTCTACGTCACCAGTGTCCAATTTTACATTCATGCCTCACACTACCACCCCAATTCTGGGTCCACACTTAAAAACAACAGTAAAAGAAAAACCACATGTTGTTGTTCAAAAAACTCTACATGTGGTTATGTGGAGGTGTGGTTTATTAAGAAGATGGTGTAGGTTTTTTTTAAGGAGCTATAGCTTTTTTTTTTGAAGGTGTGGTTTTTTTTTTAGGTGTGGTTTCATTTTGTGAAAGTATAGCTTTTTTTTTTAAAGATGAGTTGTTTTTAAGAGGATGTTGTTTTCTGAGGTGTGGTTTATAATAAGGTGTTGTTTTTAAGTATCTATTTTTTAAGGAAATATGGTTTTCTAAGGTGTCATTTATAAGTAGGTGTAGTTTTTAAGTAGTTGTTTTCTAAGGAAGTATAGTTTTCTGAAGTGGTATGATTTTTTAAGTCTAGGTGCTGTTTTTTGAGGTGTGGTTTATAAGTGAGTGTAGTTTTTAAGCAAGCTGTTTTGGAAAGAAGTATGGGTTTTTGAGGTGTGGTTTATAAGTGGGTGTAGTTCTTAAGTGGCTGTTTTTATGGAAGTATGGTTTTCTGAAGTGGTGTGATTTTTTAAGTTGAGGTGTTGTTTTTTGAGGTGTGGTTTATAAGTGGGTGTAGTTTTTAAGTAGCTATTTTTGAAAGAAGTATGGTTTTTTGAGGTGTGGTTTATAAGTGGGTGTAGTTTTTAAGTGGTTGTTTTTTAATAAAGTATGGTTTTTCTGAAGTGGTGGTTTGTAACTAGGTACAGTTTTTAAGAAGCTATTTTTTAAGGAAGTATAGTTTTTTTGAGGTATGGTTTATATAATTAGGTGTAATTTTTAAGTAGTTGTTTTTTTAATAGAGTATAGTTTTTTAAGGTGTGGTTCATAAGTAGGTGTAGTTTTTAAGTGGTTGTTTTTTAAGGAAGTATAGTTTTTTGGGGGAATTTTATTTGGAGGGTTTTTTTTGAGATGGTTTGGAGGGTTCTGTGGGAGAATATTCCTTAGAATATTCTATTGTGGCATGTCGCACCAGTCGCCCTTTTTTTTTTTCATGTAGCAAAATTCCCTATAAGATCTTTTAGCATAAAACAATTTTGTGTTCATCTAATGAACATGTGTAGTGTGAAGGTTATAACATATACCATAATGAAATCCATTTGAGTCAACATCTAGCGAAATTGCTGATTACCACACTAATAACTATTATAATTTGATATGGATATCTTCCTACCAAGAACTATTTTTCCTCAGGCGAGGACCCTTTGGAGAACATCCTCTGTCAATACAGGCTGAATGATGTCCAAGAAAAACCTGGGGTCGTGGTTTAGGACTTTCGCAAATACGTACATCAGATGTTTGCATGGAATGTATATCCTTTTCATTTCTCTACCCATGAAATCCGGGCATGTGCAGGTGGGATGCTTGCATACCCTCACTGTATAAGTTCCATCTGGTCGACGCAACTGGTATGCAACATCCCTGTTGGTGATATTGACCTTTACAGACTCAATATCACACTCCAGTTGTAAAGCTTGATTAAGCTTTGTTTCAGCTTCTACACAAAGCTTCCCTCGTCTGTTCATGCACTTGCCAAAACGTTCCATGAAGTGGACAGAGCTGTTCAAAGTAGAAGAATTCACACTAGCCATATCGGGCATTGAGTTCCGTGGGGTAATCCCTCTAACGGAATGGTTCCCTCTCTCCAATGTTTCCAACTCTGCACTAGTTATATTTACTCCTTTTGCCACAGGCCAATCTGCTGGACAAGTTGGTATGGCTATGATTCTTGCAGCTGGATAGTAAGTATGCTGTACATTTTGAGGACAAAACCAAAACCTTTGTGTGACCTCCCTCCCATTTACTTTCCTTTGTCCAGTGAAGCATGGTGCAATAGTAGACTCTGTACGAACTTTATTAATTTCAGCATTGCATCTTCGACCATTGGACTTTATTCTACCTTGACATCTTATTTTACTACTAGGCTCTGTTCTTCTAATAGCCCATTCCCCTGGCAGCAAATCATACTCCTGTACAAGGTATGTAGCATCATCAAAGATTATATTCCGCTTTGCTGAAGCATCTACCCTAACTCTAGACCGAGTATGGGCCCTCTTGTCTGGACGATGGCTACCGGAACCCACATCCTTGTTATATTCCGTGCTATCTCTGGTCCTTTTTAACACAGTTTGATTGTTTCCTCCTGAACCTGCATGAATGGGCCTTAAACCACTATGTAAAACTGCCGAGTTGACTGCGCTGACACAAGCAGATGGAGTAACGTTACTTGATTCACAACTTCGTCAAGAAGAATAGTCATTCCTCTACCACTCTTGGATTGCACAACACACAATTTTTCATTACAAAATTGAAAACTCTCACACAACCATTTCCTAGACAGTTGACATTCTCCATTCACAAAAGAGCATACCATTCTCAATGTTTTACCAGGTGATGAGATTATCACGTCATTTGTAGTGAAAGAAAGAATCTCACAGTCGTTTGCAGCCATTGCAACAACAGATAGCTTCGTGCTACACAGACAACTCTCCTGCAGGAAACTAGACTACCAAAACTAGAATAGCTAATTTGAAGACGTTGAACAATCAATTGAGGTCCTTAAAATAATTAATTACTGTCATGAATATTCATAATTAATAAATTGCACGTCAACAATTTCGTATGCTAATTACAAAATGCAATAATTTCCGCCAGTTATTTTTGTTGGGGAAGCGGAGAGATGAGCGCACCCTCCTCGCGCCTAGGGACTCGTGCATCTCCCAGCCCTGATGGATGAGGCTTTGCTCGAAGCTGTTCTCCAAGGGCTGGGTTTTGTCATCCCTCCCCAAGGCCATGAGGACACCCTCCAAGCTATCAAGGATCTGATTGAACAAGCTTGCAATAATCAGTCTAGAATTGGATTTTGTAGAGTAGATTTTGAATTCCTTAACAAGTTCTTTCTCTGTATTTTGTGCTTTGACAGAATCGGTTCTCTTAGAGTTTCTGCCCACAACTCCCAGCCATATCTCGCTTTGGGAAACAGATTCGAGCGGAACCTCTTCCTTCTAGAAGTTCCCACAGAATTTGGAACTGAACCTCTTTACCACTGGGCTAATTTCTTCAATGTTCAGCCAACAGAAGTCTTTGGGGACCTGGGGGTTGTGGTTTGGAGGCTCGGGGTGGCCAATTGACTGCTCCTCGTTCTTGATTCCTCTACCTTTTTCTCTTTTTTTCATTTTCCCTTAACTTCGTTATTTTTCTTGCTAGTTTTTCTTTTTATTTTTGGCTGCTCCTCTAACGGTTGATGGGACCCCTCCCCCCTGCTAGATCCTTGCAGATGGTTCAGGGTACGAGGCGTCCTTTTTTATTGTTTGAGCAGCTTTCTCTTTTTTGCCAATCATTCCCTTCTCCTGTCTTCTTTCCCCCTCTCTTTTTTCCGCCCCTTTCTGCTTCTTTTTCTTTCTCCCTTCTTTTCTTTTCCTTCTCCGTTCGCTCTTTTCTTGCCTTTCTTTGTCACCCGTCCCCCGTTTCCCTGTTGCATTATGAGGACCAAAGGATCGACCAGCAAACCGGCAGTTGGAGGGGCCTCTTCTTCCTCAGCAAGAGTGCCATATGAATATAAGAACACTGATCCAATTTTGCTCATTCAAAGTTGGGATCAGATTTTCGTTCTGGATGATAAAAAAGATCAGACTTGGATCAAAATGAAGGAGCTTAAAGCTGCTTTCGATATTATAAGAGAACAACAAGAAGCAGCAGCAGAATGCATGGGAGTGCAGAAAGAAGGACAGATTCTGGTATGCAAACTCGAAATGCAGAGGCTTGAGAACCAATACAAAGAAGGCAAAGCAAATGATCGCGATCTCGCCTGGCAGATGCTCCAAAAGATCCATGAAATGGACATGCTCTTATATCAATTAATCAGGGTCAAAACGGGGCATTCGAAAGAAGACTGTTGCAGCCTCAAGAACCAAATTTTCAGGAAATCTATGACAGAAATGCTGCAAGCAGCAAAGGGTTTAGTCGAAGAACTCGAGGATCTAGGGTGGAAATCTAAAGCCTCCTTTCGTCTGGTAAAGATCTGGGAGGAAGCCGATGACCATGTCATAGAAAATTTTCGGAAAGGCTTCAAAAATAGACTTTCCCCCTTTGCCGCTGATACCCTGAAGGAAGTGGTAATGGATTATAAAACCTACCAACTCCCACTTGACACTGCTGCCAAATGTAAAATTGCTGACAGTAATGGCTATTTTCACCCAACTGACTGTGCCAACTGTGATTGCCAAAACTGCAGCAGCATCAAGGAGCAGAACATGGACAAGAACAGAACAAAGGTCTCCAAGCAAATTCTGAAGTCTTCCGTCCCCATCATGGGAAAATATGACAAGATCAATGGTAACTCCTACAAAAGTGTTTTACTCAATTCTTTCAATTCTGTTGATGTTGCCACTGACCCTGTTATTAAGGAAAATGATACTAACAAGGTTCAGAGTTTCCTTGATCTCAGTGAAATTAATGATAATTCGGCTAATATCAGATACATTAATCATGGGATCCTTGTCCATTTTCCTCAAAATTGCCCATCCATCAGCACAGTCAAGTACTGGATTACCAAATCCCTCTTGATTCCTATCCTCTCCATTCTTAAAATGGACAGTAAGACTTTTCAGATCATTTGCAAAGAGGAAAGGAATGTCTCCTTCATTCTTACCAGGAAGATATCCCACATCTCTGGACATCCTGTGTATATCATGAAATGGGACCCCTATATATTCCAGGGGACTTCTCCACCATTGCTACAACCACTTGGATCTCCTGTTCGAATCTCCCCACGGGTTGCTGGACTGTCTCCCATCTCAAAACCATTGCTAGCAGCTTAGGGGAAATTATTCAGGTTGCCATTCCTCAAACAAACTTCCCCTCGGTCTGCATTGAGAAGAAAATTTATTCAAACTGGGAGGATTGTATCCCCTGTAAAATCCCTGACATAGGTATGTTCAATCTTAACATTTCTTATTCTAAAATGCCTCTGGCCAAGAGCCCTCAAGCTCCTCCCAAAGAGCAATTTAAAGATACTAAGGCTCAGAAAGATGTGGAAACTCAGCAAATTAAGCAGGTCTGGAGACCTAAGGCTAAGATTATGGAGGACAATTACATTGTTAAGACTGACTGTAGCACTATTCACAAGGAAAGTCACAATACCAGGATTGAGCTAAATGCCAATATCAAGAACCCCCATGGTATGTACTTTCAAGATAGAGGTATTATTTTCCAATTTCCCTCCAAAGTTATGATTAAAGTTGATCCTGTTAATATGAGCATCTCTACTATTGACCTTAGTATGGACAATTTTGGCATTCATGAGGAAACCAGGAAGGAAGACTCGGAGGATGATTTAGAATTTCATATCAGCAGTAAATCCTTCACTTTGGAAGAGGAGGCCTGGTCTACAGTCAACAATAGAAGGAAAAGGGGAAAGAAACTCTCCAAAGATTACTCTCTGGGACCTCCAAGAAGATCCCCAAGAAAGATCCTCCCCCCCTCCAATGGATATAAGTCTTAAAGATATCACTTGGAATATCCAAGGCATCAATTCGAATCTCAAAAGAGGTAGATTGAAGGTTTGCCTCGGTTCTATGAATTTGGATTTTATTTTCTTGCAAGAGCATAAGATTCATGATGAAAATATTAATTCTATCATTAGGGATGTTCTTCCTGCTAATTTCCAGCATTGGTCCCTCAAAGCAAATAACACTTCTGCTGGCATCACTATAGCTTGGAGTATTTATTTATTTATTTATTTATTTATTTATCACGCCATTTTTGAGACCCAACAAGGTCTATATGGCAAAACAGATACAATGTTTTTAGCGTAGACGCTTGTCTGTATTCACAGCTTCAAAAGTCATCAACGTTAAAAACACCCTGGTTTTGCAGATTTACCATGTGTTCATAAAGCTTGATAACATCTGATCTTTCCTTGTATATATTCTTTATGTAAGCACTGAGTACTAGTGGATCAATGCGTAGCAACTCTTGCAAATCAATACAAGAAATACCAAATTTCAGCCTAATGTGATCATAAGATGGGCATTCTATAAAAGCATGAAACTCACTTTCAATCTTTGGAGATGCCAAACAGCAAGGGCATAACCGATCCGATTGGGGAATATTTTGCCATCTACCAACCTCAATAGCAAGATGATGTGAAGACAGTCTTAGCTGCGAGAGCAAATGCCTTGACTTCCTATCCAAACCGGATTCCAAGTAAGGTTGAGCACAATATTCACCCAAGAGGTTTACCTCGTTTACATAGAATTGTGCTTTTACCGTTCTTGATATCATCGTCGCCAAAGTCTATGCACCATTTTCAATTTGACGAATGCCTGGATGTCTTCTAGTTTCTCTGGCCAGGTAAATGCCTCAATATCCCATTGCTTTGCCCATTTCAAGATCTGAGAGTACCAGCCATTCCCTCTTATTTGTGACAATTTCAGCGCATGGTGTGGCAAGCGGTCTGGTTCTAGAGCGACTACCTTGGTAAGATAGTGCAAGGTATAACTGAGTGCTTCCAACTCCAAAGGAACAAAACCCGTTTCAGCCAAAAGCATTTTGTAAGGGGTCTGAGCTTTCACACCTAGTTCTGTAATAAGAAATTGTTTTTGTACCTTTTCAATACTTGCCCAATCCGCTCTCGATAGTCCAGGTGCCCATGCGGGACATCCATATAGCATGACAGGTTTGACCAAGACTCCAAAGAGCAACTGCCGCAAGCTCCAATTTTCAAAATTATTCTCTTTACATATTTTGATCATTCCATAAAAGGCTCGAAGCCCTTTGTGGCCCGAATCTTCTTGCGACTCTTGACCACTTATAGTTGCTACTGACGTCGATTCCAAGGTATTTGTAGGCTGGAATAATCTCCAAACTCTCCCCTCCGATTGAGAAATTCGGCTTGTCTGTGGTTCCAAACACCATGATCTTGGATTTGCCCTGTTTTACTGACATGTCATGCGTTTCACAAAACTTATGAAGAACATCTAGGTGTATTTGGAGACCATTTATAGTTCTGGAAATTAGCACAATGTCATCAGCGAAAAGCAACAACTGTACCACGTATCCACAAATGTCTACTCCTGTGCCTCCATTTTCGTGAATCCATTTCTCTAACTCATCAATGAACAATCCAAATAGTAGCGGTGAACAGGGACATCCTTGTTTAACGCCAATTTTGTATCTTATGGCTCTGGTCAAAAGGGAATGAAAGCTCAACAAGAACACGATAGAGACAGCTTACGACTTCCGCGGCTCCGTTGAGGTACGGATATGGCCTCCAATCTAGCTTGCAATTTGTCCCTGTGCACTCTGTCAAATGCCTTTGACGGATCCATAAAAAGCCGCTGATAAACTTTATTTCCCGCCCCTTAGCACTTTCTAGAATCACGCGAGGTGTGACAAGATGGTCTGGTCGAGTGCCCTCGTAGAAAACCAGCGACATACGGTACGACATTTGCATGATCTGCCTAGTGTGAGAGTTTATCTTCAATCATGGTTGCAAACAGTTTAGACAATATATTTCCCACCAAAACAGTACGGTAATTAGCAACCTGGTTTCGGTCTCCACTCTTATAAATGGGTACAACGCGGTTGACACACCAATCATCCGGAAAAGATCCACGTTTCAATACAAGATTGCATATCTCAACCAGCTTTACATGTAACTTGTCATTTCCCCATTTGCATAACTCCGCTACAACCCCTAGATTGTCAGGTGCCTTCCCGTTTTTTTTGCCACTGAGAGCATTTTGAACGTCATCTATAGTGAAAAAATCACAGTCAATTTTGCCTGGTGTTTTCATGGGCATACATCCATCAATATTGTATAGGCTGTTCACTAGATCTATGAGGTTTTTTTCTGAAAAACCGCCATTTGTAGCTGAGCTTTTGGTGAGTCTCCAGAACTTTTTTGGTTCATCTAACACGTATTCTTCCATTTGCTTATGATGTAACTTTAGCCACACCGATTTCTTTTTCCTCAACAATCTCCAGTATGATTTGCGAGCTGCCACCTTATCCTCTGCTTGTCTAAATGCTGCCCTAGCTTGAATGCACTCGTTGTCGAACCACTTCTTTGATGTATATCTACTTGTTTTCGTGTAGCCAAAAGTTTCAGAGGCTGCTGTAATCATAGAAGTGACCAAAAGCCTATTAAATTTATCAAGATCTGCTGGCCACTGTTGCTGCTCCAACAATTTGTCAAATGTAATTCCAATGGAGCATGATCCGACTCTGGTAATCGGTCTAAGATCTTAAATTCTTTAAGCTGCTCACTTTCTGGGCTGCCCACAACTAAGTCAACCGTAGAGTTACCATTGGGTTGAAAACAGGTATATTTACATGTCTGTGGGAATTTTTTTTGTCCATTTGTCTGTGGGAATTTTTTTAGGCTTAACTTTACAGACATCCAAATGGTTAATGATAATAGCAGGAGATGGCAGTTAATTCATGGGAATATTGGTGACAAAAAGATTGTTTTTATTAATGTGTATGCTTATCACTAGCCCCCTGATAGAGTCAACTTGTGGGAGACCATTAACAGAAGTCTAGATAGAATTTCCTATGATGAGTGCATCCTAGCTGGTGATTTTAATATGGTAACTAATAGTTACATGAGAAGTACTAACTTCAGGCCCCTAACTGACAATGAATTCACCAGTTGGAACTCTCTCCTTTCTTCTCACCATCTCTCTTTGGCCAGGGTTGTTCCCAACTCTTATAGTTGGAATGATCACAGAGATCAGCCTGTTTGTTGTCTCCATGATAGATTTTACCTCAGTGAAACCTTATGGAGCAACAGTTCTAGAATTACTAACCTCACCAATTATACTCTCTCTGATCATTTTCCCAGCTCATTAACATAAGTGGCACCAGTGGCCAGAGGAAAAGAAATTCCTACTTCAAGTTAAATACCAATCTTCTGGAGCAGGATGTGTTTCTGCCTAATCTTCAGCAGATCATTTCTCAGGAGGAGAAGCCCCTAGGTAACCGAGGTTGGATGGATTGGTGGGTCAAGGTTTCCAAGAGAATCAAGAATTGGCTCAAAGTATGGGGAAAAGATGTCCATAGAAGTAACACTGCCCATCTTCAAGACCTAAGATCTCAGCTTGACTTAGCTCAAGATCAGCAAAAAGATGATATCAAACTCCAGATAGAAAGAGAAGAAATTAAAATAGCCAGAGGATGGAAGATTAAGGCAAAGGTTAAGGAGCTCAAGGAGGATGAAAGGAGCAACTCAAAATATTTTTTCATCAAAGCCAAAGGCAGAGTAAAGAAAAATCACATTTACAATATTCTTTGGGAAGGTAACAATGAGGATGACACTCAACTTAAGTGTGCTGCTAAAGAGCACTTCTCCAGGATCATGGGTACTGAGGAGAATATCAGAGAGGAAGATATTGAGAATTTTGTGCACATTCAGCAGAAAGTGACTGGGCAGATGAATGATAGCTTATCCAGGCCTTTCACCTATGATGAAATGCTGAAAGTTCCAAGAGATGGAGAATGGTAAGACTCCAGGCCCTGATGGTCTTCCAGCCGAGTTCTTCAAGAAATCTTGGGGTATTCTTGGTAAGGATATTGTCTCCCTGGCTAATGAGTTTTTAATTACCAAATATCTTGATTCCAGAATCAATACAAGTTTAATTGCCCTCATCCCGAAGATTGAGCTTCCAAATACTTTCTCTGATTATAGACCTATCTCTCTGACCAATGTGGTTTATAAGTTAATTACAGATACCATTGTTGCCAGACTCAAACCTATTCTGGAGGAGGTAATCAGCAATACTCAAAGTGCCTATCTCAGGGGAAGATTTATCCTTGATAATGTAGCTGCAGCTTCTCTTGGTATCTCCTGGGCCAAGGATTCTAACCAGTCAATTGGCCTCCTAAAATTAGACATCACAAAGGCCTTTGACACGGTAAGTTGGGCCTTTCTTTGTTGGTGCTGTAAAAAGCTTGGTTTCTCTGATAATGTGATCTCTGTCTTCCAAGCTATTCTTAAGAACTCTAGATCTGCAGTTCTTATAAATGGTGAGTGTAGTCCTTTCTTTGATATTAAAAGGGGAGTTAAGCAAGGTTGCCCTCTTGCACCTTTTCTTTTTCTTATTGTGATGGAAGGTTTAAACAACAACTTCAAGAGGGCAAAAGACCTCCAGCTAATTAAAGGTCTCAGTCTTCCCTCACAGGAGACAAATGAGATACTCAATGTCCATTTTGCAGATGATACCTTCTTATTCCTTAAGTTGGAGGATCAATCCATTCAAAATACTCATGCTATCTTGGAGGACTTTGGCAAATGCTCGGGGTGCAGAATTAATCCCAACAAAACTAAGCTGATTTCAAGGCATCAAGAGGAGGGTGAGACTGCAGCAGCAAGTTTGGGTTGTATGTATCTCTCTCCCAACACCAAAACGAAAATTCTAGGTATTCCTTATGCTATCAGAATTAATGCTTCAGATCTATGGGAAGACCTGCTTGACAAATTTTACAGAAAGGTTGACTCTCTTAACTCAAAGTTTCTATCTAAAAATGGGAGAGCCATTCTAGCAAATTCTGTCATCTCCTCCTCTCAGGTGTATCAGTCCTCCATTATAATGGCCCCTAAGAAGGTCCTTGCTAAAATGCAAAGTATTATTGGAAGGTTCATTGCAGGTGGTTCAAGTAGGAGATGCTGGATTCCTGTCTCCATGGATGAATGTTGCAAGCAGAAAAAGAAGGGGGGTCTAGGAGTTATTAACATAGAGAAGCAGGCTATTGCTTTGGCAGCTAAGTATTTTTTCAGGGCTTGCAATAACCAGATTAATCACCCTGTGAGTGTTCTCATTTCTCATTATATTAGAAAATGTCATCCCTTTGGCTGGAGAAACCTCAAAATGCAGCTGCCCCATAGCATCTATTTTGATTTTACTATTCCTGCCACCATACCTCTGATAATTAAGAAATGGATTAGGGCTTGGCTTAAAGTCAAAGGTATGTACACATGGAAAGAAGGGCTTTCACAGGATCAGCCCATCTTCTGGAGCCCTTCCCTTATTCTGGATGACCCCAATACCTGTCTGGCCATGAATTTCCCCAAGATAACCAAGCAATGGACGGACAGAGGTATTATCTACATTAGTGACATTAGTGAAGATTTTGATTACCTGGATTCTACTTTGGCAGATCTTGGGGAGGACTCCAATCAGCTATTCACTAGTATTTCTCAGAGGCTAGATAGTGGTGTGTGGCATGATACTGATATTCTTTGGCATATTAATGGTTTTTCTGGTTACAGAGTGAGCTTAGCCTACAGGTATCTGAACAGGCACCAAGAAATATCCATTCACAGAAAATGGGATATTGATCCTGACAGAGTCTGCAGGAATTTGACCTTTATGTGGAAAAGCCCAATCCACCCCAAAATAAAGGCTTTCATGTGGCAACTCTGGCACAGAGCTCTTGCTACTAATAAGAAGAGATGGAGGCTCAACATGTCCAACTCTGACATTTGTGTTAGATGTTTGCAGGGTCAGGAAGATGAAGAGCACTTGTTTAAGAATTGCTTATGGGCAGAATGGATCCTAGAATTAGCAGAAATTGAGCTTAATATTCCAGGCTTATCCCAAATGCATGCTATTGAGATCTTTTTCCCTAATAATCCAGTTGATTGGAGAAGGTACATTCTCCTTTGGAGAATGTGGAAGGGCAGAAACACTCTGATCTTCAAGAAAGAAATCATCTGGCCTAAGGCCATAATCAAACAAGCCCAATATGATATAAATTGGGTGTTGGAGGTCTATGGAAATCAAAATTTATGCTGAATTGTATTTCTAATTTTGGTTCTCTTCTGCTTGCAGGCAACACCTTAATCATGTTCAAAAGGCTAAATTGGAAGAGGATGAATCTACATGCAAATGCATTGTGGCTTGCTCAGTTTGGAGTTGAAGTTCCTAATGATCATGGGGAAGACTGTCACTGTAATTGCGCCTGTACATCCTACTTCGATGAAAAGAGATATATCTTGTGTACCGCCAAAGACAAAAAGGACAGATTCAATCCGCGAAAGGCTCATCTCTGCAAATGCCCCTACTGCCTATTCATTGTAGCCAATAAGGGGATGGGAAGAAAGGATCACTCTAAAAGGGAGCCTAAGAAGAGAAGGTTTTCGGAGGATGCCTGATCACCTCATGCTATCAGCTACCATATTTTCCTGAACTGCCAAGACTCTTTAAGTTTTACTCTGTTTTTGGATAGTTCGATATTTTCAGGGTCTTTAACCTACCCTTTCCTAAAGGTTATCTCTAAAAATGCTATTATTAGCTATCCATGTACTTTTATTATACGGATTTAAATATACTTAGCCTTCAATTAAAAAATAATAATTTCCGCCAGTTAAAACGTTTAAACATTTTAGGGCCATGCGACGTGTGAAAATGTAGGCGTTAAAAAATATTTGAGATTTGAAATGATTAAGAGAAGCAAGAATTTATGAATAATGCCTTTGCAACCTCTTTTGCTTTTGAAAAACCAGATGTTTTGTTATTTGTGATACCTCTATTTGAATTAATGCTTTTGAAATCTCTATTGTTTTTTTTTAAACTTAATTTTCAAAAAAAACCTCGAAAGATACCTCTGTACCTCGAAAAATATCTCTGTACCTCTGTTTTTTCAAAATACCTCTGTTATTTCGAATCTGCCAGCAGCTCTATTCTTGAAAAATCATCTGTTCTTGGAAATTTATCTGTCCAGTTGCAGACCCAGTGCAGCGGCGCACTCCATCCAGCAAGGTAAGGTCGATTTGAATAAGCAGATGTTTGTGAGTCAGGAAGGGCGATTTCTGAGATGTTTTCCATGATTTTTTCCAGCTGCATTGTAATCTTAGCCCTTGCTATTGCTTCAATCCGACCCAGTGCGGCGGCGCACTCCATCCAGTAAGGTAAGCTCGTTTTGGAAAAACAGATGTCTGTGATTTGTGAGGGCCAATTTCTGAGATGTTACCATGACTATTTTCAGCTGTATTCATATCTAAATCCTTGCTCCAGCTTCAATCGGACCCACTGCGGCAGCGCACATCCTCCAGAAAGGTAAGAATGGTTGGTTTTTTATTTGGTTTGAATGCATGACAACAACGGCCTACAGACCTAGTGCGGCGGCGCACCCCGTCTGGGAAGGTAGGCAAAGTGCAGATCTTTAGTTTGCTGTAATGCTCAGATTATAAGAGCTTAGATGTTAATTTATCTGACCTAGTTACAGTCCCAGCCCAGACCCAGTTCATAGTATTCCATGGTTTTTAACTGAAATTTATTACTTGAATCTGTTGAAATGTGAATACTGAAGATAATACTGAAGAGGTATTCCTGATGCATGATTCTGTCCATCCCTGTTTGGTTGCTTGCTATCTTCAATAGAAATCACCTCACTTAATTGCCGGGTTTTAAAAGCCACTGGTTACTAGTAAGACTTGAATACTAGTATTATTGTCCTGCCAAAGATCATGCTGTTTAGATAGAGAAGGAAGAAGGAATCACTTCCACACATGTCCTTCTACTGAAAGGCATACTTTATCGTGCTCCATTTCTCCATTTGCCATTTCTCCATTTGTATAGCTCATTTGTTTCCTCATTTGTATAGCTCATTTGCTAAAATCATGACTATAATATGCAACATACTGAGCATTTTTGTGTCAACTTTGTCTATCTTCATGTCCTATTTGTTTAGCAATTGTACCTGTTGTCTGTGTTTGGTTTGGTTCCTTGTTGATCTGAAATTGCTCTTAACTGTTAACTGTTCTCTCATCTCTTACTACCAAATTATTCTGCCAGATTCTATGTCTTAACAAAGGACATTATCTTTCTAAACACTATCATTTTACCTTGTTGACTGTTAGAAATGTGGTGATAATATAAACGAGCATAATTAAGTACAACTAGCAGATCGGCCTTTCTGTCCGTCCGTTCACACAATTTATGATTGGTGCCTTGTGTCATGATTGGTGCAACTTGCCATGTTGCCCTTCTCGTAGGCCAACACCTGGGAAGATTTGCCTTGAGCAGACACTACTTTATACTGTTACCAGTCACACATATGGTCTTGGCGGAAGACTTGACTGCACTCGTGAGTCATGGCTTTATCGTGCTCCATTTCTCCATTTACCATTTGCCATTTCTCCAGCACAGAGATGGGATGAGGTTATGTGATTTTATGTCAACAAAAACATAGTTACAATTAGAAGATACAATTATTATATGCAGTTATAATTAGCAGATACATCCTGGTCCATTCTGTGTACTATCAGTCATGGTCAGAGGCAGAGGTAGCAAATCCAGGAACTCCAACCTCAGGTCTTACTTTTAGTGGATATCCATGTTTGCAGACGATACAGAGTTTAGATAACATGCTCCAGTCTTTATTGAATATATTCCATATATACATACATTTTAGGGTTATACTTCCCTCTAAAAAGTTTCTTTTTGTTACCTTAAACAGGGTTAAACTTCCCTTCAAAAAGGATCTTTTGTTAACTTATACTTTATAATTAATATATAAACTCGCCTTCAATCAAAAAAAAAATATAATTAGCAGATACAATGCATTATACAATTATTGTTTGTTATGGTCCTATAGCCATTTGCTTATTCATGTTCATTGTTTATTATTTGTTAGCAATTTGCTCGGCTGTATCTTATCTAGCAGAAGACTACAGACCCAGTGTGGCAGCGCACCCCTTCCAAAAAGGTTGGCATTTTCATTCACAATGTTTTTTTTTAAACAAAAAATAAGGTTCAATGCATTATAAAATTATTGTTTGTTATGATCTTAGAGCCATTTGCTTATTCATTGTTTATTGCTTATTCATGTTCATTGTTTATTGTTTGTTAGCAATTTGCTCGGCTGTATCTTATCTAGCAGAAGACAAAGATCTAAGGCAGACACTAGACTACAGACGCAGTGTGGCGGCACACCCCTTCCAAAAAGGTTGGCATTTTCATTCACAATGCTTTTTTTTAAACCAAAAAATAAGGTTCAATGCATTATAAAATTATTGTTTGTTATGGTCTTAGAGCCATTTGCTTATTCATTGTTTATTGCTTATTCATGTTCATTGTTTATTGTTTGTTAGCAATTTGCTCGGCTGTATCTTATCTAGCAGAAGACAAAGATCTAAGGCAGACACTAGACTACAGACCCAGTGTGGCGGCGCACCCCTTCCAAAAAGGTTGGCATTTTCATTCATAATGTTTTTTTTAACCAAAAATAAGGTTCAATGCATTATAAAATTATTGTTTGTTATGGTCTTAGAGCCATTTGCTTATTCATTGTTTATTGCTTATTCATGTTCATTGTTTATTGTTTGTTAGCAATTTGCTCGGCTGTATCTTATCTAGCAGAAGACAAAGATCTAAGGCAGACACTAGACTACAGACCCAGTGTGGCGGCGCACCCCTTCCAAAAAGGTTGGCATTTTCATTCATAATGTTTTTTTAAAACCAAAAATAAGGTTCAATGCATTATAAAATTATTGTTTGTTATGGTCTTAGAGCCATTTGCTTATTCATTGTTTATTGCTTATTCATGTTCATTGTTTATTGTTTGTTAGCAATTTGCTCGGCTGTATCTTATCTAGCAGAAGACAAAGATCTAAGGCAGACACTAGACTACAGACCCAGTGTGGCGGCGCACCCCTTCCAAAAAGGTTGGCATTTTCATTCATAATATTTTTTTTAAACCAAAAATAAGGTTCAATGCATTAATTTTATATATATTGAATACTAAGTGTTGTGCAGATTAGGGACATGGTCTGTTATTGTTCACACTAGAAACAAAACTCCCATCCCCTTTGTTCCTCTAGCTTACACACCACCAAAGAGAAGGTGACAGAAGCATTCACATTCACTGGAGGTATTCAAAGAAGAAACAAAATCTATAGCCCCCGACGCAGTGTTAACCGAATCAGCAATGACCAAAGATATAGAAAGTCCAATGATATGACCAAGTGATGTTCAGGATATGACTGCCACTGATCCAGAATTTGCACAGGTGAGTGGTTTTCGAATTGGCTCATTTTCTTTTTCACCTTGCAAAATATTTAATCATTAAATACTTTGTATTTTTCACTTTGTATAGGTTTTTGCTCACGAGATGGTGGCTGACATAATGAGCAAATGTCGCATTGAGAGAGGAATAGAACCTCCCAAGATTCCCCTTTGTCGTGTTTTGCGAAATAAAGCCGTGCGTGCAGTGTCAAAATCTGATACTAAGATGAGGGATATACTTCGTAATGATGGATATTTACCTGAGAAAGGAAAATTTGTGCTGTCCATGAAATCCATTAAGGGATGTGACGTTCCCGTTACGGACTCTATTCGCTCTAAATGGGGTGATTACTGGAATGAAGTTAACGATGACTTTGAGAAGGAACTTGAAGCTTCCGAGGAGTGGAAGGACTTGTCAGGTAAAATGTTTCTTTGTTGGGATGGTAACCATAGAACAGTAGCGTGGATGGAGGAGATACGTTACAACCATCAATTCTGTTATGAGAAGAGCAGGCACATTCAAGTCGAAGTGTCTTTCATTGAGGTGGAGAAGTGCCATGTTCAACAACTCATTTTGGCCCTCAATAGAGTTAACGAGTAAGTGGGTTGCATGTTTTGCATTGTTATGGTTTTGAATTTTGTTGATGATTTTCATGTGCATTTTCGGTTGAATGAAGATGGTGTTGTTCAAAACACAATGAAGGATACAATATATAGTGTCCACAAAATTGCTACAGCAAATCCAGAGCAATATTTTTCCAAACTGGATCCTCAATACCTGGCTACATTGAAGATTAAGGATAATGCTTCTTCCAGCACTGGCACGGAACAATGGTATCAACTACCACCACGTCTGGCTTACTGCAAGATACTATTCCAGGTTACATGACATACTTATTTATTAACCCTTTTGAATTTATTGTCCTCATTTGTGTGCTCATAACAAATTGGATTGTCCTTGTAATTGAGATAGAGACAAATGGATAAGGAGATAGCAGTTGAATTGGCAGCAGCAAAAGATAATGATGACAAGGAGGCCTTGCGAACAGCAGCCACAAGAAGGGTCCAAGATAAATGGGTACAGAAAATGGGAAAGTTGCTTGCCATAATCAATCCTGCATTGGGTCCAAGTTGGTTAGATGCTGTTACTAGAGCTGATTTTGACACCAAAACATCGCGATTGTCCATTGAAAAGTTGCTTGACATGGTGAAGGCTAAGGTATCCAATGACATAAGAGATGGTCGGTTTAGTAGGTGTAGTTATATTTCTTATAATATGTAGTCTAGAAGTGCATCTTTTATACCTCAGAACCATTGACAAAGTTAAAAAAAGAAGATACAATCTAATAAACCCTCTAAACCCTTCCCAGAAAAACCCTCCAAAAATTCGCACTCAGTTTTTTGTGTGGTTTATAATTACTCGTAGTTTTTAAACACTTATTTCTTAAGGAAGTATGGTTTTTTCAGGTGTGTTTTATAACTACATGTAGTTTCTAAGTAGATGTTTTTTTTAAGGAAGTATAGTTTTTTGAGACGCAACAATGCCAAGGTAGATCAAAGATGCCACGTGGGCTCCAACATGCCACCTAGGCTTCAACATGCCACCTGGGCTCCAACATGCCAAGGTGGCTCAAACATGCCATGCGGGCTCCAACATGCCACCTAGGCTGCAACATGCCAAGGTGGCTCAAACATGCCACGTGGGCTCAAACACGCCACCTAGGATCCAACATGCCAAGGTGGCTCAAAGATGCCAACGTGGCTGAAACATGCCACGCGGGCTCCAACATGCCAAGGTGGCTCAAACATGATAAGGTGGCTCAAACATGCCACGTGGGCTCCAACACGCCATCTAGGCTCCAACATGCCAAGGTGACTCAAACATGCCAAGGTGGCTGAAACATGCCACGCGGGCTCCAACATGCCATCTAGGCTCCAACATGCCAAGGTGGCTCAAACATGCCATCTAGGCTCCAACATGCCACCTAGACTCAAACATGCCAAGATGGCTCCAACATGCCACCTAGGCTCCAACATGCCAAGGTGGGTCAAACATGCCAAGGAAACTCAAAACTGCCACGCGGGGTCCAACATGCCACCTAGGCTCTAACATGCCAAGGTGGCTCAAACATGCCACGCAGATTCCAACATGCCACCTAGGGTCCAACATGCCATGGTGGCTCAAACATGCCACCTAGGCTCCAACATGCACCTAGGCTCAAACATGCCAAGGTGGCTCAAACATGCCCGCTGGCTCCAACATGCCACCTAGGCTCAAGCCTGCCAAGGAGGCTCAAACATCCCAAGGTGGCTCAAATATGCCACACAAGCTCCTACATGCCACCTAGGACATGCCAAGGTGGCTCAAACATGCCAAAGTGGCTCAAGCCACGTGGGCTCCAATATGCCATGGTGGCTCAAACATGCCACGCGGGCTCCAACATGCCACCTAGGCTCCAACATGCCAAGGTGGCTCAAACATGCCACACATGCTCCAACATGCCACCTAGGCTCCAACATGGCTCAAACATGCCACAGGTTCCAACATGCCACCTAGGCTCAAACATGCCAAGGTGGCTCAAACATTCCACGTGGGCTCCAACATGCCAATGTGGCTCAAACATGCCACCTTGGCTCCAACATGCCACCTAGGCTCAAACATGCCACGTGGGCTCCAACATCAAGAGCTAATTGTATACAGATTGTTTTGAATAGAAGCGCTTAAAAAAGTTGGAATTATTGACATTGTCATAGATTCTAATGCACCCTGAAAAATCTGATCATATGGCTTGTGTTAGAATCTCCAGGGTGTGTTAGAATCTCCAGATTGTTTAAGGCAACCAATCTTTGCCCAAAATTATGCAAAAGGCATCAATTGCATTAGGATCCCTAAAGCAAAATGAGGTAGTTGCACTTAGATCTGAATATCTGAGTTGTACTGATTTTATTCAAATGGTTTTTGGGGGAGCAACCAGTGAAAATTTGTCATGAGATGTGGGAAAATTTTTGGCTCGATTTGGATCTGGGATGTCTGAGAAAATCGGGTTCGAAGTTGGACAAAAATTTGGCCAGTGCACTTCCGCGAGACAAAATAAGGTCTGCACACTCAAATGATGATATCTCGAGTTCTACCAAACAATTTTGCATGGCTTTTGAAATGACTACCAGAGAAACGTTTTAGGAACATGTGGGAAAAAATTTGGCCTGATTTGGAACTGGAATGATGGAGAAAAACGAGTCCAAATTGGATAAAAAATTCTGCCAGTGAATGGTCACAAAAGACCAGCAAGCAATTTTTTGGATCTCGAGCTTGATAAGGGTTTTTTTGCATGATTTCAACTAACACAAGTCTAAATAGAGCCTAATATTATGTGCAAAAGATAAAATTGTAGTTTGGATCACAAGAAGTGTCTCTGTAATAACAGAGATACTTCTCGTGGTAACATGCCACAGAGACACTTCTCATCATCCAAACTACAAATTTATCTTTTGCACATGATATTAGGCCCTATTGAGACCTATACCAGTGACATCACCACCATCTTGCCATATCACCTAAAATTTGCCATCATCACCCAATGAAAAGACCAAAGATGGACATCTTTTCATTTTTGGCCTAGTAAAAACTTGATCTTGCTTACTTGGCATGCCATGTCACCACTTGGAGTCCCACATAGGCTCAAACATGATGTTGACCCTCAACCTGGCTTAACAATCAAACACAAGAAGCCAGCTTGAAACTATGCTCAAGTTGGGATTAGAACCTCCATATCACTTAAGATGATCAATCTATACAAGAAAATTTCAATAGGATAGCTCAAAAAGCTTAGAAGTTCATCTGTTCATACCTTTTCCATTTCTAGAAAATGGAAGCAGTACTCAAATCGAGGTGGCATGTAAAGATAAATTGATTCTTGAGTATTGATTGCTCATACTGATGGAGAGAAATTGTTGGGAAGCAATGGTGAAAACCTTGGCCAATTCTGAGCTCAGATCTGTGAGATATTCGAGTTCAAAGCTGGGTCAAGATTTGATCAATGAAAGTCAAACTGCAAACAGCAATAAGAAATGAGGATTTTGAGTTGCGAATGGAGTTTTTGAGAAATTCCAAAGCCAGGATATGCCAAAAGGAGTTGTGATATGGGGCAAGTGGTCAAATTGCAATTTGGATCAAGAAATATGAGGCAAAGGCTAGAAGTGGTGAAATTGAGTGACTCAAGGGACTAATTTATGGAAAAATAGAGAATGGTCTAAGCAAAAAATGTTCCAAAGGTGGGTTTATGGCATGATAAGCACAAAAGGGGTAAAATAGGATATGGAGGTAGAAATGAGGGAAATGGCTAGGAATGTGGAACCAAATACCATGGGGTCTTCCAAACATCAAGATGTTAACTTCTAAACTTCAAATAATTGACTTCCAATCTTCAATACCCAAAATCTTCTAGAACATGCCTTTGACCAAATGTTTGACTATGAATATGAATTAATGGTTTAATTGATTTCACATGTTATTTTTTATGGTGCAAATGTTGTGCCCCTAGGATCTAACATGCCACTTGGTTGGCTCCAACATGCCATGTGGGCTCTAACATGCTAAGCCGAACAAGGCCACCTTGACTACCTTGGCATGTTGAAACCTAGGTGGCATGTTGGAGCCCATGTGACATGTTTGAGCCACCTTGGCATGTTGGACCCGGCGTGGCATGTTGGAGCATGTTGTGACATGGCAAGATTGATGATGTGGACATGATGACTTGGATTCAGAAGAAATATGACAACCTTTGGAATTTTTGGTCGAGGATTTTGGCAAGGAACTTCAAGAACTTAAAGAGCTGACTTTCTTCCTCAAGTCAAACAAGGCCATCACTTTGCGCAGATGCCTCAACAGAAGGAAGAGGCCAAACCCCAGGAGACGAACCCCAGAAAGGTTGTCGAGGCAGCATTTCATGACAGCGCTCATCGGGAGGCCGTATGCTAATGCCCCCTCCCCCGGAGCTCGGTTCCCCTATCGGACCGTTGAATCCTCCATTCAAGCAACCTGTTTTGAGCAGGTCCAAAAAAAATCCAAAATCGGCCCAGGAAAACTTATCAAACTACGAACCGTCCTGCAGGCAACTATGTACACGTGTTTTCACGTTCGGGTAGTACAAAGTCTCCAGAATGGCAATTTGACTTTGCCACATCATCCGGAATGGCAAAATTACCCTGGGAACTAAGTCATACAGTCAGTTTTATCAATGAAAGAAACAATAATACTCTACGCGGCAGTATTCAGCAGCCACCTCCTAGGCCAATTGACTATGAATGTGTTGGACATGAGCTACGTTGGTGCTTCTTAGAGAAGGGATGGTCTTTTGCCTATGAAACTTGATCTCCAAGGTAATGTCGACCTTTTTATTCCATTGGCAAAGCCAATTCACAGTTTCGGAGAGTGGGAGTTGCCCGTCCGTTGCCAGCGCCATAGGGAGAGGACATTTGGGACAAGCTGCTTCGGAAATGTTTTAAGGGTCCGTCTTCTGGCATCAATACCCTCCCTCTACGTGATGACATTATGCAAGATCATAGTCGAATCTGCCTAGGATATGGCCCCCGAAACGTAAACCCTGTGTGTTGCTAACTTCTTGAAGGATTTAAGTATTGAAGCTCGAGTTTCATCGCTTGAACCGAGGACTTGGCCAGAAAGTTGCAATTGAAAATGCGGAGCAATGATAACTGACAAAATTGATTTTGAATCTATCCTCTTCCTGATTTGTTAGTTAGAATTCAATAGCAGTTTTTGGAGTAGCAATGATGCTTGGAACAACTCGGGATGGCCGGTAGATTCAAACTCTATTTTTCAGGTGGCCATGTCTCTCCATGCATGTTTAGGGATGGTGAACCAAATTATCCATGCAAACGACCATGTCTCGACTTCCGAAATGTAAACCCTATGAGTTACTAGGTTCTCATAGGGTTTACGTTTCGAAGGCTGAAACGTGGTCGTTTTCATAGATAACTCGGTGCACCATCTCTACGCATGCATATAGAGCCATGGCAACTGAAAAAATGGAGTTTGGATCCATCGGCCATCCAGAATGATCCAAAACAATATCTTGCTACTGCAAAAGCAGCTCTTGACTTCTAATTGCCACATCGGGAAGAGGATAGATCCAAACTCCATTCCGTCAGTTCTCACTACTCTGCGTTTTGAACTGCAACTTCTCAGCCATGTCTCCAATGCAAATGATCAAAAATCGACCTCCAAAACATAAACCCTTCAAGAACTTATCAACATACAGGGTTATGTTTCGGAGGCCATATCGTAGTCAGATGCGACCAGGGCCTTGCACCATATCATGGCATAAAGGGAGGGTGTGGACGTCAGAAGAAGGATCTTCAAAAGCCCTCGAAAGTAGCTTGCCTCAAAAGTCATCTTTGAAGGCTCTAGCGACGGATGAGCATCTCCCCTATTCTAGAACTGTGAATTGGCTCTTTCAGTGGACTCAAAACGTCAACATTACCATGGGAACATGTCGCTCGGCTCAAACATATAGAGACTCAAACATGCCACATAGACTCAAACATGCTACTAGGCATGCATAAAAAGAAAGGACATTAGTCTCCTTACATTTTTGTTGAAATTTTTATTCTCTGTTTCGAGTTTTCGCTTGTCGACAAGAAAATCTGGTAAGAATTTTGGAGTTTCTATACAAAATCCGGTAATACTCATTAGCCGGTGGAGCATGACACGTGATGGCAAATTATGCATGACTTATTTGTGGAATATGATCTTGTATGAAATATAATCTGATTTAATTGCTTTAAAGAAAATATAATCCAAGTCTGAATGGGGCCATCGTTGATGTCACATGGAGAAGAGGCATCAGATCTGTCACATGGAGAAGAGGCATCATGATCAGGGGGCATGGGATGACGTGATAGTGGCTAGTATATATGACACTCAATATTTATACGTTATGGGGGCATAGATCTGGCCGTCTGAAATGCTCGGGCTTCCAACAAAGAAGGAGATTCGTATGTTTTTTTAATGGTTAAAATGTTGTGCCCCTAGGCTAGAACATGCTACCTTCGCTCAAAGGTGACATATGGCTCAAACATACCACATAGGCTCAAATGTAACATGTGGCTCAAACATGCCTCAAGGTCAAGTTAAAGCACTCAAGGTTTTGTGGGCAAATATTTGGTCAAAACATGTTCTAGAAGACTTTGGGTTAAGAAGATTGGAAGATGGTCCTTAGAAGTTTGGAAGTTATAGTTTGAAAGACCCCATGGTACATGGTTTTAAGCCTTAGCCCTGATCTCCATTTCCATATCCACATTTGTTTTTTATTCTACTATGCTCACCTTTACTACATATCCACCCTTGCACTGTCCTAGCCTAGCCTTTTTTCTCATTCCCATACCCAACCTTGCCTCTTGAACATCTCTTTGCCATATATTCACCGCTTGTGTAATTTTGACTAGGCATTTTCCTTCTTTTTTCCATATGAACCTTTGGGAGTATTTACCCCCATCACTTTTGCCTTACACCATTATTATTTTGGGATTTACCATCTTTGCCATTTTGCCACTATGATGTTATTTCCCATGAGCCCATGGTTTTGCATTTTAAGCCATTATTACCCTTCTGATATCTTACTTCCATTATTGCCTACCTTGCCATATTATTTTATCACCAAGACATCTTCATTTTGCCATACTTCCATGTCCAAATTTTTTCATCGTTGAGCATTGAGACTATGGTTAAAAAAGAAGCTTCTATAATTAAGTGTAGACCCACATCCCATGGTAAAAAATCTTGAAGAGAATGATTCCATAAAATTGGCCTACCTCCCACTTATTCCTTATGACTAAAACCATTGAACATTTTAAAGTCCAATAGTGGTCAGCACATTTTTATGGCCTTTAGATCATGGTTAAGAATTAAAAAAAAATGGCATCTACACGCGAAGAAATACATGAGTAGTATCGCAGGAATGCCTCACGAACCCTGACATATAGGGTATGGTCGCCATGTTTCGTGCACTTAAGAGGCAAACACTTGTAGATCGAGACACAATTGCGCGCTTTGTCGTCCGCCGGGTGTTTCGAGTACCTAATGACCTGGGCTACAACTTTGTAGAAGAATTTTTTCCTAAAATCGCAAAGGTTGAGAAGTTATGGCATCTTGAGTTGGGGGGCGTCTAGGCTCCCCCGTCGTTAATTCGATGGCCTCATTCGCGTACTTTCGGAGCCTGCCGTCGCCAGACCTATGGACCAGCTATGACGCCGAGTGTGCCAACTGACATGGCAATTATCACTACGTACGTGGTCCAGTCTCCCGCTAACGGGGGCGGTGCATTAATGAGTGCCTTACGATTACACCCTTATCGCCACACCCGATGCCCCCTACGCCCTCACGGTTGCCAGCTATCGCGCCCTAGGGTAACGGATACCGTCCCTAAACCGGCCCACCTTTGCCGATTTCCCAGCCTCAATCCTTAAAACCCTTCCTAATTCTCGTATCGATTCGCCCCTAAATTGCCCGGACCGACTCTGTTCCGGTTGCAGTGGGAGGAATTCATCATTAAAGCGAAGCTTTTTAGATATCTTGCTTGATCAGGCAGCGCCAGACCCATCATTCCAATCGTTCTTTAAATTCTGAGTTCGTTTTCTCGCAGCGACATTCTCGATATTCTTCATTAGCTCCATCGAACTAGCACAGGTAAGCGCCGGCTTCTGCTACATCTTCAGCATGTTTTGGATGTTTCTGGTTTAATCTAAACATGTTTTTTTTTGCATTGGCAGCGAAGAACATGGATCAAGCACGTCGCACAAGCTTTCCCGGATGCGGCCCGACCTGGGACATTGCTAGGTCCGGCAGGAGAGGGGACCCATCTCCTGGCAAACGTCCTCGCCCACCGCAGAGTAATGTTCCCAGTTTCAGTTCGAGCATGACTTCAACAACTCTGATTTTCTTTACAATTCGTAATTGCCTCGTCACACCTGCTGAGGTTACCCGTGCTGTAGCATCAACCCTGCATGTTGAGGTATCTCCGGAGATTGCAACCCAGGTTGAAAGGGCGCGCTGTGAGACTGACCTCATCCACTTCCAGATTGTGGTTAGTGAGGATGACTGCGTTCTTTTTCAGAGCCCTGTTGATCATTGATTGCTTCCAGCCTTGTCTGTAATGGCTCCACTGGACGACCTCATCTCTTCACCTCCTCTTTTTTGGCTGATAAGCTTCCCTCACCTGCCAATGTTTTGATGTACAATGTGGTCTGCGGTTCAGGCATTTTTGTGATGGGCCTTAGTGCCAACTTTTGTATCAGCCCTCGGGCTTCTTTGAAATGAATATGATGATTCCCTTCAGTTATTGTCTTAACTCACAGATTTCATTTACAAATGCAACAGAACTTTCCAAATTGGGCTGATGATCCCTTCCATTTGAAGACCAATGTTTGCTGTATTATATGTCATGAGAACTGATTTTAATGTTAGACCAATTTATCAAACTTAAATATACAATGCAAATAATATTTGCTTTCATATTTAATGTTGTGTTGTTGCTACAAGTGCTGCTACCTTAGTTGTCTAAGGTCTCATCTATGGTCTCGTCACTGTCCTCAGCTTCCTGCCATGTGCAAATGTTAGATGTTAGAATTGTATCAGAAATGCTAGTTCTATTAAGCTCCTGTTGTAGACTTAACACACCTGGTTAGTGAAAGTGTTTCCCTCTTCGAATCTTGGTGTTGGTACTGACCCTTCAGACATACTGACCTTTGAATATATACAAATTAGGTAACCTAAACCCTTCAGCATTTACACATACCAGAATGGTCACCCACTCCCTATTGTTCATGACCACCTTGACCATATGCTCCCCTTTCCTTCCTATGATCTTCATGCCCTTCACCTTACCAGCTTGGATGCCAGTCTCATCGGCATTCCAAATCCTAGAGGCCGGGAAATTGAACTCGTCATAGATTTGTCTCAGACTAGCATAGAAGTTATCCAGATTCTCTTGTGTCATAGCACGCGTCCGAGATACATCTAGTGTCTCTGCACTTCTTAGTGTAACCTCTGGATGCCTCTGTTTGAACAACTTCCACCATTTACTCCCGGGAACCCGGGGAATTTCTGAGCTGCCCCCCTCCATAGCCATCTGTGCTGCCCTTTCCTTGACAGCTGAGAGTGTAACCCCCATTCCCTGCTCGGCCCTGGAGAGTGCCCAATTGACTAACTCTTCCTCTTGTAGAGTCGTCAGGATTTGTGGATTACCAGTCTGTTTGTGAGTTATACGGCCATACAGCCAGTCCCTTATTGTTGATTCTGGGATTCCCGACCTTCTAGATGCCTCTCTAACAGATATACCATACTCACTCACCTCATCCAAGATATCTGCCATTTGTTCTTCAGTCCACTGCCCTCGTTTGCTTGGCCTCCTTGGCATTGTGGGAGATGCAGCACTGATCTGTGGTGTCCGACGCTTCCTCCTTGGAGTAGTAACTCTTTTCCTTGATGTAGGTACTATGTTACTAGCTTCAGCATCGTCTCCTCTCTGACCTCTTGTGGAAACCATGTCTACTATCGTCCTCCTCAAGAGCTGATATCGATAAGCTTGAAATTTGGAAGATGAAATTGGCTTTTATTCTGGTAGCAGCCATAGCAGGAGCTTGATTTTCAAATTGGGTTTCGGTAATCGAGTGCTATGGAATGGGCGCGAATTCTAATTTCGAATCGAGCAAGGTCGCATTGAATTCTAATTTCGAATCGATATGACTCTTAGCCTAACACAACCACGAGTGGGCAGAACTGTTCCACAATTGTGGACAACAATTACACGACACCGGGAAGCAGGGCTTCACGCTTAGCGGAGCTCTATTGCACGCCGATGGTCAACAGCTGCACGACAACTGGCAACTGTGCTGACGCATCGCGTAGCTTTGTCACGGTTACCGGTACCATATGCACGACACCGGGACACATGGCTGACGCATAACGTCCATGCCATAACGGATTCGGGACGTGCACATAACGTCCACGGGTCAAGGTGGCATGCCGAAGGGCCAAGATGGCATGCCACAGGGCGATGTCGCATCGAGACGGGGGGAGGTGTTTAGGCAGTCGCGATAGGAGGCGACCATACCCTATGGCACTCTGACATTGATACGATATAATTTAGGACAAAGAAGAATCCATAGAACTTTGTTAGTGATGAAATTTAAAAAGAACTACGAAAATAGGCATGATATTGTATCGATCCAAGAGATGCAAAATTAGGCATGATATAAGTGTATCGATCCAACGGTTGAGATCGTGATCCAACTCCTCTGATCCTATTGGTCTAACTGAACCGCGATCGAAAGGTAAAATTTGGCTCACCTGTGTTTCTTTCGATATCCTCCTTTCCCGCTTCTATCTGATATCCGCTTCTATCTTCTATCTTTTGATCTCCCTTCCTTCCCGCTTCTATCTCCTTGGATCTTCTATCTTTATTTTTCGGGCATTCCATTGTTGATGCAGACTGGATCTGTGAATGATTGGAGGCAGTTTGTTAAATTGTTCCTTCTTGGACAGATTTAGGGTGCCTCCCCATTAGCCCAAAAACCGACCTTCCCTTTGCCATGTGTCAAACCCAGTTCCAAAAATGCCATTCCCGTTACTAACCCAAATACCTATTTCTGCTTACATGGCGAGGGCAGCTTCCCTTTTTTCGGAAGGAACGAAGAACTTCCGAATACCCCAGTTCGGAACTCAGTTTGTCTTGTAGTGGGGATCCAGCCGGTGAGATCACCCACTGACGCACTCCTCCCAATAAAACAAAAGGAAGGGAACTCGGTTTCGATGGGAATGGTCGCATACCAATTTTTCGAAGGGAACTCGGTTATGTTGACGTGGAAATGTTGACGTGGAAACTGAGTTCCTGCTCTAATGGGGAGGCACCCTTAGAGCACTATTTCTCTTTAATGATGGCATAGACGGCAAATGGCACAGTTTGAATTGATTTCTAAACCAGCAGTTGCCCAGAACAGGAAGATCTTTGGATTTGCCGGAATGCATGCTTGGATCTACCAGCATGCATGTGATTTTCCAGAGAGGTAGGGAATCAGAAAACTTCTAAGAATATAGTTATGAATTTTACTTTGCATTTTGCAGTACGTTAGGATGCGAACTGTAATGATTTGCTAATGATCATACTTTTTTTATTGTAGGCTATCCAGATTATTAGATTGAAGATTTTATTAGACAATACAGATTGCTCCAGATTCAAATCTCCCAGCACATCAAGATCGAGCAGTATTGTGATTGCTTTGGATTTGGGGATTCGCTACTGGATCTCCCTCTTAATTCAACAGTCCACCAGCTCTGTGCAGGCTTTGATGTTTGTTGGCTGAGGCTGGATCTATGTATCTCTGGACATCAAACATGAAGCAGCCGGATTGCTTGAAGACGACTTGGATCCAAGCAGTTGAACATGGGTAGCTTGGAGGTTTTGTGGTATCAGAAGGCAGTCTGTTCTTCAAATAATGCCAAGACATCCCGCTGGGCGAGATTTTGATTTGGAAGCGCCCTTCCCTTACCATCTGCCCCTCTTGAATGGAAAATCCATGTCCTATAGCATGATCAGCAAAAGATTGGGCTTTTCAAATTCAATTGGGCAAAAGATGTCTGGCAGAGGGACGCCGAAAATCTGTGCAATCTGCTGCCATTCCGGCCATGCATTTGCATGTTTGATCCCTAAAAAGTTTGTTACTTTGCCTTTCCGATAGGGACCCATCTGTCCAAGCCCTCGCCCCCCGTTCTGTGAGAACCCACATCCTATTTTTGCTGCCCATAGATGGTGTTTAATCTATTATCAAGATCAGCTATATGATTATTATACTCTCCTACTTTGAAGCTTTCTTACAGGCTCGGCTACGTAACCCAAGGATTTTCTTGGGTTGCCCTACGTAACCCCCCGTGTGAATATGCACCCAAACCAAAGGGGGTTTAAGGGGGATTTTAATTTAAATGTGTTAAATGTAATGGTTTATGTTAATAATGTTAATGGTAGTTGTGTGTTGATTATTATATTAAAAAATTTTTTTGGACCCTTCGGGCCCTAACTAAAGCAAACATAGGTAAACTTTATGGGTCTAAACATTAATTACTAAAAAGCACAATAACATCAAGACAAATAAATTATTTCCATTGCATACCAAGAGCCGCCCAAATATACGTAAACACACTGTTATAAAATGGGCAAAAACAATAATAACATCATAAGGTTTGTTGAAAGGGGCCATGGCGCCCAATATAAAGCCAGTACCACTAGTTCATATGATAACATGTGCTGGTATCAATGCAAGCACATAATGTGTAAGATCTGGTGCAAGATCTCCAACAAATATGGAATGATCTGGACCGGAATCTGGTGCAAGGTCTCCAACAAATATGGAATGATCTGGACCGGAATCACCACGGCTGTTCCATATGCCAAAAGATGCTCAGTTCAACCGGTAAAGTTGTTTACAATTTGGTTAGCATTCCATTATAAGTCTGAAGCACTTCCTTAATAGTCCTTTTGGGTCTGAACTTAGGGCTACTGGTAGGCTCCTGTTCAATCTTCTTCAAAACATCCATGCCCTCCACAACTTTTCCAAAAACAACATGCTTCCTGCATATTAACCATTCATCATTAGGACTAAGAAAATAGAAAATTTTAATAACGAACCACCATCATTGTCGAATATAATAACGCCTTATACAACAGAATCAAGTGGTTGTACATGGATTCATCACTTAATAACAAGTACTCTAATAAATTCACTCAATAACAGGCCATAGCAAGGTCAACTATCACCAGTAAAAATAAATTACTACAGTTACCTTGCAACTATAAGGGGTTTGCTTGTTACATTCTGTAAAAATGACAATAGCAACACTAGGCAGTATCAGAAAATTAAACAGGTTTTACAACAGTTAGCATGGCCAGCATCTCAACATGATAGCAGAGAGCTCATACCCATCAAGATGTTTTGCTGGAGCAAACGTAATAAAGAACTGGGAGCCATTCGTATTGGGCCCAGCATTAGCCATAGATAAGATGCCGGGATCATTATGACTGTGAATGAAGTTTTCATCTGCAACGATTGAAAGTAATATTAGATTTAAATCACAAATATGTAATTTCACTGCAAATGCAGACCATAGAAGCATACCTTTGAACTTTCATCCATATATGCTTTCTCCACCACCTCCTGCAAACACAATTCCCAAATCATTTTATGTCGTCCATCGCTTTGTTAAAACCGCAAGGTTCTTACGGTAATTTCCATGCCCATTAGAATTTGCACAACATTAAATCTACTCTACCCAAATAAGACATCAGAAAATTTCCAACGTGCATACTTACACAAGCATACTTACAGAGTCCAAGGAGCGCTCGCAAATTTGCGAGTCTTGCATAGGCAATTCCCTGCAAGCAAAAGAGAAACTGAAAATAAAATAAAAGCAAGGTATTAAAATGACGTGAGAGTTGATGAGTGAAAAAGAACCTGAGGAATTGCAAGGCTGGCAATGGTGAGGCCGGAGACAAGGTCGGATTTGAAATCACTAAGTTTGTATGATGGTCCCCACTGGAGGATAGGAAATATGTACTGCATTTCCAGGATTGCACCCCCACCGAACAAGCCTATCTGCTGTCAGATTTGTAAGCCCGGAAAATAGCATTAACGACAATCTTCACGAATTTCCATTAGCAATACTAAGGTTAAGACTGTAAAGGTTATGCCATTCATGCAGCAAAGTCCGGCTTCTGCCTTCTCTTCCTCTTTGAGTCATGGCCAATTGGATTAGGAAGCTTGGCCTTAAGCCCCAAAAGCTTTATCCCTGCATCCTTAAACAGCACGGTAGAATTGGTTGCCAATACTTGCTGTATGTGGCCCATTGCAGCAAGATTAAATCCCTTGGTCCCTTTAGCTTGCATTGTATAGCGGGATGAACATTTGCATGGAGTGAGCGAAGCATGGACCTAGCTGATGGGTTTATAAGAAGTTTCAGATGTACCTCACGGATTTCGCCCTGGTGAGCATCCCTACTGCATCGTTAATGACCAAAATATCGATCCCTAGCTCCAAATTCAAAAAACAATACCTTTTTCGGGGCCAATCTTGCTGCTTGCATCCAAGTCCTGGCTCCGTGTGTGGGTCGGGGTCCAAGCAATCGGCAGAGCAGAGAATAAAAACCCTAAAACCCATGAGCTCGATATCTACACTAGCTATGGACTTTGTTTAGTTTAAAATACACTAGGGAAATAGACCATGAAATAGGGTGTTTATTCTGAGCCCTTGATTAAGGACCCAAGGACTCAATCTTGACCATTAAAAAAAATGCATGGCACAAGCATCATGCAAACATGGGTCTAAACCATTGAGAATATGAAATTAGAAGATGAAAATACAGTGCGCACTCTAGATGTACGCATTAGTACACCCCCTAAAATACGGCCACCAAATCATATAAAAACCATAGGAAAAAACGTACAAAAATACAAAAGAAACCCCCTGTTATTGTGCTACATATTCAACAACTAGGAGGAAAACTTTTAACTGTGTTGTTTCTTTCATGATTTTGGCACAGATTGTATAATGTAAAACGCAAGACTTTGGGTGCAGTTCTCAACTAATGAATTTGCTATTTGATATGTCTTTGTACGATTTAGTTGAGAATATGAAATAATTTAGGCTTGGAACATGTTCCCCTTATTTGAAAACCATGCTCCTATTTGAAAAATGTTTGATAAATATGAATTGTCATGGCAGAATAAGTAGGTAGTTATATAATGTACATGCAATATGGAAGAGGCAATATGTATATGATTGCTATGCTTATCGTATACATATTATCTAGATCACCTCCTTCAGAGGTGAATTCAAATATGATATGAACCATATATATAGACATTGAGATATCTTGAAAGGAGCAAAGACAAACAATTTCGTTACTATGTTGAAGTAATTTTGCTAAGCATATTTACCATTCCTCTGT
Organism: Isoetes taiwanensis; assembly: GCA_021234155.1. Classification (NCBI taxonomy): domain Eukaryota; kingdom Viridiplantae; phylum Streptophyta; class Lycopodiopsida; order Isoetales; family Isoetaceae; genus Isoetes; species Isoetes taiwanensis. Next base: position 606,471 of record JAJEKV010000177.1, on the reverse strand, counting down.
TACAACCTTAAAGTCTACAACTATTTCTTTTAGTATTGGTAAACGTGGTTCAATATTGCTTTTAGTATTGGTAAACATAATTCTATACCTTCACTGAAAGTGGTTTCACCATTGCATGCAAACATTGAAACACCTCAATATTGACAACTCTGTAGCTATGTTGCCAGTATATTGTACTACATTCACTTAACAATGTTGTCAAAGTTGTTGTTGATGAGAATATAACTAACGCTACACTAATACCCTTTAGTGATACCCTTTGGCGAGTCTTAGAACAAGAAGATCCAAGACTTAACAATGTTGTCAAAGTTGTGGTTGATGAGAATATAACTAAGTCTACATTAATTCTCTTTAGTGATACCCTTTGGCGAGTCTTAGAATGATTTCAACAAGAAGTTCCAAGTCTGAGAATAGAACAACATAACATTGGATGGAGGTGGTGCTATATGCATTTACAGAAGAATCCATTGTAGCAAATTGATATTGTTGACCATTCACTCATATTATTATCATCCTTAAAGCATATTGTAGATAAAGAAGAACAAGCAATTGTAGCAAGTTGATAATGTTGACCATTCACTCATATTATTGTCATCCTTAAAGCATGTTGTGGATAAAGTAGCTGGGCATTGCTTCTATGATATCTTGGTAACATGTTGGCTTATATACTTAAGCTTATCGTGCCTAGACCTCATTGTAAATTATGTCTAATCTTACAAGCTTGCACAAGTGCCCATGCACCTCTTTCCCATGTGTTGCATTGCTTCGTTATATCTAGAGGATAACACTTTAAGTAATTTGTCTTATATTAAATGCTCAAATAAACGCATGCTCAAATAAAGGGCAGATACATCCATGTTTTCTTGCTCATAATTTTCCAACAATAACCCTTTACCATTTTTTCGTCACACCCTTCCTCAACCAATGGAATTTTTAGGAACTATCGAACCCAGGTCCCATACACAACTAACACATGGAGAATGGAGAAAAGATGGATGTTATGAGTATGCATCAAAAGCTTTCAAACATGGAGACGGTATCAAAGGGTTGACATGGTTGTTGTCAGGAAGGATTTCTAAGCAGCTTAGCAGATTCTGTGTGATGCAATTGAATGTAAGCTATTTCCCACTAAGTTGATTAAGCTTACATACAATATAATAAAGCAAAGTGCAATAAACAACACACAGAAATAGTATTGAATCTATCAAATCCACTTCGCATCGATGTTTGTCTCTTTAATGTCCAGATTATGGTTGCCTTTTACTACAAACTGAGACATCTGATCTCTCTAAAAACTAGCCACCACATGGTGCCTTCTTACACTTCCATGACTAATTTTGATGTTACGGGCACATTTCTTATGTTTAATTAGGACAACTCAATAGAGTTTGAGCTATATATATCTTTGAGGAGGTAGATTCACGGTACTATAATTTGCAGACCATCAATAAACAAATCTATAAAGTGCATTTAATTTAGACATGGCAGGGCAATAACTCCAGATAATCTTCCATCCATCTCAAAATGCATTGCACATGTTCCGACATGACCACGACTAATGCATAAATGCCTTTACCGTCCATGATTAATGCGGCATGGCTACGTTCTAATGTGATTGCAAAAACAACATGGTGATTTTGATTTTTATTAAGAACTACATGTCTCTATTTTTGGGTTGCCCTAGAGCAAACCCTACGTTATATGGGTTTTATACAAGTTCTCTGGTATATCTTTGGAATATAGAGTATATATATTGATAGCTATAAAAACCACTTTGTTCCACAACATAAATGCAGTCGATTCGTTGTGGATCAAGGATGTTACGGGCCGGGTAGCTGGCGGCTCAATCGATGAATAAGAACCGGCGAGGGCGATAAATTGCTTATGGCTATATAGAAAAGAGTTAGATTTATCGGGCTAGATGTTACCGTTCTATTCTCCCGAATAGCATTGGAAAATCGTTTGGAGCTCACGATTATTTTACATTTCGCGTGGAATGATCATTATGAAGCTTTGATTTGAGCGGTTGTATCTAGGATCTGGTGGTGATGTTTCTTCCCTGTTGTTTTGCAAATGGGGCGAGACAATTAGTGCAAAGTTTTATTTTGTCTCATCACGAGGTTTGGCTACGGCATGAAATTTGACTTGTTAGCGTGATTCTTGGGGTGCTACAAAGAGGACAAACCATTTACATGCCTAGAGCAGGAATGTTTTATATGATCAATTCCTTATCTCTCCACTTTTTATAAAGCCGTAATTGCCAGTTATCAAACCTACGGTTTGTGGCAACTGCATTTATTAATACCCTTTTTGTTCTCTCTTTTGTGATAGATTCTGGGAAGTCTAGACCTGACGGAAAGGAAAGGCAAATTCTTCCGTCACGTTGTGGCATAGGATCATGCTTTGTGACATCTTCAACAGCTAACTCGGAGTATGGAGAAGTTAGACAGGTTAGATTTCAAAGGCTTGTTGTTGATGCTTCTCTCTCTTAAGGTACAAGCGAATGTTTATGGTCATTTGGAATAGTTCCATGTTAGGACGTTTATATTTTAGCGAAGAGATGTTCTTGTTTGCATTTGCATGTTAATTTAAAAGAAATTGTGTACATATACCGCCAGGAAGGATGTTTAGTTGCATTGGCAGTGCAAAGAATTAGAGTCTTGAATATATACCATTTGTGGCTTTTAGAGACTTCTGTCTTCTCTGAGGACTCGCTTTTAAAAATATCGGGGCTATGTTTGAGAATGATAAGTCCATCATCTTAGCCTCATTCTATTTAATGGGAACTTTATGCATCTCAAAGTCAGTGGGGCTATGTTTTGCAAGAGCATGAAAATTCGCGTTCAACATCTTAGCTCAGGAAGCTTAAGTTCACAAATATATTTCAATAGACTTGCAGATGTTTCTTGCTTTATCTATAGGTAGTCAAGTGATGATGACCGTTATATTATTTTGATGTATATAGGCATGTAGAGCTCTTGCCACAATATGAAGTGAGGCATTGTTTTCTATACAATGCCCTGTACAGAGATATATTGTTTGATGTATTCCATGTATCCTTCATATTGTATTCTCCGACATTTCTTTGTTTAGGCATGAAAAGCTTCTTTTCACAAGCTTTATCATGAGTTTAAGCATTGCTAAAACGGTGGTGTGTATACAAGTTAGACCGCACCATCGGAGTTGTTCTCCAACTCCAAATCCTCTTAGGATCACCTTATGCGTTACCACAGTGAAATGGATCATTCTTTAGCAGCCATGGTAGGTGCTCAGAAAACACATTTTCACATGCTATATTCATAGCCGGATCACTGGTAATCTTCAACAAATTAATTAAACAAATTGGTCATTAAAAGGCTTTGTATTTGGGATGATTCAAGTAGTTGTTTTGACTCTCTTACCAATAAGTCCATGTTTCTAGATTTAACCCGGGTTTTATTTGGTGCGGAATCCTTCAATTGCCATTTAGTTTATCTAGGTCAATAACGTTTCTAAACTTCAATAATGTATTGTTATTTCACGGGCATTGTTGAAATCTGAGCTAAAATCCCGCTTATGATCTATGCATCTTTATCTACAATTCACTTTCAATTTCCATCTCATAGGTTTGTGATTGGGCTGCTACAAAGAGGGACAAACCATTTTGCACATACCTAGAGCAAGATATTTTATATGAATCCTATTCATGTCTCTCCTTTTTATATGAAAACCGTAATTTGGAGTTCTAATAAACCACGGATTTTTGTGTTGCATTTGTGTCTGCTTTTATTCTCTTTGTGATGTATGTCATGTTGCGGATTCTCTTAAGGAGTCTAGACACGAAACAAGTTCTTTTGAGTACGTTTGTGGCATGGGATCTTGCTTTGGCTTGCGCAGCATCTTCCGCTGGCCAGCCTCGGGGTATGGAGAAGTTAGACAGGTTAGATTTCAAGCTTCTTGAGCAGTGCTTCTATTGGTAAAGCCGAATATCTATATTGAGGTCATTGGAATAGTTTCTTCCGTTTATATTTGTTTAGGAAAGGATGTTCTTGTTTGCGTAATTTTAAAGAAAATTGTGTACATATACAACATAGGAAGGATGTTTCTGGTTTGCATTGATGATAGGCTCATTATATTATGCGGGCACTGAGCTACGCCCACAATATGGAAGGCGTTGTTTTCTATATACAATGCCTGTAGCGAGATATATTTGTTTGATGTGTTTCCATGTATCCTTCATATTGTATTCTCAGCATTACTGTTTTAGGCATAGTTCTTTTTTCTAGAGCTTTGCTTATCATGGTTTAAGCATTGCCTTTCAAGCTTGGTGGTGTACAAGTTAGACCACCTCATGATTTTCTCAACTCCAAATCCTCTTGGGATCCACCTTATGGAATGCACTGAGTAAATGGATCATTCTTTGTGACCATGTTGGAACTCCAAAAGAAGCACATTTTCACGTATGGCGGCGGATCACTCAAGGCGTGATCTTCAAAAATTGGTCAACAAATTGGTTCGAGAAGGCTTTGTATTTGGGATGATTCAAGTAGTTGTTGTTCCCTCTTCCTCATGGGGTCCATGTTTCTGGTCTAACTTGATTTATTTTGGTGGGATCTTTAGTGCCATTGATTTATCTAGAATTGATAGCATTTTACTATAAGCACAATAATGTATTATTTTTGCGGCTTGTTGAGAATACCAGAGCTAAAATCAGAAAGCACCAGTCCTTGCATCTTTATCTACGAATTCCTTTATAATTTTGTCCCTACTCATAGATTTGTGATTTGATGCTTAGTGGTTGCCAAGTGTACTTCTAGACAAGAAATTGGGCATGAGTCATGTTTTCGCCCAGTGCTTGTATAACTATATAGCATATCGTTGTTTTGTCATGATGGCAAATGGTTTGGCATTGGGAAAGAAACCAGCATGAAGAAAATGGCATGACAAAGGAGGCTGAGACCGACCTTGATCTTACGTTCCCTAGGCATGCACGGCAGAGCGGAAATCATTCTTGTGTTCATGGCACACGGTGTTTTAAGTTTGCATACAGTAGCGAGAGATACTAGAAGCATAAGTACATATTTTGGGTGTTTAAGGCCCAAATCTTCATTTTGGGTTTTATCTGATTTCTTTTTACCCTTCTAATGTTTTGGTAGAATGCATTGCCGAGATACCATTCGATGTCCTTCAGGACAACCTCGTGCGGCTAGCTCAAAATACATGCTTCAAAACCCAAAAAATAATGGTTTCTTGGCTTTGTGGCACTTTAATCAAGCGCTTAAAAGTATTGTATATATCATTAACTGAAAGCGCTAGAAGCAGCAACGGGAAGCACATGAGTCATTGATTATTTGGCAGGATCCTCACCAGAGTTGTCAAATGTTTTTGCTCATACACTTTTGGGGATCCTTAGCTTCGATTAGAGAGGAATTCAGGCTTTGAGATGATTAGAATATGAAGCAATTTCTGAGCGGTTAACATTCTAATTTAGATACAGGATGCATTCAGGCTGCTTCAGCAAATCATTACTTGACCCAAGAGGAGACATTGAATATGACTTATTTGAGCCAAAACTACTTCCTCTACACCCTTTGAAAATAAAAGTTTATCCTTCACAAGAATGAATACCGGTGGGTCGAATCGAGACAACTTCATACTTAAAAATAACAAAATTAGAACTTTACTCCCGTTGAAAAAATTTCCCATGGAATTCTTGATTGCTTTTAGATTCTGATATTGGTTGAAACTTCTTGGTCAAATTAAAGTTTAGTTCAAATTGAGTTTGATTTTTGTTTGTTTTGTCGCAATACATGATCATTAATGTAGATAAATAAAATTCCTTGTGTTTGAGAATTGGTTTAGGAGACTCACGGAGACGGCCTGCAGCGGGCCGTGGATCCTAGCAGGAGTCGGGACCATGTCACTGGCGGGATTTCTTTGAAGAGGAAGAAAAGAGGAAACGGAGAACAAATGAGAGAAGATGATAAGCTTCCGCAGTATCAATGATGAAGTACATGAGCTCTGTGAAGGAGAGAAAGCTGAAGGAGACAGGACTCAAACTCATCTAAAGGCATGAGCTAACTCTACTCCTTGCCCTTCATATAATTACAAGCCCTTGGGCCCAATATAGACTTACTCTGGCAGTCTGGGGTGGCTCACGGGAGGAGGGCAGTTCTTGAGGGCCCAGGCGGGTGCCTGCTTGGAAGGTGCCTAGAATCACGCTGGCCCGGCGGGCGGTGGCGGGCCGTCACTTTATGGGCGCCTCTTGTTGTGTGAGCTTTAGTACGTGCTTTGTAGTCTTGTGTGGAGGCTTGGATGTCGACCCGTGGTTGTTGAGGATCTTTGAGCTGACTGATGCATGAATAGTCGTAAGGAGGGCGCAGATACTCCCCACCAAGCGACACTCCCGGAGTGAAAGAAAGGAGGAAGGCGTTTGGGCGCGGGGAGGCCATCAGTAAAGTGATCCTCAGGGTGAGGCCAGGCCCCAGTGTAGTGCCCCAGTGATGAGATCTTGGCGTGATTGAGCTTGAGGTGTGTCTTGGCCCAGGCGGGATCCCAGCATCAATAAAGCGAGGCGTGCCATGTCTTCAAGTGCGGAAGTGATGCAGAAGAAATGTCACGGCCTCCCATGAGGAACATGTACGAGGCCAAGGCCGTGGCCCGGCATTTGGATTACGTTGAAAGGTATTTACTTAGATTTAGGGCTTGACAAAATGCATTTTGAGGAGGCAAAGGCATAAAGCACACACTTGAGAGATGGAGGAAGGATCGGTGAGGTGGAGGTGCGAGAAGTGTTGAAACCATGAGCGCATCAGCGGGCTTTCTTTGCCAATATCGCTCATTAGCAATGTAGATCAATTGGTGGTGGTATTGGGAGTAGCACCTTCTTCCCAATGTGATCAGCAGGGAACCGACGTGGATCCACCGGAGATGGTCGGGGTGGTGGTGTCGGCTGCATGACCATCCGCGGCCTTTGTCCAAAAGGAAGGCGTAATCGAAGTGCGAGACTACAGGGGGTACACCCAGCGAAGCATAGGGAGGAACTTCATGCGGTAGGCGTGGGTTTGCTTGACGATCTCCGATTGGTGACAAGATGGATCAGGTACACGACACCGTGATCCCAAAGAGAAGCGGTACGAGAGTTGACGGAGAGCTATCCATCACAGCAGGGCCGTCTTGCTATCCAGCGAGGCACATGGCGGTTAACCTTGCGGTGCGCATGAACCTTCCGGATCTTGGGATGTCCCGGATGGCACCTAATTTATTTGCAGCGCTGGAGATAAATGATTGCTTATTTCGGGCCTTCTTCCTCAGTGAAAGTTTTGAGTGGCGGATCGCAAGATATGGTTATTATCTGGTACCATTCTTGATGGGGTGCACAGAAGTGGCATGGCCGTACTTGGTTTTCCACATGTATCACCCGGATAGAAATCATGAAAGATATAAACTAGGGTGTCCACGGAAGGAAGTGAGAAAGTCTGGGTTAGTACGGTGTATGGGATCAAGACAACAACAAGGAGGGCACGGCTGGCCTTGTCTTCAATGGAGGTTGCAGCCGTCAAGGGAAAAATCCAACCTTTGCTTTCGATTGGGATATCACGGAGGCCGCCAGTGCGATGATACCCACTTTTTGAAAGGTGGCGTCGAGCATTACATCATATGGAGGGAGGTGGGAGTCGCGTGCAGGGGTGGAGTGGGCGTCTGGGGTTTGGTTTGAGCCTCATCATGGGCCCAGCTTCAACATTTGTTGTTGGGATCCGGATCCTGTTTTCCTTGCACTGGTAGGGTAGTCACGGACCAGCTTGAGGTTGGCTACAGGAGGAAGATTTCCGGTGTATTGGGGCCGAGCCACGGCAATCTCAGCGTCATCGGTATTTTACATTTGCACCTACATGGTGATCTTGAAGGGGAGGTGATGCGGAGGGTGCAGTGGCCAGAAGGCTTGGAGCGTCAGGAGGCAACTTAGTCTCGGTGAAGATTTTGAACTTGAGTGCAGTTTTCACACTGATTCAGTACAAGGCATTGAGTTTAGCAATATCTTCATCCTTGAAATTTTCGAGAGCAACTTTGGAGACTTATTATGCTCGTGAATTAGTTGCGGATTGGTGACTTGAGCTTGTGTACTCTTGAGATGCATGGGCTGTAAGAGAGCTTCATGCTTGTCTTGAAGTTGTAGCCTCAAAGTTGCAACTTAGGCGGTTGCGACAGAGGTCTTAGTGTCTGACATCGACCTCGAGTGCAGGTTAGACCCCTCATAAAAGGTCTTGGGATTCTGTAGCCAACTTAATGCGTGACGGGCATCCTGGCGTCTTACGTCTGACGACAATTCTTAGGGTGTTGTGTGGTGGTGCGGGCTGGTGTTACTGGTGTGGGAGGTTGTGAAAATGGTGTGAGTGGATGGTGTATGGCGGAGGAGAGGAAGGCGGTGACAGGTGTGGTATGGTCATGACAGATGGGCGTGATGTGCCAACGGTGATTGAGGAGGCGGTGGAGTATAAAATTTGGTGGTGTGGGAGAGTAATGGCCCCGGATGAGGCTTGAAGTGCCTCCGAGCAATCGATGGTACAGGCAGTCCATTTCAGGAAGGCGATGAACATCATTTGAGAATGACCCAATCTATATGGTGCTTAGAGTGTATGTGATGGGGATAGGTTATAGAAAGGCTTGTACAATAGGTGTTCTTGATAGAATACTGAAATTGCGCCACAAAAATTTCCCTAAGGTCTCATGAGGCACACGATGTGTTAAAGACGATGGACATTAGTGATAATGGTCTGCGTAAACTACCTTGATCAATATCCTGTATAGGACCATGATACACAAAGTGTGCAGGGAATATGAAATACCTCAATCTAAGTGTTGAGTCAATGAGAGCCCTGATGGTGCCCATGGGCCGCGATTGGTGGTGTACCCTGCAGGCCAATATTGGCGTGAAAGGCTAACGTGGGAGGCGAGTTGGAGTTCATTGAGAAAATTCATGGCCAGGTGTCGTTAAAGGCGACTTCTTTGTGGGGCCAACAAGAAATTTCCAGGAAGTGAAGGATCTCTGAGGAGGAAGGGCGGATCCTTGGGAGCGTTAGCTTGAAGTGCTGAAAAATGTTAAGGCAGCAGCCATAGGAAAGGGATGTCTGCGGAGCGAAAGAGATCTCTCAAGGCGGAAGGCGAGAAGTCGAGCCGGAGGATAAGCGGAGGCAGGTTTGTTTAGAGTACGCTGGAGGCGAGGTATGAAAGTCTGAAGCAGGGAACCGTTGAGATGCACGGTGTCAAAGATCACGAAGAGGATTGAGAGGCAAAATTTGGCTAAGTCCCAAAAGCGGGAGAAGCAATGAGCGGTGAGGATAGGGCGTGAAAGGGTACGGATGTGGATGGCAGGGACACATCCATTTTAATATTCGTGAGCTTGGAAAGATGGCATTCAATCACAGCAACCGAAGTGGGGATATCGGTAAAATGTCGGAAAGGTACCATTGCTAGATGGTAGGAGAACAGATTCTCCTTTAAGCATTGTACATTACCAAACACGTTGGCGATTTGTGTGATTAGTCCACTTTGTCGACAAGAGTTCCTCGATTTGGCTATAAGGGCGGGGCCAGGTGGAAGCAGAGGCATCCGATCGTGGCTGATTATGGTTTCGCTGAAGATTGCACCATGCAAGCCAGGCTATGGGAGTGGATCACTTGTAAGATGAATTATCTGGATCTGGTAGCATTGCATGGACGGTACAGTGTGCGGGATGGCTGAACATCCGACCCGAGGTCCAGCAACGGATGGAGGTGGTTTTACACTGCCAGCCCGGGATCCGGAGGCCCGAGGAACCTCTACCATCTCCTCCGCATCACCTGCGCTCAGACTCGGGTAGAGGGTTTTCCCTCTTAAGGACTTGATAGATAGGGCTCACAGGCCCGTTTTGTATATAGGCGGTGCCACGCGGGAGTGCCCGCATTTATAAAATCTCTGTCCCTATAATCTACTTGATCACTTTCTGTGGTGTTTAGTTTCTTGTCTGTGTTTGGATGTTCACTTTCTGTGATAGAAAGGCGCTTTGAGGCCCGAGAGCCATTTAACTGATAGGTGATAGATTGCCATCTAGTTAGATGGAGGTTGGAAAACACTTGGTTAACCACTTGAACAACAATTTGATAAAGAAGGATAAAATAATGGCATTGAGTTTAGGAAAATTTTGTACACGGAATCATAAAGAAGAACCAAATCTCCTTGTTTGAATGTTTTTTGTCTTCAAGCGTTTGTCATGTAAAGATTTTTACCATTTGTCCCATGAGAACAGATATAAGCATCGCCGAGTTCATCCAACTGTTATTTCTAGTGTGGTAGACCACGTTCTTTACGAGAACTTTGGTGGATTAAGCGGTGGCGGGTTGAAACGGAGTGTTGGAAGAATGAATTCAAAGGGCGAGAGCTTCACGACCATAAACCAATTTAAAAGGAGTGTGACGTAGCAATCTTGAAACAAGTATTGTAGGCCCAAACGATGGAAGTTTTGTATGCACTTAATCTCTACATGCGGGCGTCCTGAATTTTTCTTGAGGTGACAGAGTTTTGTTGGTGCTTTCACGCCAACTTCCCCATTGCCTTGAGATAGCCGGAATGTGCTTTTGTGATGATGTATCGGGAGATAATGGTCGACTCTTTGATAGTATGATGATTGATGAAATAGACACCTCGGTCAGCGACGACGACTCCATTAGGGCAGCAGTCGGCGTGATGATTTGATGGGGACTGTGCGGCGGTGACCCCAATAATACGGAGAGTGCACAACAGCCATTTGGTAAACGTCGATTTGGAAGGAACGGAAGGAATGCTTGCTCGAACCTGCGAGTGCGAGGAGAAGTCTATAGGTCCCACAAAGTCCCATTCCCATTCTTTGAAGGGAGTGGCGTGGCGGCCGATGGGAAGGCGGGCGTCCGCAGGCGGGTGGGGCGTCCCACCAGCAAGCGTCACCGTCTTGAGCGGGCGTGAGCACTCTTTGAAGGCGTGGGCCCGTAATGCAGCGAGAAGAATTTTGCGTCTCTTGGTGGTGTCCCTTGAAATGACCACCAAGGCCCTTGTTGAGCTTCTCGAACAATGCTCACGGAACTTCATGAGGTAGAACCACGGTACGTCGAGAGGGATGGTATTCTTGCACTTTAGCAGAGATGTCCGGCAACCATGGGTATGGTCCGGACCTCTGGAGAGTGATGGCGGCAGGATTGTGGCGGGAGGCGTCTCATCTTACGGTGGAAGAGCACACACAGCAGTCTGCTGAAAATCATGGAACCAATGTGGTGTTAGTGACTAAAGAGTTGAGCATCACAGGCTCCAGACCCTATTTGAGGGCTCATCAGTGTGGATCGTGAAGATAATCCGGAACAACATGAGATTTACTTATGAGCGATTTCAAAGACAAATTCTTGGAAGAAAAAGGACCCAGCAGGTAATCACGGCCCGTGGTGGATTTATTGATCAAAATAGAAGTGCTTGGTGGTCCACAAGAACTTAGTTGGTGCCCAAAGGTAATGGCTGAGCGTTGGACCACGGAGAAAATGAGACCCAAAGCTTCACGCTCGTCAGAATAGTTGCGCTCGGCCAGTGGAGTTTTCGAGGCATGGCCAGGTAATTTATCGATGTCATATTGAGAAAGAGGCGACTCCAATAGCAAGACCTGACATGAGCGTATGAAAGGGCTTGTCCATTGGGGAGAACAAAAGAGCCGGTGCAGAGTAGCAAAAGCTTGGTATTGGAAGCGGCTTCACTTTGAGAATTCAAGCCAGTGGATTAAATCACCAATGAGTTTAGATAGGATGCGCAATGGGCGCGATCGAGGGTATGAAGGTGGGTAATAATTGACCTTTCGAAAAGGTGTCTCTTTGGTGTTGGGCTGGTGTGAGCTTTGAGCACTAGTGATTTACAAGGCGGGGATCGAGTGGTAGTTCACCTTTCTTGTATAACATGGCCCTAGCAAGACACAGGTAAGCAAAGGTGCATTTTCGGGGATTAGGGACCCAAATGCGGACTCATCACATTTTACGGAAGGCCAGGTTCAATTTATCCGATGGTCAGCCGTGGGCCTTAGGCGAGAGAAGTCATCTTGAAAATTTGCAAGAAGGTTTTCTAAGAGCATGATGGGTTGAAATGTTGAAGGAGAGTTGGATAATCAGAAAGGACACCTTGTAGGCAAAGTGCCCACGGGTGAAAGTGGTCTTGAGTTGATCAGATTCTTTGATGGAGATCTGATTGTAGCGAAACCATCCATAAAGGGTACATCTCATGTCCGGCTACTTCGAGAACCTTGAGTACAGCGAGTGAAATGATCACGCTCTCCGTGCTTTGATTGAGTTTAGATGTAATTCTACGGACGGATCTTGCCATTGTGCTTAAGGGCAATGGCGATAGAGACTCACCATTGAGGAATGTTTGACCTCGTAGATCAAGCGCAAACGGGGTTTGTCAATTTCGCCTTGGCGATCACGGTAATTAGGGGTTGAGCTGTCTTTGTCGTTAACTGGTCGTGCATCGGTTGGTAGAATGGTGAGTTCCCCAAGCTTTTGTTGATAACTCAGTGAAAATGTTTGAATTTTGAGCGTGGCGGCGCATTGCGATATAAGGGCGGAAGGTTTACTGCGGGCCGGTTGATTGTTGCCAATATCCACAATCTAAAACTTGATTGAATAAGGGTACTTGACTTGGTATCACAGACGATGTGTCTGCAGGAGGTTGGGCACTCACTTCGGATCATTAACACTTTGCGTGGTGAAAAGAGTTGCTCGGTGTCATCTAGCGGTGGTTGCTTTGGCGTATTACATCAGGGTTGCGGTAGCCGGCGTCGAAAAGTAGTCTGGCGTTGGATTCGATTACGGGAGGCGGTGGGGTCCAAGCGAAGCGTACGGCTGGTCGATCAGAGTCATTTCTCCCAAGGATCGACGCCAAGGTGGGATAGCGGGCGAGGCGGGGGTAGCTGAACTTGATAAATATTCTGGCGTCTTGAGTCGATTATGCGAGAGGAGGTTCCGCATTGTCAGCGGAATGATCCTGCAGTCCATAGTGGCATTGAGATGACCATACATGATGACTAATGGTCCCGTGGCCCGATGTGGATGCTGAGGCGGAGAAAGGGTCTTCCTGACATTTCATAGTCAGGATCTTGCTTGACTTTCCAAACTCAAATTCCATGGGAAGCGGAGATCACCAATATTGTTGATGTGAAGAATAGGTGTGGCCTTGTGAGGTCTCGTGATATAGCTAGCCAATTTGATATCATATAGGGCACGAAGAAAGAGTTGGGTGATGCCCGTTGTTTGCGGAGTTTATCCATTGATGAGATTATTTACTACCTCATCGATTTGAACATGGTTGACGATTTCCACCGTTGCATAGATGGTAGATTGTAAGGTATCTGACCCCAACTTCATGAGTTGGGGAGTGGTGGCGGCGGTCCTTGGGCGGGAGACGAGTTTAAAATGGTAGCCAAGCTTAAATTTTGATCTTGTAAGCTCCTCTTGAGTTGAGGTACATGAGAAAAAAGGATCTGCTTGGTTCCAGTGCGGGAGTCGTGGCGGGGAGGCGACGCTGCTGATGATAAGTCAACCTAAAGGCAATAATGGGATATATACGAGGCGTGGGGTTAGAGATGTTGAAGTATTTCTTGCTTTGTTGAGCTCCTAGTGGTGGCGCGGAACATTTGCATGATAGGCCTTGACTTGCATGAGATTCAAATCTTTTAGCCGGAACTTTCTGGGCATGACATTTGGCAGGCTTTTCGTCGGTGCAAAGTAGACCTTTTTGTCCTCATGAGGAGGGTGTCAGCTACCGAGGCGGGGTTGCGTGTCCTTGATAATAGTCAAGGACGTGATGCCTTGAGTGCAGGCAGAGCTGAATGACCCCAATTTGTAATTTGTCTGGGAGGATTGGAGTGCAGATTTTCCTCTTGGGCTTGTTGATCCAGTGAGGTTGATTCTTTGGGTGGTTGATAAGCAGTGATTCTTGAGGCTCTTGGGGCTTCTTAAGGAACTGGTCGCTTGAGGGCCTTATTTTGCCGGTAGCTGGCTGACGGAGGGTTGGTGAAAAGTAGTAGGCGGACCGATGTAAATACGATTGGTACCAGGGAAGGTACATACTGAACTTTATGGAAGTTAGGGACTTAGTAGTGGTATGACCCCATTCTTGGCGGTGTGCTCTTTGGAGGCTTTAGAAGGATCAAGGGGTCGTTGGTTTGGATCCGTGGATTTGGTCACATTAGCGATAGGATTAACGTGTTTGAAGAGGTGGTGGCGATAGTCGTTTAGGATTGAGGGTGTGGTTTTGTACTTCGATAAACAGGCGATTGTGGGATGAGTCACGGGTGCACTCTTACATGTATGATTGCACATGTTGTACAAAGCTTTGCAATGAGGCGGGCCATTGGTGGAGTTGAGCAATACGTAAAATTGAGTAAGTCAACCCTACGCAATATTGATGGCGTCCGGAGATGCGGAGGTTGAGATGCTGGAAGGTGTTTCTTGTCTTTGCTGGGAGCTCTAGTGGTGGTATGAACATTTGCTAACAAAGCGGCTTCAGCTAGCCTTTGCATGAGATTCAAAATGCTTTGGCTTAACTTTGGGCATGACATTTGGCATGAGCTTTTCTAAGTCGTGCAAAGTGAACCTTTTTTCGCCCCTCATGAGGAAGGTGTCAACCGCAGCGCGGTGTTGGCGTGTCCTTTCCTCAATAATAGTCAAGGGGACGTGATGCCTTGGTCTCGGCGCGAAACTAGACCAACCCAATTTGACTACTGTGACGGAGGATTGAGTGCCCTAAAAAATTTCCCTCTTGGGCTTGTTGATCCGTACCGAGGTTGATTTGCCGGAGTCGGGTTGATAGCGCAAGTGATTGCCGAGGCGCCTTGGGGCTTCTAAGAACCGTCGCTGCCTTATTTGCGGGCTTCGTTGATCCACCGAAGCCGATTTGCCGAGTCGGGTTGATAGCGCGATCGCCGAGGCCTTTGGGGCTTCTAAGAACCGTCGCGCCTTATATTTGCCATTAGCTAGCCGAAGCTGGTAAGTCGCGAGGAGGGACCGATGTGGTTCGATTGGTACCGTGAAGCCGCATTCAACCTCGTGGAAGTTGAGGACACGCCGCGGGTGGTATGACCCCATTCTTGATGCTGATAACACCCAGCTTTAGAAGGATCTGTGCGAGGTCGCTGGTTGGATCCCGTGGTTGGTCCCGGCTGATAGAGTTGCGGGGCTGCACCTCAAGAGGTGGTCAGCCGAGCAGTGCGCTTGGGACCGAGGTGTGGTTTGTACTTGATAAAACCATTTTGTTATGAACGGCAGGGATGAGCAGTGCACTCTTCGCGGGCATGATTGCACACATGTTGCATCGCTTGGGAAATGAGGCGGGCCACTGGTGGAGTTGCACCTATTGGCCAAATGGCTTGATATTTGCAAATATGGCACCGTGATTTGGATCAAGGCCTGGATTAGCGTGTTGAGGCTGAATGTACCGCCAGGGGAACCATGACGGTGGAATGAACTGAGCCTTGAAGAGCTAACACCGGGAGGAAACATTGACTGAGTGATTGACAGAACATAGCCCGCTCCAAAAGTTTTTGGACGCAGTATTCGGCCATGAGTCTAATAGCGGGGAGGAAGTCCTTGGAGAAACCGCACCAAAAACTGCTCGCGGTAGGTACTCCTTGAGCCATCGAAAGCGTAATGTGAAGTCGATACGAAAAATCCCCGCATCTCGTGGGCTTTTTGTTGAAGTTCATCGAGCTGTTGAGATGAAGTTGATCATCATCCGTGGTCCCCGAATGAGACGTAAAAGCAAAGGCGCATTTTAATCGCCTTCGTTTCCAATGGCTTTGTTGGACATGAGCCATTGATGAGAGAGAGAGCCACGCAGTTGCAGGGAAAGATGTGAAATTTCGAAAGGAGGTGCGCTGCGGCCATTTAGGATAACAGCTAGAGCTCAAATTTTCCATGTGGGCCCGAAAGCACTTTGGTCTAGCTATTGCCTTTCGCGGTTGCCAAAGGTGGGATAAGCCGCTTCGTGAGTCCGAAAGGTAGATGTGAAAAGTGCCGGGTCGGGACAGAACGTGATAGTGATATTATCGAGGCTGAGGTGGATTTGGTATCAGGAAAACTGGACCCCCGACATGAAGGGGTGATCATGCTTGAGAAACCAAGTAGCTCGGAGCATTGGTTTTTAGATCCAGAAGGTTGTAAAACGTGAAGAGCAAGTGGGGAAACGTAGGGAAAGGATATCCGGTGGGCAAAGGAGCGAGACATGTGGATAGCCATGCCTACCCGGGAGATGATGGCTGCGAAGGAAGAGGCGCATGGCCTCAAGAATGATGGATGTAGGCATGTTCGGGGTAAAGGAAAAGCGCAATTTGAGAAGGTTGAGCTCTGGAAGGCTCCGGAGCAGTGATGAGGGGGACTCAGGTTGTGACGTTTGCACGCTGGGGCGGGAACCGGACGACCGGGCACGCAGGGGTGGGTGGCGCTTGATCGGTGCCCTCTAGACCGGCGATGGCCTCCCCTCTATGTCATAAGCGCATCCATACATAAAGTCGCTGTAACAGCTTCCGGACAACATGGCGCTTCCAAGCTTAGATGGCCTGGAGAAAGGAGTTCTTCCCCGGGCGTGAAATATTTTACCGCATATGGCGCATTGCATCGAAAAGTAGTGGAGAAAATCGTAATCTCGCAGGGCGCATGTTGTTTGGGGTCCGGGTGGGAACTCGAAGAAGACTGCGGAGGGACCCGGTGGATCTAACAGAGAGTCCTGGGACTATGTCACATGATTTGCCGAAAGAGAAGAAAAGAAGAGAGAACAACAAATGAGAGAAAGATGATAAGCTTCCCTTGATATCAATGATGAAAAGTACATGAGCTCGCAATCCAGAGAAAACTGAAAAGGAGACAAGACTCAAAACTCATCTAAAAAAACTTATGAGCTAACACTCATATATATAGTACAATGGCCTTGGGCCCCAATATATAGACTGATCGATTCTAAGGTTTAATTCTCGAAGGGAGGCCCCGATTGTGTGAATGTTGGCGGCGCTCTTGAAGTGCCTAGAATCACGCCGACGCCGACGCTGGCGGACGGGTCATTACTGTCCTCGAGCGGGCGCCTTTTGTTGACCGCCAAAGGCTTTGACCGCAGGGTCTTTGGGCCCTCTTCTCGGGAGGCTTGGATGTCTTAATCTGCGGGTTGACCGGGAGGATCTTTGAGCTTGACCCTCGTCCGACGAGGATGAATAGTCCCTTGCATCAGAGGCATGTGACTAACACCTTGCTAGTTTTCATACAAAAATTTCGGATCACAAAATGACCACCAACTTGATACCCTCCATCATAGTGCAAAGACTTGTATGTATATATAATGGCATTCCATGCAATGAGTGGTCTATTGCAAAATTTCGTAGTAAAACCCGTGATATGCCGTAAATTTTCCAGCCCTGCAATGTCATGTAAAGATAATCTAGCTCCAAAACCCTAATATAATTCAACATATGCTCTCTACTAAAAGGCAAAAATACATCTCCAGATCACTATAAACATCCTGAGATCTTCAATAGTTATGATTTAATCCACTTCACCCTCCCGCCATGGGAGGGCAAACCTCCCGCGGCGCAAAGACCTTTGTTTAGAAAAGCAACACTTGAAAACTACAACTACTTTCAAGAAACAACATATAGAAAACACACGGTAGATATTTTTAGAATATTCTATGCTTAGACTTTTCACAAAAACTACACGATAAAAGTTTGACCAAAACTACACGTTGTTTCTAGTAAATCCGACAAAAAACAACACGAAGTTTTTGGTGTTGTTTTTAGCAAAAAGATTAATCGAAAAACAACATGTGGACCCAGCTTTGGGGTGGTAGTGTCACACGGAGTAGAAATATTATTACATCCATGAATATAAAGGGTAAGTACAATAGTCTTTTACATTTTGTCTCTTGTCATGATTCTTCTATGTGTGTTTTCATCTTCCAATGCCTATATCTCATAGCAAGTTTTTTTTAACATATGCGTAAACCAACATTTTTACAATCATGTTATCTCGCACATGCCTACTTGTCACCAACATTTTTTCCATGTCACGCTTGTCATGTTATTCTCAACATGTAACCATGAGGGAATACGCGATATATATAATGCCTCATGAGGGGAATTAGGTTTTTCTTGGACCATTCGACTAATCCAGATTGGGTTGTAATCGGTCAAGCATAATGCTCCTACCCCTTTACTTTTAGAAGAGGAGTATCATAGGAAATTTGGAGACCTTATCAAAACTATCAAAAGTAGAGCATATCACATGAAGTGCTCAATGCTGTGATATTTGGTTTCCTTTGGCGCGCTTTTGAAATATAACATGCATTCGAGTTGTGACAAAATATAACCCCGTGGAAGCAAATAAAATCGCCCACTAAGATTAGGGATAAATTCTCTTCAAAAAAAAAAAAACTTCCATATATTAATTAAAAAATTTAGAAATACCAAATAATCGCCCATGGATAATAACATAAAAAATATTGAGTGTCCTTAATTTTACTCAATAAAAACAAGATTCAAACCAGAAAGCAAGGCCCAAGGCAACTTCATTGTGGACGCACGGGGCCAGAAAAGCCACACAATTCTCGAGGGATCAGAAAGCAATGCTGCACTGAGAGAACACCTCTTCATGGAGAATACTCCAAACAAACTTGGAGACTAACACCTTAGAATGCAAAGCCAAATCTAGGATTGCCAAACACCCATCCTCTCGAGGACGAGGCACTTCCACCAGTGCTACTTTTTTAACCATCGCTTCCTTCTCAGATCCCTCCCCAAACAAAGTTTCTGGACGATTTCTATCCAACCTCAACCTTGCATTCGAGCTAACACAACCGTGACGCTGTATACGGTGGTGCAGCACCGACTTTTAGCTACAAAGAATCCCGCCTCACATCGACAACTTACTACCCTTCCACCAATTCAGTGCTTTCAGAAGGTCCCTAGAAAAATCTCATCCCGCATAATCACCATAGAGATATCACTCCCAAAAAAGGAATGCCCGTAAGTCCGGATATGCATTCACGGGAGTACCTTCCAAGGGAAGAGAAACAAACAAGGTGGAGGCGGCGCTCCAAAGCCCACATTGAGCTTAATCCAGCCTTTTAAAGCCCGGACGAGTGAGACGGGATACCGCGGTCATTTGTCCTCCAAGCCACACGCAAAGTTGTTGGTAGTTTTAGCAGCCTACCGAGAGGTGTCTAACCTCACCTGTGTGAGAGTCAAGGTGCGCGATAGAGGATTTGCCTCCATCCGAAGTCACTACATCTACATCACCTTCCTTGGCAACCTCCTCTCTAGGCGCAGCGTAGAGGGGTTTACATGCATCCTATTTCAAGTGGCTGTGATGTTTGAAGGAATATGAGTTGGAGTTGACGCACACAATTTTTCTCAATTCCCCGAATCAATTGGAAGGAAGAGCAATTGACATACCTATGTGCCGAGGGTGACTCTCAAAAGAGCCCCGCATATCCTTCAACAATTATGCTTATGTTCAATATCCATAGCATTAATTGCTTTCTTTCTCACCTCCTATTAAATTGAATGCCTCTCTTTGTGAACCAATATTTGCAGCTTGGTAACGTTTATTCTTCGACATGGTCGCCTCCCTCGTGGAATTGGAAGGAGATCGCACATCCGCTCTCCAGCTCAACCGAAGCCAATCCCTTTTCCTTAGAACTTTTCCTTTCTCGCCATCTCACGTTTTCAACCCCAAACCGGAATCTCAGTAACCAAGAGCCTTAGCTCGAAATTTGTCCGGCAGAGCCATGTTGGCCGAAATTTTCCGTTGAAAATCCGGCCTAGCTACAGACCTGAAAACCTAACACCTATACACACTTTGGAAAGCACTCTGAATCATCTTTTCCAACTCACCAAGAATCGCCCGATTCTCGACAAACGGATGCTCCAGATATTAATCGAAAATGCGGTTACCATCTCTACATATTTTAGGGCCATCATCCTCGATTTTTTGAACAATTTTCGCTCAAGTGAAACTTCAATATTATGTGGAAGTGTTTAACCCCAAAGTTGAGCACAAGGTGCAATCATATCTTCTTGACGAGCCTCCATGGACAAAAGATATGTTTTGACTAAATAAGAATGAGCTCTCATCATTTAATATTTAATATTTATTATCATGCCCTTTAGGACCTTGAGGTCATAGAGCAAAGAAATTACATCTCTCCGCTTGATTGTAAATGAATTAAAAAATAGTCTATGTGACTCAACTTTCTTTGAGGTAACAACCTAGCTTTTGTGGATCCATATCTAAGAGACTATGGAAATTACTTAAAACTAATATCAAATATGTCCTCGAAGTTCTCACAGATGCTATGCATGTTAGGAACACATGCTCTTCGCCTTCAATATCCCCCCGCTTGTTCACATCGAAAGCAAATTCGTTTCTCCCTTGGAATGCCGCACCATCTACCCATCTCTATTTGAAGCTATGTGAGTCGCATGTATCTTGCAATGGTTTGCTTCAAGTGTCTGGATACATGCATGAAGATATGCTTGATCGTGAGTACACGAGCATCATATTCACCTCCTTCATGTAGTAAGCCATTTTTGTGCTGTGTTCATCCCAAACCGCTGTAATACTAGTGAACGCACTCATGTCTCGCACCCCCTATTTCGAAGTCCGCCAACTTGTTCGTGCTCAACCCCAACTATCCACCAATCCAATACATCTTTATACCAGCCCATACTTGTGGATGCTTCTATGGCTTTCTTTGGGATCCCATCATCATCCATCATGCACTTATTAACAAAAAGTTATAGTCCTGATCAGTGCCTCCACTTCCTGGCAATAAACCGCTTCGCAAGCATAATAGGATAGGGTGTTTGTCGTTTGATGCACATATCCTCTTGTAAAAATATCTTCCAACATTCTCAACCCGTTTCCATAAGTTTTGACAAAGTAGGTCCCCTGTGATTGGGGCACCATACGTAATCACCGCTTGGACCAAAGTTTTGAAAAAGCATCTTTTTCAACCCCGCCTTTGTAACCATGCTTTATGGCAAGTAATGCCTCGAAAGCATACTATACAAAGCCGCTTTTCCTCTAGTCGCACGCTTTTAATACACTCTTTCCATTTTTATTTTGTAATCAACTCAAGGTGAGATATTTATAATGACTTACCGCTCTAAAAATTCTCCGCTATAGGTGAAAAGCGGTCTGCTTACTATTTCAGATCCTCGATCTTGGATTTAGATGTATTAACTTTCATTTTTTCTCCACGCAGTTACTAAATGTTCCCCGAGTTTTAGGTGTGGCCGCCAAGAGGCACCACATCATCGCATAGAGTAACAATTGATTACATAATTCCAAGACGAAGTCCCTACAAGCCCTTTTCGCTCCAACCATGATTGCAATTCATCTATGTACAATCCAAAATGTGGGCTTATAACGGGCAGCCTTGCCTTTACTCCTATTGTGCTTTGAATCTCTGCTGGATTATCTCGCTAACCAGCTCTAACTTCTTTGTAGAGTTGAGACACCGCACCCATAAGTGAGATCGACACCAATCTTTTCATTCGATTGCCCAATTCATTTCTTGGAACCGATCAAAGGCTTTTGAGAAGTCAATGAAAGCAATAGCTTGTTCAATGAGCACCTTCAAAGCAAGGGCGGATCCGTAGTAATCGCATTCTCCCAAACCCCGCTTGGCATGTAGTAGTTTTGCACCAGCCGCAGATTTGCCCATGTGCTCGCCGCTTCTAATAGGCAGCCTAATAATTTGAGTAAACACTTCCTACCATGATTGTACCTGCAGAATTGCAAACATCCGTTTTGTACCTGATTTGTGCACGGGACGACTTTTGTTTAATTGCCGTGACCTTGGCAAAACCTTCATTGATGAGCTGCTCAGGTGATTGGTTAGGATCTGAGGAGTTTTTCATCGCCTCCCCACTTCAGCTCAAGGCCATCCCTTCAAGGTCCGCAGCCTTCCCATTCTTCATATGCTCCAAGGCAAAGCTTACCTCAGCATTATAAAGATCTTCATGCACCGCTGAAGATCCATCTTTGGTGCATTTTCAAGGATATGTGGACCGAATAGCAGTGTGAGATCTCCTTCATTCAACGACATTGGTGTTCAAAGGTGCACTCGAAGTTTATTCCTTAAAGTTTTGGGTGCTTGTGGAACTAGTATCCAAGATCCCATTGCCTTTTCAATTCATATGCCCTCTTCTTGCTTCTTATCAATTGTTTATACCATTTTGGTTTCACCTTTAATTTTGTAGGCGCTTTGGCTCTTGTCAGAGCATTCGCATCCCACCATGAGTTACACCTGCACTCTATCTTCCTCTCGCCTAGTGTATCCAAAACACCGCCCAACTTCTCTTTATGGTGTTCGTGAGAGGGATAGAATCAAATGCCTAACTCCCCACTCCGTGATGCTATCTAATGCCCGAGATAAGCGCCTCGAAAACCTTCGTTGCGGTGATCCAAAGTTTTCGTTAGATGCGCCAAGATCTAAACATGAGATGCTTTAGATCCGATTCAGACATCTATACCGATCTAACGAAGATGCGCTTTTTGACCTTTTTAATAATTTTTTTTAGCCCTACTCTTTTGGCCCTGTTAGGGTTTACTCTCGCCGCAAAAACACTAGCTCGATTTCGCCATTTTAAGACCCGGATTTGAAGTTACGGGATTTGTTTCCTGATTCAAAGATGCAAGGATGCTATTCAACCGTAGAAGAGCCCAAAATAGATCCTTTTTTGTCTGAAACAGGTACATTTTAGCTTCTCCCTGCATTCCAAATGTGGAATCCGATTCCATCTAGGATCTATGCGGCCGGATTGGGTCTGCAAAGGATTTTGGTTCTATGCTGCCGGATTGAGTCTACAAAGGATTGGGTCTCACGGATTAAGGCCACCGAAGGAAAACACAATAGGTTTATATTGAGCTTTTCAAATTTTGTTCTTTTGATAAACAGAGCTCAACGCGGTTCTATAAACGTAACGTAGAGAGCAATCAATTTTTTTACAACAGTAATAGCATAATTATATCAGAATTTCAGAAAAAGATGCCAAAAGAAGAGAATAAGTTGTGGAATGAAGTATGTTCTAATCATTCCAAGGCCATGGTCTAATGATCTATTTTGTTTTCGAGATATTGAGGTAGGTAACAATGGATCCGGATGATCAAGGCAAGGCTGTTATAGATTTAGGGAGAATTTTTACTTTTACATACAGAAGATTTATCCAAGAGATCTAAAAGTTTAGATGTTTCGGGATGCTTTTTATGCTTTAATCTACGATCCGACGATCTATCTTTAGATGCTTTTTCGAAGCACCGGTGTGATCTAATTTTTAGCCTAGGTCTAAAACAGATGGATGCTCTTGTTTCATGCGCTTCTACCTTCAATTCAAAACATAGACTTATATGATCCGATTCTCGCACTTTGTCTTGAATTCCAATCGCTTTTAGTATGCTACTATCATCGTGATATGAGCAAGTAGTCTACAATTATTTTCACCCATTGGTGTAATGCAAGTACCGTATTTGTATGCTTGAATTTTTCTATTCCATTTATGATTTTCAGCCCACATGTGGTACCAAAATCTAGCAGCTAATATCCCATGCGCTTCTTATCTGATCCGCGGATTGACGCTTAAAGCTCCCATCGCCTTCTTCAAGTAGGGGAGGGTCACCTTCTTGCATGTAAGATATAGTCTCGTGATCCCTTTAGTTCTAGCATTAAAATCACCTACAATTAAGACTTCTCCCTTATCTTTTGTACATTAGCACTTTTATCGAGATCGTGAAGAAGGATTATCCCCGCCAATCCCTACTTGATTATAAAACAAACCATGTTTAAAGGGGCATAATAGCAAGTCGCTACATACACAAGGTGGTTTTTCCAGCTCTATTTGCAGCCACATGTGCTGTTTGAATTCATGCTCTGCCACAACTTTGATGCGATCAGCAATGCCCGTTCTAGCATATGCTGCTAGTCCACCATAACCTCGTCCCACACCATGCTCTTTTTTATTTCATACAAACCCTACTGTTATGAAACCTGGTATGTCCGGAAGAGGTCTCGTTTGATGCTCCCATGTTTCAAGAAAGAGAAGCACGCCTATTGTGCTCAGCATATCCATGTTTGCCACTATTTTCTCCTGAGAAAGCCCATGCATGTTCCATGACAGCAGCCTCAAGGTCCCAATTCCCTATTCTTTCTTCCTTTTGGTTACTACTGCCTTCCCATTTCTATCCAGATCTGCAACAAACCCCTCTGTTCTGGCATCTTTTACTTTTGCCCATTCTCTTTTCCTAACTTCTAACTGTGCAAGAGTTCTATCCATGTCTATCCATATTTTCTGACCTTTTAGTGCACCTCTATTTTGTAAAACCCTATTTCGAAGCTTCCCCGTGCTGAATTTGACTTAGAATTGGTCTATTATAGTTTGCTGGCTTACCAAGTCTTCTGCAGTAAATGGCTTGAGGCTCATGTAAATGCATGATCTCCTTAAAGAAATGTGCAATAACTTGGTTGGCATCTTCACCTTCCCGTTTCTATCGTAATCAAGATTTTAGATTTGTTGCTCGGGTTTGTTCTTCCATTTTTCCACGAGATGTTCATGGTGCAAATCCATTTGTGTTACATATGGAAGCCGGCAAGTGAAGTAACATACCCCGCGGAAGATCGGTCTCTCGAGCCAATTGTGCTCAAAGATATCCATGTTTGCCACTATTTTCTCCCCGAGAAAGCCCATGCATGTTCCATGACGCTGAGCCTCAAGGTCCCAATTCCCCTATTCTTTTCTTTCCTTTTGGTTACACGCCTTCCCATTTCTATCTAGATATGCAACAAACCCCTCTCGTTTCGGGCATCTTTTACTTTTGCCCATTTCTTTTTCCTAACTTCTAACTCCAGGCAAGAGTTCGGATCCATGTCTATCCATATTTTCTGACCTTTCGCACCTCTATTTTGTAAAACCCCTGCTTCGAAGCTTCCTCAGGCCGAATTTGACTAGAATTGGTCTATTATAGTTTGGTCGGGCTTACCAAGTCTTCTCGCAAGAAATGGCTTGAGGCTCATGTAAATGCATGATCTCCTTAAAGAAATGTGCAATAACTTGGTTGGCATCTTCACCTTCCCGTTTCTATCGTGACCTAAGATTTTTAGATTTGTTGCTCGGGTTTGTTCTTCCAGCTTTTCCCCGAGATGTTCATGGTGCAAATCCATTTGTGTTACATATGGAAGCCGGCAAGTAAAGTAACATACCCCCGTGAAGATCGTGATATGTTTGCTATGTCCATAGGGGTAGTCGAACGTGAAGCACATGCTATATTTCATCGCGAAGTTCTACAATGACACTAATAACAATATTCCATTTTGGATTGGGAATTGGACTTGGCAAGCTTCACGCATAATTACCAAAACCCAGCAAAGAAATAGCAAAAGTACATTGATGCTATTCAAGAGTATAGACGAGTGGGATGCAATACAATTCACTTCCATCAATTCTATAGATCAACATTGTATATTTTTCCATTAGACCTATTTGGTTTCATGGATATTATGAAATATCATCCACCATATAACTTAAATAAGAAAACGCATTGTGCAGATCCAATGGTAATGTTGGTCCAAAGATTATATATATTCTCTTCATATACATATATATAGCAAAAACATTTGCATCAGCCAAAATGATAATTGCATGCAATGTGTTACATCTTTATGAATTATGTGTTGAAAGTTCATACTCAAGACGGCTATTAGCCAAAGAAAAACATCTGGTCTTCAGCAAGTATAAGGTTTCCCCTAAAGAATAGGATAGCAAGATCTAACCATCATTCAATTAAATTGGGATTATGTCTTAATTTTGGGATAAATTTTATATTGCACTTTTTTAGTAACTTTGTTAAATTCACTTTTTTAGTAACTTTGTTGCCCTTAGACTAGAATAGACGTTAACATATAATCACACACGAGAATATAAACTCACACCTTAACTTCAAATTATAAAATCATATATCATGGAACTCAAGTAGTACACAACTTTTATTAATCAGAGAAAAGATACATAGTAATTGTTTTTCATTTTTCCACTAGCATCCCCAAGGATATGAGAACCTTATTCCTTACATCCCGAGGTATTGTAACTCTCGCCGTTTTTTACTAGGAATAGTTTTTGGAGTCCACGAGTACAATACGGTGCTTCAACGCCTAGCCAAAGATCGGGGATCACTTGGATTTCTCCTCCACCTCTTTGTCCAACAATCAATATCTTTCTTTATCTAAGTGACATTACTCAACCGATGTATCGGACACCACCATTCCACGCCAAGCACCTTATTGAAGTTAACATCACCTTCTTCTTTGCAAATATCCGAGATAGTCCATCCCAACCACACCGGATAGGTCTCTAGATCTCGCCTGGTTTTACTACTACAAATTGGTGGCACTCCACGCCAAGAGAAGGTTCATAACAATCCATGCCTAGATATTTTGGCCTATCCTTCTTAGGATCAACATAGTGTTTATCGATTGAGGAGGAGCATATGCCTTCACAATGCTACTAATGGTACCATCATCTTCGCCAAGACCAGCTAATGTTTTCCACTTACTTTTAGGGAACCACCCTTCTTTCAAATTTTCCGAGGATGTGTCTACCTCATCCAACAAGTTGATCACCTTCTTCCAATAATCTATCAATGCACGATTAGTCTCATGTGAATTAGTTTGCCAATGCTTGATGTAGTCATTGATGCCATCCTTAGTCAATCCCAATTGCTTGACTTCTTCAGTTGGTTTTAGAGCTTTTGGTTGACTGTGAGGTATCATAGGCTTGCCATTTGCATCCCTCAGGTAAATTTCTGCCCCACCTCTCCACTCTCCTCCTCCAAGGTCTCATTTTCCATTGCATGATTGGAATCCCTTCTCTCACCCAAAAGTGAATTGAAGAGGTCTAGAATGACCTTCCATGTCGAGAGCATAACCATCCACAAAACTCTTCCAATCGTGCACTTCTTCTATGATAGATCCTATAGGAGATGGATTTGTACATCCATGAAATATTTCCAATAGCCCGGGAAAGTTGGTAACGGTCATTGCCTCAATACATGACTATATTTTCCAAACAATGCATCCACATCCTCATGAGTATGTCCGGCATTAGGAACCCCAAATTGACTCTTTTTTCAAAAATACCCACAAACTGTTAAGTAGGATAGGAAAGAAAACATCCACTGCTCTTATTTTGACCAAAGACAATTATCTAGTTGCAAGAGGAGTCTGGCAGATCTCGAGGTTTAGCACGAGATGTTGAAGCTCCAACATGTTCATTAGGTCCATTCCTCCTAAATCTTGCCTTGCTAAACTTTTCAATACTATTAGGGGTTCCATCCAACAATGCACTATGTAGTGCCTCGGGCTAGTCAGGATCTTGTAGGTTACCATTGTAACCCTTCTCATAGTTTCTAAACACCTCATGATACTCCTAATGTGAAAAATCTGACCATCACTCCACAACTCTAAACTGAAATGGCCATAATAGGTCCTGAGCCCCGCCCATGCAATATTGCCCCGCCATTGAAATCAAGCAAAGGATATGATCTTCCACATGACTTAGGAATGTACTTTTGAATTGTGGAAGACAAGTCTTCTGTTGGTCCATTTTATCATGTATAATACATAGATAGTTATTAGGTTCCATTGCGTATAAGGTCCTCCACATCCAATAAGTTGATCTACATGATAGTTGATCTCGGCCATATGGTCCTTCATATGTTCCCTTTATCTTTGCCCTTAGACTTGGCTTTGCACAGCCTTATCTAGTGTCTCCTTCAACTTAGCACATAAATTGCACTTGGCAAAGTTGTTTGAAGTTGCTATGGTCACATGCTTGAAATGCTTATTCCATAGCCTACTAAAACCGGGCTGGGATATAGAGGCTACTCCAAGTTCACACTAAGCAATGCATTTATTTCCTCTAATATGCTCTTTTCCGGGTACAATGGGATGGCAATCTCTTTTCAACAATAACTCTACCCCGCTCATCCTTCTTACTCTTATGTGGCATGTTTTCTCGTGATTGAAATCCACATATCTTTCAAATATTTCCTTTTGCAGCTATAGTTCTGAGGTAGGCCTTACAGTGCCGTTGTTTCCATGCAATGCAATTTTACTACCATTTTCATGTCTCTTTGCCGCTTGTGCCAAGAAGAGGTTGGAATTCCATGTATAGCCATCCATGCTTTTGAACATATCCACTTTCCATTCAATGGGAATCTTTTTTTCTTTGATCTTTCATCCCTGAATTGCATAGCCAAATATGGTGTACATGAAATTCCTCCCCGCTATCACACTTATGTTCCTGATATGTAGCTCTTGCTCCCACCAACTCCTCTATTGTGAACATTCTAACACAAGAAAACAACAACATTCACCTCCTCTAACCTTCATCATAGCTTCAGGAGAACAATCATAACTGACTTGCATCTTTTGGTGGGATAATGTTTGAAAGTTGGAAGTGGCCTCTTGCTACACCGGTGGTGAACATTGTTGACAATGGTTCTACATCTAAAGGAAACGTAGTTCCCTCCGCTTGAATATCGCCCCTAGGCCATGCAACAATAGTTGGAACCTCTAGTTGCTTCACACAAGCTAGGCATTCTTGTTTGCCTGAACCCTTTTTTCCTTCCAATTGTCATATAATTTTGAGATTGCCACACCTAACCCGCCCCTCCCCTAATCTTTCATCATTCACGTGCATTGATAGGATCTCGCTAGAACAATAATCCCTTCTCCCATCGCTTCTCGTTGCATGCATGCAGGATCTTGACCTTTTTGTTTTTCCAATCTAATCTCGAAAGTATAAAGGACAATTTCCTTTCCTTTGCCATCATCCTTTTCATTTGAGGTCTTTTCCTTTCCTTTGCCATCATCAACATCATTTGGAGTCTTTTCCTTTCCTTTGCCATCATCAACATCATTTGAGGTATTTTCCTTTCCTTGGACATCATGTTCATTAGTTGGGAATTTCTCCTTGCCTTGATTAGCATCATTGGGGTTTTTTTTTAGCATTTTGCATGCCATTGACCTAGAATGCATAAGAATATATAGTAAGTTAGCATATCCAAATAACCTCTAACTAACATGTTCATAAATGAAAGCCTCATATGTCTTATTCTATTTGATCATTCTATTTATATAATGGGATTCCCCAAGTTATTTTCCTCAACATTATATAAAAATAAAACCTTTCTACTTGTAACCTTCAAACTTTGTATCCTATAATAACCTTAGAAACAACTTTTAAGGTTATTATAGGTTTGCGCTTTTAAGGTTAAGAAGTTTATTATAGGTTAGAAAATTTAAGGTTGGAAAGTTATTGTAGGTTAAAAGTTTTAAGGTTAGAAGTCTAATTCATGAACTTTTAAACTTATAACTTAACTATTAACTTAAAACTATTTTAAAACTTATAAGTCATAACTTTTAAACTTAATAACCCTTAAAACAATTGTCCTTAAAACAATTAACCCTTTTGTAATAAATTTTCGCTGAAGTTATAATGGCGCTGTAACCAAATTTTAAAAAGCAGCTTATTATTTCAAGTTAGCCTTCCTTTTCAAACTTTTTTCTCACACTTTCAACATTAGCGCTTCGCCAATTTCGCATTCCAGCGCTTCGCTTCCAATTTCGAGATTCCAGCGCTTTCTCCTTTTCGCTTTATCCAGCTTCTGATCATCAATCTACCTTCAATCTATCTTCTCGCTTTCAGCATCAATCTATCTCGCCGCATGACCTAAAGGAATCAATCTATCCGGCTGCATGACCTAAGGAATCTTTCAATCTATCTTTCTCGGCTTCAACTGCTCCCCGAAGCTTTTTATCCGCTTTTAGCTTCGAGCTTTTTATCCGCTTTTATCCGCTTTCGAGCTTTTGGGTTTCGGGCTTCTATCCGCTTCTAGGCTTCTATCCAGATCAATCTTCGACTTCTATCCGCTTCGCTTCTATATCGCGATCAATCTCGACTTCTATCCGCTTCTGGCTTCTATCCGCTTTAGGTTTTCGCTCAAAGGTTTTTTCGGCTCAAAGGTTTGTAGGCTCTATACAATGTCCCCGGTTTTTTTTGGTTTTTGGCTCTCTACAATCTCCGACTTTGAATAACTTTTGGTTTTTGTGTTAAAGCTTCTCGGCTTTCGCTTAGAAGGCTCAATTTCTGCAATCTTGAACACAAGTAGGTTAGTATTTCGTTATATACATAAAGTAGTTATTTTACATAAAGCTTCCTCACAGATTGATTCGTGATCCGCCTATATGATCCGCTTCTTATTCTATTTCAATAGGTCTTCCTCTATCCGTTTCTAAGCCATGATCTAAAATAATGAAGTAAATAATGATCTATGATCTATCTCGCTTCTATGATCTTGCTCTATGATCTATGAGCTATGATCTATGATCTATCCGCCTATGATCTATGATCTATCCGCTTCTATGATCTATCCGCTTCTATGATCTATGATCTATGACCTATCTATGATCTATGATCTATAATGTATTCAACGATTATGCATTCTCGCTAGAATAATATGTTAGAATGGGAGAAATCGCGCTTTGGCGATTTCTATTTTTTGGTTTCGATTTTCCATTAGGTTAATCGCGCCGCGCGCTGCTTTTAGTTTCTATACAAATCGCGCCAGCGCGGTGTAAAATAGATCCGCGGAAAATATAGCAAACGCTACCGGCGCTGCTTTTGAATTATGTATGTTCGTAATCGCTTTTATGGGGAGAGTAATATATCATTTGCTAATGACTTAATTTCTCTCGCTCTAGTGCCATGGATTTTCCTTATGCATGGACACTAGCCGATCCTCGTGACCGGATGGTTCTAGTTCAAATACACTTCCCCGACGCACCATCAACTCGACCCCGCAGACAAGATATTACTTGAGTGTGCTGTTCAAAACGCTCAAAGAGAGTTGGAGAATCCAATAGATAGTACCAGACGGGGCCATGGGTACACTTCCATCGCATCTATGGACATATCGACTCCTCATGCTCTTAGTAAGGCTCATGCCAACAAATAAGTACGAGGATTTGCTTTATAGTATCAAGGATCGATACAACACTGGGTTTGGAGACTCGACATCCGCAGGAAGATGAGGATCCCCGCATATCGTGGTGGTTCGTGGGACTTTTATGGATTGGGCCAATGAAGTGGGGCTATGTGACATATTGTAGAGATAGAAAGAATTACCGGGCGATTTTTGCGTAAGAAGAAATGTACATACACTTTTTTTGAATATGAATACAAACTCGCTACCGGGCGCAATTTTGCACTATATTTTTATGTCATTTAGTTTATTATGTTTTTTATATGCAATGTTAAAAACATTGAATCCTTTGATGTTCTCCTCCAAAGAGGACTGAACCCCAAGAAACTACATATTTTCATTAATGTGTAGTTTCATGGGGTTGATATGACTGGCTAAAGAACATCAAAGAATCCAAAATTCACAACATCACGCAGATGTTATGATATATTCATTTTTTTTTTTGAATATCCAAATATACATACCTTTTTCAGACGGTCTTTTGGCCATGCTACAAATGTGCCCACGCCACCAATCAGACGCCACCGGATGTCTTCTTGGAAGAGCCTCATCTTCGTAATTGCAGCTTTATAATGGAAATCTTACGTAAACCTGCTTTCCAAGAGGAACACCATGACACATGGAACTTGATTCAGATCTTCGATTTTACATAAGCCTACTCGGCGCCTTCAAGTTTGTCGTTAAAAGATAGCATTCTTCTCCCATTAATCGATGAAGAACCGTAATGCATTGGAAAAATAGAGGACTAAAAAATAGAGAACAAGAGAATGCATTCGAATGGAATCACACTCACCATAGCTCACAGACATCGAATGGGATTGAAGGCGATCGAATAGGATTGAAGGACTGTAGATCTTGGGGCCTCGATAGTAGGAATGATCTTGGCGCCTGAAAGTAGGAATGATCTTGGGCGCCTCGATAGTAGGTGGCCGATTAGGTGGTAGTAGATTGCCACATATGCTTTTTGAAATTAATAATTAATTGTTCTTGAAATTGCACTAAAAAAGAAAAAACACAATTTAAATTTGTAAATGAGCTGACGGGTGTTAATTAAGGCGTATAAATTTAAAAGGACGCCAATTTGAATTTACGGTTGTAAATGGACGGCCAAGATTATGAACGATACATATAAGTTTAAACCAAAATCCCGGGCCTCATATTATCCGCGACTTGCAGTTCTATGGCGCCTAGAGGATCTCGCCGCCGCCGAGGCCGGTAGAGGTGGGCTTACAGCCCAAAGCACAAATCCCATGCCCGAGGTCGGGCCGAACAAGCGTAAAGCACAAATCCAACAAGCTCGTGTAATTGATCCGCTTTTGTTTCAGAATTGATTTTGCGGTCCCTTTTTTTGTTAGGGTTTTAGGATGTTTTTCTCAGAATAATATAGTTATTATCCAATAAGAAGCATGTGTCCTCTAATGTTTGAGTTCATATGTCCCAAAAATGTATGGAAACAAATGCTTAATGTGTACATGTTGGTTTTCTTTTAATGTCAGATGTGCCGCTTTGAAGCTTGTATACTTAGTGAACAAGATTCAAGAGCTAGTTGTGTTTTTTATAGTTAGTTGTGTCCTCTGATGAAGATTCAACTCTTTAAGTTGCATTTTTTATAGTTAGTTGTGTCCTGAGCATTTTGATTCGGACGAACGCCTCGGGCGCAGCTTTAATTAGGGCATTACATTGAGTTTTTATCTTCGTGTCATTTTTAAACGCCGCTAAGCGCCAGATTTGTTGCATTTTGACGGGACAAAACGCTACCGCCCCGACCCCAATAAACTAAATGAACTTTGTGGTATTCATTTTCAAATCGCGCCAAGCGCGTTTTTGTTGCATATATGTCGACAGCATTTATTTGAGCATAAAAAGATTAACCCATGTGCTGTAATTTAACAGGATCACAAAAGACAATCAAAAGAGGGAGGACCAAGCAAGGCGAGACCTCTACAGCCCAGAAAAAGCAAAGGACAGAAGAAGATGTTATCAAGCATGCACTGCAAAGATGTATTGACGTTAGAAGATACATCCGAATAATAAAGGCTCGTAGAACCTCCATGTCCAGAAGAAGATCTTATAGAGGGGTCAGAATGGTATGTGGAGATATTCAAAACTGGTGGGAAGACAGACCTCATATTCATGTCAAGGTTAAGAGAGACTGATCAAATGAAGAAGCAGGGAATTCTTATTACGTGAAGTATGTGACGCATTCTTTCTTTCGCTCGCGGCTAGTTGAAGTGGGCCAAAAACATAAGAAAAGCCTAAAGAAGATCAATCGATGCAAAGGCGAAGCTCTTTTAAAGAAACCTTTAAGATCGACGACATGGCCGATAACCTCTTCAAATTTATCGGACAGCCATACAGCCATTGACTCCTAGAAGAATATGCGAGGGGCTTACAGCTGTTCGACGAGCCATTAGCACGAGGCCCTCGGGCAGTGTCTACTTACAGGCAGTGAAGGACAAGGAAGAAGCTAGCTCTAGAAGCTGTGGAAACTACGTAAGTGACAACAGCCTTACAAGTGACGCATGACAAGGCCGTGCAGCTTGGAGGCAATGAGCAAATCAAGAAATATGCCGACAAGTATCCACGGGCCTCCCACACACACATCCAAATAACGGGACAAGCTTTTCAGTCCACTAAAGCTATTTATATCAGCAGAAGGTATGACAAGCAAAGACTCTTGGAGATATTAAACAAAGATGATCGAAAATCCGTGGCAGGTGCCAATGCCCGCAGATGTAGTGCCTTACGATACCGTAACAAAAAGGTAATCATCCGGAGCAAGCTGGAGGACTTCATCGAGAACCCGCACATACATTTTATGATAATAGATGGCCAAGATTCAATAGAGGCCCGTAAGATTCTCATCAAGAAGGCACAAAGATACCGGGAATCGCTTGTTCTATAAGTCAGATTCGTCGTAAACGCCGTTCCCCGAGCTGGTCAACAACACCGCTTTAACTAGCCAAATAAGCGCGACTCCTAAAATGACATGGGAAAAACTTTCTTATACAAAAGGTAATTCTCTTCCCACATTTTTATTTTTCAGATATAAATCAGCGCCAAGCAAGCGATTTCATAGTAGAAGGCAATTTCGGGCCAGCGCGATTTGCCTTCTCTAAATAGCAAAGGGTTCTCGATGGTAGACGCTTCCGGCCAATCAAATAAACAAACCGGGCGCTGGTTTTATATTAGAATACAAGTTGAGCCACGCCACGATTTCCCTAGCCCGAGGAGACATGGCTGCCCTTGAAGATAGCCGTTTCTTCTCAAAGTAGGCAAATCGCGCAAGGGCGCAATTTGTATTCTAATATGAAATCGCCAGCGCCGATTTGCTTATACGACTAGAACCATCTACTATTTCAAAACCCTTTGTTATTTAGAGAAGGCAAAACCGGCGCCGATTTGTTTTCTAATATGAAATCGCTGCGGGCGCCGATTTTGAACTAGAAGGATTGTTTGAATTCACGATTATAAAGCTAACGGTTATTCCTTGCGCCCCCTATATAGAGCAACTTCGCATGCTCGAACCGCTGGATTGAATATGGGAAGCCAATGCCTACGTGCATGAGGGCCCAAAAAAGCCGAATTCAAGTTGTCGGAAAGGACACTTAGTCAAACTATAATACAGACAAGACCAAGAGCACCGGATCAAAGAAAAAAAAAAAGGAGATGAAAAGGGTGATGTCCGCCAAGAACCAACTGTA
Source organism: Isoetes taiwanensis (assembly GCA_021234155.1). Classification (NCBI taxonomy): domain Eukaryota; kingdom Viridiplantae; phylum Streptophyta; class Lycopodiopsida; order Isoetales; family Isoetaceae; genus Isoetes; species Isoetes taiwanensis. The sequence continues at coordinate 571,664 of JAJEKV010000177.1, read as the reverse complement.
CCCAAGGATGCCTGCAAGATAGTTTTTGCTTCAGATCCCGCTTTGGGAGAAATGGAATGAATTTGGGACGCTTCACACGGAGAAGAAGTTGCCGATTCACAAGGAAGATTTCCTCCCGCTGACACATCAATTTTGATATCCATATAACAGAGATGAGGAAGGCCCGTGGATTGGAAGATCAAGAACTCATCTCAGTCCCGGATAGGTTAATCAAAAAGGAAATCCTTTACAAGAAAACCTCAAAGAACAAAGGCTATGGAATCCTTTGAAGATGCATGCGACGAAATGAAGAATATTAGAGTGCTCAAGAAGGCGCTTGGTGAGGAATTGCAAAGGCTTACATCGAGTGGTCATCATTCTGGAGTTAGGACTAATGCAAAAGTATAACGCTCCAACGACGCACCTAAAGAAGTATGTATTTTGGTCCAAGGACTTTGTCAAGCAGCCAGGTTGAAGAACGCTGTAAAGATCGCTGGGATTCACACAAAAGTTGCATCCGGACTTGAAACGAAAAGTCGCGTTGGTGAAGCGTAACCCTGAGATGGAATCCACATTTTTTATCAAGTGTCCACCGGTTTCAAGTGTGCCTTGCCGAAGTGGGTGAAGGTCCTCATGATATCACACTCTTCGCGGCTTGATAGCCCGAGGCGCCGATGGTCACCGAAGACTATAATACATTCTTCAACATATGCAAAGTGGTTGCACGACGTAAAATGAATTACACAATCGCCACTATATGTCCCTCCGACATGTCCTATGCATATGCTCTAAGTGCTGCAAATGACTTAGAATGCGGAAAGTCATAACGACAAAGCATCCTCATAGATGAAAACAAGGATGTTGACTTCAAAGACAAAGAAGTAAAATTTCTCATGTGCTTATTATTATGATAGCCATGATGGATGATAAGGAATATGAAAGGCTTAAGGGAAAAGCAGATGGAGAGAAACTAGCATGGCAAGTGTTATCGCTAGATGAACGATCCCGCGCGAAATGTCTTATATCCGAGCAAGAAGACAAGGGGAAGGCTGTCAAGGTCGTGGAAGAGTTAGAGGAGGAAGAGGAGGATGAGGAAGAAAACGAGGACTCCACCCAGCCTTGTGGGCCACATTAAGTATGAGCTCCTAACTTCACATAAGGGGAAGCTAAACAAGAACGGGTTCTCTATGGATCTTTCCCAAGATCTCATTGAAGCATTTTGTCCATTGGGAACAACTTGCCGGGAACTTCACGCTGGAGGTTACATCGGTAGAGAAGCTTTGAAGTTAGCAAGGAAATGCCGTGAGCCGCCTCCCGATGATCGAGCCGTAAATTTTTGGACCTCTTCTTTGAGAAAGTACTAGAGGAAGCCCCTAGGGGACCAATCTAAGAAGGTAAAAAACAAAGCTTCTAGCTCTAAGGCCTAAATACCTTCAGATTTGCTTAAGGAACGGAGATTCTCGAGACGTGCATTGCGCGGGCTCCAACTTCATGGATGACATGGACGAAAGGTGCAGATCTCCAAGTACCTATCGACATGCCTCGCGGAACATTCTTGGCCCCGAAAATATAGACCAAGATGACAATGCCAAGGATGATGATAATAACAATCTTGATGATGAAGCAGACTCCAAATCGATAACACTAGCCGTGTTAGCGAAAGAGTAATGAACTATCAAGCCGTAGTTCACACCGCATGCATCTCAACCGATGTGGTTGGTGCTTCTAGCAGACCGGAGGCAAGTCGTAATAAAGATGCAAGGGATGAAGAGAACACGGGAATGATGAAGACTAAAGGTATCGCGGACAATATTCCTTTTTTGATATCCATGCATTTTTCAAACTAGAAGTTTATAGAAATCGCTACCGGGCGCGATTTGGAGTTTCCTAGAGCATACTTTTGAATTATGTTGACATGCATCATTCATGAAATCGCTACCGGGCGCTGCTTTTTGTTTTCCATTTCTTTCATCTCATACGCTATTGTTCTCCTTACGTAAATGATTTGGCTTCCCCAAAAGTACCGGGTCTTTGATTTGAATGGTGTGTTATGTAGAACGCTACCTAAAGCAACGTTTGAAAAGTCATGGTATGCTTAACAACCATTTGAGACACGCACCAAATATGTTTACCCGCCGCCTTATCTCAAGGAGATGTTGGACCAGGCCTTCACTGTTTTCACAGCAATTTGGTCATCCATGGAGCATAGAAATATACAGGATGTTTTGAAAGTAGTGCCCGAAGCTAAATAGAAATTAAGGCCCATCCGGGATCAAAGCAAATGTGCTTCATTCACAAACCCTAAAGAACCGGCTGTGTAAAAAAAGATATTTGTGAAATGCTTGTGCAACATGATGGATGCCCTAGGTGTTGAGGATAAGGAAGGCATAATCATTGTGGATGATGACTTCTAAAGTGTTGCTTCAATCGGGCCATAGCCATTGAATCCGCCATCCTATCATCCTCAAGATTTTGACAAAGATGACTTCCCCGCTTCGCTTTGTTAGTGTCCCGCAAGAAATAGCTTCAGGAAAAACGGGCCGAAGAGATACACACACTATACCCACACCTTGATCGGACAGGGAAATTGACAGGAACTTGAGAAAATCGCCCTAGAAAGGGAACTTTTTGATATATATGTATATTGTGAAATACACTTTCCAAAAAGTTTTGAATATGAAATATACTTTATACCTAAAGGTTTTGAATATATATTGTGTTCTTTTATCAGCATTATTGGTTCTCAGGTAATGATTATTATTTTTTATATTATGTGTACGGTTTGTTATACTTGCAATAATTTGTAGGTATATACCGGCCAATAATTTTAGTGTGTATAAATAGGTATGCATGAAATAGCCCTCGAATCGGCTTCGGTCTCCGCCTTCTCCTTGTTATTATGGCACATTCTATTACCCGCAAGATGAACCATGCGGACCTCTCGCAGGTGCCGCGCGAAGCTAGAAATAGAACTTCGTGGATCGGCTTGATGTCGCTGCTATGAATCCGGTCCGCTTCTATCCCGATCCCTTTGATGTTGTAATCCATCTTATATGGAATCCAGAGCATGGTTTGTTCATGATCGATGTGATCTCGTGATCGCCGCATACCGAGGGACGCATGAATCGATTAGTTTTTGTAGTTTATGTTCTCTTGTAATGCGCTATTTATGCCAAGCAAATCGCGCCACGCCACGATTTGAACCACTAAAAATCTCTCGCTTTGTAGCAACTTGCTTGTTGTTATTTACTCAGAAAGCTTTACAATTTCATTGTTTAGATTTCGTTGTCGTCCGTGAATGTGCGTAATTAATAGGCAATTTCCTCGCTTTTTTCAACCGCCTACATTCTCGGTCATAATATGGGTCATTTGCATCGAATATTTGAATGCCTTTGCATTTTCACATAAAATGCATATTCCCAAAATTAAAATGAACACAAAGGTAAAAAGTGTGGTTAATTCAATATAATGGTCAATAAAATGCTTATATGGTAGCGATTTTGGAATAGACATAATCCCAATTTAATTGAATGATGGTTATCTAGTGGTTCATGTAATATTCATGACAAATTTCTTGTGGTGATGGACTATCCCATACCGCCACTTTTTTCGAAACTCATAGATACTTAGCTCACAATCCACTAAGGATTTATGACTAATAGCCCTTCTGAGACGAGCGAGGTCGGGTCCAATAGTGGAATCCACTCTATCTTTCCACTCGGGCTCCCATTCAAATGTAGTGCCAAAGACGAAGCTAAGGTGAGAACCATTATGAGGAAACCAACCGGCACCTCGGGCCTAGGTTCTCTCGATAATAACATTGGCGAGGGGGCCAGAGACCATAGGGTCCTTATCAATTGTTTATACCATTTTGGTTTCATCTTAATTCTTGTAGGCAGTTTGGCTCTTGCTGTAGAGCATTCGGCATCCCACCATGAGTTACACCTGCATCTCCTATCTTCCTCCTCTGCCTAGTGTATCCAAAACACCGCCCAGCCTTCTCTCTTTATGGTGTCCGCGGAGCGGGATAGAATCAACAAGCTAACTCCCCACCCGTGTGATGCTATCTAATGCCCGAGATAAGCGCCTCGAAAACCTTTCGCTTGCGGTGATCCAGTTGTTTCGTTAGATGCGCCATCTAAACATGAGATGCTTTAGATTCGGATCAAGACATCTATACCGCATCTAACGAAGATGCGTTTTGACCTTTTTTAATAAATTTTTTTTTTTAGCCCTACTCTTTTGGCCCGTTAGGTTTACCTCTGCCGCAAACACTAGCTCGATTTCGGCCATTTTAAGACCCGGATTTGGAAGTAACGGGGGATTTGCTTCCGGGCAGCATGCAAGGATGCTATTCAACCGTAGGAGAGCCCAAAATAGATCCTTTTTTGTCTGAAACAGGTACATTCCAAATGTGGAATCCGATTCCATCTAGGATCTATGCGGCCGGATTGGGTCTGCAAAGGATTTTGGATCTATGCTGCCGGATTGGGTCTGCAAAGGATTGGGTCTGCCGGATTGCGTCAGCTGAAGGAAAACACAGGTTTATATTGAGCTTTTCAGCTTTGTTCTTTTGATAAACAGAGCTCAACGTGTTCTATAACAGAACATAGAGAGCAACGAATTTTTTTACAACAGTAATAGCATAATTATATCAGAATTTCAGAAAAAGATGCCAAAAGAAGAGAATAAGTTGTGGAATGAAGTATGTTCTAATCATTCCAAGGCCATGGTCTAATGATCTATTTTGTTTTCGAGATATTGAGGTAGTTAACAATGGATCTGATGATCAAGGCAAGGCTGTTATAGATTTAGGAGAATTTTTACTTTTACATACAGACGCATCTTATCCGCATCTAAAAGTTTAGATGTTTCGATGCTTGCGATGCTTTAATCTACGCATCTGACGCATCTATCTTTAGATGCTTTTCGAGCACTGGTGTGATCTAATTTTAGCCTAGGTCTAAAACAGATGGATGCTCTTGTTTCATGCAGTTCTACCTTCAATTCAAAACATAGACTTATATGATCTGATTCTGGCACTTTGTCTTGGAATTCCAATCGTTTTAGTATGCTACTATCATCAGGTGATATGAGCAAGTAGTCTACAATATTTTCACCCATTGGTGTAATGCAAGTACTGGTATTTGTATGCTTGAATTTCTCTATTCCATTTATGATTTTCAGCCCACATGTGGTACCAAAATCTAGCAGCTAATCTCCCATGGCGTTTCTTATCTGATCCGTGGATTGACGTTTAAAGCTCCCATCGTCTTCTTTCAGTAGGAGTGGGTCACCTTCTTGCATGTAAGATACAGTCTGCATCCCTTTAGTTCTAGCATTAAAATCACCTACAATTAAGACTTCTCCCTTATCTTTGTACATTAGCACTTCTTTACTGAGATCGTGAAGCGGATTATCCCTGTCAATCCCTACTTGATTATAAACAGTCATGTTTAAAGGGGCATAATAGCAAGCTGCTACATACACAAGGTGATTTTCCAATTCTATTTGCAGCCACATGTGCTGTTTGAATTCATGCTCTGCCACAACTTTGATGCGATCAGCAATGTCCGTTCTAGCATATGCTGCTAGTCCACCATAACCTCGTCCCACACCATGCTCTTTTTCATTCCATACAAACCCTACTGTTATGAAACCTGGTATGTCCGGAAGAGGTCTCGTTTGATGCTCCCATGTTTCAAGAAAGAGAAGCACGTCTATTGTGCTCAGCATATCCATGTTTGCCACTATTTTCTCCTATGTTCCATGACAGCAGCCTCAAGGTCCCAATTCCCTATTCTTTCTTCCTTTTGGTTACTACTGCCTTCCCATTTCTATCCAGATATGCAACAAACCCCTCTGTTCTGGCATCTTTTACTTTTGCCCATTCTCTTTTCCTAACTTCTAACTGTGCAAGAGTTCGATCCATGTCTATCCATATTTTCTGACCTTTCAGTGCACCTCTATTTTGTAAAACCCTGTTTCAAGCTTCCTCTGTGCTGAATTTGACTAGAATTGGTCTATTATAGTTTGCTGGCTTACCAAGTCTTCTGCAGTAAATGGCTTGAGGCTCATGTAAATGCATGATCTCCTTAAAGAAATGTGCAATAACTTGGTTGGCATCTTCACCTTCCTGTTCTATCAGACCGAAGATTTTTAGATTTGTTGCTTTGGTTTGTTCTTCCAGTCTTTCCGCCGAGAGACGTTCATGGTGCAAATCCATTTGTGTTACATATGGAAGCTGGCAAGTGAAGTAACATACCCCGTGAAGGTCGCATATGTTTGCTATCACAAGGCACCCAAAAACAAAACTATTACGGGTTTTTTCCTTGGTTATACATAAAAAGTCGTTCAAAGAAACCAATGCATCTTTGTGGGTTGATATCATTAAAAACATTACATGGCTAAAGTATATGGTTTCTTCAGATGCTTTAATAAAGTGGCATTTTGACTAAGTAATTATCAATGGTTTAATTATGGTGCTCAATTATATGGTTTTCTAACATGTTTATTTGCCATTGTTTCATATCATGGTTCATGTGTATGGTTCGTAATATGATATAAGGTAGTGGTAATAAGACTCGTTTTAATATGGTGTTACGAATGTGGTTCTTAAAGTGTTATGATAAGTTTATATGGTTCTCATTGTGTTAAAAGTGACAGAAGCTGCACGTGTTTAATGGTCTAAAACCTTTCCATATAGGTAAAACCTTTCCTTTTGTGCATGCAAACCATATAGGGTTTTTAGTAAAACGCTACCCATTTTGTGCGTGCAAAACATCTAGGGTTTATAGTAGAATGCTACCCATTTCGTAAATGCAAATCATATAGGGTTTTTAGTGGAATGCATATAGGGTTTTTAGTGGAATGCTAGTGTGGTTAAAGTTAGAGAGCACTAGTGATTTATTGACCAAAGCATTTTAAGTTAATTTATTAATACAATATCACTTTTTCTCTCATAGCATGATGTGGTTCTTGTGCTAGCTATGCAGGGGGTTCATAGTGCAAGCTGTTTCTAGTTAACATATTAAAGCATGAATAGTCTTTACTATTGGTAATTACCAGAAAAATGAATAGCCTTTACTATCGGTAATTACAGGAAATTTTTTCGGATGTGACAACAAATGGAAATAAATAAAAGGAGCTCCAAGGATTCGAACCTTGGTTAAACCATTATCCACACTTATTCAAATGGATAAATAGAGCCTAAGAAGCCACTTCAAAAATCACTTTCAGCTTTCAACCTTTCCAGCAAATATTAAAAAAACTACTATGTTACTTCAATCTGAAACTAACTACTACCAGAAATCCAATTTCAGTTTTCACCATTCGTGAAACTCTGAATCCCATAACTTGCATCCACTGCCCCTAAGTCCAACTAAAATCCTACTATAAGGAAACAAGGGCAAGATCACAGGTACAACAATGTGAAAGAAAGATAATGATCTCTTTACTGTGCCACAGCTTATTGACACACAACAGCTAAATATATAAAGGGAGGGATTTGATAACAATTATTGCTAAGTTAAAAGGAAAAAATTGGTCGTATAAATATCATGATCCATCCATTTGATTCCAGGAATAGACTCCATTACTGATTCTGCAAATATTATAACTGCTTCTCCAAATGAATCTAACACCAGCAAACTTCAATATCAGACTCCTAAATAATTCTGCCAATATATTGACACTGAAAGAACATAGCATCAAGCCTCCAATGAAACATAACAACCTTATTAGACATTTAGCATATAATCTAATGTAGAGCAATAAACATAATTGAGCAATAATGTTCTTGTAGTGCAGAAAATCCAGAGTTTAACATTCAGCAAAATAGTAGTAACTAGTTATGGTGCCCGGCGTTGCCGGGCTTTACTACAATTTGAAATAGTGGTCGTTTGATTGTTGGCTACTGCAAAGATTGAAGGTATTTGTGGGGGTGTCAGTGGTATATTTTGTGTTGATTTGCTGTGCAATAGAAATGTCAATGCATTGACTTTGGGGTACTCAAGGCCTTGTTATTAAATTTGAATACCCATGTGTTGTTATTAATCGGATGGTTGTCCTATGTCTTGTTAAAATGTACCCGCACCATGATGGTCGTGGTCCACCTTTATATTAGATGTCATTGTTCATATAACCCCATGGGTTGTCTTTCATGATGCATTCTTATGATATCTCAACCAAGCCATGATTGAGCTTTGGTTGTTGGCCCTGCATATGTTGGATGTCTCTAGTTGTTCGTCTTCTTCGATGTGGTAGATTAATTTTCTCATTTTATTCTATAGGGTAATTAGGCATTTATTGCATATACAATAGGGAAAAAAAGTTTATTTTCTGGATTAGGTCTTGTTTCTCAGCTTAAAATCTTTTTTATTTCTTTGAACTCGTGCACCAACTTAGTGCCCCCTTTTTTTTAGCTTTTAAAATCGTGGTAGATGCTTCCATAAGCAATTGGAAAATAATCTACCTTGTTTAACGTTTGAAGCAAAGACAAATTAAGGAGCTCCCATCAACTTGAATAGTATGAAAGGCCGTTAGAAAATCTCACTTAGACAACTTACACAACGGCAAAAGGATACATAATAAATATTGCTACAATTTGGATGGCAATGCTTGTTAGTTGCAAGAATTGTACTATTGCATTTTGATAGTTTATATAAGACCATAATATCCAAGAGGTATGCTTACTCCCCTAGAGGCCATCTTACAGACATAGACATTCTGGGATAAGGTGATGGATATATTACAGCATTTTCAAAAAAACATGGATACAAAGGGAAACACAAATAAAAAGACAAAAAATGTGCATCGCATGGTTTCTTCTTGTATTAATATGACTTGGCATTGCTTTTTTGTTTAGATATCCTATGAGATGCATAATCCCGTAAAATGCTCTCATATATACAAATATTTTAGACTGAGGACATACTGTACATTTGCAATGCCCAAACCAACACTGCCTTCGAGTTTTATGCTCATAAGCTGGTTGACTGCAGCAGCAAATTCAAGGGGTAACATCCCTTCTACAGCTTCTCAGGATCTATTCCCCTTTGTTGAAAATTTGATCCTTGCTAATATTTAATGTCGTTGCTATTTTGAGAAAAAAATATAGGGATAGGTATTTGCTGGACAGCATCATCATCCACAATAAGAATCGAATCACATTGAGAAACGTTCCTAGCATTATGGGCTGATAGTTATACCTGTACCAAATCTCTAACAATTCATGTGACTTTCCAGCAGAAAAACCCTTGCTGACTATTCTATTTCTACTGTTCTTGTCCACATCAATCATCTTAGTTCACACAAATTGGATCTTTGCAAATATTCAGTGACCTTAGAGAACATGGAAGCCTGCGCAATGCACAAAAGATAGATAAGGATCCATAGGAGATTAAATTCCTTCTTTGCAACCATACAAAGGCAAATCATTCAAAAGCTTTTAGCATCTTCTAACATGTAAATATTGCAAGGAGTATTCCTCCCCTTGTAAATCAATAACAACTGCACAACCTTCTAGACTTCGAGGAATTCCATGGCTAACATTCCACTATGTATCAAAGAGTATAGGTGGTTCTAAGAACAGAAGATCATCCTAAATATAATTATGTGCAATTCTGAATAAGCTTGTACAAAATTATCTGAAAAACTTCAAATGAACAGCAAAGTATGCCACAAAAGAGAACATGAAATAATATTTGCACCTGTGGTAAAGACATTCTCAAGTCTAATTTACATAGTTTGTCAAAGAGATCCCTCTGCAAAGCACTAATAGACATTCTTTAGGACATCCTTTACATTTCTGCAAATGCGAGCTGACTGGAACTCGGTGATAAGAACCATAGTCTCATTGTGCCCCTGGCAAAAGTGTAAGAAAGAATTTACGTTCATCTTCCAGAAACAAAGATAGCATCAAATGTCTATATAAATCAATAATCTGAATAAACTTTGCAAGCTGAAAAGCATTGACCACATCTTGTGAAATATCATTTATGCTTTTGCAAACATTCCATGCTGAAAACACTAAGCTAGGACTCATAAAGTACACTAAGCTAGAACAAAAAAAATGATGTTTTGCACCAAGTTATTGTTCTATGTAACTACAACAGTAAAGCTTACACCAAACGTGAAGCAAATTGCCTCGAAAACAAAGGGAGAATACATCTTTCAGCATGCTTGACCCAGTGATCTAATAAATGAGAAACTTAACATACATGTTCGCTGTTCTAACTATTTTGCCCACATGGTAATTACATATACAAATGTAATAATGACAAAATGTGTATTTGTAACTAACAATTACATTCATATAAGCTTAAATCTCTTCCTCCACCTGCATAATCAGGCTAAAAAGCAGTATATGAGACCATATACCTGAGATCCAGCAAACTTAAAGAGCTCTAATGGATGTCAAGACTTCTAGGGCATTTTAGTTCCTCTGCAAAAACAATATAGCTAGAACAATAATTATATGAAAGAGCATGCCAGACATATTGAAGATTATTCCACGATCGCATATACATAAGGTCAAAATCAAAATGTCTTTTTCAAATGGCAAGTGACGCCATGCTGCTATAACTGAAAGATATGTTCCAAACATGGAAAATGGTGAAAGGTATATAAAAGATACCAAGATCAATGTAGCCCCTAAGCATATATGCAGTTCGAACTCCCAATCCCTTTGTGCTTGATCTTTATTCCTGCACCTGAAACTGTCAGCAAGGAAGTCAATAGCAGCAGTACCAACTTTCCCTAAATTAAAGAAGCACTGCTCAGACTCAAGCAGAAGCATTTCAAGCTGTAAACACGAAGCAAAACATTAGAGGCACATCATACATCACTGAAATAGCTTTTTAAGTTACTGGATTATGAGGGCAATGATCTGTAAAAGTAGAAAGCACATCATAAAAAGAAATATTACCCTAGATTGACCTGCATTTAATCAACTTGGTATAAATCTTATCTTTTACCTTTGCATATCTGCATGTTCCTAAGGTTGCAGAAATGTAAAACTTGTACAAAATCCGCAAAAAATGTTGAAAAAACTCATGCACCTACATCAACCCTTGTCTTAATGGGTTTCAACTTCAAGCCTAAACTTTCAGAGGATAATAACTCAGCAAGAATGCATGGCAGACTCAGAGGGCTAGTAGGAGATGAATTTTCTGATAGGTCTGATTGAGGTGGCCGATAAAAGGGATAACATTAAAAAGTACTCCAGTGGAATCAACATAGAAAGTGGTTGCTCTTCTGTCGCCAAAGAACCAAACGAAAGTTTAAAATATACATAAGTGTACAGAAAGAGGTACTTGATATGCACAGAATATATATTCCTACCTCAACAATGGCACTATATTGTGTACCCATAAAAGAGACATATGAACTGCCTCATCATAAAATGGAGAGTGCTCACCCACAAAGATCAAGGTACGACATCTCAAGTATTTTAATTCTTGGCTCAAGTCCTTGCGTCTGTTTACACAAAAAGATGTATATTAAAACTCTTAAGCATTGAATGCTAGTAGACAAACACGAAAACCTTCACTTACTGATGCAAGGCCTGAAGAAACCTCATTACGTTCCTACTCTGCCTCTCATCTAGAACCTGAAAATTTGACAACAAACATGAGAAATACAGTTCCATACATGCACAATTTATGTTACTGGTAAGCTAGCAGACCTTGTTGTAAGTTGGAAGTACATCTGACTTTGGAGTCTCAGAACCCAAAATTTCCTAACAACATAAAAGACGTCAATGTTGGCAAAGATAGGATCCTCATGAAACCAAAAAATTATCGTAGTCATTATTTGAAATATCTATGTAGCAAATTCTCCCTTACAAAGTTGGAGATGCCCCAAGAAAACTAATCATGGCCTGAAGAAAAAGAGTATTAAAGATTGCAATGTCATGAACTGGAACCAATGGGATAAGGAACTAACCTTGTTATAAATCCATTCCGTCCAGGTAGGGCTTTTACAAATGGGAGATACTAAGATGAGTCCATGGACTCGTTCTCTATACTTTAACTGCATATGCAAGAAACGGGCCAGGTCAAACAAATGCAAGGGGTTTCTCAGAACACTGAGTTTTTAGCAAATCAAAAAAATTTCCAGGTGCCTATGAAAACGTACCATAGAAGCAGGAAAATTGACATCGTCTAAGAAAATATGAACCGAACCCCGCCATACCATGCCAAATTCACCAAAACAATTACAACGGGCGGATTCTGGATCCATCCCAAGCCACCTGCGAAGCGCTTAGATATGCTTGCATCCACCGAAGCTTTATGCAAGAACTGGAAGTTGAAGCTTTATTCCAAACATTTTAGAATTAGTAGATGGAGCTCGATTGTCCACAAACTTGAAATGCATAGCTCTGTTCTGGCCGACATGCCCTAACATCCGGACGATGCCCAAAGCTAACCCCACATGCCTTCAAAGATGTGGCATCCATACCGTGGAGGGCTGGCCACAAGAGAATTCTATTGAAAAACGTTAACGAGAGAAATGTCGAGCGGGAAGAAAGTGCCGAATAGCTATGGCTATGGCGGTGGAGCTGCACAATCATCCTACCGCATATCCATGCCGGATTGAAAGGGTATGCATGCCGAAATGGAAAGTGTTGAAAGGGGCAAAATCGAGAAATAATACCCCTAAATTCATAGGACAAAAAATTATCTCGATTTTTGGAGATCTGATTTTTTTTTCGGCGACTAAACCCCTCAAAATCATAGGAAATCAAGTTAAAAAAAATTCCAAAAAAGTATTTGGCCAGACCGGAAAAACCGAATTTAAAAGATAGATATAATATAATGTAGAACCAGGCTAGATGTTGTAACAAGATGGCTAATGAGGAGGGCCTAGTCTAGCTAAAAGGGTAAAGGAAAATATAAGAAATACCACAATGAGCTAGCAGGCAAAATCCACAGCATCGGCCGTCAAAGGAACTAAACTTTGTTTATAAGCTGGCAACGATCACCAAACTGTTTTTTTTTATAGATGATATCTTTGGACTTGAAAGAAGATGCTTCATACCCCCGTGGGTCCACGAACAAAAACATGTTGAAAGCATATAGGCCGACTTTTTCTTGATAAATTGCAATAAAAAGGGGGAAAAATAGAAACGTTTTGTAACCTGTGATGTTTATGTCATGATCGTTCAAGCTCCATCCTATATTGCTACTAAGTCAGATCAGCCTGATAACGCCAGAGCTCGCATGTCCTTCGGCTGGTTTCGCATTTGGTAGCAGTTGAAATGAAGAAGCATCTTCTAAACCTACAAAACAGTTGAGGAAGTGAGCAATTGCACCCCCCACATCCTGATCTAGAGCTTCACGGAGTACACCTTTAAAAAACAGTAAATCCCTGATTAACATACTATTTGCAAATACATCATAACCAGCATTATGTATTGAATGTCAAAATAGAATTGTCTTACTAAGCTCAATTCGAAATTTACCTTTAAAACATGCTTTGCTGATCGAACAACCATTTCAACAACACAGAGAGTCCATATATGAGGCAACTGTTTTTGCCAAAGATATCAACTCCGATAGGAATATTTAGTAGTGCAGTTACAGTTAGCATATGACATGACTCTCAATGAAGGAACCAATACTACGCTCACACCTTTCCAAGATATCTGACATTGATTTCATGTGCATGAAGAGCTTCCGTTAGTGTTTGACTGTCCATTGGTGACACCTCCAAACTGCTTAGGTCTTGAACAAACTTTGGCAGAACAGTATCCATCAAATAATTACTTGCCTTTCTTACTAATGCCACATCTGCGGATACCTCCTGCAGGAATATAAGATAAACACAGAATAATGTTATACTCTTAACAGGCATATGAAACAGAGCTTTAAGTCTGGAATTATAGATAAATCATAACCAAAAATTTGAAACTTGATAAGCATAGATGAATGAATGTGCATAGAACAAGAAAAATACCTCGGGATCACCAGTTACATTAAAATCAGTAAAAGGCTAGAGGAGTTCGCCACTTGGTTCGTGAAATTTCTTATAACTCCATGGAAAATTTCCTACACTAACAAAACCTGCTTAAGACGTTTTTCCAGCCTACAATTGCTACAAAAACGAAACATAAATGCAATTTTACCAGATAAAACATTTAGAAATACTCGGCCCCTCCCTCCTTAAATCTTCAAAAAATAGTTGATTGCAGCAGCTACAAGAGGAGCAAAAAGGCCGGCTTTCTCGAACCGCCAATCGCATATATGAATCTTAAAAAGAATGGCGATTGGTCGAACCTAAACCTAACGTAAAGGTTTATCTTTTTAATTTTGTTCTGTTTTATTCATCGAAAATAAGTTAAATATTTCACTATAAAAATGGATTCGACAAATAAAATAGGTTTGTTTATAACCCACTGATTTTCTTTTTCATGGCTAAAATTCATACCACCCCAGATCCATCTAAATTGTTGCCAGTTCGCCATAGCTAGAAGAGGAGAAAGGCAACAAAAGAAATGTTTGTCACATCTAAATTGTTGCCAGTTCGCCATAGCTAGAAGAGGAGAAAGGCAACAAAAGAAATGTTTGTCACTAAAGAGGGGACATGTTTAGATCCAAAAAATACCAAGATGGGAAAGCTTACTAGTTTGTTAAAGCTAGGCAGACCCTTGCTAGATGTGTTGATTCATAACTATGAAGGAAGGAAAAAATGGAGCCTAGAGATAGCCATGACCAAAGCTCAAATTTGTAATGACGCATAAAGCAAGTAGTTGTGGCAAGAGTTGCAAATGTTAGATCAAACTGTTGAGGGAGGAAAAGGAGAGGCTAGAACCCATTGTACAGTGTCGAATATTTTCTGAAACTTAAGCCACACAAATGTAAGTATCCACAGTGATGAGAATGAGTTCAAAATGGTGAGAAAGACTGAAGAAGCAATCACATTTACTTGTCCAAGATTTGTCCATCACCATAATTTGTCACTCGCCCTCTAAGCTTTTGTCCACAAAATACACACTAAGAGTTTGCCATAAATGGAACCAAATAGTGAGATTAATGTAGACGTAGTACAACGATACCATCTATTTTTGTGAACAAAAACCTTAATTTGATAGCATGCTGAAATCCGATGCCATGGTACATCGCATGATCTCGTATCATGGGTGTGTTCCCCCTTTTTACCCATGGCCATGGCCATGCAGAGCTTCAGAACAACATGCAAATGCCCAAGGGAAAAGGGGAGATTGCGTGGTCATGCAAGAAAGCCAAGAGGATCATCGTCACTGGAACTATAGACTTCCGCTGGTCTCAAAGCTTTGGCTACCATGGCTATGGTGTGAAAGGAGCCCTAACAGTACTCATGTTGTGACAGTCTTCTGCATTTTTCTAGCTGGATGAAACGTATTTTGCAGAAAAAGAAGTAGTGCTCAAGTGTGAGATTCTAACAATTTGTATGTGTTGTTAGTAAGGTCAGAAATAGTGTTAAATGGCATTAGCAATTATTACCCTTTAAAATATTATACAGAAGTAAATTACTTTTCGGGTAGGACAATGATTGAATAAATGATGTGACTAAATATTCTTTGTGACTTGGAAAAGGAATTAGTAACAAGAATGACACATTTGGTGTTCTTGTTGTTGAGCAGTTTACTTTATGTGAAACATTTCGGGGAAGGGGGCAAGGTGCATTGAGTACACTAAGAAGCAAGATGGCCTTGATTTGGAGCATCACCTTGGAAAAGTGGTAAGCCTCAACATATTTGGATTTGCAATAACTTTTCGTAGGTGCCACTTGATATAGGAGGATTAAGTGTCATAGGTGGCAAGGGATGTGGACCACCCATTTGGGGAGGGCCTTAGAAACATTTATGTTAGAAAAAAAGCATAGTGCCCTCCCTCTAGTACCCTGATGCATCTAGGACTGTAGTGAACGAGCGAACGAAGCTTCTTTGTACTTGTTTCATTTATTTGTATCTTGGGGTGGAGATTTGTCATTTTCAGCTTGTCATGTTATGATTACTTGCTTCAAATGGTTTATGGAGCTATGTTATTTCTTGTTCATGCATAGGTTCATAATGCAGAATCATTATATTCTCATTTATAAGTGAACTTTTACAAAGCCCTATAGCAGGTAGACACCTCTTGAACATGTTTGAAGAAGAGGTAGCTACAAAGCCCATTTGTAGTCAGATATGTAGGTGACTTCTTACGGTTGTAGCTTGATGAAAGTTTCCCAGACTAACATTTGAAGAGAAGCATCAGCCTCAATATCTATAGTCGTCTGACAGCAGTTAATTATGACATTTGTTTTTTGGGTGCCTTACGAGAAACCACTATGAATAGTCACACCATTTTAGGTGAGAACTATGAATATCACTATGATAATTAAGTCGGTATTGAAAACCATGTTACAAACCACAACCATTTTATAACATGTAGTGTTATAATAGAAAACTAGCATGAGTAACCTGTCAGGCATTTAAATTGGTATAAAACCATGCTATAAACTATTTCACCTTCTCTAAACTATGCGACAATAGAAAACCAACATAAACAACCATTGCCATATTAAACAAATGGTGTTGAAAACCATGCCACAACGCATTGTAGATTTAATAAACCATGCTATGTTAGAAAACCAACATGAATCACCACCATTGATGCTAGAAACAATGTAATAAACCAATATTAGTTTTAATAAACCATGCTATAACATAAAATCAACATGAATAACCACATACTAGTTATGAAAACCACTATGTTATGTGGTTCTTTTTAGGAATAATTTTTTTAGCATAAAAAACCACATCTATAGTGGTTTTTTAGTGGTTTATCATAACGGTTAAACTTTTGGGTGCCTTGTGTATGTCCATAGGGGGTAGTCGAACGTGAAGCACATGCTATATTTCGTCGCGAGTTCTACAATGACACACGCACACAATATTCCATTTTGGATTGGGAATTGGACTTGGCAAGCTTCACAGACAATTACCAACAGCTCCAGCAAATAGCAAAAGTACATTGATGCTATTCAAGAGTATAGACGGAGTGGATGCAATACAATTCACTTCCATCAATTCTATAGATCAACATTGTATATTTTTCCATTAGACCTATTTGGTTTCATGGATATTATGAAATATCATCCAGTCATATAACTTAAATAAGAAAACGCATTGTGCAGATCCAATGGTAATGTTGGTCCAAAGATTATATATATTCTCTTCATATACATATATATAGCAAAAACATTTGCATCAGCCAAAATGATAATTGCATGCAATGTGTTACATCTTTATGAATTATGTGTTGAAAGTTCATACTCAAGACGGCTATTAGCCAAAGAAAAACATCTGGTCTTCAGCAAGTATAAGGTTTCCCCTAAAGAATAGGATAGCAAGATCTAGTGGTTCATGTAATATTCATGACAAATTTCTTGTGGTGATGGACTATCCCATACTCGCCACTTTTTTTGAAACTCATAGATACTTAGCTCACAATCCACTAAGGATTTATGACTAATAGCCCTTCTGAGACGAGCGAGGTCGGGTCCAATAGTGGAATCCACTATATCTTCCCACTGGGGCTCCCATTCAAATGTAGTGCCAGCACAGAAGCTAAGGTGAGAACCATTATGAGGAAACCAACCGGCACCTCGGTCTAGGTTCTCTGCGATAACATTGGCGGGGGGCCAGAGACCATAGGGGTGCAAGGTCGACAATAAACCCCACTGAAGTTACCAGTAGAGTTCATGGAAACTATAGGGACATCCCACCTTCCAAGGGGCCAGCCAAAGGCCCTATGGCTTAAGATACAAAAAGGGAAGGTCTCAGGATATGAAGTGACATTGACATATTCCATTTGCCTCAATAACACCCATTCAGAGTGCAAATTTCTGAATCCCTTCTCATGCAACCTTGGGAGAACACTCAACCTCTGCAGGATCAGTGCAGAACTTTCCCTATCGCCGATCCCGAGCCGATCGTTCAATCCAGAAAATGATGATCCTAAAGGCACTGTGTAGTAGCTTTTGTTGAAATGATGAATGGGTTGCAATGGACCTGTCCAGTATGCATCAACCCTCATTCTGATTATCCAGTCGTAATGGAAATTATGAAGTTCTTCATGATTGCTTATCATCTGCCAACATCCCTCTATCAGATTCATATACTGAAGCAATCCCTGTGTGAAAATGGTGTTAAAACAGGTCAGATGTGTAGGTTAATGTATTTACTGAAATGTGCAATTTTTATGTATTAAAATGGTGTTAAAACAGATCAGATTTCTAGGTTAATGTATTAACTGAAATATGCAATTTTTAGCTATTAACTAAGTTACGAAAAATAGAAAATAAAACAAAAAAAAATCCCTGGTCACTCACTTGCCTGCCCTTGGGAGATCCGACGGGGTTGAGAAGCTCTTCATACAATCCACCTTCTTTGAATTCAACAGGCTTGAAGATCCGAGCACTGATAAATTTGTAGTCACCAGCCATTATGAAGAACTTGTAAGTATCTGGATCTAAGGGAGAATGCAGAAAGAGATCAGCATCTCTGTACTGGTCGAGCACGTATTTCTTCAGGGTTGGACCTGTGATCTCGAAGTGTCTGGCTCCCCCAGCGAGGCAGATTGCAATCCGAGGCGCCTGCACCTATACATCAAACCAATCTTAATTTAATCCATGCTACTGAATTGAATTGAATTGAACTTTTAAATGGATCCAAGTTGCTTATACTTGTTCCCCTGATATGGTCTGGATAAATGAGGACGAGTGTGCTTGCTGCTGCGGTCCTGAGATGAAGTAAACAATCGACATTGCAGCTACTGTGAGGAAGAACACAGTTGGGATAGCATATGAACCCAAAGACAATCTGGAAAAATTCTGCTTCATCTCTGTTGGACTGGCATATGAACCCCAACACAACAATTTGGACTTACTCTGCTTCATCATCTCTATAGCTCTGGAGGAGAGCTTCCTACTCTCCATAGCTTACTTGGTCTCTCTGCACTATACCAGTCTCAAAATGAACGAAAATTCTATGGAATTTTTTCTTACCGACGAGTGAAGGGATTGTTGTACCGGTCTGAGAATGAATGAAAATTCTTACTCTCTTGTTGGTAGCGTGGTTACGTTTTTCTTGGAGTTGGGCAGAAAAAATAACGAGGGAGAATTTTGTGAAGTGTGGAGGCATGATTTGTGCAAACAAAGAGGCTTTTTCCATCACTTGGTTTGACTAAATGGATCGAAAGGAGTAGAAAAAACGTTCTAGCTACGTCATCCAAATTATATCCCTCGATCCAAATGAGAATGTGATAAAGAAAGTCTTGCTGGTGCCATCTGTGCTTCTTTACCCTCTACCCATATCCCTGCTTTTGTAACGTCTTCTTTAATCCTAACTAAACTTAAGTTTAAATCAATGTCTCAATGCGCTCAATTCAATATGTTATGTTTGCACATACTGACAAATTCCACTTCGGGGGATAGTTTTCTAAAATAACGTAAAAGTAGTATGCCGTAAACTGCAGTTTTGTGAAAATTCCTGGAATATTCCTTGTTTCTTTTCATTTTATACATTTTTGGTGGCGCCGCCTACACTGCCGCCGTAGCAGAGCTTCCCATCTTGTTCGAGCTTCCCATCTTATTTGCGAGCGCCATAGCCGATGTTCGAGCGCCATAGACGATGTTCTCATAGCAGCGCTTCCCATAGCAAACCTTCCCACAGAGTCCCAGAGCTTCTCATAGCAGAGCTTCCCATAGACGTCAAGGTAAGTGGGTCTGCCTTCCGGCAGTTTCTTGATTCATTCTTCTCAAGAATGGCAAATGGGTTCAACAAACCTGTAGAATCCGGTTAGAAGCTTACCTTGACGTCGTAGAACGGAATGGGGTCAGCCATTCTTGCTTCCCCGATCCGGCCGCGAATCACACGGCGCCCCGGATTCTCGGTCGGGGAAGCAAGAATGGCTTCCCCCATTCCGTTCTACATCACATCTTGCTTGTTTGCGGCAGAGCATTTGTTGGCTGGCCGGCAGAGTTGTGCGAAGGTCCCTTGCGTTTTGCAAAGATCCCCTGTTCTTGAGCTATCAGAGCCGAGCAACACATATGAGCTTGTTCTTGAACTTGCAGACCCGGCAGAGCAAACAGGGGCGGATCTTATCTTTCAGCACAAGCAGGGGAAATAGGGGATGCAAAAGGCATAAGCAGCCTAAATTTAATCGAGTAGGGCGGCCGATAAGGCGCATTTGCAAGCTACTGCTCTGATATTCGACTCAAATCCCCTATTTGTGTGAAGATCTAATGTTTGAGCCAAACCCCTCTTCTTGAGCTTGCAGATCCCGTTTCCTTTTGCAGCAAAGAAGCTTCAATATGAATAACAGAAGCTAACTAACAGATTCTGCCCCTTCATTAGTGATTTCAAATGAAAACTGCCCCTTCTTCAACGATTGTAGAGATTGAAGTACCAAGAAAACACCCAAAATCGCAAAAAACACCAAGAAACACGCCAGATCCAAGAACGGAATTTTCGCAAAACTGACCGCTCATGGCGCCACCACCTTCTGGTTTATGGCCGGAAATCCATCAATCAGGCCGGTTAGCTAGCACATAAATGGCACTTCTACAAGGAGTAGGGTTCAAAAAATATTTGAGGTATAACGAGAAAATTTGCCTGTGTATGTTATGTATACCGGACAATATATATGAGTCAACTTTTCATGGCAGTAAGTGTGAGTAAGGTCCTAATTGGCAGTAGGTGGCAGTAAACTCCTCATAGATTGGCAAATGAATGCTGAGTAACATAGACATTCATATGTATGATGCTTTGGAATTTGCAGTAGCTGTGAGTCAGCTTCTCATGGGTGAAACTTTAGAATTGGTAGTAGGTGTGAGTAAGCTCCCAATGGGTAATAATTTGAAATCGATAGTAAGTGTTGATAATAGGTGTGGGTAAGCTCCACATGGATGATACTTTGAAATTGTGGTAGATGTGACTTAGCTCCTCATGCATGATACTTTTGATGTTAAGTAACATGGATATGGACATTGAGCCACATGCATGATACTTTGGAATTAGTAGTAGGTGCGAGTCAGCTCCTCATGTGTGATACTTTGGAATTGGCAGTGAGTCAGCTTCTCATGAATAGTCAGTGTGAGTAAGTAAGTCCGTCCACCACCTTTGACGACTGAGATGGATAGTCAATGTGAGTAAGTAAGTCCATCCACCCCCTTTGAGGACTGAGGAGGCGCGATCTCGAGCCTCCGTGGCCTCCATCCATCTGAGCGAGGAAGCTTTGAAAACTTTGTTGTTGTGTGGGGGTTTCGAACCCCAGTCCGTGCCCTCCAAACCCTCCATTCTTATCACTAGGCCAAGCATTGAGTTGTTGAAAGAAATAGAAGTTCACATATAGTTAAGAGTGGGATTTGATCAATTCAAGGATGTTGTAGGATGTTCTAGATAGCTCTAGAATCTTCTAGAATATTTTGGAATGAGCTAGATGCTCATGGGTAGCAGCTCAATCAACTCAACCTAGAAATAGAAAGTCTTGTAGAAACTTTGTAAAGAGCCAAAATAGAATGTTTTGGATTGTATAATGTTCTACATGCTCAAATGTTCATGAGTAAGCATCAGTCCCAACGTGGCGAACAATGGGTACACGAGAGTCGAAGTCGTTTTACTGAACCAAGAAGGATCGGATGATGGAGCAAGGCTTCGACTTCTAGGAAAGAACCGCGTAGACAGAACTGTACTCCAAACTGATACAGGTTGAACAAGAAGAGTATACTAAGGCGCTTGGGAGAACCAGGTTAAGGAATTCGGCAAAATGGTCCTGTAACTTCTGGATAAGGGGTGCTCTCCTATCGTGGGTGATGAGTAAGCGACGCCTACAAGGGGGTAGCGACTGTTTATTAAAAGCACAGAACTCTGCTAAGCAATAACACAATGTATAGAGTCTGACACCTGCCCGGTACTGGAAGGTGAAAAGGAGAAGAGTAAGCTTTGAACGGAAGCCCCAATAAACGACGACAGTAACTCTAGCTGTCCTAAGGTAGCAAAATTCCTTGTCCTGAATTGTGCAAGTGACTTGTGCAAATCCTTGTGAAGTAAGATCCATGTGAAGAAATGGTTTAAGTTTTTGTGGGAGTTGTTGTATCTATGAAGAACTCTGTGCATACAGTGACAGTGGGAGTGTTAAGAGTGTGTCACCTGTATGCACATGTGGCGATCCTACTGATGTAGGCGGATCAATGATGTGGCGATCTGTAGAGTCCTGTCTGTTGTCTGAGTCGTGTCTCTTCGTATTAGCCGTGTCTTTTAGGTAACTATATATTTATGTAACTGCGGTGGGCAGAATTCCCAACCAATTCAATATATTTGTAATGTGATTCCGATATCATTAGACACATCTTTTAAGAATATGTTTGCCCTCATAAATGTTCAAAATTTTGGGCCTCCTTGATGGGGGGATCGAAAAAGTGGGGATTAGGCTCGAGGATTACCAAGTTCGTATTTTCCGGTTGATGTTTTTGCACGCCGAGAAAAAAATGGCAGCACAAGCAGAATTTTTATGTAAAATCCGGTATATTTCAACTTTAGTAAAAAGTAACACACATGAGGAACTGGCTTACACCTACTACAACTTCAAAGTATTATCTATGTGGAGCTTATACACACCTACTACCAGTACCTATTACCATTGGGGGCATACTCACACCTACTACCGATTTCAAAGTCTCACCCATGAGAAGCTGACTCACACCTACTGCCAATTCCAAAGTATCACACATGAGGAAAGTGTCATCCATGTGGCTCAACATCTACGTCGATGTTACTCAACATCCATTTGGCAATCTATGAGAAGCTTACTGCCACCTACTACCAATTCTAAAGAATCACATGTTGAGGAGTCATACCTACTACCCATGAGTAGATAACTCACACTTACTACCAGTTCCAAAGGATCACCTATGAGGAGCTTACTCATACGTACTATCATTTTAGAAGTTTCAATAACTTTTTATATTTAGACAGAGGTGCTTAGCCTCAGCATTTGGAACATTCTAGAGCATTCTATTTTGGCTCTTTCAGAAGTTTCAAAAAAACTTCTTACTTTAGATTGAGGTGCTTACCCATGAGCATCTTGACCATTCCAAAACATTCTAGAAGATTCTAGTAGATTCTAGAGCCATCTACAACATTCTAGAACACACATGAGGAGCTGACTCATATTTACTACCATTGGGAGCTTACTCACGCCTGCTGCCAATTCCAAAGTCTCACTCATGAGAAGCTGACTCGGATCTACTGCCAATTTCAAAGTATCACACATGAGGAAAGTGTCACCCATTAGGCTCAACATCCATATCGATGTTAACATCCATTTGACAATTTATGAGAAGCTTCTGGCCACCTATGTTGAGGAGTCATAACTACTACCCACGCCTACTACCAATTCCAAAGGATCACCTATAAGGAGCTTACTCATATCTACTACCAACATCTACTATCAATTCTAAAGTATCACCCATGGGAAGCTTGAAATCTACCTGTTCATGGACTGAGCTTGCAAAGTTTCAAAACCTTCTGTTGTTAGATTGAGGTGTCTACCCATGAGCATCTAGAACATTTTAGAACATCCCAAGACATTCTATTTTGGTTCTTTGTAAAATTTCAAAAAACATTCTATGTTTGGACTGAGCTCTTGCCCGTGAGCATCTGAGCATGTAGGACATTCTATTTTGGATCTTTGCAATTTTCCAATAAAACTTTCTAATCTTATACTGAGATGTTTATCTATCAAAATCTAGAATATTTTAGAAGTTTCTAGAACTATCTTAACTGTTTGCAAGTTCAAACAAGCTTTCTAGTTTTAGAGGGAGATGCTTATCCTGAGCATCTGGAATATTATGCAACATTCTTTGACTGTTTGAGAAGTTTAAAAAAACTTTCTATTTTTAGACTGGGGTGCTTACCCTGAGCGTCTAGAACATTCTGGAATACTCTATCTTGGCTCTTTTTGAAGTTTCAAGAAAACTTTCTATTTTAGATTGAGGTGCTTATCCATGAGCATCTACATTATTCCGGAACATTCTAGAAGGTTCTAGTAGATTCTAAAGCTATCTAGAACATTCAAAAAACATCCTAATATTCTTGAAATCAGGCCTCAACCTTAACTATTTGTGAACTCCAATTTATTTCAATAAATTAATCCTTAGCCTAGTGGTAGGGGGGCACAGACTAGGGCTCGAATCCCCCACACAAAAAAAAAAAATTCCAAAGCCTCTTCAATAACATGGGAGAGGACATGGATGGTTGAGATCGTGCCATGTGGCACCTCTTCTGCCGTCAATGGGAGTGGAGTTACAGATGCTATTTTCTTACTATAAGGGAAGATTAGATTAGACTAGAAAAGGGAAAACCTTTTTCTTTTGTACCGATTTCTCGGCTCGACCTCGGCCTTCAGCCTAGACCCCCGATTTGGACAAACGCACACCTACCCAGGGCGCCCCTTTTCTTTGGCACTATTCCTCAGCTTGGCCGAGGCCAGACCCCGATTTGGGCAAAAGCATGCCTACCCATGTTAGTTATCTATAGGAAGCTTCTTCGAACACTAAATTGTGCACGCATCCCATCTATCTTGCGAGCCGACTCCTCGGCCTCAGTCACGGCCTTCGACCGAGGCCCTGACCTCGACTTGGAGCTTGGCACTAACTCCACTGAGCATTCCTCGGCATTGGCCCCCATGTATAGCCATCTACGGGAAGCTTTTTCGGCATTAAGTTGTGCACGCATCCCATCTAACTTGTGAGCCGACTCCCAAGCCTTGAACACGGCCTTCGATCGTGGCCCTGACCTCGACTTGGAGCTTGGCACTAACTCCACGTGAGCATTCCTCCGCCTTGGCCTTGGCTGGCCGTGACTTGGACACGAGGTGATGTTTCCCGTGGAGGGGTACTAGCCTCCTGAGCACTCTTCGCCAGAAGGTCCTGGGATGACTTTTCCAGAAGGAAGAACATTTCCTGATGGGCCGCAATGTACTTGGCCTTTCTAGCCTTAAGGAAAGTGCGATATTGTCTGACCACATCCAGGCAGAGAGTAGGCTCTGTGACTTGGCGGAGCCAGCATTTGGGTTTCTTGCACTCTGCATCAAACCACTGGTTACGATGGTCTGAGACTGAGTCCACCACCTCATCCCTACCATCTGTTCCCACTCGGAAGTGCTTGATGACATGCACGTCTTGCTCGACCACCAATACATAGTCTACCATACTGGACCCGCCTCCCTGGTTCTCTTGCTTGGAAGTGTGATGGACGAGACCTGATTGTCAACTGATTCCCATGGCCAAGCTCCTTTCAGGGTTCCAAGAGGCACCGCCAACGTTCCTGCAAATTAGGCCTCCTTCCAGGAGTCGGCACCGAGCCTTGACAGAGTATCTATATTGGGCCAAAGGCCATTGTACTATATATATGAGTAGAGCTAGTCTTCACGGGGTAGATGAGTTTTTGGTCTTATCTCACTTCTGCCTTCTTTCGATTGCGAGAGCTCATGTATCACAATTGATATCAAAGAGTTTTGTTCTCTTCATTGTGTTCTACATTGTTCTTTTTCTTTTTCTTGTTGTCTCTTTTCCCTTCCTTAGTTTCTTTTGCAAATCCCGCGTGACACAGCTACCGGATTCTCCTGTTTGATCCACGGGTCCTCACAACAGGGCTGTCTTGCAGGAGTTCCCGAACCCAGACCCCAAACACTGTCGCCACTGCCGGGTCTGATTTTCTTTTCCTTCTTTCTTTTCTCATGTCTGCCCGAGCTTTCACCCCAGAGGAGCTTCTTAGCCAGATGACGTCTCGATTGGAGCGCCATCAACGTCGTGAAGTTGCTCGAGATATGTATGACACTGGTTATGACATTGAGGGAGGCCATATTCGCTCACGAGCTCAGTCGGCGCCACCTACTCCTCGTGTTCACTCTCGTCCTGGCTCTCCTCCAGCATGCAAACATTGTTCCCAACCTCAGTCACCTCATCATACACCTGTTCAGCCACCTCCAGCTTATTTCCACACTCCAGAGAGTGCCTACATTCATATCTCCTCTGGCCATACTCCTCTGCCTTCACAACCATCATCTCCCCCTGGTGGAATGGGTTATCCTCATGTTTCTTTCGGCCCTCCCTGGGTTCAGACATATCCTCAATCTCCTTCTTTTCAACAGACTCTTCCAGTTTACACTCTTACCGATCTCAAACCTCATGACCACGGACCCCAAGGTCCTCCACCACAGGAACCTCCTTTTGCACATCTTCAGGGTCTTTCTGCTCCTTTGCCACCGGACGTTCTGCCCCATTATGTTCCTCCTTATACACCGCCTCTCTATGCACAAGGCCAGTCACAATCTTCTTTTCAGACTCTCAAACTGACCTATCCCACTTTTGGCAGTACTAAAGGCAAACCATTGGATCAAAGTGCTCAAGCCCACATGGAAGAATTTGAGGCTCTGGCTGTCCTAAATGGTCACGCTCAACCTCAACTGAAGTTCCATATCTTTTCCACCACGCTGCGTGGATCCCCTCATCAATGGCTCATGGCAAACAAAAGCCGATCAAAACTGGACTGAAATGAAGACTGCTTTCCTTTCTCATTATGGCACCACTGATGATGATCAACTCCTTCTCAAGCAACTCAATGATCTTCAGCAAGAGCCCACGGAATCAGCCCGGGATTTTGCGAATCGACTTCACATTCTCCTCAGCAAACTTCAAGAGTACCCCACGCAAAGCCAGATCCTCGTCTGATTTCTGCAGGGACTTCCTCCGGCTATTCGTCTCATGACTGAATACCTGTGCCCCAAGACTTTGGAGCAGGCCATCGAACTTGTCAATCATTCAATTAATGTTTCCTCCCGCGGCGTGGCCCTCCAGGAGCTACCCTCCATTCCTCCTGTCATGGTACCTCAGACTGCAGTTCAGCCTCAACACTCAAATCCTCAACGCAGTCAAATTTGGTGCCACATCTGCAAATATCAAGGCCATTTGGCCAATGAGTGCAACTCCTCCAATGGCCCTCCTCATTGTAAACGCTGCAACATGTGCAATCATGCCACGGAAGAATGCACTCGTACACATCCTACACCCTTCCGGCAAAAGATGGTTTATCAAGTCCAGACCACGCCTCAGCAACAGACGTCATATCAACCTCAGCAGTTTCAAGCACAACCTCCTCAACCGTATCCACAATCTCAGTAGCCACGGGGACAAAGCAACCGTCCTCCCTTTGATCCTGCTAAAGCTCAGTGCTATCATTGTTTGGAATGGGGTCATACCACCACGGCATGCCCTCAACTTCCTCAAGTTCAAGTCCAACTTCCAGGCACGAATCAAACCACGTCTGTACGCCTCATGGCCTATCAACTTTGGATCGCAAATGGCAAACAGGGACCTCGACCTGTTCTTCGAAAACCACCACGCGTGCCTCAACAATCAAGGTATCAACCAGCTCCTGCAGCACCTCCTCAGATGGATCAACAAGCCCAGGAAGAGATTTATCAGGCTCTCAATCCTCCAGTTCAACCGTCAAATTGGTTGGGTTGGTTTCACGCCAGACCGTCACGCCCCTTGACCATCCTTCCTCATGATACGCTACCTGATTTTGCAGTTGACATGATCCCTCATGCTGAGGACAAAAAGGTTCACTTTGCCCCAGATCTGGATAAACTCATGCCTCATGTCATGCCCAAAGTCAGACAAAGTATTCTGAATCTCATGCAAGCTGCTGAAGGACGCACACTGGCTAATGTACATGCCACCACCAGAGCTCAGCAGCGTCAGGATGCACCTCCATCATCTCAACCTCCACGCTCTCAGACATATCCGAATATTGCTGCAGAGGTGGAGCTTCTCAAAGAAGTTGCTGCTTCCTTACCACGCACTCCTGCTCCATTGGATCCAGCTGATCCATTTTCTCATGTGCCGTTGGAACTCCAAGAGGAGCTAGCAAAAATCAAAATTCCTTTAAGTCTGGCAACTATGTTGAAACTGTGTCCTGCTCTTAAGGACCAGTTGCCCCTTCCCACAGTTTTGGTTGGGGCAGTCGCTACCTCCACACCCACGGTACATGCCACGGTGGGCAATCAACAAGTCAACCATGTTCAAATTGACGAGGGTAGTGCTGTCAATCTCATCACGGATAAACTCCGCAAGCAAATGGGCATCAAACAACTTTATCGTGCCCCATATGACACCAAATTGGCTAATGGCCATATCATGCGCCCTCAAGGCATCACGCCTCTTCTTCACATCAATATAGGCGATCTCAGATTCCCCTTGGAATTTGGTGTTTGGAAAGCAGGGGAAGATCCAGGTGATTATGAAATGTTGGTTGGCAGACCTTTTCTCCGTCAGGCCAAAAGTACCCATTACTGGGCCACGGATCAGCTAGTCATTACAGATGGTCACCTCAATGCCACCATGGATTTGGAAACTGGCAAGATCATTTCGGTCAAACATGCTGAACCTTCTCTCTCAGACACCGATTCTGACGAAGCACAGAACATTTATCACGTTCAGGCTCCTCCTGCGAGTCTGCCTCTGTCATCCTACCCTGAATATGCTGATCCTTGGGGAGAGATGACTCTTGATCAGGACCAGGCTGTGGTTGCTTTACTCGACCCCTACCTGGCTCCTTGCAATCGCATCCAACATATCGATCATTTTTCAGCTACCGAACTTCCTCCAGACACAGTAGATGTACACGCCGTCATGAAGCAACCATTGCTTGATGACGCTCAGCAACCACTCTTCACCACGCAGAGTGCAACTCATCCTGTCATGTTTCAACCTCCGGCTCATGTTGTTCAAGACACGGAAGTTATCCCACACATTCAGACTCCTGATGTGGAGATAGTGGATGTAGGCAACAATCAGCCTGTCCGCCTTGCTGCAAATCTCCCGACCACATATCGCACACGGGCCATCACGCTGTTCAAAAAGTTCAAACACATATTTGCTTGGAGCTACAAAGATCTTCGGGGTATCAACAAAAACTTGGGGGAACTTACCATTCCTACCAAATCAGATGCACGTCCTGTATAGCAACGACAGTACCGGCTCAATCCCAATTACCGTGACCGAGTCAAGGCAGAAATTGACAAACTCCTAGCTGCTGGTTTGATCTATGAGGTCAAACATTCTGAATGGGTGAGCCCCATCATCATTGCTCTCAAACATAATGGTAAGCTCCGCGTTTGCGTGGACTATCGAAAACTCAATCAGGCCACGGAGCGTGATCATTTCCCACTTCCCTTCACAGACCAGGATCTGAAAGAGGTCGCTGGTCAATCAAAGAATCTGATCAACTCAAGACTACCTTCACCACCCCGTGGGCCACTTTTGCCTACAAGATGGTTCCTTTTAGTTATCAAACTCTCCATCAACATTTCAACGCATTATGCTCTCAGTTTTTCAAGATTATATGAAGGAGAATCCCTTCCTCCAAATTTTTCAAGATGACTTCTCTGCCTACAGTTCCATGGATGACCACCTGGATAAATTAGAACTTGTCTTCCAGAAATGCGATGAGTCTGGCATTAGTCTCAATCCTGAGAAATGCACCTTCTGCGTCACCTCCGGTGTTCTGTTAGGTCATGTGGTCAGTAAAGCAGGTATCACCACAGATCCTGCCAAAATCTATTGCGTGCTCAAAGCTCAAGCACCATCTAATATCAAGGAAACACGTTCATTCCTAGGCAAGGTAAATTATTACTCTACTTTCATTCCTGGACTAGCAGCCATTGTAGATCCCATTCATAAACTCACGGGTGATGAATCCACTTGGGCTTGGAATTCCCAGGCGGATGCTGCTTTCCAACAGTTGAAGCTTTTGCTTACTCAGGCCCCTGTGCTTGTTCCTCCTCAATGGGACAAGCTCTTTCATGTACATGTGGATGTTTCAGCGTTTGCTATTGGTGCTGTTCTTTCTCAAGAATATGATGCGCACACAAACAAACCAAACCGTTATACCAGCAGAAAACTCAATCCTGCTGAGCGCAACTACTCTACCACTGAGCGGGAGGCCTTGGGCTTAATTTTTTGTGTCCAACGCTTCCGTCATTATCTCTTAGGCAGTAAGATCAAGTTCTTTGTGGACCATCAAGCACTTCTTTATCTGATCAACAAATCCACGCCCACGGGCAGAATTGCTCGTTGGGTCCTTCTTCTGCAAGAATTTGCTCCTTTTGAAATTGTTCATAAAGCAGGCAAATCTCATGTCGTCCCGGATTATCTCTCACGCATTCACACAGATGATCCCTCCACGGGAGTTTCAGATGCTTTTCCTGATGCTCAGCTCTTTTTGGTCACGGCCACGCCACACTGGTTTCATAACTTTCAGCACTATCTCCTCACAGGTGCTCTTCCATCAGAAGACCCCTTAAATCCCGTCACCGTCAATTTCTCCGTGAGGTCCGTGACTACACCATGGTTGCAGGCCATCTTTACAAACGTGGCAAGGATACAGTCCTCCGACGCTGTGTTCTTCCTCATGAAGTGCCTGATATTGTCCGAGAAGCACATGAAGGGCTAGGTGGAGGTCATTTTCATGGTGACACCACGGCACGCAAAATCCTTCTCGCAGGATATTACTGGCCCACGCTCTTCAAGGATGCCCACGCTCACGCCCGCACGTGTGATGTATGTCAGCGTGTGGGACGGCCCACGGCCCGTGACGCTCTTCCGTTAACTCCGGTCACCACGCCACTTCCCTTCAGGAAATGGGGAATGGACTTTGTGGGACCTATAGACCCTCCTGCGCGGCACACCCGTGCCCGCTACATTCTGGTTCTCACTGATTATGCTACCAAATGGGCGGAGGCTTGCGCACTTCCAGACAACACGGCAGCAAGCACAGCCAAGGTCATCTATACGCAAATCATCACGCGTTTTGGCTGTCCCACAGAATTGGTCAGTGATCGAGGTGTTCATTTTGTCAATCACACTATCAAGGAACTGACGGATTATCTGCTGATACATTATCGCAAAAGCACACCTTACTATCCTCAAGGGAATGGTTTGGCTGAAAGCACAAACAAGACTCTCATCACTATTCTCAAGAAAATTTGTGACGCTTCTCGCACAGACTGGCAAGACAAGCTACCTACTGTTCTTTGGGCTTACAACTGTTGTTTCAAGATTGCTACTGGTCACACTCCTTTTAAGTTGGTTTATGGTCAAGAAGCCTTGATGCCCTTTAAATATGTTCTTCCGACACTTCGTTTTCAACTTGCTACCACTCATAACCCACCTGCAGCTCTTCAAGAACGAGTTTACCAGCTTGAACAATTGGATGAACTTAGGAGAGATGCTTATATTCGGGTTCTTCATGGCCAACAGTTGCAGATAAAGCTCTGGCTGATATTCATACCCTGTATACAGAGCTCTCTCAAAGTTTCACCAATCAGGTCCACGACCTTATTGAGCGCAATGCTCGAATCACCTCCTTAGAAGATCAGCTTTCCACGCTGACCAGTCAGCTCACGCCTCTCCAGGCTCAACTTACGGAGGCTCAGAAGCAGAAGATAGTTGATGACGCAGAAATTGCCACTCTTCGGCTTCAAAGTTCCACTCCTTTTTCTTCTCAGGTGGTACGCGGCAGATGGACAGGTTAATGCACAGCCTCTCCGCAGCACAGACTTTTTACGGATTTGGCCAGACCTTTCCATTGAAGATTTGGCCAGACCTGCTCTGTACCCTCTTAGTTTACGAGCAGATCACCTGTGAGGACACGGATTTGTTCATCTTCAGAGTTGTTCAGCCCATGGCTTATATTTTTCATGATTTCTACCTAGCTGACAC
The DNA here is from genome assembly GCA_021234155.1 of Isoetes taiwanensis. Taxonomy (NCBI): domain Eukaryota; kingdom Viridiplantae; phylum Streptophyta; class Lycopodiopsida; order Isoetales; family Isoetaceae; genus Isoetes; species Isoetes taiwanensis. The sequence goes on along the minus strand of JAJEKV010000177.1, from coordinate 539,870 downwards.
TCAGGACAAATTCCGTGATGAAGCACATCGCATTTTTGAAGGCAATCCTCATGCCCATTGGTTGTTATTGGAGAACAATCGGTATTTGCAAGATCCTGCTCAGTCCACCACTCTCTGCACTGAGTACATGCCTGAGCTTGCTCAGCATTTACCTCTATGGCAAGCTGAAACGCTGGTGCAGATACGGAAAAATTTAACACATCCTGAAGATCTTCCCTTTGCACAGATTTACATGCAGCACCTCGGTGGCTATAATTCCCTGAGTGCTCTTCTGGACAGCAAGACCATACCCACGGGTTGGGTTAATCCTCCGGTCTATACTCAGCTATCTGCCCACGGGTTTGGCTCAATCTCCTTATGCTTCATTAGGGGCACCTGCACACCTCAGGTTTCTTACCTCAGACTGGCGTCTTCCGTTTTGGACAAAGGTCCTGGAAGGCCACGCTGGGTGGACTCCTCCTCAAATTTCCACGGACCTCTGCTGGGATCCACGTTTTGTCCGACGCTCCAATTGGGAGGATGGTGCCACCTTAGACCACACCGAAAATTGGATATATATTGCCAATGAATGTGGTTGGCAAACGCCCGCTCAAGCTGTCCATGGCCTTGATGCCTTCTTGGAGAATGCCGCCACCTCACCGGATCCTTCAGTTCACCGTCAAGCAGGCTTCTGTGCTGCTCTCAAGTGCCTCCTGTTAAGCTCGCTAAATCGACAGCGTCCTATCTTTTATTGCAACCCGAATGCCAGCGTCAGTGCCTTCGGCCTCTAGACCTGCCTTCTTATGGAATGCCAGTTTGTCCCTTCTGAGGCCTATGCTGCCCTTGAAGACATGGTACGCTCCAGATTTTTCTTTTTTTTTCATGCACTTGGGCTCAACACTCCTGACGCTCTTCAAATACGCCAGGATCTCATCGGCAATTACCACAATGGCGCCCGTCCTCATTCCCGTGAGGATCACTTTCAAACTGCCGGGTTCCCGCCATCAGAAACACTTCCTCCTTTTCTTCACCCTGAGTGTCGTTTGGTGGGGGGAGTGTTAGTCCTGTACGTCCAAATACAGGACTATTCATGCACATGACGGACCAGGTCAAGGCCAAGGATCCACAGTCAGGCACAGGTCAGTCGTCCAAGGGCCCGCAGAAGACCAAGCCGCCGCAGACCACGCAGTCAAAGGCCGTGCCCGGGACCAAGAGGAGGCGCACAGAGAAATGATGCGCTGTCACCATTTGCGCCATTTCAGGGTCTCAAGAGGCACCGCCAACGTTCCTGCAAATCAGGCCTCCTTCCAGGAGTCGGCACCGAGCCTTGACAGAGTATCTATATTGGGCCAAAGGCCATTGTACTATATATATGAGTAGAGCTAGCCTTCACGGGGTAGATGAGTTTTTGGTCTTATCTCACTTCTGCCTTCTCTCGATTGCGAGAGCTCATGTATCACAATTGATATCAAAGAGTTTTGTTCTCTTCATTGTGTTCTACATTGTTCTTTTTCTTTTTCTTGTTGTCTCTTTTCCCTTCCTTAGTTTCTTTTGCAAATCCCGCGTGACACAGCCTCGCTTTCCTGTGCACTCGTTGAAGACGTAGTAGCGCTGCTATATTGGCAAGTCGGGTAGCCTATAATCAGCATGCTCCCATGTTTCCATGAGGAAGATGAGGTCCATATCGGCAACCGAGTTGAGACTCTCCTTTCTTCATGGGAAGCCTCAACAATTCCAAGAAACCATGCACATGCACAATCCCTATTTGATGGCAGGAGCTGTAGCTATAGGTCTGGTGGTGGTGAAACAAGGGTTGGTGGTAGAGGTGGAGGTAACATGTGGCTTGCCGATAGTGGCAGGTGGGACTATTGGAGCAGGATGTGCGACCGGGGTCCCAGCAGAAGGGCCTCGAGAGCTCGAGATGCATGCATCAGTGTTTGATGGCCAGAAGATCTGCATCCTTTCCCGAACCATCCCTGCTACTCTTCCTTGTTTGCAAACACTCTTGACTCGTATTTACAGTTCTCCTGTTGTGCTAGAGTCAGATCCAGGTCCACGTACAGGGCGGTTCTCTTCAATTGCCTGCCTTGACGCAGGATGGCTGCTCGCTCTTGCGCGTCCACAACTGTGAAGGTGACCACCTGAGGGCAGCCAGGGCACTGGGCTCCACGGCGGCTCGCCCTAGCAATGTGGACGGGCGTATAGAATATCAACCAGGCTAGTAAGATCTGTGTCTGGAGACCGATTGATGAGGTGCTCTCCTGCTTCTTCTGTCAAGCCTTGCACCACCACATTGTGGCTCTTGTGTCTCCGCTCCTGGAACTCTGAGGTGGCCGGGCCCATGCTGGCTGTTGCAGCAAACACTATTTGCGGTATTGGCCTGCGCTGGGGTGGTGGCAGCATGGGGCAACTTTGTGATGCAGCGGTGAGTTGCCCTGGTTGACGTGCTGCCGGTTATGTGGGTCTGCCATGTCCCGTGTTGCGGCCTCTGCTTTCTGAAGTTGGGAGCTCAACTCCTGCTGGAATTGTTGCTGCTTTGCCAATTCATGTGTGCATTGCCGCAATTATTCATGAGCTTCTGCATGGAGGCCTTTGCCTTGCTGGGCGACGGTTGCTCGGAGCTCTTGCAACTCCTAGTCTCGTGTCTCGACCTTACTCTCAGGTGTTCTCAACTCTGACTGGCTCACTTGAAAGGCGGTCCAGACGCCTCGCACCATGGTGGTGGTCTCCTCGACTTCTGACTGGAGGCGGAGATGGTTGCCATTGTCTCATGCATAGCACGCTGCATATCCTATGACATGGTTTCTATGGTGGTGGAGAGGGAGTCCACGCGAGCTCGCAGGTCAGCAAGATGTTGCTTCTCCTATTGCCCTTCAAAGTGTGCCAAATGGATGCCATCTTCGGATTGTGGTGTGTGGGTCTCCATCTCTGCAATCGCTGCTTCTCTGCAGCGTCTTCTAAGAACATGGGGCGCCGAGGACTGGATCTCTTCTGCCAGGCCCACAGTTCGGGTCCTTTTTCTCTTGATTCCTGCCTCCAGTTGTTTCAAGATCTTGGTCTGTGCCTGGCCTGCCATCGGGCCTGAACAACAATCAACCTCCCCATGGGCGATCTTGTTGATTGAGCCTTTGCCCGTGCCTCTCTCCTCATGGAAGTGGCTTCTCCCATGTCCTTGCCATCTGATCGAGATCATTTTTGTGGTAGTCCATCCGCTAGATTCCCCTGTGCAGGCCTGTCATGCCCGAGACCGGCAATTTGGGGGCATGCCTGAGCACTAGCCTGGGACTGGGACTGGGTCTAGGCTTGGACTTAGGCTGTGGCTTGAGGTTTGTCTCCATCCAAGTGGAGGTCTGAGTAGGGGGTACACAATTGGCCATGGTTGTTTGGAGTTCACAAGTTTAAAGGGCTATTTACAAGTGCACAAGAAGAACTAATTTCACTTAAAAAAAGTACAATAGGAGGTATACACATCTTTGTTGTATACAACTCTTCTCTACATTTCCCTACTTTAACACCATCCACTAGAAAATGGAAGAAATGTAAAGATGCAGATATCACTGCAATATCATTTTGTTCTACTGAAATCTGTGACCATCTACTTCCTTTTTTTAGTTCCCTCCATCTTCTGTTCTTGAAGGTAATGTACACTATTTGCTTCTAAATACAATACCTAATTTAGACGCTTTCTTTCTTTATCCGTCAACCTACCTTCTCAACTCCTTCATGCAGTTGGGACGACCATTTCTCACATAATATCTTATCCAAAAACAAGTCACAGTCATTTAGAATACATTTTTTATATATTCTTAAAATTCTCACATTTTTGAATAAGGCAATAAACATATCGATATCTAAATTTACCTTCATGTGTCCACATACTCTGCCTTTCTCTTTCAAAGTAGCGAAATTTTTCTGTGAATATTTCAACTTCGCCAGAAAAACAGAAGTGGAATGCATTGAGGGGCAACTAAGTTGTGATAGTGTGGACAATGATAAGTCCACAATCTTGCTTTTCCAGGGGATAATATTTGTATTTTAAGAACCAAATCCCCTTTCCCTTAGTTGCACTTTGGATTGACCTTCAAACAGCAAAGAACCAATATCATAATAAAGGACATGAAAGATGCTTGTTATGGAGCTTGATGGCTCCAAATCCAGCATGTCGGAAATACAAAGCCCTGAGATACAAGAAAAAGAACCCTATTACTTAATTTCAATAGAAATAATGAAAAGCAAATTGAAACTCAAGGGAATTTGATCGAAATTTAATTTCCTTTTTTTCCATCTCTGACATTGTGTGTGCGTGCCTACCTTAAAATCGACAAAAATAGCCTTCCAATGGAATGAAATTTGACGGGCCTGCTGAGTCGACCTCCTGGCAACTCGAGATCTTGTCTAACTAGATCTAAATAGGTCTTAACATGACAAAAGTTATAGTATTGGGTGAAGAATTTTTTTAATTTAATTTAATTTAGTCTTGCTCTCATAGGGCCCTAAAAGGCCATGGAGCGCTCAATTACATGCTACATCAGAGTTTAATCAATAAATTATGGTGTGCATCCACCGTCTTAATATATTGTCCTAACTTATAATATGATTCTGAAAATAACGCATGAAAACTAGTATAGTGAAAAGCAAATCTACTCCTAATATCATTGTATGCTGGGCAGTGAACAAACACATGGTCTTCGTCTTCAACACTACCTGTTTCACAAAATTTACAAATTCTCTCTTCCAGTGGTACTTTGCGCCATCTACCTGTCTCCACTTCCAACCTGTGAGAGCTTGTTCTGTATCTTGCCATGATTTGCCTCAACGATATCGGGATATCAGCTGATAAGTATCCTTGATGTTCATATTCCTGCATAGGATTTACCTTAGCTTTGTAATGTCTCATCCTGCTGCCAGGACTTTGCCATAATTTATCAATAGCCAGCCTCTCTAGGAGTGCTCTAGCATCCGATTTACAATCCGGCCAATTGCTGGCCTGCACCCCCCATCGATTAGCCCATTCCATGACATCGTGTAACCAACCTTGTTGCTCAGATGCTAACATTGCTTGATGGGGTAAGCGGTCTACAGATAGCTTCTTAACCCTGTTAACAAAGTTTATGGTTTGAAATAAAGCTTCAAGTTCGAGAGGGAACATACCTGCTTCCGCTAAAATAATAGCATATGGCAATTGGTTTTTTATGCCCAACTCCTGGCGCAAAAACAATTTCTGGACCGCTTCAATCTGTCCCCAAAGCTTATCAGAAGTATTGGGCCCCCATATAGGTACACCATACAGCAACACGGTTTGAACCAGTGTTTTAAAAAGCATCTTCTTAAGCGTCCAACCATGGAGAGAAACCCTGGAGCATTTAGTTTGCATGCTATACAATGCCATTTTTCCACCTGTAACTCTCCTCTTTACGCAGTCTTTCCAAGTGTACTTAGCAGAGAAGTCTATGCCTAGGTACTTGAAGCACTCTACTATTTCAATATCCTGCCCATCATAAAAGAATGCCTCCCTATCCCCCGTACCAAATATCATGATCTTTGACTTGCTAATGTTCACCTTCATTTGTTTCAGCTCACAAAACCACCTCAAATGATCTAAGTGGGCTTGCAGCACTTGTCTCTTATTAACTAGCAATACCACATCATCAGCATAAAGCAGTAATTGAATGATGTAAGCCCCTAATCGTGTCCCAGCAAATGAACGTGCTTTCATCCAATCGTCTAGTTCACCATTTCATGGGACAATTTAATTAAGACTTCCGAATACAATTGAGACACAGCCCCTCTAAGCTCTTCTGGAACCCCAATCTGCTGCATTCTCTCGCCTAATCCCCTTCTAGGCACTGTGTCAAAGGCTTTGGTAAAATCAATAAATGCTACATAAAGTGCTGAATTTGGTGCCTTCGCTTTTTCCACCATTACACGGAGTGCCATAGCATGATCAAGAGTATTGTGGTTTTTACGAAATCCAGCTTGACACATGGAGCACTTCTTATTGTCCTCAGCCCAAGAACTCAACCTTCTTTCCAGCAAACTGCCAAGAATTTTTGAAAAAGTGCTGCTAATCAGAATTGGGAATCTTCCACTTTGCCATTGGGAATAATCCATTCTTATTCATCAAAGACAATAAAAATCCAAAAGATTTAATATCCATAATATTCTCAATATATACATCATAACAGCTGGTCAAGTCAGACAAGAGCTTCTAGCTCTAGAACTCAACCCCAATCCCCGGCTACATTGCCGCCATCAACTTGGCCACTGCCTTGCAGATTAACTGCACGTGCACTCAATGGGTTACTCCTCGTGACTAAATGGGGATCCCTGGCTGCCACTGCATGCATGGAAACACTCTGGAATCTTAGATACAAAGACATAAGCACAAGCAAAACAACAGATTCTAGGTGAGTACAGTGCTAGACAATGACAACATCATAACCTAGCTTCGGGACAATGGGATGCTCAGCCAGCCAAAATGCAGGTCCTGTTAGCAGAAACATGCCCAGCTAACTCACATTCCGAGCCCTGTAGCGGGAGTGGTGGAGTGAACCTCGTATACGCATACCCTTCTCAGCCCACGTCTGGCGCTGGAGGATCTCTTACCATGGTCACAAGAGTTGACGCACAACCTCATCAGGAAGCTACGCCTATGAGGAAGATGCTCAAGGTGTCATAGAGCACAAGAATACCACAGAGAAATACAGATGAACATGAGCATGCCGGAACAACCTAGGCCATTGAACCTAGAAGCCCGACCCCAGAGGATCCACGTACATAATAAAAATACCACGCCAACTGTAGAACAATGCAAAGACTATGACATATGATGTTCATTAGAATATTTACTAAACACAGATGCCTTGATCATACTCTACTCCTTGTTGAGGTTGCCTTTATATGTCGAATAGCTTATCTCAAAATTTCAGCAACAAGACTCTTCCCTGCACTATCGAGAAAGCTAATTGGGCAGTCTGCACTATCGAGAAAGCTAATTCTCTCATTAATAAGTTACTTGAAGAAAGGCGTATTTCTGAGTTGGGTGTAGTGGTAATTGATGAGCTGCACATGGTCAGTTGACGTTTATGAAGGTGCATAAGCAAAGTTGAAACCATTCATCAAATTTTTTTTGTCACAGGTAGGAGATAAAGATAGAGGTTATCTTTTGGAATTGATGTTAAGAAAGATGCGATATGCTGCTGGTGAAGGTGAATGTTCTCCTTCACATAGCCCACCACAGAAGGACCAACAAACAAGAAACTTGCAAATTATTGGAATGAGTGCAACAATGCCAAACGTTGGAGCAGTTGCCAATTGGCTAAAGGTCTCTAATGATTTTCTTTCATTATATTGAAACAACTTTACAACCACTTTCTGTGTGTTGCAACTACATCTGGTTATTCCCCTCTTTTTATAATGCGAGTTCTGATTAAACTTGCTGCCAAAGATCACATGATTGAGAAGGAACATGATCAGATGGAGGTCCGGATTCTCTTAGCTTGAACCATTTCTGCATGCATGTGGCATTACCATACCCATTGTTAGCACTTAACAATCATACCTACGTAAAAAAAACTTGGTGTGATTAGAGGGTGAATTTTTTGACTATCTGATTATTTAAACAACCTGATGCATGTGTGTGGACTATTACGTCTTATCTGAAACACCACCAAGATAATATAAATAATGGCAGATGCCATCTATTTCCCAATATTTGTGAAATTACCTATTTTGCCAATCTTTGTCTTTAATTCTAAGCTGTTCTAAAAATTTCTCATTGTTGTGAGCCTGTTCTTCCCTATTTCTTTGTTCCTCTCTAAGCTTTTCGATTTCTTTGCATTGCAACTCTAGACTGAGCCTTGTGGCTTCTAATTACTCGTCTTTAGAAAGAACTGCAGCCTACGAAATAAAGATTGGAAATAAAAGATCAAATCAAAATGACATACTACTAAAGCAAAAAACCTCAAAAGATTAACATACCTCCAAAGAATGCACACGTTCATCTTGAAGCTCCAAAGCTTCCTGAAGACTCCTAGTGATCACACGAAATTCTTCCTCAACATTCACAATGGCTCTTGTAGCAACTTTCATTGCCTGAATGCCACAATAAATTTAAGCATTCTCAGTGTAACAAGCAGCTGTAGCTACGAAAATATGTAACTTTAATCACTATTACAAAAACTATAAGCTACAACACTTTGTAAGTAATTTTGGTACTGCGGATCTGATCTCCCATCTGCCTTAAAAGCTTGTAAAAGATGTTTGTAATGTTCTATTCATACTTAATTAATCTCATATTAGTTCCAATCCCCCTAACTGGAAGTTATAATTATTTGTAGATGTGATCCCATACTTGAGGCTTAAGGCTTGTACTTCAGGGAAGCTCAGCCTTAGTATATAGTATAAACAGGGCTGTTGTTCATGTTAACGTTAAGTGTGGTGCTTCTAGTTGATCAGAATTGCTTGTTTTGGTATATGCATTTTTGCCCCAACCTCATGGTGTAAAGTTTTTTCTTGCTTCTCCCAAAAGGGGAGGGAGGGATCAAGCGAGCTTACCCTGGCACCAAACTGAAGAGACGATAAAGTTTCTGAAAGATATTCACTACATAGTAAATCAAGTCCTGGAAATCAAAATTTATTAGTATTTCCCTTAAACATTATCCCAGAATGCACAAATTAGAAACAGAAAGGCCTGAGTGCTTATGCAGAAAGTGGTTACCAAAATGCTGACTCCTAATGCCATATTCCTTGAAGGTCTATGCTGATGTTGTTATGTCCATTTGGCAGGCTATTTCCCTGGCCTTTCTGTACATTTCACTAGCTGTTTGTGTCGAGTTGCAAATGGTAAAGAAAAGGCTGCCAGGTGAAGTAGCTGCTGCTGCAAATAGGGCTGGCCGATGGTACAATCAAATGGGAAGGGTTGCTCGTAATGGATGCTGTCGCTGTGCTGCCCAAATACGAGCGTTGGATTCATTTCTCTGGAAACTCTTAATTTCGGAAGGACTCCATGAACCTTTGTTAAACTTAGAAATGCCACTGGTGAGTATTATCCTAATGTTGTTCACTCAGAACAATTATGGACAAAGACTTTGTAATTTAAAAAGTCCAGTTTGTAGTATCATGTCCTGTCGATGTTGTACCTCTAATCCAACATTAAATAAATTTCGTCCTGTAGAATAGTAGCAATTGTCACAATTTCAATGGATTTATTTCCTTAATACTTCAGTTATGTGCAATTTGTTGCTATCTTACTGTACACAGAGCACCACATATCATAGTACATTGATCAGGTAACTTTATAATCAACGATGTTTTTGCATTACCTGCACTGGATAGAAAAGATACATCAAATACCGAACAAATACTCATGTTCGATAAGCAACCTTGAGAAATAGGTGATTCCCAATCTCTTTTGGAAGACGAGAAAACTTGCAAGCTTGACTTTGCAAAGCCAGTTATAGAGACTAATTTGAACATGACTTGCCTCTAAGAGATTCTTGCAATAGCCAGGTGAGCTTTGAATCCCGAAAAGGAACGTGTACCGCTGCAGGGTCAGCTCTTGCACTAATGCACTTTCCTACCACAGAATTCAAACATATGAAACTTCTTGCATTTGCATGCTTTGCAACTGTTAAAAAAAACAAGCACTTAAGGAAGTAACAGAATTCCTATACAGACATAATTTGTTGTAACAAACACATACAAAAATGAACTAAATTCACAATTCATGATCCCATTAGGTTGCTACCTTGATGAGAACAACCAGGCATTATTTGTTGGGAGCCGACATCGCCCTACAGAATGCAATATAAAATCTGGTGTAGAATAAAACTTTAGTTGCATCTTACCAGCTGCCCATCTTACATGCAAGGGTGAAATAGCCTGCCCATCTGACCCGGGATGTTTTCCACCAAGCAAAAGCTTCAATTCATTGTTCTCATGAAACAGATATTCAACCTGTATTGTAACGATAGAAATGACTTTTAATGCACTTGCGGCTCTCCAAGGAGGAAAGCATGGAGGAAAGCATCGACCAACAAGAAACACGAAAGTACAGAGCAGAAAGATTTGAAAATGTGCCAGCAGAGAGAGACCTAGTTTCTTAAAATCACTAAAGAAGCTTTGCCTTCAAGGCGGAGTTGACAGCAGCCAGGCATTTGGGGCAAGGATTGAAGGGGGCACCAAACTGCCAGAGTACTCACCAGAACCGGATTGAAGAGGGCATTACCATAGCCGGGGGCCACATGCCCAAAGCGAAGAATAACCGTTTTAATTTCCTTGAATTTTCATCGCCGTCGATGAAATCAAACGACCGAAACAGCAGCCAAGAATAACCGTTTTAATTTCCTTGAATTTTATCGCCGTCAATGAAATCAAACGACCGAAACAGCAGCCACCTGCACAAAAATCCCACCTGGCAGCAACGTGGACACTCTAGAATTGCTTCAAAGTGTCTACTTGCGTTTGTGCAAATGTGCGAATAAAAAAATAGCAAGCAAAAATAAAAATAAAAATAAAAATAGCAAGCAAAAATATTTTGAAAAAGTTTGAAGCAAATGATAAACAAAATCCTATGAAATATATGCATAGGAAATGTAAACATTGCTTTTGACTAGGAAATTAAAGTTTCTTATATAAAGTGCAAAGCAAACCGTACACTGTATGTACATTGCACATTTCTTGTCAAACATGGCTGAAAATCTCGTCGAATTTTGTTAATAGATTTATTAATGGTTAAGTGAAAAAAAGGGGTTTGTGAGAGTAGAACTATGGAAAAATGTAAGCTGGTAAATGCAAAGAACAACACACAGCATGAACATGCAGATGACAATTGGTAAGGTAGCTGGCTATGTGCATTAATGGGCACTGCATATGAGTTCCACGTTAGTACAAACACTATTTTGCGGCTCTAAAATTTTGGTTATTGACAATTCCTTTTGTACACAGCTACCTTTTGCAGTTTTAGTTTTGCTTTAGTAGAATGAGGAGGAAGACATAATAATGTTATTCCAACACGTCAATGATGTTATCTGACCTATATTATCTGAGTTGCTTTTTGGGTGATGTGCATGTGCCCCTCTTATTACAATCCTATGTTCAAATAAATATAATAAACACAAATGCAACTATTTAGAGGTCATGAAGATTGTACTTCTATTGCTTTCTCACTCCACTATAATTCTTCTTTTCGAAGAAATATGCATCAACTACAAAGTAATATTACAAAGTACTCCCTCTTTAAAAAAGCAAAGATCGAAATCCACCTAGAGCGTTCAGATAAGCATACGGTGGTGTCTAGTAGAGGAATCTTCAAACTTTGATGGATCAAGGTCCCCTCTACAAGTGTAATGGTGGTGTGTAATAGAGGAATCTTCAAACTTTGACGGATCAAGGTCCCGTCTACAAGTGTAATGGCAAGGAAACTTCAGAGAGGCAGTGGTGGCCAAGAGGGCAAAGGGAGGAGGACGACAGAATGGGACAAGTTCCCATGACGGTGGAACGAAGTGGTAAAGGCGGCTAGAAGATGCGACGAGGATACTCGAGTAATATACCTTTCGTGGGAAGGGAGGGAGCTGGGTGAGGGGTTGGTCAAGGGTGGCCTATGATGCATAGATTAGCGCTATGGTCTAATGTTTTTTTTTTTTTTTTAAGGACTATGGTCTAATGTTCTACATTACCAACCAGCCAATCTAAACGGATAAAATTCGTTTACATGCACACTAGGGGGGAACATTGGGGGTTGCATTCGAGATACAAAGCATCAAGAGAGAAAAAAGAAAAAGCAAAAACAAAAGGAAAGGCATGCGGCTTGCACTTTAATGGAGGGACCGTTGGGAACAATCTGGCTTTGTCTTTTTGCTGTTGCTTTTCTGGCCCTGCCCGCTTCAACTTGGTTCGGACAAAAGACCCGTTGTAGGTAAGTTCTCTATAAAAACCCTGCCCTCCCTTTGCTTCCGACAGTAATCTCTCCGCCATAGCTGCTCACTCATCCATCTTGTCTACTCTTTTTCCTGTTACCAGTACTGAAGATCATTTCTTGTCATGGGGGTACGTCCTGAATCATATTTTCTAGTTTGTCTCTCTTGTTTTTGGATGTATTGCTCATTTACTTTGTCTTCTTCCAGCCGATTGAACTCAAAGTGGGCCTTCACTGTGAAGGATGTGAGAGGAAGATCAGAAAGGCATTATTTGCAATGCCAGGTGCTCAAATACTGGCTAATTTTGTCATAACTGCTTTCCATCATCTTATCTGATGCAGTTGATACTTAATCTCTATGGAGCATTTTTTTCTTCATTTCTATGATCTCTTATGCATGGAAGATGGTTGTTTATTCATGTTTCAGCTGTTATACATAGAAATGAGATACATGTGGCTGTTCCTGCTTGCAATGCTAAAATTGATCACGGTTTTCTTCATGATGCTCTTAGAACAAAACATTTGGCATAAAATATTAACTTTTGGTCCTCCATTACTAATCGGATTCTGATGCAGGTGTTCATTCTGTTGAGGTGGATTCAAGGCTACAAAAAATCACAGTACATGGAAATGTGGAGCCAAGGAAACTGTTGAAGAAGCTGAAAAACATAGGGAAGTCTGCAGAGTTCTGGACAGCACATCATTATACTCTGGCAACACAGGCAAATAGCAACAATCCATACTACTACAACTCTTATCCTGGCCATTCTTCATACCATGGTTCAGAATATGGTTCAGACCATGATCATGACCATGACCATAGCACTTACTACAACCCTGATCATGCTTACAGCACTTCACACCAGAACAATGACTATGGTTCTGTCTATAAATTAAGCAAGCTTGTCAGCAATGATTATAATGGATATCACAGCGGCTCGGACTACAACCGCGGTTATCCTAGTAGTTACTCTTCTTATGGAAGAAGATATGAGCCTAGCATTCATTCTCCTTATGGCAGCAATTCTAGCAGTTATTCTTCTTATGGATCAAGATATGAGCCTAGTATTCATTCTCCTTATGCCAGTCATTCTTCTTATGGATCACGATATGAACCTAGCATTCATTCTCCTTATAGCAGCAGGCAGTATGACAGATACTATGACAGGACTTATCCTAGCAGTCCCCTTGTTAGATATGCACCTGATTATCATGGAAGCCATGCCTATGAACAGCAGAAGTATTCTGTTGATGATCCCATGCATAACATGTTCAGTGATGAAAATGCTAATGCTTGCTCTATCATGTGATCTGCTCTTTGGCTGCATCAAATTGTGGTTGTATATCTCTGTTGTTATAATTCCATGTACAGAAGTAGATATGCAGATGTTTTTTGTGTTCTGATCAGGAGAGGATAAATAATATTATATCCTTTCACCTTTGTAAAAGTTGAGCTGCCAGCTGTCTCATTGTTTATATGATATTATGAAATAAAATGAGAAGCTTTCTTGGGGAAAGAAGCCTAAAAGCAAACATAGCCTTCTTTATTTGGGAATGGATATCCAACTTGGATAACTTGTTTATGTAGATAGCCTAACTACTCTCCACCTTATATTTTTATTCTTGCCTTCTTTATTTATGAATGTATATCCAACTTGGATAACTTGCCATATAGTCTAACTAGTTTTTAGTAGTCTTTTAGAATGAGTCGTGTAACATTCTTAAAAAGGATGCTTGCATTGGCCCCTGGGTGGGACATGGTGATGGTAGTCCTTTTTAATGGTCAGGCACATGCTATCATAAGGTCGCACCCAAGAACTATTTTGTTATGTTTATTTGGCTTTGGATTGAAGCATGCTATAAAAATTAAATAAAAGATTAAATGCTAATCTATTTATGGACTATATGAACCTGAAATTTACGAATGCAACCCATTACTTGTATTGAGGGTGACTAACCTAATGCCATAAAATCACTTCAAAAATGCAATCATCACTCAATAGTTCTGAAGCTTTAATCAGGCTTTTGAATGGCGGCTATGCTGGTAATTTGTGGGTCATGTTTGTGGAATTAAAGACCTTAAAGTAGCCTAAAGACCAAAATTGCTAAGAAAAAAGAAGTCCACTTACAAGCCCAAAAAGTTCCACCGATCTTCATTCTCGTACAAACATTGAAAATCCCCTAGTAAGATTCTCTCCCATCATTCTGAGCAATAAAAAATAGATATATTGTGTGTGCAACCAATATGCGGATGATACTTTCCTATTTTTGAGGCCTTAAGACAATTTGTCAATGCTAGCTGTTCTCTGGCATGGAGCTGCTTTTTAAATTGGCGCAAGTGTGTTGCATTGTGGCCACTTGCAGAATCTCTTTGCCTACTTTTGAGCAGGACTATCCTTGGAGTTTTGTTCTGCAAGGTGGTTCATCCAAACAATTGGGTATTAACAGATGCCATAGAAATTTGGGTCAAGATTGTTCTAGGTCTTGATAATTATTTAAATTGGTGGGAAGTTTGCAAACACTTCTTGGCATGCAGATCGGTCTTAAGTAATAGACATGTCTATGCAGCTTTAGTCTTGTTTAGTACAAAATTTATCAAAGACAACTCAAAATTTTATATTTTGGGGGTGGGTGGGCACTACCATTTGCGCAATGGAGTTTGACCCACATGAAGTGATTATACTTATCAGGTTTATAAAGTGCGATATACAAAGGAAGCTAGGGCATCCTTAAAAATACAAGCAACTTTGCCACATCCTCAATGCCCATGGCATTCATTAAATAATGAAAAGTATTGATAGCCTGTGAAATGAGGAGCCTTTTGGCATAATGCTCCCAAGTTTCCATGAGAAAAAGGATATCCATATCTTCTGCAATTGGGTTCAGGCCATCACCTTTTAAGGAGAACTCGACGAATCCAAAATACCAACAAAAGGCTCATTTTCTAGGAAGATACGTCTAGAGTTTGCGCAATATAAGCTTAAGAGATTTGAGCCACGATGACGACAGTAGTAGCAACAGTAGCAAGTGTACCATTAGTAACATCATGAGAGAAAGGGCATGGAGCATGAGAAGATGTGATGGGTGCATAAGATGGAGCATCAGAATGCACATTCAGAGCCTGGGATTGTGCATATGGAATGGGACTCGAGCAACAGTCAAGTGAAAAAAAAATGAACTTTTTTGAGATGTTATTTTGGTTCAAAAATAAAAAAAAACTAGCAATAGGGCAGGCTTGGGGAAAAGGGTTTGGAAATTAGAAGAAAAGAAACAAGGTGCTACGCACGGAGGGTTGCCCCCTATGGCCGGAGGGTGAAGTGGCTTAAATCATACTTAAAAGTCATGTTTTCACAATTAATTAAAATTGCTATTTTAAAACATTGACATTTTGTGATTTGCAGAATTATTTTGCAAACTTTAATTGTAACTGCAAGCATAGTTTTGCAAATATATTTCTAGTTGAATAAAATTACAACAGTATTTCCACAAACCTAACCTAGATGATAAGCAAAGCAGGACAACCCTGAAGGAAAAGGAACTGGAATCACAAACTAATTTCAAGCACAGATCAGTTCTGATCTCAAAAACCAGAAAGACTTAAGAAAACCTCCAACATCAATATGTAGCATAATAACAGGGGGTTTTCTTTGTGTTTTTGTACGCTTTTCACTAAAGTTTTCCTATGATTTCGTGATGTATTCAAATGGATGTACTAATGCGTACATCTAGAGTGCACCATTTTTGAGCCATTGATTTTAGCCCTTTTTTTTCAATGGTCAACAACCAATGGCTCATAACAAAAGCCCCTTTTTTGTGTGTGTGGTGCATAATGGTCAACAACCAATGGCTCACAACAAAAGCCCTCTTTTTGTGTGTGTGGTGCATAATGAGCACATGAAGGGCTTGAAGGGCGCATGAAGGGCTTGAAGGGCGCATGTAGTGCAGTTTCCCCGCCGGCAACACATTTCTTATCATAACTTTTGATCCAGAG
This sequence comes from Isoetes taiwanensis, assembly GCA_021234155.1. Lineage (NCBI taxonomy): Eukaryota > Viridiplantae > Streptophyta > Lycopodiopsida > Isoetales > Isoetaceae > Isoetes > Isoetes taiwanensis. Next base: position 523,983 of record JAJEKV010000177.1, on the reverse strand, counting down.
CTCTGTTTGAGATGATTTTTATTGCATTGGAAAGCTCTTTCCGAGATCTTTTTGATAGTGTATGATATGGATATGTTTGGTTAAGTTATCTATGCTAAAACAGCAAATTTTCGGCCGGGTTGGGCACATGAAGGGCTTGAAGGGCGCATGTAGTCGCGGTTTCACCGACAACACATTTCTTATCATAACTTTTTATCCAGAGCTCTGTTTTAGATGATTTTTATTGCGTTGGAAAGCTCTGTCCGAGATCTTTTTGATAGTGTATGATATGGATATGTTTGGTTAAGTTATCTATGCTAAAACAGCAATTTCTCGGCCGGGTTTGGTAGGCTTTCACATCCTACTAGCCGATTAATCTGAGATTGCGCTATGGATATTGTTTTATGGCTCATTCGAATGAAGCTTGCAAAAATTACCATGCATTTTTAGATTTTGAGGCGCTTATTAAGCAAATTCCAAGGCTTCTAGATCCTTGTGCTAACAAGCGAGAAAAAGTTTCCCACTTTGGTTTCTCACCACAAGAATCCATGGAGGCCAAATGTTGCTGTTAAATTCCAGGTTGAAAAATGTTTGTGTATGGGAGTTGCAAACTTTATGACTTTTTCGTAATAATGGGATCAATCTGCTCTATCTTTATGGTAACTTTTACTTATGTTCTATTTGTTTTATTGTGATGAAATTCAAAAGCTACAGTGATGAAAGCCTCAAATGAATTCTAGTTTTTTCGGTTTGAATTCTAAAATTTTTGTCACACCCGGAGGGGGCGCCCCTAAGGCCCCGAGAAGGGCCAAATTTTTTTTTTTTGCAACACAAACCATTAACATCCAACATATAAAAATAAATCCCCAACACATAACAACCAACACATAACAACCATTGACATTAACAACCAACACATAACTACCATTGACATTAATTAACACAACCATTGGGTCCAACACATTTAAATTAAAATCCCCCCTTAAACCCCCTTTGGTTTGGGTGCATATTCACCGGGGTGACGTGGCGTAGGGCGAGAGCCCTCATAATTGTATTTTGCACGTACGAAATCAACACCATATGGTATTCCGCTTGAAATCTTATAATATTTTGCGAATCTTGTTATACAGTATAGCAAATTTTGTACTTGCATACCCCACAAATGAGGAACTTTACGTACGGTGTAGACTAAGGAATAAGGGGTGAATATGCCTATCCAACAGCTCTCGTTGCCCGGAGTCACCCCCCGTGTGAATATGCACCCAAACCAAAGGGGGTTTAAGGGGGATTTTAATTTAAATGTGTTGGACCCAATGGTTGTGTTAATTAATGTCAATGGTAGTTATGTGTTGGTTGTTAATGTCAATGGTTGTTATGTGTTGGTTGTTATGTGTTGGGGGATTTTATCAAACATGAAAGTGATACTGTTATGCTCTCCCCCAACTTGTACAATAGGCAAATAAAATCTAAGATTTTAAAATGAAAAATTAGAAAAGTAAAAATTACCAACCTATTTTAGAACCTCCATAGCCATAATGAGGTTGGCTGGGAAAGCTTGGCACTGCGTCAATTGCAAGGACCACTAAACCTGTTTGTGGCTGATTTCCCTATTGTAGCACTGAAATAGAAACCCATCAAATAAACAGAAACCAACAAGCAACACATTAAGTGTGCGAATTGCATATCTCACTCACCTCCATGTGCCTTAACTTATGTTGAAGCATAGCCTGTATCTCTGATTAACATATCTACAGCAACTCCACCATTGTAAACGAAACTTCTTTGAACCACATCCTTCATAAGATCCTGCTCTTCCTCCCTCTTTCTATAGCTTCCTTGGTGTAGACATTTTCAAATGAGGGTGGCTTATCTGCTCCATCATTGGTCTCCATTGTCCAATCTATGCGCCTATGTACTCAGTCCCCAACAACAATCCCCAATGATACCTTCTCTCACTCTGCAATACCCCAATGTTGAGGATGAGAGGCAAGAATCTCAAAAACATGTATATAGCTATCTATGCATCATTGCACTATCCCTGCGGGCATTGCTTTAAAATACTAAGATTGCCTTGGACCAATCTGAAGCTTGAAATCATTCATGCCAACAAACTTGAAGAATGAACGCGATCTCTAGCCTCGTGTGCCTGCAAATATTTTAAAGCATGTCGTGATGACCACATTGCAGTGAAACGAAATTAGCTTGTTTCTCCCAATTTATCAGTATTGTCCATGTTAGCATAGCCATCATCTGTATGGAATCTCCACGTAAAATACCAAGCCACAAACCCTGCAGCAAAACAATCTTATTACTAGTGTGCATTCTCGAGTTTAAAAAAGCATGCATTAGAAAACAAACATTCCGACACTTCCAACAATATTAGAAGTACCCCTAAAGTAAATATTCAATGGCACAAGGACAGTTGCAAATTGATTCAAAGAGGCTATATGTCTTTCAAACCCTTCTTAGGTTGATCTCTTATTATACTGCTTACCAATCATATCAAGCTTAGTAGTGAGTGTCATGATCCTTGATATTGGCAGGTTCCAGAAGAAAGATAAATTGTCCATGGACCACAAACTTTTGTTAAAAGTGCATGAATACCAGCCTATATTTTTCTAAGCCCAGGTACCACCCCTAGGCTGTATAAAACCATTTAGCTAAACACAATTTGCCAATGACTAGTAATGGGAAGCCCAATGACATAATATGCTCCAACATTTGTCAAAGATGCAAAAGTTTACCATCCGCATCCACGCACGACACCTGATCCACAGTAAAGGCCTTTAGTTGTCTCTAAAATTTCTATGCTTTATGGATAAACATTAAGAAATCTGTATTTAGCATTCTTTGGCAGCATAATGAATACTTATATGTCAACTGGTTACATTCAATGTACAAGTTCAGCTAACTGTAAGTTAGTTCGAAGAAAATCTATTCGTTACGAAAACTAACATACAATCAATCAAAAAAATCAAATGTAAAAGGAAGAAGAATAGCTGATGACATAGGATCTGCTTGAAGCTATTCTGCAACACAAAAATATGCAAGAACTTGAACCAAAAGTTTTGCATTCCACGTATATGTCTATATGCATCATATCATTCATTATAACCTATTCATCGCGCAAAGGTTGATGGAATGTATGACCATGAAAAGCAAATGAAATGATCCTCTATTTGATTTGCCTACAAATCTTAAGAACACACATAATTACTCCCTGTTCTCTCAGAGAGAAGCCTAACCTGAAAGAACATCTTGAATAGCATCCAAGACAGATATGCAGGCGATAAAAGGCACAAGCTTTTCCACATATTCCACTACCTTCTTTAAACTACTATATCCCCAACCTAAGACATTACGTAGCGAAAACGGAGTGGTGGAAACAAAGATGGCATCCACAAGACCCATACTTAATGCTATATTGACGGATAAGCGAGCTGCCAAAGGATGACCAGCTCCCAATTCATTTGAAACACGAGTACTGGAAATGCAACAGTGAATTGTGAAAACAATATCATATCATATCATATCATATCATATCATAATATATATACAATAACTTAAGCACCCCCCTTGTCCATAGAGATTTTGATCTCGACCGTCGATTGTGGAACGACGGTTCTAATGCAGCCACCTCGTCATTGCCTAAGCACCCCCCTTGTTATGTAGAGATTGATCATGGCCGTTGAAAAGAAAATCGACGCCTCGGATGTAGCCACGTCACAGTCCCCCGAGCAGCCCCCTTATTTGGGGCTTTTAATCTAGACCGTTAGATTCAGAACTTCGATCTGGGCCGTCGATAAAAAGTCATAAACATTAATCTAGATTTATCTCGGCCATCGGATCAAAAGGGGAGGCAATATCATGGCCCTTGATTTTTGTAAGGAAGGTGTAAGGAAGCTTCCTCAAAAGTGGATTTGGTGCAACCAATTTTAACCATTAGATCAAAAGGGGGAAGAGAAATTCTAGCCACTCACTTTCTTATTAAATTGGAATTTTTTATATTAAAGGAGGTGAGGTGGCACCCTTATTTAATGAAAAGATAGTGAGGTGGCAACTCATTAATTATGTAGCTTTCTTGGAAGCTTCCTTTTTTGCATCGCCTTCAAATGACTTTATCTTGCGATGGAGGTCTCGGATCAAAGTGGGACCCACGCCGTTGGATTCCTCTCATCAAGTGTTTTTTAATGAGTAGTGGTTTGGCATCATTCCATGCAATGTTGGATAATCTAGGGGAATATTCATAGAATCTAAGGGAATCTGAGAGAATTATTGTAGAAACTTGGGGAATCTAGAGGAATCTTGGGATAATCTTTGAAAATTAAGGGAATCTCAAAAGAATCTTAAGGAATCTATGGGAATCTCAAAACAATCTAGGGGAATCTACGAAAACCTTCAAAAAAGGTTTAAGAATCGAGGGAAATCTTGATGGAATCTTAGAGATTTAAGGGGATCTTCATAGAATTTAAGGGAATCTAGGAGAACCTATATATAAACGAATTTACATAGAATCTTGGGGAACTTTTATAGATCCTTAAGAATCTAGGGGATGTATGTGGAATCTTTGGGAACCGCGGGAGATTCCAAGGGATCTAGGATAATCTTTGGAAATCTAGGGGAATCTCAAGAGAATATTTAAGAATCTTAAGGAATCTAGAGGAAATTTCGGATAACCTTTGGAATCAAGGAAATATCAAGAGAATCTTAAGCACCCCCCTTGTCCATAGAGATTTTGATCTCGACCGTCGATTGTGGAACGACGGTTCTAATGCAGCCACCTCGTCATTGCCTAAGCACCCCCCTTGTTATGTAGAGATTGATCATGGCCGTTGAAAAGAAAATCGACGCCTCGGATGTAGCCACGTCACAGTCCCCCAAGCAGCCCCCTTATTTGGGGCTCTAGACCGTTAGATTCAGAACTTCGATCTGGGCCGTCGATAAAAAGTCTTAAACATTAATCCAGATTTATCTCGGCCATCGGATCAAAAGGGGAGGCAAAATCATGGCCCTTGATTTTTGTACGGAAGGTGCAAGGAAGCTTCCTCAAAAATGGATTTGGTGCAACCAATTTTAACCATTAGATCAAAAGGGGGAAGAGAAATTCTAGCCACTCACTTTCTTATTAAATTGGAATTTTTTATATTAAAGGAGGTGAGGTGGCACCCTTATTTAATGAAAAGATAGTGAGGTGGCAACTCATTAATTATGTAGCTTTCTTGGAAGCTTCCTTTTTTGCATCGCCTTCAAATGACTTTATCTTGCGATGAAGGTCTCGGATCAAAGTGGGACCCACGCCGTTGGATTCCTCTCATCAAGTGTTTTTTAATGAGTAGTGGTTTGGCATCATTACGTGCAATGTTGGATAATCTAGGGGAATATTCATAGAATCTAAGGGAATCTGAGAGAATTATTGTAGAAACTTGGGGAATCTAGAGGAATCTCGGGATAATCTTTGAAAATTAAGGGAATCTCAAAAGAATCTTAAGGAATCTATGGGAATCTCAAAACAATCTAGGGGAATCTACGAAAACCTTCAAAAAAGGTTTAAGAATCGAGGGAAATCTTGATGGAATCTTAGAGATTTAAGGGGATCTTCATAGAATTTAAGGGAATCTAGGAGAACCTATATAGAATATTGGGAATCAAAGGAAACTTGAATATGTAGCAATTTTGTATGGGCATTTGCCAGACATATTCCAACAGCCTCCTTTGCCTGCAAGCACACCACCAGTTACTCCACCACCACCTGATTCTCCTACTACAGTTGCCAATGCCAGAACAGGTCGAATTAAATGGTTGGAGAAGGTAGAAGGAATGCCGTCATATGCAGGAGATAAACGAAGTCCGCCAGCAGTTCTGGGATTTCTGGCCAGCTGCGAAAGTTTCTTTGAAAGAGTTAAAGCTACGGAGGAACAGAAATTGCAAGCCATGGACAAATATTTAACCGATGTAGCCAGAATATGGTGGCAAGGACGGAAGAAATTGCTACCTCAGATAAAAACCTGGGCAGCTTTTAGAAAAGCATTCGTGTCGCACAACTTGCATGCAAATTATTATCCAGATCTTAAAAGACAGTGGGATCTTTTTAAGCAAGGAGAACATGAATCAGTACATCATTTTTACTCCAAATTCTCCTACTTAGCGGTGCAGATGGGAGAATTACAGCTGAGGACTCTCTGAAAATGAAGTGACGCGAAAATTTGTAGCTGGACTGCGAGATCCATTATATGCAGAGCTATGTTTTGCAGAACCGTCGACTATTGATGAAGCGGTGCGAAAAGCTGAAGCCGCAGAGATGAAACTCAATCCTAGTATAATGCGGTATGATATCTGGGAGGGGTACCCTCAGGAGAAAAATTTTAAGTCAGATAATGGCAAGGCATCCAAAAGAGAGAATAAGAGGTATCGAGTAAGTGCCTTGCTTGGCAATGAAGAAACACGTACGAAGGGAAGCAATGGGGAACGGGGAACGGCCAAAGGGCAGGCAAAAGCACCCCCGGGAGGATGTTTCATATGTGGAGGTCCACACTATAAGAATCAATGCCCAAAAGTCAATCCAAAGCAGATTCTGAGCAACCGAAGGAGGATACTCGAGCAAAAGCCCGAACATCTGCGCAGATTGCCCATGTTCGTGTTGCAGAAGAAGTTCCTGAAAAAGTCCCTGAAGGTTCCCATGCTAAATCTGACAAAGAAAAGGCGGAAGCTTATGAAAGGAGTCGGCTTCAAATCGGCTATAGATAAGTAGAATAACACGTCAGTGTAGACATGTGTTTGTTGTATAGTTTGAGCATTGTATTCATTTGGTTTGAGATAATGAAAGTTTAGCTTCAAATGAATGTTGCTCTAGAGTTAGAAGGGGGCAACTGTGACTGCAGCACAGAAGCAAGACCCTTAGAATTGTTAGGCAGATGGTAAGTTTACCAACCTATAAGAAATCCTTTCAAAGCGGATAGTCAGTTGACTAGCTTTGGGAGAGATTGTTATTCCCTAAGGCAGATGATCGAGGACGATCAACCTTGAGAAGGGAGGGAATTGATACGGCACTAGCTTGGGGGCGTGGCTCAGAGAAAGGATTTGCAGAGACAAACACAGAGGCAAGGGCTTTTTATTTGATTAAATGATTAACCTTAGGGGTTTTAAACTATAGCTTATAAACCATTGAAATGTTAAAGCTGTACAAAGGAACTATTGGAGTTAAAATGTCACTTAAATATAAACAACAAACTATGTAAAGAACGAAATGGTTAAAAACTAAAGTGCACATAGAAAACGCAGAAAAGAATGGCTGTCCGGAATGCAACCGAACCAGCCCGGATCAGCAGAAAAGAAGCCGGATTTGGCATAAAGGAGCAAGGGAATCCCGATTTAGCTAGAGAATACCTTTTTAAAAAGTAGTATAGGAGGCCATTGAGCAGCAGAACGAAGGAGGAGGCCGGAAGTGTCTTATGATCCGCTTGCCAAGTTTGCTATAGAACTGCTAGTAACTGCTGATTGAATGATTTCTGAGTTTTAGACTAACCCAGAGAATCCCAGAGAGGCTACCAGTTGGATAGCAGACTCTCAGAGTTGGAAAGAGTTTAAGCCTAGTCTTGCCGTGTTTGCAAATCAAGAGCCCGGTTGGGTGGATAAGTTGTGCCGAGAGAGCTTGATCTGGAGTTCTAGATCATTTTGATTAACCGTGTTTGTCAGATTTGCAGGTAGAAAAGACCGTTCATATCAGAAATCTAGGGGAATCTCAAGAGAATATTTAAGAATCTTAAGGAATCTAGAGGAAATTTCGGATAACCTTTGGAATCAAGGAAATATCAAGAGAATCTTAAGGAATCTATGGGATTTATAAGAATATAGGGGAATCTAAGAGAATCTTCAAAAAATATTTGAGAATCTAGGGAAACTTGACAGAATCTTAGAGAATCTAGTGGAATCTTCATAGAATCTAAGGGAATCTACATAGAATCTTGGGAAATCTAAAGAAATCTTCAGATAATCTTTGAAAATCTAAGGGAATCTTTGTAGAACCTTAAGAATCTAAGGGATGTTTATGGAATTTTAGGGAATTTAAGGGGAATCCAAGGGGATCTAGGGGAATCTTTGGCACTAGGTGTGTTCTAAAAGGGAATCTTCAATCTAAGGAAATCTAGAAGAATCTACATGGAATCTTGAGGAATCTTAGGATAATCTTTGGAAATCTAGGGGAATCTCAAGAGAATCTTTAAGAATCTAAAGGAATCTAAAGTAATCTTCATAAAATTTTTGAGTATCTAGAGATTCTTGGTGGAATCTTGGAGAATCTCTATAGAATCTTCATCGCATGACTTTAAATTTGATTTCTAGTTGAATTTGTACAATTCCTCGAGGAATCATACGCCAAATGCAGTGCCATCCAATGAAGATCCTATAAAGATTCTCTTAGACTGTCCAAGACTCTAGAAAGACTTCATTAGATTCTATGAGATTCCATCAATGTTCGCTTATATTTCCCAATTGTTCATGGTACAACCACTCATAGTAAAAACTTGTATAACAATACACAAATTTGATTATGTAATTTTTCAGTGTTGTTGCTTGCCTTACAGTGGCACTGAGACCAAATGGAATCATGCACACCAAATCCACAATACTAAAACGGCACAGGAACAACTTTTTTAGGCCCATTTTATGCTAATGTCACACATTGATATGAGGACAGTTGCAGATCCTAGAGTGCTTACCGATTGAGAAAACTTAAGTCTCGAGGGCTGGCTGTGGTAGAACACCAGAAAGAAGCACTTGAGTTTCAAATGACCACCATTCCAAATGAAAATGGCACAAACAGAGAATGCATTGACATCAAACTTTCATTGACAAGATATAGAGTGCATAAACTACATTTGGTAGAGTTTTTTATGGAGAGAAGCTTAACTCAAGTCTATACAACGTAAATGGATTCTACAAACTGCTAACATAGAGAAGAGCTTGCCAAAAGCCTTGGTGACACAAGAAAGAATCAAGAAGAAGGAAAAGAAATGGATAGAGATAATAATACAAGTATAGAAGACATCTAGACTATAAATGGACATAAAAATGGAGAACATGTGTTCAAACTTTGCTGACAGCCCAAGCAATATGAAAATGGATAGTTACAGTCAAACTTAAAATGCATGCTGGTTAATGTAGAAATGACCATCACTTTGAGTATGATTGTGCATGTAGCAGAACAGAATACCATATCATGATCACCGAAGGAATTGCAAGCTTGAAGAATTGCTTTAAATCATGGAATGCCTCTATCAAAAATGTAGTCCACGTCTTCTTACATGTAGAAGAGAATTTTACCTAACTAGAAGTGGAACGTTTATCCAATTTGATATACTCGTTGACAATGCTGCACCTTTCCATATTAAGTTTGTAAATCAAAGTCCATGATAATGCTATATGGATTAACAAGGTTATACAAGAGCCTAACAGCATCAGAAAAACAATGCTCTGAGTCTGCAAGAATATTACAAGCGGTTGGAGCAATGAATAAGCAAATAAACCAGGAAGCATCCATCGAGCATATTTTCCTGCTTCTATGGAAATCATGGGATCCTGCCCTCGCACAACGAGCAGCCCTCCCATGTTGTACCAAACAACTGCTATTGGTATGCAGGTAATAGCCAACACAAAGATTGCTCTTTGCATGTAAATACTGAGTAAATGACACTAGTGTGCTCGTAGGCTTCTCCAGAAAGTGTCTCCAAAGCACTGCCATTCCTATCTAAGGGAAGGAAACAAGTAGACTAATTTAAGATTTATTGAAATCAAAGAATGTCAATGAATAACGATGAGTTAACAAATGCTCACAAACGAAAAGATAGAACGTACCAAGAGGCTGAATCCCCAGAGGTTAGCAAAGGAAACAGCAATAGAAGCACTGGAAAGAGACAACTGTCCCAAATGTCCAACGAACATAAGGGATACAAGTTGCAAAGGGTTCACCTGGAAGGAAATTCTCTGTGTAGTCTCTAGATCATTGGAATACTTGCTATGAAATATCAATCGGGAGTCTAATAATAATAACACTATGATGCATCTGAGAATTAAAAGCAAATAAAATTCAAATATAGCATAGAGAAATCGTATCTTGTTGAATCTATGAGAGTATTAAGCTGTCACAAGGATGTAAATGGAATGAAAAGAATCAGAGAGAAAAAAAAGGGGGATATGTTCTTGTGTTTGAACCCTGTTTTTTGTTTAAATCCGCCATGGCTACACCCCGAACCTCCGAATCCGAATCGAAGAGCTCTGCAAGCAACCGAGATCATTTGAAATTTTAACCTGTAAACAAAACAAAAACACAAAAACAAGGAAGAAGTTAGAAAGGGCATTGCCCAGTGCTCGGATTTGTTGGACCTTTGTCAGGAAATTGCCTATGCTTGGAAGATTGAGCCTGCGAAAAACCCAGATCTTACCCTAGGCCAGTTACGATTTCGGCCTGTTCTCCACAGAAAACCCCCTTGGGCTTGAAGCTTAACCTGCAAAGAACAAAATAGAGACGACGAAGGAGTAGAATCGAGCCTAATCATGCCAATCATGCCAAGATTTCTCTAGATTCTTCAAGTTTCTATGTAGATCCTCCTATATTATTCAAGATTCCATCAATATTCCCCTAGATTCTCAAAGATTCTCTTGTGATTCCTAAAGATTCTCCAAGATTACTATGAACTAAACGGGCTTTGATACTAGTACTATAGGCTACCAAAACGGATGGCCCGTAGCTGCAACTGCAAAAGAGCCAAACCCAAATCCTCTAAAGAAACATGTGCTCAAGATCTTCGCCTAAATAAATGTATGCTCAAAGACTCCCATCAAAAAAGATATTCAATCATGTGGATAATAAATGTAGTGAAGTGGTTATATTTATACAGGGATATATACAATGTTAATTACATGTCTTTCAAGATGCACAACAAAGAAGGCATCAAAATGTTTTGAGGACATATACAACATTAATTATATGTCTTTCAAGATGCACAACAAAGAAGGCATCAAAATGCTTTAACCATTTGAATCGCCGTTAAATTGCCAGCTGCTTGCTCATGGCCAATCTTTAATAACATCAAGGTATTTACCATGTTTTCCCTTGACAATGCCACATCGACTCTAACCCTACCTTTATAGTTGATAAGTACCCGTATAAGTGATCTAGACCGTAGCATAAGTTGATCACTACTTCCAGGTCCAGCTTAAAGTTTTAAAAAATGGGGATTCCTTGCCATGCATTGATTTTTTATGCCAAGTTAGCCCCCTGCTTTGATTTTCATAGTCACATCATATCCACTGCTTTGATTTTCAAAGCCCATTAGTGGCGCATGGGAACGTAGTCGTATTTCTTAAAATTAAGAACTAAACCTAAATGGGACGTTTTATCTTTAGTGATGGGAGACCGTTTCTTTCTTTTTGCGCGTGTTGCCCAATTGTTATAAAATTAACCTAAGCTATTGTAGTTCTTTTCTCCACAGAAGTGAATTTAATTTAGTTTACATTATGGGTTCCATGGGATAGTCCTATGTCACAATTTTGAACTGAAAGAAATTATCATCACCCTTTATATAGATTCATATAAGAGTTCATCAACATTAAGCTACAGCATTCTAAAGCGGGAAACTAAGTAAGTTGTTCTCTTCACTTATTCACTTAGTTGCCTCACTTGGTTGCCTTTTAAGAACCTTTTCCTTTGCTATCACACTACCAACTCCAATGATGAGCACAATGAGGTTGTTTCACACTTTGCTTTTAATCTATGACGTAAAAACGGCCAAAAAAATGTCCTTTTTTCATGTGCCTTGATCCTCTCCAATTTCTACACGAATTTGCTCCAACTCGTTAAACACTATGATTTAGAGTCTAGTTTAGAATAAAAAGATTTCTTATGGTCGTTAAACACTATGATTTAGAGTCCAGCTTAGAATAAAAAGATGGATTATTCATGCGATTGGACTCTCTTATGCATAAAAAATTAAGAGGCTTACATTTCTAAAACATTTCATAGGGCTGTTCAAACATGCTGCATGGGAACGTTATTAACCATACTAGATAAATGACCAATTTTAGATTCTGTTTCTAACATGTGCAGAATGTGCAGACATATTCTTGCCTTGATTTTTGCCCCGAATGCATTTTTGATTTGTTTGTATTTTTATAGAATGCATTTTAACCCTGCAGTTGCTTGGCTTTAGCCGGTTGCTTTGGTATGAACAATGCTTCAGCAACATGCGCTGATATATTTGCTTTCCTAGGATGTTGCTTCACTCCTCCAGTAATCTAAATTCTGAATAGTTTGGCTCAAGATTATGCTTGCAGGAGTCACTTCATTCGATTCCTTCGCAAGATGAGCTCTTACCTGAAGAAGCATGCATCATTAGAAAAATACATGAGATGCATATACTTGCAAAAACATGCATACCCCAACAAAAATAATGCATACCCAGCAATGCGTAATGTCCCATAGCACACTCATTGGAGCATCACTCTTTAAACTGAGTGGATTGTTATCCGTTCTTAAAACCCGCTAACTAGCATTAATAACAACAGATCAAAATATAACAGAAGGGGGAGTGCATTTAGAAGTTGCACTCATTCCATGCAAGCTCAAATGCATAGGTACATCAGGAAGCTCCTGCAAAAGAGGAAAGAGGAACGTTAACATTTGAAACGATCAAATCAACCTACTTTGCATCATGAATTGGAGCTGCCCAAATAGGACGACCGATATTAAAATGCTTTTCACATTGTTTGCATTGAGGAAGAATTATGGGTCCAGTCCCAGGCACATATCTTGCACTGTCATTCTTGAGATCCAACATACCACATATCAAACTACTGATGCATGCAAGTACTAGGATCAGCCTTTTCTCAGGATCATCGTATTTAACACTGAAAAATTCTGCATACCTTTTGAATAACACGGTCTCCAGGTTGCGAGTGGAAAGAATCACAACCAGCACATTGATAAACAGAGCCCAATCTACTTGAAGTCTCCTTTACTTGGAGTCTTGCATTTGCTTATCTGTAAGTTAAAGGATGCAGCAAAACCTATCATCAGGTACAACATTAGAGAGATCACGCAAGACCCCTTCCCAAAAGATGAAATGCACAGTAAACTCAAGTGCAAAGAGCAAAAGATCCTGTTACCTGCAGTAAACCAACCAAAAATTAGCCTAAAGGGTAATCATGGCAGCACTAGCAGGTGTCATGGGATCTTTTGAGTTATCCCCCTCACTCTGCCTGATACACAGAAATTTTAAACAGCAGAAAGAGAGAAGTTAGGATAAGGTTTAATTATGCTGCCTATGACTAAAAAACTACTGTGGTAAATCATGGCAACACTAATACAAGAGATTGAGCAAGCACAATACCACCACATGCCCTGTTTAAGTCATTATCCCCTCATCTTAGGCATCTATAATTACCATTCAGGGATGAACAGAATACAGCTATAGAAACTACAACCATGTTAGCTGTGCATAAACTACTACATGGATGATTTCTGAAAGAATGTCAAGATCTGAAACTAGCATAATACAAGTTACATTTCGGCAGGATAACGACCTATGCTAAGTTTCAGCAGTACTACCATACAAATTTGAAACCCTTTTTAACTTAGGCTGCAAGTAAACTGGATTTTCAATGGTAATCATTGGCAGCACTAAGATACATTTCTTGAAGACCCCTCAGTAGCATATTACCATCATATGCTATGTTTTAAGCGATTACCTCCTGATTTTATAGATGGTCCAGTCCATAAAATTAAAGGAAAATGTTAGTAATGCATACTATGCTATGACATGAAAACCCAAATATGTTCAGTTTATGAGAACATAAGTTAAGCAATCACATGATAAACTCCAGATCAGTAAATCTTTTTATGAACCATCAGAGAATGTCTATAGTAAGGCTATTCCCCGAAATTATATCATATCCAAGATAATCTGGCCATGAAAATGAAGTAGCAAGTAATTTATCTTTAAACTTCTTATGCACAAATTCTGTAATAGAAGTCTTGAATAACAGAAGGAAAAATGTATTTAGATCTGAGGCCCAGCAACCTATACAAGATTAAAAGGCTAGAGAGGAGATACAAGAACTTTCCCAAAGCAAAATAAAGCAGATAGATACTGGAGAGTGTAATGTATGCTACAGCTACAATTAAATTATAAGATCTCAAACCTGAGATTGTAGAGTGGGTTCAGCAGACCTCCAAATTTCTTTGAGTAGTTGTAGGTGTCCAAGGTTGGTGTGCTACTTGAGGCATGAATCCCCATATTGGTCTTGCGATGCCCGGTAATCTCCACCTCAATTTCTGGCAGATTAGTATGGCCAATGCAGTTGCCTTCAGCTCCCTCAAGAACTCCTGGATTGCTCATATCCTTAGCAGGGATATTTGCCTCCAGATTACCCTTCTGTGCAAGGCAAACTGGTGCATGAAAATCATAGAGCTTCTTATGCTTGGCATTCAACTTCTTCTCCTCTTCCAGCTTCTTTTTCGTGGAAGCATTCAAATCTCCCTTCCTTCTTCCCATTGCAGTGAGGAATTGGGTCGGCTTTGCACCACAACTGCGGCTTAAGAGCAGTAATCCGAATGCATCGGATTGTTAACTGCAACTCTATATATGGGATAATTTAGGTGCTGTACCTAAGACCGGCTCCATTGTAAATGGATTCTAGCTTAACGCCTGCTCCATCCAGCCCGATAAACAGATTGCATGCATGAAAATGACAAGAGCAATTTTAGAAGGTTTGAGAATACCTAAGAGTTTAGTGGAGCGTCCGTCGTGGAGTCGTTTAGGTCATGTTTTTTGCTGTCACATAATTTGTTAGCCCTACATTAGACCTTAGCAAATTTTAAATATATGAGTAAATGAGCAATGCACTTTGGTCCCATTGGATTGCCAAGTCATGTACTCCAAGTTTAACCTGTTTACACATTTCTGAAATCAATTTGTGCAAAGGGACATAAGACAAGTATGAGAAATATGAGAAATATGAGAAATATGAGAAAATATGAGAAATTTGTGCAAATATGAGAAATGCATAATGGTCCATTGGATTGCCAGCATGTGGAATCCAAATTTAAGCTATTTTAAACATTCTCAATTTGATCTTGTGCACAAGGACATAAGCCTAGTTAGATAACTAAAAAAAAAAAAAAAAAAAAAAAAAAAAAAAACCTTTTAAGTCAATCAGGTCCTAAGACCTTCATAACTTTTAATCATGACATGATCTTTGCAAGAACAAGTCAGATTCAATAAGCAGCCCTAAGATCAACCAGGTGCATTTGAACTTAGGCCAAGGACATGGTTACATAAGAAACTTCCAATTTTTAATTATAGTCATGAAACACAATCCTTACACATTTTTACAAGGCTACAATCCTTTAAAGCAAAGATTGCCTTGTGCAGTAAAAAGTAGGCCATCATTATTTGCCTTTGTAGTAGAAAAACATAACAAAATACCATGTAAAATTAAGGCATCAGCCAATGTCATTTGAAATGTATTGAAACACTCCACTTGAGCATCTGCAACTGTCTTGAGCGGTTTCAAAATATTAAGTAACATGCTAAAGAAACATAGCAAGGAGTAAAAGACCCCGTTACTTGGTAGAACCCAGGAGGACAGTTAGCCAAGAACATGGGTAAAAGCCTAGGTGTCATTGGGTCTTTTAAGTTTATCACCCTTCACCTTGCTTGTAACCTACAAAAAAACAAGGATAAAAGATTTTCTACACCCTAGAACCAAGGCAAGTAAAATAGCATGCCCTTAATTATACTTGGATTCAAGGGGCCCGTGTTTCGATCATATTGAATATTACACCTAATGCATCATTTAAAGTTTAGCTACGATGCATAAGTCCTGTTGAGCCTATGAATGGCCAGCCTTTAATCCATATCAGTAAAAGGACCATCATATAATCTGCAAGTTAACCTCCCAAGTGAAATTCCAGGTCTATCTCTGCTCTAAGATAATCATAGCTAGCAGCTAGTATTTCAAAAACATTGCTAATAGCTCCATAGTCTGCATATGCCTTATTAATTGTATAAACATGAGCATACTAATTGTGTAAACTACTGCAACGAATGAGCTGCATATATCAATATCAATCCACTCATCATATCCACTATTCAATACATCATATCCACTCTCAATCAATGTTCTGTCAGTGCAATAGTCAGCAAGGCCTCTGTTATGCAGAAATCATGTTACCACATAGATGAATACATAAAGGCAGGCAGTAGAAACTTAAGCCCGAGAACCATATCTGTTTTTAAATAGTAACCAGATGTATCTATCTGCATATGACTGAGATATTCATAGCCTATCATATTCTCAACAGCTATGTTGCCAAACCCTCAGATTCGGTATCATGATTACACAATTTTTAGCCTCAGTTCCATCATAAATATCAAAGTCAGCTGGAAAAGCCCTTTACTGTATGCGAACATGCATTAAAGCCATTGCCTAAATTATTTAGCTAGTTAAATGCATTAAATCTAACTATTACCCATAGCTGTATGCATATAGACGAGATGTATACAAGCCCTTAGCCACTGAAAGATTTATGCAATAGTGCAGCCATACATCTAGATCTGGAACTTCCTTTAGCCATATGCAACCTGTGTTAAAGCCATTACAACTTAATAATTATGACAGATGCCCTCTGCCAGACTTGTCACTAAATGTAATGGACAAATATTTCTTTAGTTAAATGTACCAAGCATAAATACTCCTTACTCAAATTTATCCAGCAATAGGCATTGTTTCAAGCATATAGTTATATACATCACTTTGAATCCATTTAAACAAATTTAACAAAAGCCATAGTCAAATAGACTCAAAATTTCAAATAAGCTTCTCAAACCTGAGTAAGATGTTGAAGATTGCATGATTCTCCATGGCATCATTTGAGGAGTTGCCTCCAGCTTGCTCCAAGTTTGAATCATGCGGAGAGTTGCCTTCTTAATTGAAATTGTCCCAACAAAGTTTTGTCCATTGCTTCAATTTCGACCGCTTTGGATTCATAGCGCCAGCGGCTTCTTACTAATGTGCTCATGATTTCTCCTTTGCTTTCATCCATAGCGCGGGGAGGATTTCTTCTCTACAAATAGTGTACGGCAGCATATCTCCGCAACAACATGGATCAGGCTGAGCAGCACATTTCTTCAGAAAATTGATCACAACAGGGGATGCGCCTTTGATCTAGCAGAATTTGCACGACCGGTTCGATGGTAGATCCTATCTCCCAAACTGGGATGCTTAGCTTCAGCTCAAATCCGGCCAACATGCATAATCCTCGGCATAGAAATATCGGCGGTTCTTAATAAATAGAGCATACCTTGCTTATTAATACATGTCCCAAGCCGTAAAGGCTAAATCGGTAATGGAAAAAACCCTAAGCCACGAATCGCTCATTGGCGGTGTAATTCATATCTAATGACCAAGCGACCATGCATTTTTTTAATCTTAAAAGCTTTAAGAAGTAAATTAGGTATAGCAAGCATGCCCAATATTTTCAAGGAATTTTACAAGTCACACAAGTCCACTTATCTTACTCCCTTATATCCCAATATATTCCCAAGTGCAGGAGCAACACATAATACTGCATTCTATCATTACTTAATAAAAAAAACCTTCCTCCTACCGTAGGTCGGGGTGGGCCAAAGTCATAAATAAAAGCAAGCAACAAGGAGAGTAGGACCTTGTTGCCAAAGCCCTACCCTACCTATATTGCCTAATTCTTATCGCAAGTGCACATTTTTTATAAAAAAGCCAAATGGCAAACAAGTGGACAAATGCTCACTTAGATTCTTCAAAATAGCATCTTTCTTATCAAGATTGGTGAACACACCCCTAATAAGAGTTAGCCCAGGCCAATGCCAAAAGATTAGTTTAGGTGCCAAATACGGCCTACAATTTAGCTTTCATGTGGAATACTTTCATAAACAATGATTATCCCATTACCTCTGTTTCTCAAAGCATACCCCTTCTTTCTGCTAGTTTGTTCTTGTCATAGCTCTCGCCAATGCCAATGCCCTATATAAAAGTGATAAGAATCTTTTAGTAAAATAGAATAAGAGAAAAGACATCACCTGAAAGTAACCACACCTTGGCTATTGGTATAACCAATAAACTGGGGATAAGAATAAAAAACCTTTTAAGTCAATCAGGTCCTAAGACCTTCATAACTTTTAATCATGACATGATCTTTGCAAGAACAAGTCAGATTCAATAAGCAGCCCTAAGATCAACCAGGTGCATTTGAACTTAGGCCAAGGACATGGTTACATAAGAAACTTCCAATTTTTAATTATAGTCATGAAACACAGTCCTTACACATTTTTACAAGGCTACAATCCTTTAAAGAAAAGATTGCCTTGTGCAGTAAAAAGTAGGCCATCATTATTTGCCTTTGTAGTAGAAAAACATAACAAAATACCATGTAAAATTAAGGCATCAGCCAATGTCATTTGAAATGTATTGAAACACTCCACTTGAGCATCTGCAACTGTCTTGAGCAGTTTCAAAATATTCGTAACATGCTAAAGAAACATAGCAAGGAGTAAAAGACCCTGTTACCTGCAGTAGAACCAGAGGACAGTTAGCCAAGAACATGGGTAAAGGCCTAAGCTACTAGCAGGTGTCATTGGGTCTTTTAAGTTTATCACCCTTCACCTTGCTTGTAACCTACAAAAAAACAAGGATAAAAGATTTTCTACACCCTAGAACCAAGGCAAGTAAAATAGCATGCCCTTAATTATACCGTTCAAGGGGCCCTGTGTTTCTGATCATATTGAATATTACACCTAATGCATCATTTAAAGTTTAGCTACGATGCATAAGTCCTGTTGAGCCTATGAATGGCCAGCCTTTAATCCATATCAGTAAAAGGACCATCATATAATCTGCAAGTTAACCTCCCAAGTGAAATTCCAGGTCTATCTCTGCTCTAAGATAATCATAGCTAGCAGCTAGTATTTCAAAAACATTGCTAATAGCTCCATAGTCTGCATATGCCTTATTAATTGTATAAACATGAGCATACTAATTGTGTAAACTACTGCAACGAATGAGCTGCATATATCAATATCAATCCACTCATCATATCCACTATTCAATACATCATATCCACTCTCAATCAATGTTCTGTCAGTGCAATAGTCAGCAAGGCCTCTGTTATGCAGAAATCATGTTACCACATAGATGAATACATAAAGGCAGGCAGTAGAAACTTAAGCCCGAGAACCATATCTATTTTTAAATAGTAACCAGATGTATCTATCTGCATATGACTGAGATATTCATAGCCTATCATATTCTCAACAGCTATGTTGCCAAACCCTCAGATTCGGTATCATGATTACACAATTTTTAGCCTCAGTTCCATCATAAATATCAAAGTCAGCTGGAAAAAGCCTTTTACTGTATGCGAACATGCATTAAAGCCATTGCCTAAATTATTTAGCTAGTTAAATGCATTAAATCTAACTATTACCCATAGCTGTATGCATATAGACGAGATGTATACAAGCCCTTAGCCACTGAAAGATTTATGCAATAGTGCAGCCATACATCTAGATCTGGAACTTCCTTTAGCCATATGCAACCTGTGTTAAAGCCATTACAACTTAATAATTATGACAGATGCCCTCTGCCAGACTTGTCACTAAATGTAATGGACAAATATTTCTTTAGTTAAATGTACCAAGCATAAATACTCCTTACTCAAATTTATCCAGCAATAGGCATTGTTTCAAGCATATAGTTATATACATCACTTTGAATCCATTTAAACAAATTTAACAAAAGCCATAGTCAAATAGACTCAAAATTTCAAATAAGCTTCTCAAACCTGAGTAAGATGTTGAAGATTGCATGATTCTCCATGGCATCATTTGAGGAGTTGCCTCCAGCTTGCTCCAAGTTTGAATCATGCAGCAGAGTTGCCTTCTTAATTGAAATTGTCCCAACAAAGTTTTGTCCATTGCTTCAATTTCTGACCGCTTTGGATTCATAGCTGCCACTGGCTTCTTACTAATGTGCTCATGATTTCTCCTTTGCTTTCATCCATAGCCGCAGGGGAGGATTTCTTCTCTACAAATAGTGTACGGCAGCATATCTCCGCAACAACATGGATCAGGCTGAGCAGCACATTTCTTCAGAAAATTGATCACAACAGGGATCTGCCTTTGATCACAACAGGAATTTGCCTGACCAGTTCTGATGGTAGATCCTATCTCCCAACTGGGATGCTTAGCTTCGCTCAAATCCGGCCAACATGCATAATCCTCAGCATAGAAATATCCGACAGTTCTTAATAAATAGAGCATACCTTGCTTATTAATACATGTCCCAAGCCGTAAGGCTAAATCGGCTGTGGAAAAAACCCTAAGCCACGAATCTGCTCATTGGCCAGGCTGTAATTCATATCTAATGACCAAGCGACCATGCATTTTTTTAATCTTAAAAGCTTTAAGAAGTAAATTAGGTATAGCAAGCATGCCCAATATTTTCAAGGAATTTTACAAGTCACACAAGTCCACTTATCTTACTCCCTTATATCCCAATATATTCCCAAGTGCAGGAGCAACACATAATACTGCATTCTATCATTAAAAAAAAAACCTCTTGCAAATAAAAACTCAAAACCCCTGCGTTTTCCCCCTCTTTCTTCTTACCCTAGCCATTGAATAGGAATGGAGATGGAGATGCAGACTCACTCCTTGTTTTGTCATGGCAGGAGGCAAACCTTCTCCTTAATACTTCAGTAGCTTGCATTCATACCAGGAAAGAAATACAGAGGTCAGCGGCAATTAATAGCTTCGGATGCAACAAATGAGCAACAATTACTTAAATTTATTTGTCTCTGGGTGTAGATTGCAGATTAGAATATATAACTCTTAAATAGACATATTTTGGATTGAAAACTTTGAAAAATACTTAATTTTTTAGAGTAATATATTCTGGTTCATTATTTAAAACTTGAAGTTCTTCATACTAGTTGTTATTGCAACTATTTCAACTGCAATACAAGAAATAATAGTTCTAAAAAATTACAAACAGTACTTAACGTATTATACGTAAAGTACGTATTTTACGTATTTAATAAGTATTTTATAATTCTAAAAAATGTATTTAAAGTACTTTTTAAATGAGAGGTATGCATACGGTATTAATATGTTAAGTACGTATAATACCCGTACCGTACTAAACGTACCTGACAACACTGACAGTAGCCAAGGCATCAACAATCCCAGGCGTTCCTTTTCGTCTCACAAAGGCAGAGGTCCAGGCTTGTCTGCGTCCATTCTTAAACTCCTCATCCATCAAGAATAAAATACTCAATTTGAAGTAAGTCTTGGTCCTGCTATGCATCCGTCCTGAGAGCAAGAGAAAACATGTGGATTGTGATCCGAAATAGAGCTATCAAGCATGTTTTTGCATGAGAAATTATGCAAATATGTAGCTTCCAAAGCATTATAATATTCCCTATCATGACGTGCATATGCTCTACCTTCTCCAAGCTAGCCATTGCACAAGGTAAAGCTACGATCGCTATCCACCTCTACAAACCCATAATCATGCATCAAGCGATGCCACTGTTCACGTTCAAAGCCTTGGATAATGTTTGATCCTTTGCCACACCGATCAGCTTCCACTCAACCATGTTGAAGTCACCCACCAACAATCACGAAACATGAGCATCCAATCGAACTAGCTTGAACCTCCAAGCAGCCCAGAGTGCACCTCTCTGATGAGGCCTGTTATATGTATACACATTCACTACTTGCCACTCTTGTTCTTTATCAAACCACTCTTATCCCTTATCAAACCACTTGATAATGATCCAGCAACCAAATTTGTCTGTATGAGTAAATCAAGCTCTGTAATGTTTTTATCATGTTTGGTGATGTTCTGGGTTGTTCTAGCCTATTGTATGGGTCCCATGGCCTATTGGTCTTTGTGGATGTTAAAAAATCTATTAAAAGAACCTGTTGCCTGTCAAATAATCGAACAACTAGTCAGTTCAACAGCAACATGATGTAAAAATCTTAGAATACATAAAGCCAAAAAAATTGAAATCGATTGTTGGAAAATACTGGGTATACCATATGACTTGCAATCTAGAGAATATTCCTAGCCCCGCATATTACACCATCAAACAAGGGCTTGCCCCTTTGGGCAATAAAAACTTACAAATTATTTTAAAATGCCGAAAAAAAAACTTGCAATTATAGCCATTAGATTATTAGATAGGTCTAAAGAGGTCCAAAGCCACCCTCTCCCTAAAAAATTGCCCCTTAAACAGTGGGCAATCCAAAGAACTCTATATCCTATTTAGAATAGAGTCTTACGATTAGCTCGATCGCACACTTATTTTGTATGTTGGTTCAATCAATCCTTCTATATGACATGGAGGTATGTAGTCTTGTTATAATTGTCACCATATGCAATAGTTTGGAGCAAATAATGTATCTCCAGTTTTCTTTCATCTAGGTGACAGGTGAACACCAAATCAAATTGAGACACGTAACAAGTGTACATCTCGTTTGAGATTTTGGGGACAATGCCCTTTTGCATCTTCCATATCCTTTGGTTGTTCATTTTCTTTTATGACTTATCTGATATTCCTTGAGAGACTTATTCAGGACTGTCGGTTGACCTTTTGGTGATGAAGTTACTTTTTTGGTGGTGCACAGACCTTACGTTTGGTTGGAATGTAAATTAATTAGCATTTCGAGACAATTTTTGCTGGCAAAATGTGGCAGTACAAAACTTCCGGAACATGTGTTTGATAGTAGATAGATAGTATTTTTTACGTCATGCACATGAACAAGAGGAACTTATTTTTCCATGAACAAAAGCTAAAAAACAAAAGGACACCAAAATGGAACAAATGGCCTTGAAGTATAGGCTTATGTTAGCATTTTGAGAGTTTTTATACAATGGTGAATGGTCGGCTCTTTTTTCCATTTAAGTAAATGCACTCCATTTTTCTGCTGAAAACGTGGCGATGGGCGGCCTCTGGGATCCGGGAAAAATGTGCTGCTTCAATTAAATCAACGCCTCCATCTAAGCAACTGCCGGAGCTTCCCTTTCCACTTCCTCTGCTGTGGACGCTGCTCTTGTTCTTGTTCTTCCTCTTCAATCTTATCTAGTAGTGCTTTTCTACTTCTCTTTCTCACTATCTCTACAGTCTCGCTCAGAATTACAGACGATCCAAGTGAGTTTCCCACTATACCCAATTCCATGCTCAACATTGAACTCCATGCCCTGTTCCCCCTTCGCAATTTATCCCCCAACCTGACCCATGCTCTTGAGCCCTAGCACTCATCAGCAGGTCCTTTTGGTGTTGGATCTGCAGTTGAAATGATCCCTTTACGCTAACATGATCTGTGCCCACATATGTGATCCAACAAATGAATCTGTTAACACAAGGATCAACGAAAACAATTGATTTAAAAAATCTATTTTTGCAAAGCCAAGACAATGGCATGCTTTGGATGTCATAATGCCTTTTCCCATGCCATTCAACGATCCTTGTTGCATCTGCTCTATCAAGAAGCATAACCGACAACATAAGAGAACTGCAATTCAATGAGTTTTTGAAATTTTGCACGAAGCTGATCATTAGGTTAAATCAATCTACGAAGATACAAACTTTATTCTGCAGCTAAGGTTATCTGAACTTGAACAACTATAAGCTAAAAATTAGAGCGGAAGAAAGGGAAAAGGTGACACGTCAGCAATGTGCGCCATTTTTCTTGATTGCTTTGTCTTATCTGATTCAAACACAAATCTTGATCTGTTGTGCTAATTCAAGCTGTTTCTGAAGACAATTTGTGGGATTTAGATTGCCAGCCTTGTAGGGGCTTGCAATTCCCATGATTCCCCTCATCAAATGCCACAAATGGATACCAAGCATAACTCGAGATTGACCTGTGGATATTTGAAAGGCTCTCCCTCTGACTTATGGAATTCGCTAATCTCTGAACAGCATTTTCCAGAAGAATTATTTGCTCCTGAGTACTCATTTGTTCCGAGTTCAGTAGAATTTGAAGTGGAGATTGTAGAATCTTGGCTCCAGGAGTTCATTGGAAAGAAAGAAGCCTCAGTTTCGGGCATCTTTCATGTACATTGTGACTGGGCTGCATCCAAGATTGTGGTAAAAGTCTACTCTGAACAATGATTCATGTCTTGGCGTCTGGTTTCTTTCAATTTGGTACTGAGTGTGGCTTTCCGACTTCTCAAATTTAGATAGGCTCTTCCCCTGTTTTTTTCCTTGTCCTTTGTTTTCCCCTCCTGCCAATTCGCACATGTTCCTTCTGCTTTTGTAGTTTTCACCTGGTTCTTTCTGCATGGCTCTCAAAGGCAAAAATTACCCTAAATTTCTCTCCATTCTTCATGCTTTTGCTGAATTTGCGCCCTCTGATCGACCCGAGCTTCTCAAACAGTTAAGATCCTTTCATGAAAATCGTAAAAATTTCATTTTCTTTGGTAATTTCGCTAACTCATGCATTGGGCAGTCTTCAATGGATCCCTTATCTTTTAGAGTCCCATGCTGGGATAATCTTTCCAAGGATCCGGATTTCTTAGGCCGACTGCCAAGCATTGACCCCGTCCTCCAAATTCTTATTGTTTATGGGGACAAAAGATCGGATCAACCAATGTCTTCAGATGCTACTATGGACAAGATCCTGGAGATATCCGCCCTTTCAAGGGTCCGTTCAGTGCTAGAAAGAAGGCTATTTTCAATGGTATTTCCTTAGACCTCCCCTCTGTTCATGCAAAATTAAATTCATTCCATGACTCTGCAGTAATTGTTAAGACAAATAAGCATGGGATTAAATTAGACAAGCTTTGGGCTTTCTGCTTGAACCTACAGAAGGGTATGCTAATAAATGCTGTTTACTGGCTTCACTTTCCATATATTATGATTGAATGTGGCGGTAAAAGATCTACCAATTTTCTATTAAATCATGGTCCCATGGCTTTCGAATCCTTCCAACTTACCTTTCTTAAATGGGATCCCAAATTTGAAGTAGCCAATTTGGACAATCTTTTTGCTTCTACCACTCTTCATGGCTTAAACCCTATATACTGGAATGAAGATTGTCTTAAACTCTTATTTGACTCCATTGGTTCTTATATTTGCACTGAATTCTCCCCCTATAGACCACCCCGCTCCATTGTCCAGCTTGATATTTCCAAAAATATTCCCCTCCACATTCCCTTTCAAGATGTTTTTGAAAAAGTAGCCTCTCTGAATTTGAGATGGTCAGGCTTGCTACCTCAGTGCCAAAATTGTAAGGTTAGACACTTTTGGTATGATTCCTGCAAGGAATTATCAGCTACTCGTGAGCAGAATTTAAGTGTTCCTGTAAAGTTATCTGATAACTGTCGAGTCAATGAGCAGGTCAACCAAAAAGTCAATATCAGTCATGAGGTCAACAGTCAGCAGATTATGCAAAATTCAAAAGGATCAGCTATTGATCATCAAGATCTTGAGGGGAACCTTGGTGACCCATGCATTATCTCCAAAGATAGCAATTTTCAGTGGACTAAAGTTAATGGCAGCTACAAAAGAATTCAAAGGAGAAAGCAGTTAAAAGAAGCAGAACTCAAGAATGGGGAAGCATCTAATAAGGGAAAGACTAGAGGTGACTTTGTGAAGACCTTTAGGAATGGTAAAGCTCAGCAAGTCAATGTGTTGCAAAACCATGAAAATTCTGCCAAAATCACTGAAAAGGATAACAGTTTGACAAAAGTCAATAATCTTCATGACACATTGAACAAAATTATTATGGATGCTAAGTTTTTTGCCAAGAATAAGGAGAATACTGATATTCTCAACTCCTAGTTAAGAATGGTCCATTAAACAAGAAAAATAAACATGGTAAATCTCTGAAACAAATTAGGCTGGAAAAAGAACAGTTCCAGCTCCTATTCCTGCTATAACAATGGAGAACAATCAAATTATTCTCCCAAAAAATGTTGCTGAATCAAGTTCAGTTCAAGAATCTCAGACGGCTGCTGATCACTTAATTGGTAATTCTAACCAATTCCAGGTATTAGCTAACCTTAACCCTGAACTTGATTTGAAAGTTTTGTTGAGCAAACCATGTGAAGGCAAGCTGAACCCTATAAAATCCCCAATTATTGATCTTTCACCAGCCCCCGATCCTCCCCCAACCTTCAAATATTGCATTTGATATTGCTCAGCAGCTGGCATCTTTGCAAGAGGGCCTCAGTGCACATGGCCAACAATTCTGTTAGTATAATCTTATGGATGAAGAAATTGTACAAGATACTCCAGAAACGGATGTAACAGGCCTGGATTATGACAATAAGTGGATGGCTAGTGACAAGAACATGACAGTTGATTCTACTCAAGAAAATGTTGTTGTCCTGCAAGAAGACCTAACTCAGCCTGAGGAAAATTGCAATCCAGGTCATGTTTCTTCTCTTTTCCCATCTTTTATGCATAATCTTTTAAATCTTCCTGTCTCTCCTAAAAATAGAATGTTTGAATTCATTCCTGGAGGATCCTCTGATATTAGTGAAGATGAAATTGAAAATGCAAATGGCAAAGAAAATTGGGAAGGGGATAAATTTCTTGTTGAATGCTCTAATGCTGGATTAACTGCCAAATCTGAATCCTCTAGACCCAATGCCTTGTCTAAGTATAAGAAGCATAATTGAACTCTTGCTGACCTCACTAATACTCCTGCTGCTAATACTAGAAGTAAACATAGAAAAGGGAAAAAGAAAAAGAAATATATTTGACTTTCTGTTTTGCTGTTTCCTTTTTCTTTCTTCCTGATTTTCTAAGCTTAAAAGTATAATGAGGATTTTATCTTGGAATGTTAGAGGAATTAAAGGTCCTATTAAAAGGAGAAGAACTATTTATCAAATCAGAAACTATAATGTTGATGTGATCTTGCTTCAAGAACTTAAACTCCCAAAATTTGAAACTTCTAATCTTGATGACTGGATTTATCCAGGATCTCACTCCACCTGGATTGAGGCCACTGGTAGAAGTGGTGGCATCATTATGATCTAGAAAAGCCTTGAGCATCTTAGCTTCTTCAATTTCCCTTCTAAATTGTGGCAAGCTGTTACCTTCAAATATCAAAATTCTGTTTTTGGTATCATTAACATTTATGCCCCCACTTGCCCAAAAGATAGGGAGTTGCTCTGGACTGAAATTAGCTCTTGGTTGCAGAATAATACTATCTCGGATTGGATTGTTGGTGGTGATTTTAATAATACCCCTTCATGGAACATGAAATTAGGGAATAATATTAATATGTCTGCCTCTGAGAGATGTAATTGGAATAGCTTTATTTCTGATTCTTCCCTTGTGCATGTCCTTCTACAGCTTCCTTCACTTGGTCTAATAAACAAAAAGGGGACAAAAAAGTATATTGTGCACTTGATAGATTTTATGTCTGCAGTCCTAACTCTTCTCTTTGGGATAATTGTTTTGTTACAAGCGATGAAGGAAATATCATTTCTGATCACTAGCCACAATTCCTGTGCACAAGGCAATTGACTCAAATTCCAAGAGATGGAAATATTCCCTACAAATTCAATTGTGCTCTTCTTGAAAATGAGTCATTTGTGAATGATTTCAAGGCATTCTATCAGCAACTCCAATCTAATTGCAGTCAACAATCTATGAAAAGCTTTTATGCTAAGATCAAGAAGGCCAAAAGCTGGATTAAAGAATGGTCAAGGAATAAGCAGATTGAAGGAGAAAGAGGATTTGTTGACACACATGAGAAACATAAGATCTCTACTGCAGGATGATCCCTACAATCTTAACTTGCAAGTGGGTGAAGAATTAGTTGAAAATTATCTCAAAAGTATTGAGGAGATTGAAGCTAAAAGCTCAACAATCAAGTGCAAAGTCAAATTTAATAAAGAAATGGAATGTGGTAGCTCAAGATTCTTTTTTAAAGTAGCCAAAGCTAGGCTGCTCAGAAATTCTATTACTGAAGTAAGAACTGATGCTGGATTACGCTTGGATGATTCTAAGATTATCAGATCCTTCTTTCATGACAATTATGCCTCTCTTTTCTCTAAAGTTACCTCTCAACAAATTGACTCCTCAAGAGAGAGGAATTTCCTTGATCTGATAGACAAGATTATCCCCTCTTCTATTGACACTATGGGTGATTCTTTTATTGTTCCTCCTGCTGAGGACAAAATTCTTAAGGTTTTGAGGTCGTTTGACAAATGCAAATCCCCTGGACCTGATGGCATTCCTAGTGAATTATACATTCACTTCTGGGATCTTTTGAAAGCTGATGTTATCTCAATGGTGAGAGGCTTTTGGGAAGCTAATCACCTGCATTCATCTATCTCTACTGGCCTCATTGCTCTTATCCCTAAGATAGAATCCTTCTGCTTTTTCGGATTGGAGATCTATATCTCTCACCAATACTTCCTATAAAATTTGTGCCAAACTCATTGCCAACAGAATCAAAGAGTATCTTCAGAAAAATATTTCCCATTATCAATCTGCCTTCTTATCCAAGAGGTTTATTTTGGATAACTATATTACTGCCATGGAGGGTCTTCATTGGAATAAAGTCTCCAACCAAAATTGTGTGCTTCTAATCAAGCACGAATTCATTAATTAGAGAAATTTGGAATTCTCGTTTAGCATGAAATAGGTTAGCGTATAGCCATATAGTGCAAAAACTACTACCAATTGAGTAAAAGTTGGTGTTTTTTTGCACAAATTCTGCAAATGCTTCAGTCTTATTCGGAAATATAGTTTTTACTGCTAATGCAAAGGTTCACCGCGAGTATAACGTAGTAGGAGGGAGTGTGAAAACTTCTCGCAAGAAGCGCGAACGCGATGTTTCGCAGCTGAAAGGAGACGAAAGAATGTGCCTTTTATTAAAACCATATGAGAGCATTGTGTTAAAAGAAGGTACCGAGGAGCAAGGATATCACACAAAATTTAGTATTTAAAGCCATGTAATTGTTTCTGAGGAGGATGTGGTCGCGATTATTTTTAGCATTAAACATATGGTAAAAGATATGGGTAAAGACAAAACCAAAGTTTTCGAAACAAAAATTTCCATTGAAGGAAGTAATATACAACATAATTACTGATTGAAGGAGATAATTATTCTGATTGTGTTTCAGATACTTGATCAGGTATCACACCCATTTCATTGGCCATGCGATTGACATGCTCTCTACCCAATTCCATAGCTTGTGTTGTGTCCATCTCACGAATAACTTTGTGATCTCTGGAACTACAACACCCATGGCCTTTGCGATGCGCTGCAGATGTGAATCAGGCTCCCATTCTTCACTGTCCACTGCACTGCTCTGCTCCCGCCTATAAGTTCGTTTTGCAGTAGCTCCGCAGCAGTAGCATTCTGATGTGGATGATAGAGCTTCTGCTTCTTGCTGTGTACCGATGCCCCGTGACCCAAGAACCTCATCTTGGTCAATGTCCATGTCTTTGTTGGTGCGCTTCCATGTGCTTTGGGTCTGTTTCCATGTGTTCTCATGCACGTATTCAAACTTATGTTAAGCTGTCAAGAAAGGCATGTACCCATCAAGCTTCTCATTAAGTGCATTCAATTTTTGAAAAGTGGGCTCAGGGCTTCTATACCTTTTTCCGTCTCTTCAAGCAAGCGCTTTGTTTCTTGCATTCTCTCTCATTAGGACTTAGCATCGAGGTTTTCCAAAATGGAATCCAACTTTGATAGATCGTGTTTTGGGTGATCCGATGTCGGGTTGAGCTGGATCGGGGTCAACATTCTCTCTTCGGCTCTTCCTCAAACCCATCGGCACTTGGATTGGCCATCTTATCAAAGCGTTTCAAAGAGCGCCCTCGGGGAAACGCACACTTTACCTGAACTTTAGTAAGCCACGCTCTTTTGCCTTGCATAAGAGCAACCACGAAGCCGCCCCAGTAAAAGAAATCGAACACAACCATCGGTCGGCACCACATTTCAACAATATGGTAGGCATAGGAGGTTTCATTTGGCATTTCAATACAAGATCTCCTTCCATTGCCGCCCATTTGAATCTTGGTTTGCCCGTAAAAGAGTCGATATTTCTTTTTTATCTTCGTCGGCATCCTCATTACCTGTTAGCGGCATTGGAGGCAATGGTGTTGACTTAGGAGCCTTGCCCGGTGTGGATATAGGTGAAGCTCCAACTCGTTGGTTGCCGCGGGTGCTACACGAACATCACTCCTGTTAATGCACATATGACTAATAAAGTACTGATGTTCTTTCACCCTTCTTTTGCTCTCCCATCCCATTTCTTCATAGGAACCTAAAGATAGGTAGCCACCGCCCTGAATTTGCTTCTGACTGAACAAGCAATTGGGCAAATTCAGCGGCGCATGATAATGACCAAGTGATAAACTTTGGCATCCGTCATGGTAGCTATCCTTGTAAATAGATCTATGTATTTCTTGCAATCCCATACCTTGTTTATCCCTCGGATGTCAATAAATATCAGTGTCGCATTCTCTGACACTTGGGAGGAAGTAGGGATGCCATCCTTTGTCTTTGCTATGACAATATTTTTCTTTTCCTTTCTTTTTCTAGCCTCTTACGGCTTTAGAATATTCTGATTGGCTCCAAAAGGCTCTGGTGGGTTACCTAGTGTATGATCCTTGTTATAGTTAGCCTTCACGTGCTACGTATCGTTATATCGATATATCCGGTATTCTTCTACGATTCGGTGAAATCGGGGAAAAGCCACGAAGCAATTCCTCCCGACTATCGAAATCCTTTTGCGGCAAATTTGAGGCATAAGACAAAATTTCGCGCCTCATAAAAGTGAGGGTTACGATGTCGGTTGCCGTTATGCGCAATCAAATCTCCGCTATAACCCGACCGCACCTTTAAATAGGTCTTGCCTTCTATAATCTCATCGGCGGTGTGACAACTCTGCATTCGACATACCTCGTAGCAACCGGGCGAGGTCTTGTTAAAGAAGTCTTTGGATGGCTTGTCGGAAACTCACCATGATCGTCGAGTTCACGACTCACCCCTGAGGCCGAGCAACTTCCATTAACTTCTTGAAAACCTTCTCATCCATAAAAATGAATTGCTTTTCATCCTTAAGCTCCTGCGCACTTTCAAGGTGGTCGTTGCAATTTCATGGAAATCCCGAGAAGCAATTTCAAGGTCATCAAGATCGACGCGCGAACTTGGCAGTAGAAAACAAATAAATACCTTCCAAGCTGAAATTTTAGCTGTCCCTATAGGTCCTTGTGGAGTGCAACCATAAGCCTTGTCTTGATGGACGAAGTTGTTGCATTTTTTTCAATCGGTGGCTCTCGTACACGGTGTTTGCAATTGCCGTTGCATTGAATACTCAACTCTATATATTCCTTGTGCGTAAGATTTCCGTTCGGCACCCTCGATCTTCTTCTAGCATATACTTTGGCAAATTCTCGTTCTTTGCTTCGAACTTCGCCCGACGATAGAACAAAGGAGTTATGCGGCACAAATCTTTGTGGTTGCGAAATAATATAAAATTTCTTGCCCTTCAAATCTTACGGATTGCTCCATGTCACCCTCCTCACGAAAAATAGACAACCCGTCGAGGTCAAATCTACATAACGAAAGTGTCCAAAAGATAAAGAATTAGTTACACGGTAATAGGGTCAAGCGGAACGGCGTCGGCCGAGGGGTGAGGACCTCTGTCGGGTATGTCTTGAAGCTTTTAACGAGTTTGAACATGGTCATTTGACCGCGTTACGTGTGTCAAGTTTCTTTGGGTGTGGGTTCACAATCAAAAATAGAAATCTTTGTAAACCAATTAACCCCTAAGGGGTAGAACCTTTTGAACTGTTCAAGCTTCGAGTGGTTTGCTCTGCCATCTTCGCGTTCCTCTTGGGATTGAACTTCAAATTTGGAATGGCGGTGCTTGGGGCCATGTCAATGCTAGTTTAGAGGAGGCATTTAAATGGCTGAGGGGGTTTGAGAACTCTTTGGGCTGCGGGCTATCCTCATGAGGTGTCAGATTCTTAAGGCTAATTTTGAAAGGAGGGAATTTTTTTGGAATAAATCCACCAGATGTATTGCTATCTGGGGCCTTCATAGCAATAGGAAGAGTAGGGTTAACAATACCGGAGGGGTTTATCGTGGATTGTGGTTCTTGAGCAATTTCTTTTTGGTCTTTGAGGTCTCTCCCAAAGTAGCAATAGGCTTCACACTCTTTTTCTTGGCCACGGCTCTTAGCCAATTGGTGTCCATCACGGAGGGCATCTTCTCGCCCCGAACCGCTTTCAAGGCACAGCTCGGAGGCTTCTTGTCTGTAGACAAACCATTTCTGCATGTCGAGAACCGAGCAATATGTCTGTTTCCCTTTATACGACAAAGAGAGAGATTCATAGGATGGCAACAACCAGCCATACCCTTAGGCGACGTCGGGACGTTTTTCCCGTAATTTGGCTTGTTCATTTTGCTGGCTGTCATCAAAGACGGGTCATAATTGCGCCATTTCAAAATGTACTCCAGAAACTGCAATGCTTGTGGGTCCTCAATGCTGCATATGATGGCATCTTGCACATTGTTCTTCGTGCCTTCCCACATTGCCACCACTATGCCAACTTGTTCAACGTCCTCAGCTTTTTCCGGTCCGCGAGAAAAGGCCGCGGGTCCTTTTCTGCGATCACCCTTAATGTGCGGTATAGCACGTGCAATCTCGATACACCATTTCCTTTCATTGGAAGGGGTTATAATACGGGTGGCTCGACATCGGTCCTCGGAAGAGAGCAAGTCTTTGTAAACAAAAGCTGTAGTGAGTGCACGGTAGGCTGCATAATGTGGTGCAATAAAAGGTTTAAACTCATCAGAGAGAAACGCGACCGCGATCCTGCCAAGCAGCTAAAATAGAACTCCACACAATCGCGGCCGCGACTTTGTGTAGCACTTAAGCACGGCAAGAAAACATCGCAATAAAGAAAATCTATGCTCAGCCAGACCGCGGCCGCGATCTTGATGAGCAGCTACACTTATGAAGACCGCTATCTGGAAATTATAAAACCAATCAAGCAAGACCGCGGCCGCGATCTTGATGAGCAGCTACACTTATGAAGACCGCTATCTAGAAATTATAAAACCTATCAAGCAAGACCGCGACCGCGATCTTGCTGAGCATCTATACTTATGAAAACAATAGAAGTTCTAGTAGGCAAGATCGCGGCCGCGATCTTGCTGAGCTGAAATGTTAGAAAATACCTTCTCTGAGGGAGTCCTTAGGTGCCATGGGATCGCTGGTATTTGGTTTGATCTGAAATATGGGTTTTGGAGTGGGTGGGGAGCTTTCGAGGTCGGGCGCTTAGTATTTGAATGAAATCGCGGAGTAGAAATTAGTTTTTGAATGTTTTGAGTTTCAATTTATAGAACGCGGCCGCGGAAATTAAATGCCCGCCCCTCATGATGGCGCGTGAAAAAACGTGCCAGCCATAATGGCGTCGTACGCCGGCAGTAATAATTACCGGCCGGCCGCTCGTATTTATTCCCTGACATTAATGCGGTCGTGCGAATATACCCGTCCGGAAAGGCCAGTAACCCGTACGAAAGGTCTTTATCCACTTGGACGTCCGCGTTCAATTTCGGGTCATAATTTCGGACCTGACACTTTATCCAGCCATAAATGCCTCCAAAATATCCGGTTTACGGACGGACAGCGACTGCAAAATTTGAATTCGAGAACAAACCAATTCGAAAGCGGGGAAAAGCCAATTCAAATTTCATTGTTTTGCAAGATCTTCGAGTATTTGGAGCTGCGCCTAAAAGCGGGCCAAGTTTGGGCAAGGATTTGCTGCGAATTCGCATCCATTGGCCGACGAGGGCGTATTTGAAAATCCGCTTGCAATCCGCCACTACACACTCGAATTCGCAGAATCGCATCGAATTCGGGGGTTTCTTCGAGGTAAAAGGCCTATTCTCGATGCATATCCCTCCGAAGTGAACTCAACGTATCGGTAATGCCTTTGAATTTCAATTATAAGCGCAACCTCCGAAGTCTACGCACTAACATTCACTATGTATTGCATGGATTGATAAGATACCTCGATACTTTGTTGCAACTATGTAAAAATAGATGTTCTAAGCAAAAGCTGTGCACTCTGGTGTGTTTATTATACAATGTAAGCGTGTTTCAAGTATATGCTTTCTTTCTCTATGTGGATGAAACTAAAACTTTGTTTTTATGACACTAAACACCGTGATACGTGAGGTAGGAGTAATGCCTTATTACGTAAGTCAATCGTTTAACTTTGGTGCTCCACGAGATCGGCGGTCGCGATACCTTCAACCATCTACACTTGCTATTGACCAAAGAACTCCCGGATATCGATAACTTTGAGTTGAACCCACTAGCTAGCCTCGAAATTTGATTTGCACGAGTTCTTATTGAAAGCGGCTAGTGTGAATGCTTGCAAATAAGCGCGACCACGTTCTTACCCATGCTCGATAAGATCGCGGTGGTGAAAGTCGTGACCATTTCTTATTTTTTCAGTTCATATTTTTGTAGTGGTTTATGATCACGGTGCTTTACGCTCACTAGGATGGCGGCGGCGCTATTCACGACCTCTTGTTTGGAGGATGGCTGATGTAATTCATTTGTATCTGCTTTGGGGAAAAAAAGGTGGCGAAGGAAGAGTCCACAATTCGAAGCCATCACAATTAATTGTCCGGGGAGGGTATGGTTGTCGTTTCAATTGTGAATGTTCGGATGGACGATTCGCTACCAATTCGAATTGGAAATAGAAAAAAATGGGTGAATTTGTGGGGACTTTTGTGTTGTGGTACAAGAAGGACATTGTTGCTCCACTAGATAGACATGAGGAAGCTTGCACCCCACCGGTCGGATAAAAAGGATGGTGGCGGAGACGGAGGGAATGAGGGGTTAGCCACTAATGAGGCAATTAATGTCGTGTGCAAGGGCTTTCTAGAGATGAGTTAGTTGAGAAGGCGTGCACACTCATGCATGAATCTTTGCTACATGGCTTATGCCTATGGTGTTATCGTTTTTGCCGATCCAAACCATCTTTGTGTCGGCGTGAAGTTAGGGGAAGGCTCGATAGTCGCTACTATCATGAACATTTTTCCAATGCACGAAAAAAGATCTCTATGCTTATTTGCCGGGCTGTGCGTAAAATGCCCCAACTGCATGACCTTGTGAGATGGCCCATAGCCCTCGTGCTCGTTGATAACATTCCAGTTTCTACTCTTGTGGTTGCGGTGAAGGAGAAGGATGTGGAGAATGAACCTTACTCCATTAGACCCGAAATTGGCATCACCAAAAAGAGACCTTACTGGCATGGTCAATCGGAGACCGAGAACCGCCCGGCCACGGACTAAATGTGAAAGAAAAACTAGTCTTTGAGGCTATTCTAGACTTCAGGTCATCATCTTTGCATGAAACGATCTTTGTACAAATTTTACATCCGGGGAGATAGCTTGCATGAGAACCTTTTCTTTGGAACATGAAGTCCTCGGGCACAACTTTTGCATATAACATGCTAGATCTTTGCTCGAAAATGGTGTAGTCCGCAAACCGATGTTGAATAACAAAGCGGTGTGCGTGAAAGCATGGCATAAAGCCTATGGCATTCCCATTTCCACTTTTTACAAGTGGAAGAAGCTCTTCAATGACGACCCTGAATTGCCGGCGAGCACGGAAATCTTCGGGTCTAAGAAGCCAAGGTCTCATACTTTGGGTCGGCAATCTTTGTGCTATCCATGTTCATAGATGAAAAGCAGAGAGGCGATGCCACAATCGCTCGAAAATTACGGCGAGGGTAGCTTGAACAAAATGTTAAGAGGCTACCGCCGGTCTTGACTAAGAAGGATATACACCAAGAAGTAGATATTTCCGTTCTAGAGATGATGCGGGCAAGCATATTCCTCCTTCGTCATTTCATGCGCTTGGAAAGAGAATCATTCAGAGGTAGCAATAGCTAAGAGGATAGCATTTTCCAAGTGTAACACCAGTATTGTCATAAAGGAAAAGCTTGCTAAGACCGAGATCCAAAGCGAAAGAAGGGTACTTGCAATAGAGAGAAAATCACATATGACGCCCAGATTTCATGCGGGGAGCCTTTCTTGGTCTCGAGAGCTTTGTCGCATAGATCTCTGAGCACGCTTTAACCATTATACATGATAAGATGGATCAGAATAAGACCATGGTCCCTCGTCTAGAGAAGCTAGCAAAGTCCGTATGGAGGGGTGAACGATGAAGGTCGGTCATTTACAGTGCTCTCATGCACGGCCATGGTATAGGTGCCTTGGGCCACTTCTCTTTGGACCTCGGCCTGATGATTCTAATTTTCATGTGGGATCCTTGAATCATACCTTGAAGACACCGGAGAATAAATCGAGGATAATTGGGGCCATTTGAGAGAATCTTGATAGTCGAAAGCGGTGGGGTGCGGCAATTTTAAACCACGAGATAACCTTAGGACAAAAATGATGAATGGCGGTAGAAATGATTTTATGCCTCCTATCAAAGGCCCCATGGTAGCAAAACAAGTTGCCTAGGAGGCTTTACTTGCAGACTAGATAATTGCTCGGTCGAATAAGAATAGATATCTTTTCTCTTACTTGTCATACTTGGTTTGGTTAGGTGTATTTGATCAAGTCAAATTTTGGGATTCATGATGGTTGGACACACCCACGATGACATAGATGCCCTATTTGGAAACTACTCTACTCTAATGAGAAGATCGGATGCATTGACTATTCGGAGCTTATGCAACTCTTCAGCAAGTGTAGTTCAAAGGCTCCTTCACCTTACCTTGTGAGAGGTTCCCGATTGGAAGGAATTCGTGAAAGGATTTATCCACGATAAGAAGGACCGTTTATGTGGTCACTTGGAACCTCTACTCTTCAAGTTTTGCATGAAGGATGGATGGCCACTAATGTTCTACAAGATGAGGCCGGGGCATAGGGAGTGGCTCCTGAAAAGGGA
The DNA here is from genome assembly GCA_021234155.1 of Isoetes taiwanensis. NCBI lineage: Eukaryota > Viridiplantae > Streptophyta > Lycopodiopsida > Isoetales > Isoetaceae > Isoetes > Isoetes taiwanensis. Next base: position 487,011 of record JAJEKV010000177.1, on the reverse strand, counting down.
ATCGAGAATGTGGAAGGAGGATGCCCAAGGTTTACCTATGATTCCGAGAGGGTCACCTAAGGTCCCCGCGACCATATGGGAGCTTGAAAGATATAGGTGCATTAAGAGCTTCTATTGCCAAGTACATGATGCCTTTGGGCAGCTATTTCTAGAGCTGGCGATAAGTCATGGTCCAACACATATATGAATGAAGTTATTGACTCTTGGTCCACCTTCTTGCGCGAGTGCTTGGTGACGTGCAGCCAGTAGAAATTTGTCATTCAGATTTTCGCCCAGCACCGGGCAAAGTGCATTGGAAGAACCGAAAGAGTGTTTGTGGATGAGCACATTGAAGCATCTCATTACGTAGGGCCTTTTCGGGTAGACCCAAGAACCCAGTTGAAATATTGACCCCTACCAAGATGTCAAGAAGGGAATGCTCTTGCTAATCAGACCACATGATAAGCGCGACATGGATGGCTTTTTGCCGAAGAGGACCCGATGAGGACCCTAATCTCCCACATTATGAAGAGGTGTTTGTCTCTTGGTTTGAACTGTTGCGGAAAGGGAACCTCATATGCAATGCAAATATAGGGATTGTTGGAGCAAGAATTGGAGACCCAATCCTAATGACCCGCCACGCTACCAACCTTTGAAAACAATAGACTATAGTTGGGCCGTAGAGACCAGGCCATTGTCAAGTGGTGATCCCCAAGTAGTGTTGGGCTCGGTTGCAAGAATTAGTGGCTAAAGAAGCTAAGGACGATGATGAAAACTCTTGAGGTATGCAATGCTCTTTTACATAATTACTATATCATTCATAACATGAAAGTTACAATAGACTAGTTATTATTTGTTAGCTCTGCGTTTTCCATCTCAACACAAGAGCTCTTACACTATACAATGCTAAGCAAGTGATTCATTCATCTTGAGGATCTGTAGTAGTGATCCACGATATCTCATAGCTCATTATTTCGGAAGCCAAATCAGATGGATCATTACACTAATTGACGCTAGGCAACGAATCTCGGCCCAAAGCTTTTCTTAGCGGTAGGGATCAAGAAGAAGATGCTGTCTAGGGCAACCAACAAGATCGAGTGGCTCATTGAGCACTTGATCGCCTCGATGTGGTGAATTGATGAAGGCAAATAATCCCATGTGAGAGGAATGAACTTTAGCCCCAAGTGAGAAGCTTTTTTATAGTGAGGTAGAATTATTGAGGTGAATTATTGGGGTAGACTTCGGCGCCATTATTGCTCGTGTATAAGACCGTTGTATAAATACAAGTATAATACATCTTTCGTATGGATATATGTATGCGTACTAATATGCGTATGTTTCAAAACATGTTTGCTTGATTTAATTTAGCTATGATTGAATTCAATGACAGCTTGCAGAATAAGTGGAGGTGGGATAGCACATCGTTACAATATACTCAGTTAAGGTACGTGATATTACATCCTTAATCAGAATGCTATTACATCCTTACTTAGTTATTAGGTACCCATGTCATTATTACATTATTAGCAGGTGCAGATTCACTCGTCATCAACATCAAAGCTCGTGATGCCATTCAGCTCATAGATATCCCGATCGGGGAAGCCAATAAATATGGACTTTAACGCTGAAAGTGAGCTTCACGCAAGCACTAGCAGGTCCATCAGCTTTAGATAAGAGCCATGGATCAAGCTTAACGCTATTTCTAGTGCATTCGCCCAGATCGTTGTAGCTCAAGTAACACTTGAAAGAGCAGATGTGCTCTGGACGAGGCATCGAGGAAGCCATGGAAGATGAATGGCCTCTACCCCCTCGTGAAGCCGTTTTTATAGTGAAGTAAAATTATTGATGTGAATTATTGGCGTACAATGTAGGGCCATTATTGAGCTTATACGAGTGTCATGTACACGTACAAGTATAACACAAAATTTGTATGTATATGTGTATGTTAATTACCTCATGTTTGTTGGGGTCGAGTACTAGGTGAAAGTATTCGTGCTTGAGCAAATAAGGTGTGCTCAAAATTCTCAAAATTGCGTTATTTTATCCAATTAATGAAATCATGCTTAATCAAGAGAGCTTTTGACACTGTTAGATGGGATTTCCTTGTCATTGCTCTCACTAAGTTTGGCTTTCATCCTAAACTCAGGCTTTTAATTCATGGTCTGAACATTCACTCAAACTCTGCTGTCATTGTCAATGGATCTCCCTCTCATTTCTTCCCTCTTTCTCGTGGTGTCAGACAGGGCTGCCCCCTTGCTCCATACCTCTTCTTAATTGTGGCTGAAATGCTTACAAGGGCTGTAATTCATTTGAAAAATCTTGGGGAGATTAGGGGTCTTCAGATGCCCAACAGTGAGGATTGTCTTACCATTTCTCAATATGCTGATGATACCTTTGCTTTCCTTGATGCTGATCTCTCTAATATTGAAACTTTCTTGGAAATCATCAAGCAATTCTCAGCTGCCTCTGGTGTGAATCTAAATCTGGCAAAATCTGTCATCATAGGAGATAATATTCAGCCAAACTTTGCTGATATCAAGGTCCTCAACTGTAATCAAGCTTCTACTTTGTTGGGAATGCCTCTCTCTCTTAATCCTTCCTTGAAAGGTCTTTGGCAACCTATCATTGATAGAATTAAGAAGAAGTTGAATCATTTTAGAGGGGGTCTATCTTTTGCAGGTAGGACTATTATTGCTAATTCAGTCCTTGCTAGCTCTCACATCTACTTTTCTTCTGCCCTAGTGGCTCCTAAAGCTACCTATCAGGAAATTGAGAAATTAGTAAGAAGATTCATATGGAAGGGGTCTCACTTAGTAGTAGGTTGGAATTATGTTGCCAAGCCAAGGAAAAATGGTGGTCTAGGCTGTAAGGATCTTCATCTGCAGGCTTGTGCCCTGGCTGGGAAATATGTGTGGAATTCTCTTGTGTCTAATTCTAGTCCTGCTTCTCAATTTGTAAAATTCTGGCTTCAAAACTCTCATGTGGATGGTCACCCTTCCCTTCCTTAAGTCATATCTTGCCTGATTTCTCCTTCAATAATCTCCACCCTGGTTCTAATACTTCCCCTCTCATGAGGAATATAATCATGGCCTGGAATAAAGTTCAATCTTGCTTTGAATATGCTGTCCCTAATGACCTTAACCTTCAAATGTCTATTTTCTGGAATCCTATCCTTAGTGATCATGCAAACAATGTTATGGCCCTGAGGCACCCAAGAATTTATAAAAAGTGGACTGATCATGGTTTCAGGTTCCTGGGTGATCTATACTTAGATGGTAAATTTATTTCTTGGACAGCCTTTAGGAGAATTTTGCAAGGTACCTCAAGTGACAGAAAGATATATTACCATATCAGATCCATTCTTCCTTACCTTTGGCTTAATAATGTGGTGCCTAAAGCAACTAACTGGAACTTGGATGGCAAATGTCATTATAAGGTAAGCAAGATCTACTCAATCATTAATGAATCTGCTGCTCCCTCAAAGGCTTCATCCAAATGGTCTATTTCTGAGGAGGATGGTAAGATTCTGTTTTATGAAGTGTGGCACTCTTATTGTTTTTCTAAGTTAAGTTTCTTTATCTGGTTACTGGCAAACAAGAGTATTTCTACTTTACAAATGACCTCCAGAAGATATGAGAACATTTTCCCAAATTGCCAGCTTGGTTGCAGTATGGAAGAGAGCACTGAGCACATTTTTCTCTGTCCTAAGCTTAATTCTTTCTGGTCTTGGTTCAATGAAAAGCTAGGCTTCCTCTTCCCTATGAAAGTTAATGGCAATCTCTTATCCTATATTCAAAACAATTGTGCCTTTGCCAATACTATTATGTTCATTGCCTTATGGAATATTTGAAAAGCAAGAAATAGAGTTGTGTATGGTAAAAAAAACTTCTCTATCTTTTGGATTAAGATGCATTTCCAGCTGGATATTGAATCTACTGCAACAGCTCACAAAAGGAAATTGGGTGACAAATATAACAGGAAGTGGGACTCAATTGGTGCCTTTAGGGGGGCTTTTGATTTGTTTGTCTCTAATTTATGTGTTATTAATTCTAACTCTGTATTTTTTGATGATGCTAGCATATCTAAGAGTTTGTAAAGAAAGCCTTGTGGAGTTGGGTGACACCAAGAAGGACGCGGATCAAGAACTTGAGCTTTTCTGGAGCAGCATAAATAGATCTGAATCTGCTATAGGCATGAAATCAAGTCTACCTGAAGCATTCTGCAGAGAAGTGACCCAGATGTTCTGCATGTTTGACTTCTTATCTATGTACCACTATTACATATCAGTGAACTAGTTCTCAAGATACAGGGAGCAGTACTATACGCATAGACTTTTGGCAGATCTATATGGTTCCTTACTCTGCTTATGTGAATTTGAGTCGTCTTGCATTGATGACATTGCTGACAAGACCGAAGACTCCTACATTTTTGGATCTGCTGCACCTTTCTATGCATACTTTAATGCCAAATTGGACTCCCTTTGCTCTTAAACCTGCCAATATCCTAAACCTAGATCGGAACTCCTGGGATTGTTTTCTCACCAACCTGAACATCCTTTGCTCAATCTTGCTTCCTAATCTTGTTTTGGTTTTGGCTAGTACAGGTAATTGCAGAAGTTTGCTGGGGTCGTGACTCTTTTTCCTTCATCAACAGACTGTTAATTGCTAATTTTGACTTATTAACGGGTCAATCTTTAACTCTGATTACATCTTTTACTAGTTCTCCACTCACCTCATGGTGATGGACACAATCTAGGGACATTTTGTTTCATTGATCTATGCTATTTTTAGCAGGTCAACCATGTACTGTTTCTCTTGATTAATGGAAAAACCAATTCTTACCCTCAAAAAAAAAAAAAAAAAAAAAAAAAAAAAAAAGAGCTGAACGGCGAGCAAATGTATAGGCTTGCAGAATGATTTCAATTGCCATCTTGGACATCTATCAAAAAGGCCAAAGTCATTTCTCCTAAGAGATACTAACCTATGAAGAATTTGCCTTAGACTCTAGCTTCAATCAAGGAATGAGGAAAAACCGCTAATATTTGATATTTTTTCCAGTATGAATAAGTAGACATCCATTTCCAGGTCATGTAGTTCAAGCACTGACCATCATTGGTTGAAGAAACCTAGTTGTGGAAAAAACTAAACTAGTCTGAGATTGCAACCTAGAAATTACATGCCATGCCTTCTCGAATTTAAAAAATCATAGAATTCTTTTTTTTCTGAGGGCATGTAAGTTTTCAGCCCCAGTTTCTTGAACGTGCCTTCATCGGACATCATATTAGAGATCATACATGTGGACGATATCAGATCTCATGTCATTCCTTCTATTTACGTTCTACTCCACCTTGCCTGCAAGAGTGAAATTTGTCTTGCTTCAATGCATTACTTTATATCTAAATAAACATGCATCATCTTTATATTGGCAAAAATGTGCATTGTACATGGAACTGATTAAACCTAGCAAATCTCATTAGTTGCAATTCCAGCACAACTTGTATTCATTTTCAGCATATGTTCCAGAGCAGATGCTTGTTTAAAAAGCTTCAAAATACGAACTGGAAGCTCATTTACGAAAAACCATTGATGGAAGAAGGTATTCACCACTCCCTTTTATACAATGTCAGTGTGTACCTCTTGGCCCTTCTTCGTGCCTCTGTGATGGAACAATCATTCAAGCTGCAAAACTAATTGACAGAATTCGAAATGTCAATTCTGCCAATTCCAATCTCGTAAAAGAATTTGAGAATTTGAGAATTTGAGAATCTAGGGTTTGAAATGCCAGCATTGGAGATTGGAATTGGATTTGGGATGTATGCTTCCTCACAACGGAAGGGAAGGAAGTGGGAGAAGGAAGTCCGGCGAAAAACTAGTAATTTTTTAGAGTTTTTCTAATTTTCCTAGTCCTCTAATTTGAAAATTCCGTTGCTCAATCCATTCATATGATTCATTAACCAAAGATTCATCCGGCCCGCATGTCTGACATATTCCTGGCTTGCTCTGCTGTAAAATCCGGCGTTTATGCAAGTTCCTCCCCCAAGAACTCTTGCCCGGGTATTCCAAACGCCATCTTCCGACCTAAAAGCTTGAACATCAGAGGATTTTCTGCTACTTTATGGAGACCCACTATTGGGCAGGGCAGGACGCCGAAACAGAAAGAAGGAAGGCTTCAGAGGGCATAGCTAGAAGGAAAAAAAACCAAACGAAAAATTACGGCGTTTCAAAAATTTCTCCCCGTGGTTGACACACCTTTTCAAGGAGTCATTATGGCACTTTTTTGCATTCAAAAAAGCAGACTTGGCATGCCACGTGGCAAATCTGAGCCGTCCATGTTTGATGCATGACATACATACTTACAGGATAATTTTATAATGTATATATATGTATATATAAGATGATTTTCCTTCCCCATCTTAAAGCAACTCAGCAAAACCCACTTGTGCTTGTAGAGGCGAGCTTGTACGCGATTGGATCATTCTGGCTATGAGACATATGCTCCGCAATAAAAATAGAAGCCTGTTTTCAGTCTGAAGTTTCAAGGTCTTTTTTTTAGACCCATTTCTTAAATGTTGACTTTTGTAATTAGAAAGAGCACAAAACAACGAGCTATTTTGCAATCTATATGTAATAGATATGATTAGGCAGGTCATGGATGGTTCTACAACAGAGATTGTGATGAAGAGGAGAAAGAGACTATTCTCAAATGTGGAAGTGGGTAACTTGGGGTCAGTGATCTGAAAACCTTTATTGGAAAATCTCCTTATAGGTCTCGATATAAGGAGTCTCTTCAGATGTTTGAGTGTTTGCAAGGCATGGCATTGTTTAATTAGCTCCTCCATATTAGGCAGAAGTGGCAGCAAATCCCTAGGGATAGGGATAATGAGAGCTCAATGCTTCTGAAGAGGGGGGAGGCCAGCCAGTTGGGCAAAGACTGGCCAGGCTGCCAGCTTCTTGCATCAGCCATGGCTGCCTCCAGATCTGGAAGTTGTAGATCCGTGAGAGCTTTTCAATTACTTAAATATTACAACCATGCAATGTTCTCACAATATTTTGACACGCAGAAAAATCCTCTATTTTTTATTAAATTTTTTTTCCCAACAAAATTTTGTAATAGGCATTTGAAACACTATAAGTTGTTGTAGCATAATGAAATGTATCGGCAAATATTGCATGTGGTGCTGTAAGATGCGTAGTTTTCTATGGATCAATGTAGCCTTACCACTTCTTTTGAATGTCCAGAATCATTTGTAAATCCTAGAATCTTGCTACGTGTTGTGTAAGGTCAAAAATCCAAATACAAAGATGTCCCTTTCAATCTCTTGGCATGCTTTCATTTTAGTACTCAAAATTTAGAAGAAACCAAGCTATTGTGAATCAAACATGACTAGATGACTATGATTTCCTATGCAGATGATGGAGCAATTCTCTATTCTATTCTTATCTACATCCAAAAAAACCATTACAACCTCAATTTAATCTGTGTTCTCCATGTCAATACCCAAGCATCTAAACATGAAATCCTATAATTCATAATGCAGCACCCAAAGATCCAACATTCTCTGATACCAATTATGACGAGTGTGCCTAGTTGACCCTCTTGGCAACTCAACCCCTTGATAATGATCCAGCGGCCAAATCCGTTTGTGTAAGTAAATCAAGCTTTGTAATGTTTTTATTATGTTTGGTGATGTTTTGGGTTGTTCTAGCCTATTGTATGAGTCCCATGGCCTATTGGTCTTCATGGTCGTTAAAAAATCTATTATGTTCTCTTATATACCATTAAAGAACCTGCTACCTGTCAAATAATCGAACAACCAGTCAGTTCAATAGCCACATGATGTAAAAATCTTAGAATACATAAAGCCAAAAAATTTGAAATCGATTGTTGGAAAATATTGGGTACACCATATGACTTGCAATCTAGGGAATATTCCTAGTCCCGCATATTACACCATCAAACAAGGGCTTGCCACTTTGGGCAATAAAAACTTACAAATTATTTTACAATGCCAAAAAAAGAAAACTTGCAATTATAGCCATTAGATTATTAGATATGCCTAAAGAGGTCCAAAGCCACCCTCTCCCTAACAAATTGCCCCTTAAACAGTGGGCAATCCAAAGAACTCTATATCCTATTTAGAATAGAGTTTTATGATTAGCTCGCACACTTATTTTTGTATGTTGGTTGAATCAATCCTTCTATATGACATGGAGGTATGTAGTCTTATTATAATAGTTACCATATGCAGTAGTTTAAAGCAAATAATGCATCTCCCGTTTTCATTCATCTAGGTGACAAGGGAACACCAAATCAAATTGAGACACGTAACAAATGTACATCTCATTTGAGATTTGGGGACAATGCCCTTTTGCATCTCCATATCCTTTGGTTGTTCATTTTCTTTTATGACTTATCTGATATTCCTCGGCTGACTTATTTAGGATTGTCGGTTGAGCTTTTGGTGATGAAGTTACTTCTTTGGTGGTGCACAGACTTTACGTTTGGTTGGAATGTAAATTAACTAGCATTTTGGAGACAATTTTTGCTGGCAGAATGTGGCAGTACAAAACTTCTGGAACATGTGTTTGATAGTAGATAGATAGATAGTATTTTTAAAGTCATTATTTTTCCATGAACAAAAGCTAAAAAAACAAAACGAGACCAAAATTGAACAAATGGCCTTGTATAGGCTGATGTTAGGATTTTGAGAGTTTTTATACAATGGTTGGCTCTTTTTGCCATTTAAGTAAAAGCAACTCCATTTTTCAGTACTGCTGAAAACGTGGCGATGGCGGCCTCTTGCTGCTTCAATGAAATCAATGCCTCCATCTAAGCAACTGCCGGAGCTTCCCTTTCCACTTCCTCTGCTGTGGACGCTGCTCTTGTTCTTGTTCTTCCTCTTCAATCTTATCTAGTAATGCTTTTCTACTTCTCTTTCTCACTACCTCTACAGTCTCGCTCAGAATTACAGACGATCCAAGCGAGTTTCCCACTATACCCAATTCCATGCTCAACATTGAGCTCCATGCCCCTGTTCCCCCTTCGCAATTTATCCCCCAACCTGACCCATGCTCTTGAACCCTAGCACTCATCAGCAGCTCCTTTTGGTGTTGGATCTGCAGTTGAAATGATCCCTTTACGCTAACATGATCTGTGCCCACATATGTGATGCTCTGCATCTCTTCATCAGCTTGATCTAGCCTCATATTCAACACAGCTTCTTCTGAATCAGGAACCCCTGTTCCATTCAGCTGCACTGCTGCACCTGGACATATTCTCACTGCTAAAGAATTTGGGTATTCTCCCAAACTGTGGCTGTTGTTGATGCTGAAGTAGAGTACCTTGATCTCTAGGCAAGCCATAGCTTTTCTCGCTCAGATTGCAATGCCTTCTCCTTTGGAATGGCTCCTTATAAACAGAGGTATGAAAAAAATATATTTGATCTGGTTCAGCGCTGTCTGCTCCTCCTTGACAATGGCAACTTCTTAGCAGCCACATAGAGGATGCCATCACATGAATTACAGCTATAACCTGTAGCCAGTATCATACTTAAGTTTTTCCAAAGTAAGTCCTGGGTTGCACGTTCTTATTATATGTCAATTTTTGTCAGCAATGTTTGCTCTTCTTGGACATGAAAATATCTTGGAAATACGTGTGTGTTAATCAAAATGTGGAAGCAATAATAGCATGTCGCTTGTTCTGCAGGCATGAAGAAAGCTTGAAGCACATGAGGTAAGAATGTATTTTACAAATGTTCAGACAGTGAAATCTGTTTTTTATAATTTGGACTTGTTATGATAGTGCAAGTTAAAGTTATCTTGACTCAACCATAAATTGCTTATATAGCTATCTAATTTCTGTTCTCCTTCATTTTGTTCCTTCAAAATTCTGAAAGCGTGGCACGTGTACTGTGTGCATTTATTGCAGAGCATCTATGAGGTTGACCCGCGATGCTGACGGCTAGGCGATTAACCTAGAGTGTCCAGGAGCCGGGATGCTGGCGATTAGGCATTCGATGAGGCGCTGTATCGGATGTGATGCTGATCCGGTTGCATCAGGTATGTTCTCTGAACTCCGATCAGTTATTGTCAGGTCGTTGCTGGACTAGATATCCTCAGATTCCTCTCTATCTCGCCGATCCGTCGTCTACCTTCTAGCTCGACGCATTTCTCTCCTCCTTAGCTTTCGAACGAGCCCATTTTTGGCCGTTTTGGTTTCCAAATCTGCCTTGCTAGATCGACCCGGCAGGTTTTTCATAAGTTGGAGCTTTAGAGGGCTTTAGCATCCTTTGTTAACCTGTGGTTTGGCATTCTAGAGGCCGGTGGTGGAATTCATTCTTTGTGGCGAGAAAATTCTTTATTTTTTGAGCTTACAGAGTTGCAGAGTGCACGGCTGAGGAAAAACAGGGGACCCAAACAAGGGTTTTGAGTTTTAGTACAGAAATTTGTGGCTTTTTGACTTGATTATTCACTTTGTACTCTTATTGGGGCAATTCAAGGACATATTTCGTAAAAGGGGGCTACGCTTTCTGTGCTGGTATTTTTATTGCCTAGTGCACCAGCTACTTGGAATATGGCAGCAGTGGCCAAATCTGTTGAACGTATCCTTTTTATGCTGATTTTGCAAAAGTTTCATATTTTCTAGCTCCACCTGTTCTGTTCTTTGTCTATTGTACCCTGGGCTTTTCAGTCTTGATATTAGAAAAGGTTAAATTAGATTAACTTCGAGGTTATAGGTTATAAAACAAGCGCTTTTCTTAATTCTTCATCTTCTAGAAACTACAGAGCTTTTACAAAAGTTGAAGGTCGATGTAAAGTCCAAAGTGGGCGATAAAAATGAGGTGATTTCCGTTCATTTTCTCATCTGGTCTCTTGTTTGATTGTTGTTAAAGTTAGAGGCCTCCTTGTTATCAGAATGGAAGAAAGGGAGATAGTGGGGAATCTATGACCAATGGTGGCGTACATGAAAATGGTGGTGAGCACGGAATGTATTATACGGTTAATGGTTATGCCGTGCCTCACGGGTATGTGTACGAGTATCCTCACGGAGGTAAGCAATTGAACTTAGAACAGATATGCTAGGATTCTTTGCGGATCTGATTTTGGGTAGTCCAGGTTATGGAGTGAACGGAGAGTAGGAAGAATATCCAAGATATGTTGGTATGGACGGTGTTGAGGTTCATGCTCAGGTGATTGAAGTTGATTATTATTAAACTTTACTACTTGGAGCAGTACGAAAAACAATGTTTGGCATAATGTTTTGCAGGGGATGTATGGCGAGGGAGCATCCATGGTTTTTCACCCAGGTTATGGATATGCATCACATCCATATGGAGCATATAATCATGGACCGATGCCAGCATATGGAGCAGATGGGCAGCTGTATGGGCCACCAGCATTTCAGTATCCAGGGCATGTTTATCAGCAGGCAATGCCTCCTGGTGCACAATATATGCCCTCTGGAGCTATGCTTCTTGGAGGGGCTGAGCCATCTGGTGATCATGCAGGACCGTCTCCAGATGGCACTACTACTAGTGGCACTAATGCTAGTCTCGTGACCATGGGTCCTAGACCTGGTTACCAGATGATGGCGCCTGTGCATGGGTCTGGTGGGCAGGATGTACAAGTATATGATGGCCTTCGTGCTGCAGCTCCTTCTTGGACTGATACTAAAAAGGCTGGTGATGCTCAACAAAGGGTAGCTAGCCCTGGATTGACCCAAACTAACACTTCACAATCCTTAGTCTCACCTGGAAACCAAATACTGCTCGATATCAAACATTTGGAGCTCAAGCAATCTCCTTGAAATCTTTCATATAGATGAAGATGCAATTGCTACTTCAAGTCTGTAAATGCACATTATCTAGGCTGCAAAGGGCTTGGGGCTTCATGATCTGGGCATACAGAGGTGGCACATAAGTTTGTGGTGCTGCTACTCTATTCCCAAAGAGAGGCCCCATTGGAATGGAAAAGCGGTTCAATAGAAGCGCATTTTTTTATATCGGGTCATGCGATTGTCCACATTGGACTGGAAAGGGGTTCGATAGAAAAGCATAGTTTATATCAGTTCATGCTATCGGAGTCTGCTCTGACAAATAAGACATGCCAAGTTCATTCACATAGTTTTCCACACACTTGGTTCTAACGAGCTATGTGCTAACTTATAGAACCAACTTAATGTTAGTTATTTGCCTTGTGATCTCATACACGTTTTCAATGTTATGTGTTCTCAATTTGAAGTACACGTGGCATATCCATATGAAATACACCTTTAGCTTCTAGAAATTGACATGTGATAATGGGATATAAATGTTAAATTCGCACGTGCTCTAATTGTATTTATGAACCAAAATATAGGAAGTACGATTTGACATGATTTGTAAATACACGTGGCATATTCGTCCTTCCTATGTAATTGAGTGTCTAATTTCTGTTCTCCCCTATTTTGTTCCTTCAAAATTCCTAAAGCATGACACGTGTACAGTGTGCTTTCATTGATTATAAAGCATTTATTGCAGCCATTAATAACCTCGAATATTGTGTGCATTCATTGATTATAAAGCATTTATTGCGGGCATTAATTTCAGATTTGAGGCATTTATGAGCATTTATGGCGGAGGAAGATATGAGCATTACCATAGGATGACATGTTGTATTCATTGCATTTATGGCAGATTTGTGCACTTTGCATTTATTGCGGCCATTAATACCTTTTGCATTTATTGCGACCATTAATATGTTTTGCATTTATCATGAAGTTATCAAAGACGACGTGTGTGCACTTTGCATTTATTGCGACTATTAATACCCCTTTGCATTTATTGTGGCTATTAATACCCTTTGCATTTATTGCGGCCATTAATACGCTTTGCATTTATTGCGACTTATCAAAGCACGACATGTGTGCACTTTGCATTTATTGCGGCCATTAATGCGCTTTGCATTTATGCAATTATCAAAAGCACCGATATGTGTGCACTTTGCATTTATTGCGGCCATTGGCAAATTTGTTAGAAGATATCAATCCCAATATCTATAGAATCTTAATGATATCCATTTTCCTTCTCCTTCCTATGTAATTGAGTGTCCAATTTCTGTTCTCACTATTTTGTTCCTTAAAAATTCTTAAAAGATGGCACGTGTAAGTACATTCATTGATTAAAGCATTTATTGCGGGCATTAATAACCTCGAATATCGTGTGCATTCATTGTTGATTATAAAGCATTTATTGTGGCCATCATGTCCTTCCTATTATAAAGCAGTTACATTTTTCTACTCGCGTTTAATATCTTCCTTACAAATTAGGAGAGCATGACACGTTGCATTGAGGCATTTATGGCATTAATTTCAGATTTGAGGCATTTATGAGCATTTATGGCGGAGGAAGATATGAGCATTACCATAGAATGACACGTTGCATTCATCGCATTTATGGCAGATTTGTGCACTTTGCATTTATTGCGGCCATTAATACACTTTGCATTTATTGTGGCCATTAATACGCTTTGAATTTATTGCGAATTATCAAAGCACGACATGTGTGCACTTTGCATTTATTGTGGCCATTAATACCTTTTGCATTTATTGCGGCCATTAATACGCTTTGCATTTATTGCGGCCATTAATACGCTTTGCATTTATTGCGGCTATTAATACCCTTTGCATTTATTGCGGCCATTAATATGCTTTGCATTTATTGCGGCCATTAATACGCTTTGCATTTATTGTGAATTATCAAAGCACGACATGTGTGCACTTTGCATTTATTGCGGCCATTGGCAAATTTGTTAGAAGATATCAATCCCAATATATATAGAATCTTAATGATATCCATTTTAGGATAATTATGGATATGAAATATATATCGAATGATATTAATGATTACATGCGAGTTGTGATATAGACACTTGGCATAAATATAGCCCTAGATTAGTCATGTGTGTCGATCATCCAACAAAACTCCATCTTATAAATAGAAGGCCTTCTTATTGTCTCGACGCATTGAGAGCACTTGAAGAGCTATTGTGAGCGCTTCTTTCTGCTTCACTAATTGCATGCAAGGTAAATATTCTCCCATTTTGTTACATTGCTAAAACTTGGATTGTTTAATATAAAACTAGCATTTTTCTTTCATCCTTAATCTTGGCGTAATGCGTATGTGGATTCTATCGTTGTGTGAAATTGTAGCGAACGTTTGAGTTGATTTGCAATTTTATTTTGATTTGCAGAGATGGCACAGATGAAAAAAGACTACATTATTGAGCTAAATCTAGATGATTTTTATGGATGGTGGATGAGCGCCTTTGGTAACTCACCAGCCTTTGTGTCGAGAGATGCTGTATTGGAGTTCCTTTTGGATTTATTTCGTAATTTATATTATTCGCAAAAATATCATTCTAGTGATGATGAGGCATCTTCAGTTCTGCAAATTCATTAGAGGTAATTTGAGATCTCCTTTTGTCCCCATAAGAATCCTCCAATAGAATGAGTACTCTACATCAAACTGCAATTAATGCAGCATTAACAACTTCATTGCTGTCGTTTTTTCCCTATAACTTCTGATCTACTCATGAAAATGCTGCGGCGTTTGTTGCATTAGATGTAGAATGAAAAGATCTTTCAAGTGATATATGGTTATGATGTATTTCAATACAAGCCATATGTGTTAACTTTAAAAAATATGGTTTTTTGCTCTTTTCTTATATATTTACATCCCAAAAGATATAACAATGGGTTGTCATTAGAAAGATCTTGAGGAGACGAATCCATTGCCACAAATAGTGTTCGAATCGGAGTTTTTGATCAAAAGTTATAGTAGAAAGATGATACTGCAAAAGTTAGTTAGAACTGCATTAATTACTGCTGCCACATAATACTAGAATAAAATACACTGGAGCTCTTCTCTTATTGGACAATTTAAAAAGCTGATGTGGCTTTTTAAGCATCCCTTAATGGGACAAAATGAGATCTCAAATTACCTCTAATGTGATAATTCTACTTGATGTTTGATGTCTGTGAACACATGAACCTTCAATAACAAAAAGTATTGACCAACTTTTTAAAAGACTAAGCTAAATATTGTACTTTGTAATTTCTAAATTAGAGTTAGAATGTAAGATATTACGAAGTTGCTTCATATCAATCTAGAATCACTTGGCCATTGCATAAGAGAATGTTGGACGTTAACTGGGGTCCAACTGCACAGTTTTGAAAAAGAGAAATGTTCGCGGCGGCCTTGGCCGCCGCGATAAATTTCTTGTATAGCTAATTTGTTGGACAATCAACTCACTTTCATTCAACTCTAGTCACTCTTTGAACAAGAATAAAAAATAAATGATATTGATTCAACCGTTGAATACAAGAGAAAAGGTAGGGGCCATATGCGTCGCAAAACGTGTCTCGATGAAAATGCACAGAAAAAAGCAAAGAGGAACAAATGAAGCAAGGCGAAGATCAAGACCCAGAGGAGGCTACTCCTTTCGAAGATCTAAAATAAAGAAACATGCAGTTAGAGAAAAACGGAATATAAACTACTGACATATGCCTCGAGAGAAGAAATAAAGCCCCTGCATGTACAAAATTCATATGTTTGCAAGAAAGAGGGCCAAAAGAGTTGTATATGCACAAAACAAGGTAGTGCAAACGGAAGATTCTACTCCTGTCCGCGCCGGGGGACCATCTGTTACCCTAAACAAAACATGCCTAAGTAGATCCAAGTTAAAACTAAAAAAAACACGGGACACTTTTATTTTACAAACCCCCTTCTAATGTGGCACAAATCCAGACCATACAATCTGGAAATCAAGAACGGAGATGTATGCCACGTCAGATGGGGTCTTGCAAAACAAAAGCTAGCCAAAAGGCGTAGTTCCAAGGTGCTCCATGCAGGTAATAGCAAGAAATTGCATCTAGAAATGAGCATACAAATAAAATCCTCGAGCCTATTAAGATGATATAACTTGCAAAATTGTTGGATATAATTGTGAACAAAATCATAGCTAGATGTATGACTTTCTTTCTTGTTCGGGCCGGACAACCTTCTATGACCTTGTGTGACCCTTGTCAACATTATCATACCTTTCAATGCACTTTAAATGCTGCGTCGTTTGTTGTAGCCATCAAGACGTTATTTTGCCTACCAACCACAGAAGCTACCTTTTGCACATCCTCCCTTTTGCACTTATGCTCTTGTAAACAATAAAAATCTTACTTTAACCTAGCAAGAGCCATGGAAAGTCTGCTCCTTTTGGTTGGGGAAGAAGTAACACGCCGAACATTCCAAAACACTAGCTTCATGGTGCAAAAGGGTCTGGTGGCCACTCTTCCAAATCCATAGAGTCGCCATTAGCACGCGATGCTTTCACTTGATCAGCCCAGGGCAATCTAGACATTACAAGAAGTGTTGTAACTATGGTACCCGGTGCTGAAAAAGCATGGGGAATGTACTCATCAAGAAAAGGTCGTGGTTCAAAACCGTTTCTCCGACGGGCAGCTCTTTTCATATGAGAGATGGACCACTCATCACGAGATGCTTTCAATCGTTCCTGTTTCCAAGCAATAACTGCAAGCCTCTCATGACGCTCATCAGATAAAGTGGCAAGGGACTCAGAGGAAGAAGGAAGAGACTTTTTTTCAAAAATGGACACGTCATCACCGAGCGCCAATTTTCTTGAATTCCTTGTCTTTTTCGATTCAAACTCGTTCTTGATCTTTCTCTAAGAAAATTTTCCTTCTGATTCGAATTACTTGCCAAAGCTTGCAGGGCTTGTAGAGGCCTTGCAAAATTCGGTTTCCTCATCAATTTTTCTATGAATGGATACTAAATTTTTCACTATTCTGAAGCAGGATCAAAGAATTACTTGTGGTTTCCTCTCTGGACCATCCTCCGAGCTCTGGGATAGTTTTCTTCTCAAGCAATTCTTTCCAGACTCTCTGTTTAGCCCTGAATACTCATTTACTCCATCCTCAGAAGAATTTGAAGCCGAAATTGTCGAAGCGTGGGTGCTTGAATTCACAGGCAACAAGAACATTTCGGCAACAGCAATCTTTCAGGTATTTTGTGGATGGTCAGAAAGGAAAATCTCAGTCAAGATTTTCTCAGAATGATTACTCATACTTTTAAAATTTCTCGGGACTCTCTGGTAAAATTTGGTTCTCCAATCCCTCCTAGTTTTTAGATAGATCTCTTCTCCAATTTGCCTTCATTCCTGCTTTTTCTACTCCTTCATTCCTCTGCTCTTGCCTCTGTTTGCCTTTTTTCTTTACTTTGCAGCATTAATGGCGTACTTTTCCCAAAAATACAAAAAAGATTTGCAATACCCGTCAGCCCTATATTCAAATTCCCTCTCATTTCTTCATAGTTTTATGCTCTTTCCGGCTGCCCAAAGGGACTCTCTTCTCACACAGTTAAGTGCACTCCACCATGATCCATCAAAATTTATCAAATTTGGTGATTTTGCTAACCCGGATCCTTTGTTAAAAGACATGAATCACTTCAGCCCATATGCTCCTAATTGGGATACACTTGCTTTGGATCCAAGGGGAACTCTCACTTTGCCAAGATTGGATCCTTCTGGAGTACCACTTCCTCTCTTTCCAAGACCAACCCAACCAATCATTTCAGACGAGCAATTGGCTGCGGACTTTGAGATACAACAATCAAGAGCCCCTACAAATATTGAGCTTTTCAGAGGTATTCACTTAAACTCTCCATTGATTGCCTCAAAAATTGATTCATTATCACAGCTTGCTGTCGTTGCCAAAGTTGATTCTACTGGTATAAAAATAGAAAAACTTTGGGACCACCTCCTAAGGCTTCACAAAGGCATTGTCATAAACTCTATCTACTGGCTAAATCACCCATACATTCTCGTGGAATGTGGTTGCTCCAGGACTGCAAATTACTTGCTTAAGCTTGGCCTCACAACTTGTGAAACCTCCTAAATATCCTTTTTAAAATGGAATGCCACCTTACCTTTAAATGAATTCAAAAAGCTACAAATAGCTTCTGTCTCCATGAGTGAGCTCAGTCCCATATATTGGAATGAGGACTGCTTCAAGTCTATCTTTAGCTCCATTGGTACTTATTTAACCACTGAATACTCCACATACTATCCTCCAAAATGTTTCATCCAGCTTGATATCACCAAACCCATTCCCACTACCATATCCTTCATAGATTTCTTTGGGAAAACCTCTATCCTTCAACTTAGATGGATTGGATTACCAAATCCTTGCCAGACATGTAACCTGAGACATAAAGTAGGGAGTCAGTGCATACTGCCACAGAAGGAAGCAGAAACATATGAAATTCCAGAGAAGGGGAATGGGGATGCTGGGCCATCTCATGCAGCCACCTTAACATTCCCTAACAGATTGGGATCCATTCATTATGCAGCAATGGACACGAATAAGCCAGATCATACTACTCATTGGCACCAAAATGGATGGAACAAAGTTAATGGCAGTACAAAAAGAATCCAAAAACACAGAGATGCCAGGACTTTGACACAGAAAAAAACTGATCACATTAACAGCTCTCAGATATCTACTATAACAACATCATCTTCAGACAAGCAAATGAAGATCAAGGTGCTAAACAAAGGGGTCTTCATCAAGGAAGATCAACCATCAGTTTGTCAAGATAAGCTTATTCTGGCAACAAAACAGAATACTGAGATGGCTAAACTAAATAAAGCAAACATTGAGCACAACAGGTATGTGCTAAAAGGGAAAGGTAAAATCTCTGTTTTGCCTCCAAAAGTTGATTTGCATAAGACTCTATCGAACATTATGAAAGATTCGGGCAATCTACCGGTCAACAATCATTACCAACCAAAGGATTTGCTGATGCACAAGTTGGAACAATAGATTCTTCCAATATGACATTTTCTGGGAGAAGCAAATCCTCACATGAATTGAGTGGGGTTTCATTACTTATTGAAAAAGGTACACATCCCAAACAAAAGGACAAAGAAAAAGGCAAACCAGGTTACATCATCAACAAATTGTGATTCTTCGGCTCGGTCAAGGTTCGATCAAGGTTCCACAACACCAAAATATCTTAGACCTTCATGAAACTGAACCCTCTCAAGATTATGATGATCCAATTGATACACTAAAAGTATCAAACTCCTATGCCATTCTTGCGGATATGCGGATGATCGATGATGATAAAAGGCGGATGAAAATTGTATTGGTCCCATTGAGCCGATCTCATATCACTCTCCACCTGAAAACACACCTACATATACATCCATCACCACCCATCCCATCCAAAACATTGCACTACCTTTTGAAAATATACTTGCTTCCCCCCTCTTACATGCTGACCTCACTGAAACTACTGAATTACCCTTGCCCCCTGCTAATAGTGCATCCATTTCCCCAATGATAGCTCAGCAATTGAAGGAATTAATGGCGACCATCGAGGTACTTGCCGAGCAGTTTTTTAGCGGTTTGTCGAGTGGACACAAAGGATAGGGATGAACAGATTAGAAATATCTCGAACAGTTGGGAGCATAATTTGCTGCATATAGAACTTGAGCACACAATAGCAACAGTAACAGCATGTGATAAGCACCTTGCAGAGTCAACAAATGGGAACAATGCAAACTCCTCCCTGCAACAAATGAGATCCTCAGAGTCACAAGCTAATACCAGGCAAGATCTTTCCATTTTAAAAGTTGCAGATAATTTGTTACTTAACTGCTCTAATGTGGATAATAATGTGGATAATAATGTAAGTTCCCCCATAAACTTCACTGATTCATCTTTATCTGAGAAAGTAGTTCATGAATGCTGCAAATCTAAATTCTGGCAGTGCTCTCACTCTGACAACATAGCTGAGATGATAATTCTCTTTGAACCTCACTCGACAAAGAAAATGCCCCTGACACTCATTTTCCAAACAATGATAATCTATGGGAGGGAGACATCTATCTGCTTGATCATCAGAACAGTCATACTATTGACCAGCCAACAAATCAATCTTCCAAAAGAAATAGGAAGAATAAAGGAAAAAGCATTCTTGGCCAAATCCAAAACACGCCTGCAGCCAATACTCGACAAAAAACCAAAAGGGCTAGCAGATCCCATTAGCCTTCTCCTTTTTTGCATTACTCCTTCACTCCTCATGAAGATTCTCAGCTGGAATCTCAGGGGAATAAAAGGCCCTCTAAAAAGGAGGAGAGTTATTTCTCAGATTAGAAACTATGACAGTGACATTATCCTTCTGCAAGAATTGAGACTGCCTAACTTTGAGTGCTCCAACCTTGCTGATTGGATTGGCCCTGGGTTTTCCTCTATATGGATTGAAGCCACAGGCACATCTGGTGGACTGTGCATTATTTGGAAGCACTTAAATCAAAACTTGATTTATAACAGCCCATGCAAGACCTGGCAGTCAGTAGTTCTCACTAATAAGGACATTTCTTTTGGGATCATCAATATTTATGCTTCAACTGATTCTAGACTCAGAACTACAACATGGACTTCTATAAATAACTGGCTCTCAACTCAAAACTGTGATACATGGATTATGGCAGGTGACTTCAACAACACCCCAACCTGGGATATGAAAATTGGTAGGGATTTAAGCATGTGTACTGATGAAAGATCTCAATGGGATTTACTGCTTGATATGCACTTCCTTCAGCATATTCCATCCTCAACATCAGCATATACTTGGTCAAACAAACAAGAAGGGAATAATAGGGTGTACTGTGCACTCGACAGATTCTACATTAATAACAGTCAGCACGACTTTTGGGATAACTGCCTTGTCCACAGTGATGAGTGTACCTCAATCTCTGATCACCAGCCTCAATTTCTAATCACCAAGCATATACTCTCCATAAAGAGGCATGGTAACACACCTTTCAAGCTAAATTGCTCCCTCCTGGACTCTGCTGCATTCTGTGAAGATTTCAAAGCTTTTTATAATTCCCTTCCCAGAGTTAGATCTACAAGCTCAATGAGGTCATTCTATTCTAATATCAAAGAATCCAAATCCTGGATCAAGAACTGGTCCAAACACCTTCATGACAATAAGCTTGCTGAGAAAAGAGCTTACCTTCAAGATATGAAAGAGGTTAGAATGAAACTTCAGGTTGATCCCCTTAATATTGAGCTCCATTGGCAAGAAGGTAATCTAGAAATGGCCATCAAAACCATTGAAGAATATGAAGCCAAAAGCTCCTCAATCAGATGTAAGCTTAAATATTTTTCCAAAATGGATCATGGGAACTCAAAATTTTTTTACAGGGTGGCCAAATCAAGGCTTCTAAAAAGCCAACTTTCTACCATTAAGGATGATAATGAGGTTACTCTTGATGACCAGAAAGAGATTTCTAACTACTTTTGCTCCAAGTATGCTGCAATCTTCTCCCAACCAATTGATACCCCCACTCAAGTTGAGGAAGCCAAGTCATTTTAGGATATGATTATTAATAATGGCCTTCACACGGTGAGATTGTGATGTCTAACACTGTGGAAGTTATCCCCCCTCGAGGAAATCTTTGCTACTCTTAAAAGTCTTGCCAAAGGGAAAAGTCCCGGCCCGGATGGCCTTCCACCCGAATTTTATCTTAAATGCGGGACATAATTAAAGAAGATTTCACGCTTATGATTAAAGGCTACTTTGGAATTCAAACCATCTACACCTGCTCTTTCTCTTTGGACTTATCACTTTAATTCCAAAGGTTGACAATCCTCAAACTTTCTCGATTGGAGGCCAATCTCCTAACAAATTCTACTTATAAAGTTTGTGCTAAGATAATTGCAAAAGGGGTCAAAACTCACCTTGAAGTCATTAGCTCCAATCAATGCATTTCTCCCAAATAGATTCATCCTAGATAACTACATTCTTTGCCATGGAGGGTTTGCATTGGAACAAGTTGACTAATCAAGACTGCATTCTCTTAAAGCTTGATTTTTCAAAGGCCTTTGACACAGTTAGATGGGACTTTCTAAAATTCTCTCTAGAGAAACTTGGCTTCAGCCACAAGATTATCCAGTTGATCCTGGGGCTTAACTCCAGATCTCAATCTACTGTGCTTGTTAATGGATCCCCAGGACAATTCTTCCCCCTTGCTAGAGGAGTTAGACAAGGGTGCCCCTTAGCACCATATTTATTTCTAGCTGTTGCTGAAATGTTAACTAGAGTTATCACTCATCTCCAATCAACTGGGACAATTGTTGGTCTAAACCTTCCTGACAACATCACGAATCTCTCAATCCTTCAATATGCTGATGACTCTTTCAGTTTCCTCAAGAATGACTTGAAAATTATTCACATTTTCTTGCAGACTATTCATAACTTTGGTTCTGCCTCTGGTATTCACCTGAATAGAAATAAATGTACCATCATTGGGGACTTCAACACAGATAGCATTGCTGGCATAAAATGTATGACTGACACTGAGACAACTAATCTTCTAGGCATGCCTCTATCTCTCAATCCTAGTCTCAAATGTCTTTGGAATCCCATTGTAGAGAAGATTAGAAAGAAACTTGGGAATTATGGCAACTGTCTCTCTTTGGCAAGAAGAACTCTAATTGCAAACTCTGTCATTTTTTGACCTCCCACATTTATTTCTCTTCTGCACTCCTAGCTCCCAAATGCATTTATCTGCAGATTGAGAGAATAGTGAGAAATTTCATATGGGGAAAGCATCATATGGTTAATTGGTCCTCAATTACCAGAAGTAAAATTCAAGGTGGTTTGGGATGTAAGAATATTGCCTTGCAAAGCTATGCCTTGGCAGGTAAGTACATCTGGAAGTCTTTATTCTCAAATAGTAATCCTGCCTCAATCTTTATCAAATACTGGCTTTCTATTAGCCATCCAAAGCATCATGCATCCATCTCTCACAATCTCCCACATTCAGCTTTCACTACTCTTCAACCAGCCCCCAGTATTTCTCCTCTCATGAGAAACATGATTATTGCCTGGAACAAGGTTCATCAGACTTTCCATCATTCCAACCTGGAAAACAGTCACATCAACACTAATATTTTTTGGAATCCCAATTTCTATAGAGACCATTCTACTCCTCTGGCCATCAAGCATAAACGGATATACAAGAAATGGAAAGATAATAATATTCTCACCCTTGGTGATCTATGGGATCAGGGCAGATGGATTACCTGGACTAACTTGAAGCACAAAATCAGGGGAAGTTCCTCTGATAGAACTCTTTTTAGATATATTATGCACAAGGTTCACACAATCAATCTTATGGCTAATCCCATTATTACTGATTGGACCCTACATGACAAACCAAGCTATAGTGTCGGAAAGTCTCTGAGATATTTAAACAAACCAAATGTGCCTTCAAAGGCTAAACTGTATTGGGCTATCTCAGATGAAACTGAAACCAGACTCTTCACAAACATCTGGCATTCCTATCTGCCACCAAAGATCTCATACTTTGTCTGGCTTATTGCAAATAAGAGTTTATCCAACTTGGAAATGCTCTCTAGGCACTCCAATAATCTTACTCATTCTATTGATTCAAATTGCCCTCTGGGATGTGGGTATGTGGAAAATTTTGAGCACATCTTCGGTTGTGTTAAGCTCACCTCCTTCTGGCTTTGGTTTGAAGATACTTTCAACATTATATGTCCTGCTACTCTGTTGGATTTCATGATGAATGATGATGCTTTCACAAACTCTTTATGCTTCATTGCTTTATGGAATGTATGGAAACATAGAAATAGATGTCATTATGGGAGAAAAAGAATATCTATTCCTTTGGATAAAAAAGGCGGGTTATATATGACATTGAAATGGTTGCAACTAGTCGGATGCATGTAGATAGAGATTACGTGGATAACAAGTGGCATAGCATTGGTCATTTCATAGGGTTCTATCAATTGTTTAAATTAAATTGCAATGCTGCATTTACTGACAATGATTGTTCCCTTGCTAGATTACATGATGAGTCTTAGCAGAGATTTTAACACATCTGTTGAGCCAGCTGAGCATACACTTTTCCCAGGGCAGAGGTTAGTTCACGATATTGATTACGGATGATGGATTATGGACGGGGCCTAGTCGGAGGCATCACAAACATCGACATTCGACATCCCGGATCACGAAAATTGATTGGGCAATAGAATTGCGCAGAGGCACATACTTAATGGTGCAACTATGGTGGTTCATGGAAATTAATAGCGTAAACATGACAGACGAACAATTCCAATATTTACAAAGACACTATTACCATCATAGATGTTTGGCGGATGCTTATGGTACACTCATCATCCTCATGTCTACAACCAATCCGCATGGACTTATTCAAGAGCTAAATTGGGGAAATGGTAGAACTCTCATTTTGCAACCAGATTTCCAGCCAAAATTTGACTACCTTCACTCTTATCATTTTCTATCCAATATCCCATCAAATCCCAATTCCTGAATTCCTGAATTCCATTCCTTACATCCAATCCCATTCTGAATCTCAAAACAGCAGTTTACTCATTTCTGGTTTCCAGTGATTCAATTCAGTAGCAGCAGTGCAGGTTTAATACCTTCCACATGGAAGACAAGGACTTCTTAATTTCAATCACCTTTGTTGCTTTTACAGCATGGCATCCACTGATGTCTATTTTGTTTACTTTGTTTTTAAGCTTAATGTTGAGTAGTCAACTACATGACTCACTCACAACAATGTACCTTTTTCTATAATTAATGAAAAAAACCCCATTCTCTCAAAAAAAAAAGAAGGAAGAGAGGGAGATAAAGGAGTGGGAATGGAAACAGGAGCATGGGCGGGATGACTAGAATCAGAAGCTATCAAGACTAGAGAGGAAGCAGAGGGTGATGGAGGCATCTGCCCGGGGGCTAAAGATGTTGCAAGAGCAGAGGAAGGCATCCTTCTAACATGAAAACTAGAGAAGGCCATAGCATTAGGAAACATGTCTGCAAGCTCAGGTCCATTAAGCAATGACAAGCCATATTTGAAGAACAATGGACCACTTTTGATAACAACAAATTTTGGAAGCGATGCATCAGCTAGAAGAGAGACACAAGTACGAGGACCATTGAAGATAGAATGAGCAAGACGGAGTCTCAAAAGGATCTTGCAACAGACTTTGATATAGCCATAAATTGAGGCAAACAGGCCTTCTGCTAATCCATATTGTCGTGAAATGCATTGAAAATTCTCTGCTTCCATTTCAGACAAGCATCTCCACATCCAATATATTGACCAACATGACATCTGCTCCATCGTGTGAATTCTCATGTATTTATGGATCGCTGATCCTTTCACCTCACGAAAATATTTGGTCCAAAGCTTGCTAAATGCTGACTATGTAATCTTGTCTACGTTTATTTTCTTGCTTGGCAGAAAGCCACGAGTGTATATGATATAAAAGATAATGTTCCCATAAAGGATCTACCCCATGCTCCACTAGCTTATCAATCGCTATAGAGTACGTGCTTACTTTCTACTTTGTAACTAGCTTGATATATACGTTGAAAAGAAGAGATGGTTTTGTGAACCAAAGAATGTGATTCATCACCTATGCACTATCACGAGGAGTTCATATGCATCTTTGGTGACCCTTCTGAACCTATACTATGCTCCCATCATATAATTACGAGAAGTTCTCGTTCCCAATCACAAGGCTATATTTAACCAATACTAGATCATCCAAAAACCATAATGTATGTGGTTTTTTGTGCATGAATTTATTTGATAGAAAAGAACCACCGTCCATAGTGGTTTGTCAAAAGTGATAGTAGTTTATGATACAATTATCAATAATGGTTTATGAAAGCTTATGTGGTTTATGAGATAGTTTTGTGCACAGAATGATGGTTTATTACAGATGGTTTGAAAACCATCCTAAAATTGACGTGGTTTGGAGGCTAATTTTATTATGACCAACATTGAAGTGAAATGATTTATTCCTGCTCCTTTGGAATCTTAAGGTCATGAAATGCCATTTGTAAAAAGTTTATCTTTCAAAGCTTTAAAACTTTTCAAGGGAAATGCTATTTGTCTTTCATTAGCTTACATATGCCCATCCAAAACTTCAGATGGTGTTTGAAGAACATTTGCATATTTTTTATAACATTCGATCAAGGACCATGAAGAAATACTTTTTGATATATTCATATATTCTATACGAGATGCGCCCTGAACTACCTTGATCATTGGATCCGTCTATCCTATGACTCAAATTGTATGTTAGGGTCTTTGGGAGCTTTTCATTGCGATTATAGTCATTTATAAACGGGGGCGCCTATGATGTTGTAATGTATAATACAAGTTCGGCTAAGGTTTTTTCGAACCGCTACCAAAATAAATCAATATCTAAATAAAAATGTTTTAACCAGTACAACCAGCAAGCTAACACACTTAAGTTTTCTATTCAATTTTATTTTAGAATAGTGACAATTGCATCCATATCAAATCCTCCTGGAACCCCCTATTATTGTGCATCAATGCAACCAGCAAGTTAACGTGCTTACCTTTTCTATTATCCCCTTTTTTTTTAATAATAATCCATTCAATTCTATTAGGGGTATGGTCTGTGGTCTCAAGAATAGTCTCAAATCCCCCTGGAACCGATAAGCTCATTATTGTGTAGGATTATCTCCACTCTTCCTAGAAAGGGTTCTCAAGGGCAAAAGTTACATTATAACGAACTTACTCAAGAATACTACATGTCAATATGTTGAACATCGACCCAATTAGCACTTTGGTCAAAAACCTCCATGATATAATATGCTATTACCATCACCGTATATGTCGATAGAGATACATGCAATGATTGGTTAGATGTAAATAAACTAGTATACTTTGCTCCGTTAGTTATAATTGTTGGACAAATTTGACGAATATAGCGTTCGTCTTCAAGTTTATCATTTGGCAACATGCACTTATTGTTTTCACATGGTTTGTTAGCCCATCAATCGATTTCCATTTCAATTCTAAGTTGGTTTCCACATACAATATAGGATTAGTCTTCTCTTTGTAATGTTCCATCTTAACCGTTTCTATGGCATTGGCTTCGAAGTCTTACCTAAAAAGCAAACATCTAAATATTGCTTCCAACTAGTGATATGTGCATTGCTATTCACTAGTAGATACACATGTACACAAACATTCTATTTCAATAGCCAATCTTTGTGATTCTACTTCCAGCAGGCTTTAAAAGCATATATCCATCTAGAGGATGTCTTTGAAGGAATGTATAGTATCTAGAAGAATTGCACAAATATTTTCACTCATAATTTACCTCTTTTAGTTGTTTTGGCAAGTTGCATATATCTATATTAGAAAAAGTTGCTCTTGCTCCTAGTTGAAGATTCAAAAGATTGACTTTTTTATTGGTCTCCTAATGAACATTTACGAAAACCATCATTGGCAAAGTGTCATTTGCAAAAAAGCTCTAGTACGAAACATAGGCAAAGGAAGCACATAGTATAAACAACACAAGAATGTATTATTATTTTCCTCAATTTAACTTGGATCTTATAGTTTATTTGCCTCTTTAGAAAGGCTATGTGTTTTTTCTATGGAATCTACAACTCAAACTGATTTTTATGACAAGAAAATCATCCATTGGTGCTACTCATATGATTTGAACAATGTTTCCATTTACATACTGTGATTTGTCCAATAAACAAGATATGTCCAACAATGATTTGCTTCTATACTTAAACCATTTACTATTGTACACACTTACAACTATAATGACATCACATTTTATGGGTCGTTAGAAAGGCTTACGATTTGATAGAAGGAGTAGTGCTATAACTTACACAATATACATGAAGTATGGCAAAACAAATATTGACCTCCTCTAGATTACATCATTTGGTACTGCCTTATTTTGTAACATATTGGATTAGTGTACCTAAGGGGGAGATATGCAAATGAGGCAATATCAACATATGAGATCTCCCTATAGACCTTTTGGTCTTTGTGAACGACAGAAGTCAATTGAATTCACTTCTCTAAAGATACATGTCCAATATGCAATAAATCTTGAACTTGGCATGCTTGATCTATAACTATATTTTGCATGAAAGTTGTTTTATGACCCCATATTTTAATTCTTGGCTTGGAGTGGCAATAGAAATTGAATTGAATTGGTTTGGAGTGGCAATAGGGAAGGGTGTTCATCATCTCTGCCTTTGCTTGCATCATGCTCACAAATGCAGCTTGCATCGTGCTTTTCTTTTTTCAATTGCAAAATGGGGTGCATGAAGGTGGAGGGGCATGTCCTAATAGCATACAACTAGATTTTGAATATAACTCTCATTTCACTCCCCCTTCATTAATAGGTGAGATTGCCATCTTTCCAAGTTTTATCTTGTTCATCAAGAATCCTAGTGCTCCGCTGTGTGTTTCTCATTAGCGTATGACTTTTATCACCTCTCTAGCCACAGAAAATAGGAAAAATTGTAAAAATGCCCTTGTATTGATTGGAAACTATGGAAATGCTCCTATATTTATGAAATTTGTAATAATACCCCTGTTTTGGGACAATAAAACATAACGAAGTAAATTTATGTACCCCCAACATCAAATTGGAGGCTATTGCCACAGAATCATCTAGCACCTAAACTCAACTGGCCCAACTGATGTATAGCGAAGTTCCAAATTCCAAGAGCTGGGTTTTATATCCGTGAAAGGCATCATGCTCAAAAAAATATGCAAAACGGGCATTGCAGATCACCATTTCTTCAGATGTGTTGAAATTCATCGGTTCTGAAAAGAAAGAACATTCATCGGTTCTTTCTATCTTCGCAACACCAAAGCGAGTATGCAGTGAAAACTGACAAGCAATGCATCTAAATCTTATAATATAAATTCAAATACATACACATGAAAAGCCAGATATACTATAGAAGTGAAAGTTTACACAGGTTTGAAAGAAATCCAACAATAATATACTTGTATATTGTTTGAAATAAAGAAGTGCAGTCTTTTGCACTGAGTGATGAAATTCAAGTGCCAGTCAATTCAATCCGGCAGTTTGAGCAAAATTCATGTGCCCAAAATAGTGAATGAAGAGCCCCATTTCATCTCAATTCTTGGCATTTCAATAGATGTCAATTTTCTGCATTTGCAATCATGCGACAAAACCTGAGTGCAAGAACAGTTTTTCAACTTGTGAATGGTCGATCTTATTTAGTACATGAAAGTTCTGGTTCTTGTCTCGAAACAATGGCATTTTCAGAATTTTCAAAAAAAAAAAGACATTTTGCAATTTTCAACAAAATGTAAGGGCATTTTTACAAATAATCTCGAGTATGATATGCTATCATTTGGTTTCGTGAAATGTGGAAATGTTCACAAACTGATATAGGCCTATATTTTATATTAGGGTGGATGTAGTTTGGGCTAAAACCCTAATACGGCAAAGCGGGAGCAGTTTCTCATTTTTGTACGCCGCCTGAGTCCGGCATGCTCTCCGTCAATTTGTTGGTAAGTTGCAGAATTTTTCCTTCATTTTGCAAGGCCAATTCATAAATGAAGCTTGCTAACTTGTAATCCTGGGGACTTATCATTTGCTTTGTTTTAATCCTGCATTCTGTCCGAGTGATTCTCCAGCTTTGGGTGATTTTAAGCGAACTCCTTGGTTATTTGCTCTTGATTTTGGTTTTATAGATGTTTCCCAAGTGCTTCTTGGCAGTCGAGTGGTGGAGTAAAAAACTTCATCATGGTAAGCCTCGCTTCCTGTATTTGCTTTATTTTTTTCTATCTCAAGCAGCAGCGACCTGCTATTTGTCAGGTATCGAGTGTTGCATTGTTTTCATTTCTTTTCTTCCCTGTGCACAGTCGCCTATCGCTCAATCTTCACTCGAATCTTGTGAGCATGCTGGATTGGAAGATTTGTGTCATAAAGTAGTTTCGTATAAGGCAAATGACATGAAAGCTAGGTATTTGAAAGCTCTGTTAATCAGTTTCGAAGCTTGAGATTAAGATGTTGCTTTCTTATTTGTATGTGATCTCTTCTTCTGCTTCTTCAAATCTTGACAGATTAAGCTTTAATTGTTTGCTTTATGATCTTGTTAGTAAAGTGGCACAACATGATGCATGTTTGCATTCTGCTCCTGGTCTTGTCTTTTGCTATTGGATTATATAAACTGGTGGTTGCCAGGAGAAGGAGCACTCTAGTAAGCAATTTTTAGAAATTAAACAAAATAGAGCATCATGTGCATACTGAACTGCAAGTGCAGAGGTATGAACACGAAACTATTTGCTTTTATTCTTGTTTGGCTGGCTAGCAAAGATGAGAAAGAAACATTAGTTGCATTATTGAGACAAATTTTGTATTATTCCATTCTTTCTCTAAAGTGTCTCTGCATGTAATGTGTTTCTTACTTGTAGATATTGTGGATGGCAGATCTTTACACGTCATGGCAGCGGCTACAATATCAGTATGGACTCGAAAAAGGAACTACAAGTGTTTAGTGCAAACAATAAACGTAAGGAAAACTACTATTGCAGGTAGATTTTGCTCAAGATCATAACTGCAGGCATTGGCAATGGCAGAAATACAGAAGCAAAAGCAGGTGTCAACCATTAAAATGACGAGATAGCTTCTACCCAGGTTAGAATTCTGAATTGCAATGTTTGCAGTATATTCATGTCTGTGGTTAGTTCTCTGTGGAAGCATGCTATGTTTTGGGGCTTCTGGGGCTTCGCTTATGGGTTTGTGGTTGCCTTATAATTCCACTAAAAAGCCTTTTAATTGTTATTATATCAGGTCTAATTGATGTGATGATGAAATAGTTTCATTAATCTTATTTTAGTGCATAGCGGTCTACGTATTACCATCATATATTCCAGGAAACTTTGGGATGTTTTTTTTGAATGGTTTCTGTTCCAAGTATCAAACGGATCAAGCATCAATCAAACGTCCTTGTGTTCTATTAGAATCTCGTGTTGTGCTATCAATTGTCAATGATTAGTGACTATGCAAATTAATTTTTGGTCTTTGATTGTTTTGTATAAGAATGAACCTTTTCAGAAAGTTTAGAGTTCTCATTTATAGCCATTGGAAATGCCAGGGTTCAAATCCTTGGGCGCTTGAATTTGCTTCTAATGCAATATCATATTATTGTATATTTAGCCATTTGTATACGAGGATTCGATTTAATTTTTATTAAAACCACTATCAAGCTTAAAATAACAATGGTTTCCAAGTTGAACATGTGCGAATACTTTTATTAAACCAATACTAATTGCTTTGTCTCAAGCACTACTTGTTCTTTCTAATATTGAATAGGTTAGAAGGTGCAAATATTTACTATCTTGATGAAAAAACCATTAGCAGTTAGCTTATGTCTTTTGATAAAATATTGAGATATTTTATTGTATAGAACAACAATGGTTCATATAAATAGATGTCAATAACTTCATAAGGCAACTGCTTTAAGTTGCATGAAGTATAAAAATAAATCGTTACTAGTTTATTGTTCATATACATAGAACGTAGCAACAAAGCACTATTAAAACCGTAGTACTAAATCACGCAAATTAACTATCATAAAATACCATAATCTTGAAACTATGGCAAAAAACTAGAACAATAGATCACAAGTAAGAACCATACTACATAAGTCTTCATGGTTAATCAACATATTAACCCACAAACTTATATTAGTTTATTATCGTGGTTTTATAGAAAAACTGCTATGAAAAACTAATAACAATTATTTTTTGGGGGTCTTGTGAATGACAACTATCATCAAGAAAGGCCATCCTTGTCCAACCCGGACCACTTGTAATAATGCTCAAGCAAACGACAAGGTGTCATTGGCACATTCCTCCTCTAGGACATCCTATATTACAATATTGTATTTGCAAGTTGGCAAACAGCAACAATACAAATAATAAATATCAAGCATAATAACAGGAGATTTCCTCTGTATTCTAATAGATTCTTTCCTATGGTTTTTATATGATTTGGTAGCTGTGATATGTGTATCTAGAGTATGTGTACACTCACACTGATTTTCGTGGTACTTTCTAATGGTTACACTCATGAACTTTTGATATATCACAAATCATGAAAATTTTGCTTATATTTTTGTATTTCTAATAAATCCTATCCTATATAATAAAGTTATATAGTAAGTAAGTATGTATGTATATCAAGCATAAAATATATGGACGGCTAAGGTTTTTCCAGCTCAACCATCTAGATTAAGCCCTTTCTCTTGAAACCCTAGCATACCTTTTTCCTACTGCGATTAAAATAAAAATAAAATAAAATAAAAACTTTAGGGCATGGGATTGACAAGCGGTGGCTATGGCCAAGAATTTCTATGGTGCCAACATGGGCACTTGCATGAACAGGATCTGATGACAAAGCTAATCGATGGCAGATCTGGATGTTGCGGAGTTATGGTTTTAGCTTGTCGATGAACCATAGTTGAATTCTACATGTATTTATCCCAGAGACATGAACTGCATCTGAAACCGTCACTGATAGCCCAAGGCAACATGGTTACTGGTAGCATTTTGATCGGTGCAGGATAAGCATTTTGGTTAATATGGAATCCAGTTACATTTGACCTAATTGTTCAACACTAAGGTGGATTCTATAGGGTGCTATGAGCAATGGCACAATATCTAGATCTTGCCTTGCCCTATGTCCTCCGACATATACAGCTATATCTTGGCAGACTTGCGTTGAAGATCACTTGCTCATATATCTGGGAAATGGTTGTCGCCTCTCTACCGCTGCTATTAGGGATCTAGATGGCAACATCTGGGCTCAAAGCTCTAACTTTCCTTCAGTTAGTAATTTAGTTTAGAACACATGCTTTTTTCTGAATTGTCGTAGCTTAAGATAAGATAAGATAAGATAAGAATCTGAATAATCTCTATAATTATAGTTTTGTGGGGTCTTAGATTCGTTCATGTCTCAGCTGACGTGCATTGTTTAATTATTTCTTTTTTAATTTTGGTTTAATTTTCAGCATTATTCAAGACTCAACTCTTTTTCATTGTGAAGAATATTTTTTCTTTAGAGTAAAGAATACGTTTAAATTAAGTTGTCACACACATTTGTTTGTGAGCTCTGGCCAAATATGTTGTACCCAATGTAACAGATCTGCTGATAGCAGCTATGCCTTTGTTCGGGTAAATGACACCAAGGTAAAAAATAATTTTTTCCTTGCAATACAGATTTGTTTCAAAGTAGATGCCTGCACATGCCCTCTCATCTTGCGAGGTTTGCCATAGAAGTGAAGGACAAGCATTTTCATTGGTGCAAGATAAGCACTTTGGTTGGTTGGTTGGTTGGTTAATTGGTTGGTGCAGGACAAGCATTTTGGTTGCTGAGGGATTCAGTAGAACAAGTATGGTATATAGGATGCTATAAGCTGCATTTGCTTTGTAGGTAATTGTCTTACAATTTTTGAGTTTTTGAGTTCTATAGATTTGAGATTTAAGTTCTGAGTTTTGAAATGCTGTTGGGCAAAACATGGAGCTCATGTTATAATCTTTTCGTGCAGGAAAATTATTTGTGTTCCACCATTCTTGATCTCTTATGCAGCTGCACATGGCATTCTAGCTACGCAACTTAGTTACACACTTACTTAAGCATGGCAATCATCTGAAAGGGACCAACTTTTTGTCCAAGAGGATCTAATTCTAGCACAACTCTGCAGAAGGAAAGAGGAATTATGTCGGGTACGAGAAGCTCGCCTGCAACAGAAGTGGGCAGTATACAGAGGTGGTCAGGCTACCATAGGGATCAGTGGCCTTCTGATCCATGGACAGTTTTTGTATAGCTATATTCATTTTTTTTATGTTATTATTTCTATTTGTTCTTGTGTTTTGTGATGGTACATAAAGCCTGATTTGATTGTCTGGCTTAAGGGCTAAGTCATAGTTTCATCTGGGTTTTGCCCAAGCTTTGTAATGTTTTTATCATGTTTGGTGATTTTTTTGCTGTTCTAGCCCATTGTATGGGTCCCATGGCCTATTGATCTCTGTGGACATTAAAAAATCTATTCTATTCTATTCTATACCATTAAAGAACCTGTTGCCTGTCAAATAATCAAACAACCAGTCAGTTCAACAGCCACATGATTTAAAATTTAATACATAAAGCCAAAAATTTTGAAATCGATGGTTGGAAAATACTGGGTATATCATATGGCTTGCCTTTGACTTGTAATCTAAGGAATATTCCTAGTCTCGCGTATTACACCATTGGCCATAAAAACTTACAAATTATTTTACAATGCCGAAAAAAGAACTAGTAACTATAAGCCATTAGATTATTAAATATGCCCAAAGAGGCCCAAAGCCACCCTCTCCCTAACAAATTGCCTCTTAAACAATGGGCAATCCAAAGAACTCTATATGCTATTTAGAATAGAGTTTTATGATTAGCTCAATCGCACACTTATTTTTGTATGTTGGTTGAATTAATCCTTCTATATGACATGGAGGTATGTAGTCATGTTACAATAGCCACCATATGCAGTAGTTTGGAGCAAATAATGTATCTTCAGTTTTCATTTATCTAGGTGACATGTGAACACCAACGCAAATTGAGACACTTAACAAATGTACATCTCGTTTGAGATTTTGGGGACAATGCCCTTTTGCATCTTCCATATCCTTTGGTCGTTCACTTTCTTTGATGACTTATCTGATATTCTTTGGCTGACTTATTCATGCACTACAAGAGAATACCTATTAAACGTCAAAAGGATCATCAAAGGATCCAAAACAGTTTGTCAAATGCATATTTCACTATTATTGTGATGTTTGACCTGACTAACGAACTGACGTTTAGATCTGACAAAAAATCTGAATAATAATCTGGCTAATAAGCATCTAACGAATTATCTGACATTTAAATTGACGTTTAGCTTGACTAATTAGTTGTCTAATAATCTGATTAATGAGGTGACGAGTAGTCGGACAAATCATTTCTGACGATTTACTGACTAACAGTATGACTAATAAGCTGACTAACTGTCTGACCAAATGTTGAACTATATACCTGACTAATTAGCTGAATTACAAGTTGACGGTTAAATTACAAGCTGACTTAGCTCACAAATTGTAGTTGTTGCTATTCTCTAGTTCCTTTAATAATTTAATGATGTAAATGATATGTTAAGCATCTTAACTTTCTCATTTATCGAATAGCATCTCTATTTAATTGACTCCAAATATTTTGTAATTTGAGGAGATCATGTTTTGCCAACTCCATTGCAAGGGGAGAATAGGGGGTTGGTATTGTGTTTGTTTTGGTGTTGTTTACTACAATTTATTTCTCCTCTTACATAACTTCAAATTTGAAAGCAATCAGCTCCACTTTCAAAACTTTACCCGCAATTTCTCAGGTTCACTCCACTTTTAACAGCAATCAAATAGTTTAGCCCATAAACGTGCCCGCTTGAGGAACTTGCTTAGCAAAATACTAATGTCCATGATGTTCCAAAGATCATCAAGCACTTGCAATGTGCTTTTATATAATCTATTTTGATGTGATCCCAATGGAAGTGTAGTAATGCTAAATACTTTTTGTAGCAACATATAATACTCATACAATTATAGTACAATGTAATCCCATATAATTATCGTACTCATACAATTATTGTTGTAATTATAATACTTATACAACTTCTATGTACCATACAATTATAGTACCGTGTATAATTATGGAAATATAAATATTTTATTATATTTTACTACCATGACGTTAATCTTTCAGTGGTGTTTGCGCTTCTCAAATCTAAAAGTGAGAGATAATATGTCTGCAAGGGGCATTAAACGAGGTAAGATGACCTGCATCAATAGGAGCCAATCCGCCCTGTAAGTAATGCATGTGCAGGCACTTTTTCTCGCGTAACAGTAGGAGTGACATTGCCTCTGTGTATTGATGTCCATGGCAGGATGTGCATGATCTAATATCATGAAGCGGAAATGAGATTTTGAGAGAAGAACAAAGCTTTGGAGCTAGATCTGAATTTGTAGAATGGATGTTTTGAAGGTATGGCAAACTAAGTAAACAAGATGGCATTCTTTGTTATTGATGTGTAGATTTCTCTATGTCCAACCAAATTAGCCATAAAGAATGTGATGGATGGATTAGTAGAAATTTATTCTTGGCAATGGTAATGAGTGCAGGACCCGTCGATGCAAATCTCCTGATGCCCAACAATGCTGGGCAATGTTCTATTTTATATAGTTTGTCCATATTGGTTTGACTTTATTATAAGCAATGCCCTTGAAATGTTATTGTATGTTAGGTAATGTGTAATTGAGCTAGAGACGTGTGTTGAGCACTTAGTCAATTAATGAAAGTGTTTGAAACGACTGCTTAACTATTGAGTTTGTACATTATAATTTGGACTCATTATGATAGTGCAAGTTAAAATTATCTTTATCCAACTATAAATTGCTTATATAGCTAATTTGTTGGCAATCAACTATCACTTTCATTCAACTCGAATCACTCTTTGAACAAGCATAAAAAATGATTGATGTTGATTCAACTACTGAATACAAAGGAAAGGGTAAGGGGCCATACACGTCAAAACACGCGTGGGATGTCATTATTAAGGGGTTGGAAAGGCATTTGTTCTGGTGGTCCACGGATAAGTTATCCATGGCTGGTCGTGTAACTGTGGCAAAGTCAGTTCTGAGTGGTACACATGTCTACATGGCATCCATCTTGCTGGCACCGCAGACAAAGATGCAGCTCATTGTTCGTACTGTCAGGAACTTCATCTGGGGTGGCACTAAAGAAGGAGCTGATGTTAAAGTTAGTTGGGCGAAGTGCATTATGCCTAAACTTTGTGGGGGGCTGGGGATGATTCACTTTCTTCTCCAGAGCAAGATGTGCTGATTTCTAAGTTCATATGGCGGATTCTCAATAATGTTGATAATTCTCTAGGTCTGCGTCTCATTCACTAGTCTTTACAGATGTGCATTTCCTTTGGCTCTCCATCCATTAAGCCTCTCCTCCCATGGACATTATTCTATCCACTTTCTCCATATCCTAATGCATCTCCTTTCCTCAAGGGTTGCTAGCTGCTTGGGAGATTGTGCGCACTTTATTTCAGTTCCATCCAATGGCCCACACAGATCCTACAGCCAGTTGTTGGTGGATCCCTTTGGGTGACGGCCAGGAAGATTGTCCCCTGGTCTCTTCTGTTCATCCATTGACGCAACGTCGGTGGCGAGCAGCAGGTGTGCTCACGGTATCTGCATGGTATAATGAGACAAGATTGTTGACGTGGAATGAGTTTAAATTGAAGTTCCTTCTCCTTCGTTGGGACCGGGCCATTTGGGAAAACGTAGCTGCTACACTTCCTCCACACCCATAAGACGTGGCTCCCCAGCTCTGGGTGGTTCATGGCAGTGTTAAGGAGGAGCACCTGGTGCACTCGATGTATGTGGTCCTGCTTCATCCTGAGGTGTTGCCTCCATCGCCAAAGTGGCCTTTAGTTATCCCCGAGCCTCATCGTAAGGCAGTCTGGCGATGGGTATGGGATAAATTGCTTCATCCTAAGCTATCCATTTTATGGTGGCAGATCACTCATAGATGCATGCGGGTAAACACTGTTGTTCATCGATTTCGTCCAGAAGTCTCTGTGATCTGCCCTCTTTGCATGCAGAGGGATGAGACAATTGAGCATTGCTTTTTCTTGTGTCACCATGTTCGACTTGGCTGGCAGTGACATCAAAAGTGTCATTTGGGAGCAATATCTTCAGATTCCCACCTATTCATAGCAAACCGTTGTGCTCATGGTGATCTGTGTTCTCTGCTTTTCTATGTTATGTATGTGATGGGTAGTGTTGCTCTAGTGGATATCTTCTCCACTGGGTTTTGAGTCCCCCATGTACTCTTTGTATTCTTTTGAGTAATAAAGGTCCACGTTCATTAAAAAAAAAAAAAAAAAAAAAAAAAAAAAAAAAAGTGTCTCAATGAAGATGCACAGAAAAAAAGTAAAGAAGAACAAAAGAAGCAAGGCCGAAGATCAAGACCCAGAGGAGGCTACTCCTTTCGAAGATCTAAAATAAAGAAACATGCAATAGAGCAAAACGGAATATAAGCTACTCACATATGCCTCCAGAGATGAAGTAAAGCCCCTACCTGTACAAGATTCATATGTTTGCAAGAAAGAGGGCCAAAAAAACTGTATATGCACAAAACAAGGTAGTGCAAATGAAGGATTCTATTCCTCTTTTTTTTTGGGGTTGGGGAGATGTGGTGGGGGATGATCCGTTCCCACAACGCCCCTAAACAAAACGTGTCTGCAATAGATCCAAGTTAAAACTAGAGAAAATGTGGGGACACTTTCATTTTACAACCCCCCTTCTAATGTGGCACAAATCTAGACCATACAATCTGAAAATCAAGGGTTGAGATGTATGCCACGTCAGATGGGGATTTGCAAAACAAAAACTAGCCAAACACTGCATCACGACTAGTAATGCTTCTTCGCATAGCAATATCATAAAATAAAACTTGCAAATTTTGAACATTTGGTTTGACTCCCGTCCATAATTGCAAAGGAGTTACGCCTTTTAGAGAAGAAGTTACAACTCAATTCTACTCATAAACAACAGTAGCCACATCTTCTAGCCAAAAGACTTATCCAAACCAGCATGAATAAGCCTAGGTCAAAAAACATTGATTATCGTATGATTCCGACATTCAGCAATACCATTTTGCTGAAGGGAATAAGCAATGGTAGGCTCATATTCTATACCATGCTCTTCACAAAAACATTTGAATTGAACAGAGGTAAATTCCCCACTATTGTCAGTACGTAATCTCTTGATCATTTTGCCAGTTTGAGTCACCACCATACTTTTAAGCACTTGTTGGTGAAGGCTTGGGACCTCGTAGAGATAAAATACACAAAATCTCTACAGGAAAAATCATCCACAAACAAGATAAAATATTTGGCACCACTCAAAACACAAGGTAGTGGGCCACATATATCAACATACACAAGCTTCAAAAGCTGTGTTGCACGTTTTCCTTTTTCATTGAAAGGACGGCATTGCTGCTTCCCAACAACACACGCCTCACATACACTCATTGATGCAGTGCTATTCAACAACAGACCATCTACGATTCAATCAGAGATCATCTCCAATGAATATTGGAAGTTAACATGTGCAAAACGATGATGCCACAGTATACTTGATTCATCTCCACTGGCAGTCAGAAGATTCACAAAATCATCAGTCAATCTAAGCTTGTACAGATGACCTTCTCTCAAGGCCACTCCAAGTACACATCCATCTTGGATGAATCTACACAATCGTCTATCAAATTGTATAGATAGTCCAAGATCAGCAAGTCTAGACACAGAAATAAGATTTCGGCCTAAACCAGATACATGTAAATGGGCACGCAAGACTTACACACCATTGGGAGTATCAACATGAAGATCTCCAATGCCTTTGATCTCATGGGTCATGTTATCATCAAGAAACGCAAATTTTCTAACTTCAGTGCCTATGAAAAGTCATATGCTGTGTTGCACTGTAATCAATAGTCATGGAAACAACAGTTCTTGTAGAAAAGCGGCTTCAAAAGCTTCATCACGTGCAATACTTGCATGTTCATCTGGAATGTGAGGTCCATCTGGATGGGCCTGGAGTAAAGTTCTATGCAAATTAACAAAGTATTTATAATAACATTTGCTTTCAACATGATTCATCTTTTTACAATAGGCAAAAACAGTCTCTAACTTAGGTTGCTCAAATCTAGTCAATAGTTCCAAGGGGCTCCATGCAGGTAACTATAGTAAGTAGCCTGCCCAATCCTGCCGATAGCAAGAAGTTGCATCCAGAAATGAGCATAGGAATAGAATTTTCGGGCCTATTAAGATGCTATAGACTTGCAAAATTGTTGGATATAATTGTGAACAAAATCATAGCTAGATACATGACTGGGCCGGACAACCTTCTATGACCTCCTGTGACTCTTCTCATCATTAGCTTCAGTAGTATGCCTTTCAATGCACTTTAACTGTTGCGTCCTTTCAAAACCACTACTTAGAGCAAGATTTCTTGATCATAGTCAACCAACTTCTTGCCAGGCATATGTAGCTTGCCTGAAAACACAGATGACCTTGCATATTCACCACCTTGAAGGTCATTCTCGTCTTTGTAGTTGTTAATGTGCGTCAAGGATAAAATATCTAGACCTTCATGCCCTTGAGTAGTAGAACCTATTCTGCTCCATTATGGAAACACATCCCTCAGCCCCAAGGGGCAAAATGATGGTTATCATTGTAGCCACCCATCGACGATTTGCAAAACAAGGATTTGTATCAGCCTTATTGACTCCAACGACCATGACGAGCTGATCACATGGACGGTCTAATTCTAAAGCATCCCATCAATCTTTGAATAGTTGTCTCTTTTGTGGGCATGAGGTAGACCTGTAATATGGATTACCTCCATATTCCTAAGAATGACCATTGTCCATACATACTAGAAAAAGAAAAGTCCTGGCTAATTAGATATTGAATTAATCAAAACAAAAAAAAAGTATTGTCGCAACCTCCTAGTTGCAAATGAAAATGGATGCCAGATGAAAACAACATGTATAAAACAAAGCAAATATTTAATTGATGCCAGGGGAGAAGCCTCCATGTGCTAGCAACCATGTTAGTTTCAAATTCAATATAAAAGATATGGACTTGCAAAATTGTTGGAAAACGTACTAAATCGGTAGTATGCATCTTTGATGCATTTTAAATGCTAAATATATATATGTCCTTCCAAAACCACTACTTAGAACAAGATTCCTTGCATATTCACCACCTTGAAGTCATTATCGCCCTTGTAATTGCTAGTGTGCAACAAGGCAGAATCTATACTTTATGCTTTTTGTCTATACCTTATGCACTTCAATCTTTTAAAACTACTTTTATGGCTTCATTCTTTATTGCTTTGTTCTAACTTGATACGAATCATAGTTAAACTATAATGGAACATGTGGTAATGGCGAATTGCTCCAATATTTCTGATAGCCAGTATCAGGAGACAATGAGAACTGTTGATTTTATAGCAAAGAAATGGCTAATCGGATAGCTTTACCACCCTCTATATCTCAAGAGGATTATTAGCAAAAACTAGAGCAGATAGTTCTGCTATATAGATTTCTGCCCGGTACTACCCAACAGCCTCCATTATCAAGTGGTCTTCCACCTACTAATCCTCCTGTAAATCCTCTGCCTATTAATCCAGCTCCTGCTAATCAAGCACCGGCAAATTCCAACCAAAGTCTTATAATTATTGTTGAAGCAGAAAATCAAAACAAGAAAGAGTTGCTAAATGGTTGGAAAAAGTGGATCTACCTTACTTCAACAGTGGAGGATCTATTAAGCCGATGCAGGTGATAAGTTTTCTTGGAATCTGGGAGAAGTTTTTGAGAGAGGTTAACGCAGTAGGGCAAGAACGACTCCAAGCCATGGATACAAATCTGGACGATCAAGCACAAGTCTGGTTGGCAAGGACGCAGACTTATGCAACCACCGATTAAATCATGGAAAGAATTTCGAAGTGCTTTTGAAGCATATTATTTACTTGCAAACTATCACAGATTGGGACCTTGTTAAATAGGATGATAGAGAGACATTATCTGACTATTACATAATTTTTAGTCATTTGGGATCTCGAGTTTGGAACATGAGTGAAGATGAACTTCTAAGGAAGTTTGTGAATAAACCAAGAGGTGTATTGGCGCAACTTTGGATCTTATTGAACCAACAAATATGGAGGATGCAATAAAGAAAGCAGGCACTGCAGAGCGAAAATTAAATCCCAAGACATGTAATCAAAGTCGAATGGAAGGAACGGAAAGCACTGGAACAACGGACAAAAACCGATACAAGAGCCGGCCAAAGCACCAAAGTCTAGATGTTATATATGTGGAGGGGCATATTATCAGTCTAATTGTCCTAAGAACACAACTCCTGTGGATACGTTTGGAAAGAAAGTGCAGTTCAAGGAGCCTGCACCCAAAGAGCGACTTGTTGCCCAGTTGCATAACATGGAGGACAGACCAGAAACTTCAAGTAATGGAGATGAAAGAAATAAAGCAAAGCAAGCTGATGTTCAACAGGAGTGAGGGAGATTGCAGATCGCATATCTAAAAAAATTATCTAGAGCTAGCAAAGACACATCAGAAACATGGCTTTTTAAGATGAAGTATTCCATAAAAGATCAAGAAGTAACAGTTTTACTTGACGAAAGTGCTACACATGATGTCATATCACAAGATTAGGCAAATAAGTAGGCTTGGACGCTTATGACTTGCAAACTCAAGTTATAGTTGTGCAAGAGTTAAAGGTAGCCGAAAGCCAATGTGGCAAATTTGTGATAGCTCCCATAAGAATAGAGCTCTAATTCTAATGCCTGTGGGAACAATGGATGTGATTTTGGGAATTGGATGGCGAGAACAGTTTGATGCTCCACCAAACTATCATGAAAGGAGTGTGACAATCTTTGCTGATTGTCAACCTCTGAAATTACATTCTGATCCTGAATTTTGGAGGAAACCTTTGCTTTCATACTCCGATGCAAAGAAGTTAATACAAAGTGAAGCTGAGTCATATTTCATTTACTTGAGAGCTTTAGATCCTCCATCACAAGTCCCTTCAGAATTGTATAACTTTTTCAAGCAATTTAATGATCTCTTCAAGGATGAGAAAACTCTAGCATGCAACACATTTGCAATATAACACAAAGCTATTTGAGAAGTTGGAGCTTGAAAAAGAGAGAATTGAGATGTTAGATCGCAATTTGATATGTCCTAGTTGTTCGCCTTTTGATGCACCAGTCGTTTTGATTAAACAAAAGGACAAAGGGTATCGAATGTGTGTAGACTATCGAGCCCTCAATAAATTGACTATAAAGGATAAGTTTTCCGACTCATAAAAATGACCAAATCTAGACAGTTGTAGATATGTTGTCTAAACAGGTTCACTTTATTCCATGTAAATCGAGTATGACAGCTCCTCAAGCAAGCAAGCTTTTCATGAAGGAGATAATAAGCATGATTTCATTAATTGGAGAAAATAACGCAATTTTGAGAATTTTAAGCACACCTAATTTGCTCAAGCACCAATACTTTCACCTAGTTCTCGAGCCCAAGATACATGAGGTCACAAACATACACATATCCATACAAATTATGTGTTATACTTGTACGTGTACGTGACACTTGTACAAGCTCAATAATGACCTTACAATCTACACCAATAATGAACATCAATAATTTTACTTCACTATAAAAGCAGCTCCATTCGGTGGTAGAGGTCATTCATCTTCCATGGCTTCCTTGCCTCGTCGTCCGGAGCACATCCGATCCTTCAAGTGCTACTTGAGCTATAACGATCTGTGTGAATGCTATAGAAATGGTGTTAATCTTGATCCATGGCTCCAGTCCAAAGCAGATGGTCCTGCGAGTGCTTGCAGCTCACTCGTGTTGTGGTCCACCTTTATTGGCTTCCTGATCAGGAGATCTTTGAGCTGAATGGCATCACCTTAGCAGGTGTTGATGATGAGTGAATCGTTGAAGACTTGTGTACCTGCCAAGGATATAATAATGATATATGAGCACTTCTATATATGTAAGGATGTAATAAGCATAATCAATGTTATCAGTGATGACTACTGTATCTGTTAAAGATATAATAATGATATGAGCACCTATGAACTATGTAAGGATGTAATAGCATAATGAATATTATCTGATGTATCATACCTGAGTATAGTGTAAGGTTGTGCTCTTCGACCTCCACTTTATTTGCAAGCAGTCCCTAATTTCAATCACACCTAAATTACTCAAGCACAAATACTTTAACCTTAGTAAAATCCACAAAGCATGTTTTCACTTGATACACATATCCATACAAAATATGCATTATACTTGTACGTATACATGAGTCTTATATACGCTCAATAATGGCGCTACAGTCTACCCCAATAATTAACATCAATAATTTTACTTCACTATAAAAGCAGCTCACTTCGGGGCCAGAGGTCATTCATCTCCCATGGATTTTTTGCCTTCTTCTGTTCACCACATCGAGGCGAT
Organism: Isoetes taiwanensis; assembly: GCA_021234155.1. NCBI lineage: Eukaryota > Viridiplantae > Streptophyta > Lycopodiopsida > Isoetales > Isoetaceae > Isoetes > Isoetes taiwanensis. The sequence continues at coordinate 442,953 of JAJEKV010000177.1, read as the reverse complement.
CAAGTGCTCAATGAGCTACAATGATCTTGTCGGTTGCCTAGATAGGGGTATTCTTCTTGATCCCTACCTGCGATCCAAAGCTATGGGCGCTGAGATTCGCTGCCCTGGGCTAATTCGTGTTATGATCCACCTCATTTGGCTTCCTGAGCGCAATAGCTATGAGATATCAGGGATCACTCCTGCAGCTATTGATGATGAATGAATCACCTGTTCAGCATTGTATAGTGTAAGAGCTCTTGTGTTAAGATGAAAAATGCAGAGCGTAATGAATAATAACTAGTCTATTGTACCTTGCATGTTATATATGATATAGTAATTATGTAAAAGAGCATTGCATACCTCAAGAGTTTTCATCATCGTCGTTAGCTTCTTTAGCCACTAATTCTTGCAACTGAGCCCCCACACTACTGGGGATCACCATTGACAACGGCCTGGTCTCTACAGCCCAACCGTAGTCTATTGTTTTCAAATGTTGGTAGCGTGGCGGGTCATTAGGATTGGGTCTCCAATTCTTGCTCCAGCAATCCCTATACTGCATTGCATATGAGGTTCCCTTTCTGGCAACAGGCTCAAACCAAGAGACAAACACCTCTTCGTAATGTGGGAGATTAGGGTCCTCTATTGGGTCCTCTTCGGCAAAAGCCATCCACGTCGGGCAGTTATCATGTGGCCTGATTAGCAAGAGCATTCCTTTCTTGACATCTTGGTAGGGGTCGAATATTTCAACTGGGTTCTTGGGTCTAGCCGAGAAAGGCCCTACATAATGAGACGCTTCAATGTGCTCATCCACAAACACGTTTTCGGGTTCTTCCAATGCATTTTGCCTGGTGCTGGGCCAGAAATCCTGAATGACAGCTCTACCGGGCTGAACGTCCCCAAGCACTCGCAACAAGGTGGACCAATAGTCAATAACTTCATTCATATATGTGTTGGACCATGAGTTATCGCCAGCTCTAGAAATAGCTGCCCAGTGCATCATGTACTTGGCAATAGAAGCTCTCAATGCACCTATATCTTTCAAGCTCCCATATGGCTGCACGAACCTTAGGTGACCCTCTCGGAATCATAGGTAAACCTTGGGCATCCTCCTTCCACATTCTGATTCCCTTTTCAGGGAGCCACTCCCTATGCCCTGGCCTCATCTTGTAGAACATTAGTGGCCATCCATCCTTCATGCAGAACTTGAAGAGTAGAGGTTCCAAATGACCACATAAACGGTCCTTCTTATCAGGGATAAAACCTTTCACGAATTCCTTCCAATTAGGAACCTCTGACACAAGGTAAGATGAAGGAGACTTTGACCTACACTGCCTGAAGAGTTGCATAAGCTCTGGAATAGTCAATGCATCTGATCTTCTCGTTAGAGTAGAGTAGTTTCCAAAGAGGGCATCTATGTCATCGTGGGTGTGTCCAACCATCATGAATCCCAGCTGCACTTGATCAAAGACACCTAACCAAACCAAGTATGACAAGTAAGAGAAAAGATATCTATTCTTATTTTGAACTGAGCAATTATCTACCTGCAAGTAAAGCCTCCTAGGCAACTTGTTCAATACCATAGGGCCCTTGATAGGAGGCATAAAATCATTTTTACTGCCATTTACCATTTTTGTCCTAAGGGCATCTGTGTTTAAAATTGCTCCACCCCAGCAGCTTTCAGGACGATCTGTATCTCTCAAATGGCCCCAATTATCCTCAGATTTATTCTCCAGTGTCTTCAAGGTATGATTCAAGGATCCTACATGAAAATTAGAATCATCAGGTCAGAGGTCCAGTGAGAAGTAGCCCAAGGCACCTATACCATGCACGTGCATGAGAGCACCTTCAGTCGTTCACCCCTCCACACGGACTTTGCTAGCTTTTCTAGACGAGGGACCATGGTCTTATTCTGATCCATCTTGTCATGTATAATGGTTAAAGCGTGCTCAAGAGATCTATGAGACAAAGCTCTCCAGGACCAGTACCCTTCTTTCCATGGCAAGTACCCTTCTTTCATTTGGATCTCTGGTCTTAGCAAACTTTTCCTTTATGACAATACAGGTGTTACACTTAGAAAATGCTATCCTCTTAGCTATTGCCACCTCTGAATGATTCTCTTTCCAAGCAGACAGAAAGGACGAAGGAGAAATATGCTTGCCTGTCATCTCTGTAACGGTAATATCTACTTCTTGGTGTATATCCTTCTTATTCAAGACTGAAGGTAGCCTCTTAACATTTTGTCTGCTACCCTCGCTCGTAATTTTCGAGCGGTGTGGCATCGTCTCTGCGTTTTCATCTATGAACATAGATAGCACAGCATTGCCAGCCAAAGTATGAGACCTTGGCTTCTTAAAACCACTATTTCCGTGCTCAGCAATTCTGTGGCCATCATTGAAGAGCTTCTTCCACTTGTAAAAAGTGGAAATGGGTATGCCATAGGCTTTATGCCATGCTTTCACGCACACCTGTTTGTTATTCAACATCAGGTTGCGGACTACACCATTTTCAGAGCAAAGATCTAGCATGTTATATGCAAAGGTTGTGCGCTCCGAGGACTTCATGTTCCAGTAAAAGGTTCTCATGCAAGCTATCTCCTTGGATGTAAAATTTGCACAGCATCTTTTCATGCAGCACAGTGATGACCTGAAGTCTAAAATAGCCTCAGCACTAGTTTTTCTTTCACATTTGGTCTGTGCTGGACGTGTCCTGGGTCTCCGATTGACCATGCGGTAAGGTCTCTTTTTTGCGATGCCAATTTCTGGTCTAATGGAATAAGATTCATTCTCCACATCCTTCTCCTTCACTGCAACCAGAAAGTAGAAACTGGAATGTTATCAACGAGCACGAAGGCTATGGGCCATCTTACAAGGTCATGCAGTTGGGGCATTTCTGCACAGGCTTGGCAGCGCATAGAGATCTTTTCAGGCATTGGAAATAGGCTCATGATAGTAGCAGCTATCAAGCCTTCCCCTAACTTCACGTCAGCAACAACATGGTTTGGATCGGCAAAAAACGATAACACCACACCAGAAGCCATGTGGCAAAGATTCATGCATGAGTGTGCAAGCCTTCTCAATTAACTCATCTCTAGAAAGACCTTGCACATGATTCGTCTCATTATTGCCTAATCTTTCATTGCCTCCGACCTGCCAGTTTATGCGTTTAATCTGTCCTGGTGGCGTGCAAACTTCTTCCTCTCTCACAAGCTGACCAACAATGTCCTTCTTGTACCACAACACAAAACTCCCTACAGACTTCACCAATTTTTTCTATTTCCAATTTCGGGGGAATTGGTAGTGGTACCGTCCATCCAAAACATTCACAACCGAAACAACCATCATACCCTCCGGAACAATCGAATTGTGATGGCGCTCGAAATTGTGGACTCTTCCTTCTGCCACCTTTTTTCCCAGTAGATAAAGCGAGATTACATCCGCCATCCTACAAAGAAGACATCGCGGAACATCGCCGCGATGTTTGTAAGCAAATAGAGCTCGCTTTAAAAGTTCTAGTACAAAACGACAATTGGGAACTAAAAATGCTACCGCCATCGCGATCTTATCGAGCATTGGCAAGAACGCCGTCGCTTTTCAAGCAAGCATCCATTCGTTTAGTTAAGAACCCTGGATATATCTTTTCTGAGTCGAAAACACATGCCGAGATTAGCATGTGGTTTCGACTCATAGTGACAAATATATCGGAGTTCTTAACTAAATAGCAAGTGTAGATGGTTGAAGAAATCGCGACCGCGATCTCGTCGAGCACAAGAGTTAAAGCAGTGACTTCCACACTAAAGCATTACTCTTACCTCACAGGTCTCGAAATGGTAGCCAATGACCCGTCGAAGTCAGTAGAAGTGCCACCAAAACATGTTTTGTATCATCCACAAGCGGAAAAGAAAACATATATTTGAAACACGTGGAACATTGTATAATAAACACGCTAGAGTGCACAAAGTTTGCCGAGAACATCTATTTTAAATATTCTAATCCAAAATATCAGCAGGTATCTTATCAATCCATATATTAAATAGTATTGTTTCAGTAGAATCAATTCAATGCTGAGAACCCTGTAAGGAAGCATTCTTTAAGGATGAATTATGTATTATTGATCATCAACTATCAGCACATTCTTAACAGTAGTAGTTATCAATGAAATTTATTGGATCATTAACTTTCAGTTCACTTCACTGAGAGATAGGCATCAGGATAGCCCTTTTACCTCGCCAAAAGACTAAATTCGATGCAGTGGAAGAAATCGAAATGTATAGTGGCACAGTGCAAGCGGATTATCAGCGCCCTTGTCAGCGCCTTCATCAATTGATGCGGGATTCTGCAGCAAAACCTTGGGAGAACATGGCACAGCTTAGGCGCAGCTCGAGCGTCTCCGAGATCTTGCAAAACAAACAAATTCGAATTGGCTTTTTCCGCTTTCACTCTAAATGTTTGTTACCAAATTCAAATTTTCATGTCGCTGTCCATCCGTAACCTAGTGTCTTTTTCAGGCCTTTATGGCCGCTTAACATGTCAGGTTCATTTAATTAACTGACTGTATGCGAGAAATTTGAACGCAGACGTCCAAGTCGATAAAGAGCTCTCGTACGGATTGCGCGCTTTTTGTATTGGGTATTTTCGCACGGACGCATTTATGGCCGTTAATCAATACAGCCGGCCGGTAATTAATACAGTCGGCGTGTAATTAATGCGCCCGCACGTACGGCGTCATTACAGCTGGCACGACAATCAACGCATCATTATGATTGGCGGGAATTTAATTTCCGCGCCCGCGTTTCTATATAAATTTACGGCCAGCCATATCATCTCAGAGAATTTCTAGCGCCCGCGAATTCTTCAAGCGCCTAGCGCCTTCGAGCTTTCAGCGGCTTAAAGAACCTCCCTTAAACAACCCAATTTTCGTACTCAGCCAGCGCCCGCAATCCCATGGCACCTAAGGACTCCCTCAGAGAAGGTAAATCCTAACATTTCAGCTCAGCAAGATCGCGACCGCGATCTTGCTTATTAGATTTTGTTATGTTTTGATTGCTGTAGCTGCTCATCAAGATCGCGGCCGCGGTCTTGCTGAGCATAGGTTTTCTTTTCTTGCCCTGCTTAGCTGCCACACAACAACGCGGCCGCGATGGTGTGGAGTAGTAGTATAGTAGCTCGGCAAGATCGCGACCGCGGTGTTCGTGAGCAGTGATTTTGTTTTCTTGCCCTGCTTAGCTGCTACAAAACATCGTGGCCGCGATAGTGTGGAGTAGTAGTATAGTTGCTTGGAAGGATCGCGGTCACGGTCCTCTTGAGTAGTTTATATTTTTCGTTGTATAACATTATGCAGCCTATCAGACACTTACCAGAGGCTTTTGTTTACAGCCCTCGCTCTGTTTCGTGGACCGGATGTCGAACCCATCCGTATTATAACCCCCTCTAATGAAAGGAAATGGTGTATAGAAATTGCACAAGCAATACCACACATTCGTGGCGACCCAGAAAGGACCTGTGCCTGTTCCTGCGCACTGGAAAGAAAGCTGAGGACGTTGAACAAGTTGGCATAGTGGTGGCAATGTGGGAAGGCACGAAGAACAATGTGCAAGATGCTATCATATGCAGCATTGAGGACACACACCAATTGCGCCTCGGAATACATTCGAAATGGCTTAATTATGACCCATCTTTGATGACAACCAAAGAAAATAAACAAGCCACCTGTGTGGAAAAACGCCCCAACATCGGCTAAGGGTTATGGCTGGGTGTTGCCATCTTACTTAATCTCTCTTTGTCGTATAAAGGGAAACAGAGACATCTTGGTAGGGTTCTCAAGATGCGTAAATGGTTTGTCCACGCAGACAAGAAGCTCCGAAAGCAAAGGTTGTTTTGAAAGCAGTTCGACGAAAATGCCCCTGGGTGATGGACACCAATTGGCTCGTGAGTCGTGGCCAAGAAAAGAAGTGTGAAGCCAATTGCTACTTTGGGAGAGCCTTCAACATCAAAAAAAGTTGTTGAAGAACCACAATCTACCATAAACCCCTCCGGTATTATTAACCCTACTCTTCCTCTTGCTTTAAAGGCCCCAGATAGCACTACCTGTGGTGGATTTATTCCAAAAAAATTACTACTTTCAAAATAAACCTTCGAAATTGGAAGTTTAACCGACGATAGCCCGCACCCCCAAAGAATTCTCAAACCCCCATCCATTGCGAAGCCTCTTCTACTAAGTTGTTGATATGGCCACACGCACCTGCCATTCCAATCGAGTTGAAGTTCAATCTGGAAGAGGAACGCAAGATGGCAGAGCAGACCACTCAAAAGCTTGAACAATTTAAACGGTTTTACCCCTTAGGGGTTAACTGGTTTACCAAGATTTCTATTTTTATTGTGAACCTCGCTCCAAAGAAACCCGACACACAATCAATGCGCCAAATGACCATGTTCAAACTCGTTAAAAGCTTCAAGACATACCCAACAGAGGTCCTCACGCACCGACGCCGTGCCATTTGACCCCATTACCGTGTAATCGATTCTTTATCTTTTGGACATTCGTTGTTTAGATATGACTTGATGGTTGTCCATTTTTTCAGGAGGAGGGTGACATGGAGCAATCCAGAGGATTTAAAGGGCAAGAAATTTTACATTATTTCTGGCAACCACAGTATTTGCGCGGCACAACTCCTTTGTTCTATTGTCGGCCGCTTGGAGCAAAGAACTAGAATTTGCTAAAGTATATGCTAGAAGAAGATCGAGATCGCCAACGGAAATCTTACGCATAAGGAAATATATAGAGTTGGGCATTCAATGCAACGAAGTAATTGCAAATACTGTCTACAGAGAGCCACTAATTGAACAACTTCGTCATCAGCACAAGGCTTGTCCTCCACAAGGACCGATAGGGACTGCTACGAGTTCAACTTGGAAGGTATTTCTTCATTTTCTACTCACCAACATCGCGGCCGCGATCTTGATGATCTTTGCTTCTGCAGGATTTCCATGAAATTGCAACCACCACTTTGAAAGGGGTAAAAGCACGCTGTAGTGTTCCAATTCGGCTGTCCCCCCTGTCCCCCCAAAATGTGGCATTGCATCCACCACTTTTGTGGTATGAAAGTATAATTATGACACCGCTCAGCTGCCGTTATTTAAGAATAGAGTCCCAATTTGTGGGGGAAATTCTAATTTCAAAAACTAAAATTCAAATTCAAATTCCTATTCTTTGGCCCCTTCCTCGTTTTTTTTGCCTACGCCCCGTTTCTTTTGGCTCCATCCTCGCCGAAGCTCCAATCCATTGTGGATATGGATGTCAATGAGGTAATCTGTCCACAAACCGGCATTTCAGACACGAGAAAATGAAGAAGAACCAAGGAACAAGAAATGTTGATGAAAAGATGCCAGAGGAAAAGAAGAAGAGAAGAAAAAAATGGAGCTTGCGTAATTGGCGTATGATCCGGTTCATCAAGAAGTGCAAGCAAAGAAATGCCGATTGTCCTTAATTTGCTAACGCCTTTCCATAAAACGTAATTCAAAAAAGAATGGAGGATAGCACTAAGAAAGAAATTTTACTTGAGTTTTGAGGGATAAAACATTGGAAAAATTCATAGGTGAAGAATTAAAGGATTTGGAAGCTTAAGAGCATCGCTATAAGGAGCCTCGGGACTCCATGCAGACGGCCGACTCTCTACCAGCAAAGAATGACCCGCCTTAGCAGCCAAGAATAGCTGCTTTGTAATAAACCGTATCACGCCGCGTGATTCTCAAACAAGTGATAAAATCAGCCAAACGAGATCTTGGAAAGATATTAGGTGTTTACCCAAGAAACCCAAAAAAAGGCAAAAAAGAAAAAGAGGGAAGAGATCGATTACAATGGTGGGAAATGGGTTTCTTACAAGAGGGATAAAAGATTCGATGCAATTTCAGATGAACATATAGAAAAGATTCAAAAATTTGGATTGAGAACACCAGAGTGTCTCCTAAACACAAAGGATGTTAGAACTAGAAGATTGGAGCGAAATGTAAGAGAAGAACATGCTGCCCACTATCCGGAGGAATCGCTGTGTTAGTTTATTTTCGTTATTCATGTTTTCTTAGTTATGGTGCTTAGTGTGGTGGTGCATGTGGTGGTTATTGTGTTGTACAGTTGATTGTGGTGTAATCAGATGCAAAGATGTGAATTGTGTGTAGTTGACTCTAGTCCGAAATACAATATTTAATGTTTGGAATATTATTAGAACATGACGTAATTGAGTACTCCTTTACTAGGTGTGTGTACAAAGCCTAAAAATATTTGAGAATGATAACTAATCGATCCTAAGATACAAATTTTTTGTTGAATAAAGACAATTTTTGTCGATTCAAGCACAGCTCTGTTGGAAAGTATGATATATTAAAAAAAAGATCTTACAAAATTTGGCTTTACAAAAACTAAATTTACATGCATTTCCTAAGCAACAGGAAATGCTGGTATGACTGGCTCGAGAACTGGTGCATCCAAAATTATTGTTTTCTGGACTAAAGCATCTAAGCTTTCGCAGTCATCCTGCATTTAACAGATGAGGTTTGCCGCTGCTTGCCGTGATCCCCCGGTGGTAAGAACGCAACCCCCGCCAAGAATTTGTTGCAAGAGTCGAGCGACAAGTGACAGAGAACAATAAACCAAACCGCCTTGTAAAGAAGATGTAACATAAGCTCATGGACCTTGTCTAAGAGCTCTCTTCCCTGTCAATCTGACTCCAAGCATAGCCATTGAAGGCCCAGCATCCAGTCTGTTGAATGCCTTTAGGTTGGATTCGAAATCAGCAAAGAAGGTGGATTTAGGCATATCCACCTTCAGATATTGATCACGAGCCCTGTTTAACATGTGCCGAATGCCCTCCTCGCTCACCCTACAATAGCCGTAGTGATCTCTGAACATCCCTCCTACCATGTTGCCGGAATGAACTTGTTCGAATTGGGAATGAAACGCCAAAAATCAGACGTGAAGAACAGTGATTTAGGACCCGTGATCCTTTTCTAATGATTAGAAGATGAATGTAATTATTATCGTGGTGTACGAATTTCGAAGTGTTTATGAGAGCAAAGCAAGGCAGATTTTTTATGTCCATTTAAATAGGATAAAAGTGATGTGATGTGATGTGTGGTGTCGTGATGGTGTGGTGTGGTGTGGGTTGCGTTATGTCCATGGTGTCATGTGGGTGTGTGCATGTTAATGTATGATATGTGTGGAATCAATTTTATTTATTCTCCCCCCTCACCCCACCACACCCCATCATCTATCCCACCACCATAGACTACCACCACATCTTTTTACCACCACATTACCACCACATGCACACACATCCCACCACATCCCACGCCACACCCCTCCACCACCACCAACACACTCAACACACCACACCCTCCACCACCACCACCACACTTCACCACCAACACACCACCCAACACACCACACCCCTCTACCACCACCACCACACCCTACCACACCACATCACACCACAATCCACAACACCACACCACACCACCACCACTACACCCTCCACCACCACCCACACCCACCACACACCACCACCACCACCACCACACCCCACCCACACCACATCATACCACCACACACCACCACCACCACCCCCACCACCACACCACAAACCACTCCACCACCACCACCACCCACCACCACCCCCGCCCACCACACCACCACCACTCCACCACACCCCACCACCACCACCACACACCACTTCCACCACTCCCCACCACCACACTTCCACCACCACCACCACCACTCCACACCCACCATTTGGTGTATGGTGTGTGGTGAATGGTGTGGTGTGTGGTGGGGTGTGGGTGGTATGTGGTAATGTACACAAAGACTAAGGTGCTCGCTCCGTGAATATGATGAGTGTGGGGCATGGTATGGTGCATGGTTTGGTGTGGCATACACATCCTAACAATTTAGTGTTCATTTCATGCAGATGCTATTGTTCAAGAGGTTTCTGGACCAACATCCAGAAATTAAGATTCGCCTTCGAGCTTTTGAGAAGCTAAAAACCCCGGTTTGTTGTGAAATTGAAGGACTTCAATAGTTGCTGTTGCATTCAAAGACGTGAGGATGCAAATGCTAGTGGATGGACTCAATGGGATGAGAACCAAACATCCTAAGAATTGCACTTGCACCGCGCGATGTTTGTAGATCACATGAACTTAGTCAATGCAGGGGCACACCAAAGATAAAATTGCAAGTACGTGAAGCTTGTAGAGATCTATATTGTGTCCAAAGAGTGAATTAGATGAGTTTCACAAGAAGGCGTGCATCCTTGGAAATTGTGAGGAGTGGTGGAATCAAGAAGTTTCGCAGACTGCCCCATGGAAGGAAGTGGCAAAAGAGGAAAGTGAAATGGGAGTACATTGACTATGAAAAAGACAACGTCTCAAGTTCTGGTAGGAGACTGACTCATCAGTACAATGAGACAGAACCCAAGGAGCTTCTGGATAAACTGAAAGAGCGTCTAAAAATCTTTCCACTGCATAATTTCAGGTACCAATGGCGTAAAATGTTTTTTAAGGAGCTCTCGAGAATCTCCCAAAGATATGCATGTCTCTCGGTAGTGGATTTTGCAGAGAACTATACATTCAAGGAACAAGAGGAGGTGCAAATGCTTATTTGGATCAATAACCAGATTACCATTTTGGTTCAAATAACATATCAAGACGAATTTAATTATGCATGAGATTATCAAGGAAACACATTACTATGTATCAGATAATAGGGAACACGATACTTTGTTCTTGCAACACTGCTTCATGAAGCACCACAAATATCTGGAGCAGAAAGGAAGGGTGCCAAAGAGACATTATGTGTTTTCAAATGGTGCAGATCTCAATTCAAGGCTTCTAGACCATTTTACTTTGTGCTAGGTACACAAACGACATTGATGTCTATATGATGTGGAATTTTTTGGTTCTAACCCACGGAAAGGTGAACACGATGGCAAAGCCTGGCCGAAGTTGAAGAGATGGTTAAGACAACCGCAATTAAAATACAGCAAAGATAAAATTGGGTAATGCTCATGAAGTGGTAGAAGTTGCCGAAGAGATGTTTACTTATGGAACATCCGAGTGGATGAACACATCTGAAACTAGTAAGAGGAAGAATATAAAAAGGTTCTTTTGGGAAGTCAAGGTGGAGGATATAGATAGAAAGAAAGCATGGGGTGCAGAAAGGATTTTGGACACTAGGCAGATCCATTGTGTACATGCATTCAATCCTGAATCTCCATTGCAGTTGCACACGAGGGAACTTTCATGCTTCTGCAGCTACTGCTTGGATGGCATGTGGGACAGTTGTGTGAACAAGCACTACGTTGATGATTGGAAACTTCAAGTTATTGTACCATCCTCCAATGTGCATGCTGACATTGAGGACCATAAATCCAGCAGGTCCTTGTTCTCCTCCAATCCCACGATGTTAGCAGAGGCACTTAGAGTTGGTGATAATTTTGCTGTCGTTGCTCCGAAAGGGAATGATGAGGGTTCTGAATTTTGGATTCTGATGTGCACAAAACCAAAATGGATAGTGGAGAAAGACTTCCAACTCAATGGAACATGGTACCTCGCCGGTGATAGTGTCATAGAAGGTATGTATTACAAGAAGGGCGCAAGATCAACCGTCAGCTATGATCTTTGCAGTAAAGACGCCTTAGGCATAGTATTCACAACACAGATCTGTGCAATCATACTTCATATGCCACCAACTAAACGTCAAAACAGGATCAGATATAGGCCGGATCCTTTAGATGAGGAGAAAATTTTACGTAACTTACCCAAGTTCTTTTCGATGATGATGAAATGTAAAACCATTCTCAGAAGTTTCTTTAACTCATGTCAAGTTTTGTGCTTCAGCTGTAAAAATGAGTTTATCTTGATTTCTTTTGAAGATTTGAATTCTTCTGAAACACTTGATTCCTTTGTTTGTGAGATGAATTGAATATGAAATTTCATTGAAATGAATCGAGGTTACAATAACAATTATGTACATAAGAAAGATATACAAATGATTTAAGCAACGAGGTGACTCATGCACCTACATACTTCCCAATACATATGTTCCTCTCGGCCCAGCTTTTGTTGCTTCTAATCTTAAAACTTCAAGCATGAACACTCTAACATCAACTCGATCCCGGTGCGAAATGTCCATAACCTGCAGTTAACCACACTTTGTCAATAATGTAGTTTGGTTTGTTCACTTGCATTTAAGTTGACTTACTAGATCGGGCAACAATATATTCACTCCTTTCAAGTACCCCCTCACAAATTTGTGCATAAACGAACATACGGCAGGGCCACATGAATGACCATCGGTTTGAAGAGGCGTTCTGGAAATTTTCACAACATCCGAGGTTGTAAAGCTGAAATTATTGCGGCCCAAGCAATTCCCAGAACCTCGACTCAAAGTTTGTTGTCATTGTGCCACAACAGACAAAATGCAATGAGCAAGCACTAACCTCTCAATATGTTCCGCCATGCAAGCCCGAGCTATCAAAGTGATATATCCCCGGTTTATATCTCGTATGCGAGACACGCGGTGGCTTACAATCGTAGAAAAATGTGTCCGTTGATGTCCATCACAGGTGCAAAAACATGTACCGCACTTATCCGCATTCACATGTTTCCTTATTGTTTTGTAACTATTTGTGTCCTTGGACAATGTCGAGTGAAAAAGAGGGTCAAAGAAATGAAAGGGATGGCTCATTCCTTGGAGAATCAAGTAGTATTCCATGTATCTGAGAACATATGCATATCATCTGGCACAATCCTGATGATCACAAATCAGATGAAAGTATCACCTTGAGAAGAGGAGGATCAATTGATCATTGAACCCCGCACATCGCCTTCCAAAATTTTGATGTCGGTGGAGCTAATCACGCACGGCGTTTCAGTTCCACTCAGCACCACTTCCGGATGTGTATTTGGCTTTTTAGATAGTCGGGGATCGGCCAAGCTCTATCATCTCTAGTTCTAAACACACACGAGAACATTTGCTCACAATCCATTCAAATATTTTAAATTGAAAAAGTACAACACATATCATAGAAATTTTTTTTACTTATATTGACTTTCAAAGAGTTTTACAAGATTCATTTATGAAAATACTTGTCGAAAGCATTTTCATGCAGCTTCTGCTGACTCTTCGTAATCCCACATGTTCCACATTTGATGTTCCTTCACATAAGCCGGCACACTTTTCGCACCCGTAAGTCCCTCCCACCATGGTTTGAGTTGCTCTAAAAAGGAAATTGGAATCCAACCCGCCGGGAGCAAAACTATTTGGACATATCATTGTGTTCTACCGGGTTGGCGTAACCCTTATATCCGGCGGGCCATCTATCAACAATGTGTTTGTCACCCGGTATCTCCAAAATTTCTGGTACACTTTGGACAGATCCTTAAGGAAAATTGGCTTATTAACCACTTTTAATTTTGTGTTGGTGCAATCATCCCGATTCCAAATAAAAAGAAATGCGCCCTTATATTCCTCGCAACAACTTTCTCATCAACAAGTCAACATTACTCTTAGCCATGCTGGACCACAATGCAATCTCAAATTTTGAAAAATACCATTCTAAGAACTCCTGTAATCCAGGCCTGGAAACTGCTAACTTTTGATGGTTCAATTTCTGGAGGGTCACTTCTGGCTCGGCTGATGCAGGGATCCTCTCTTTCAAGTCATAAAACTTGCCTAAAGCCCCATTAAAATCCAGAACTGGGAGAATTTCAGTTAACCTCTTGGTTTTTCTTGGTTGAGGTTGTATTGGACTCGTTGAGCAGTCTGCATCTTGTCCAGGATCCGGGGTTTCTTTGTCAACTTCATCACCGTGATCCAAGATTTGGCTCATGTTCAAAGACCAAAACTTTTTTTTTCTGGTGAAGGACCCCGTGCAGAATGAATCTCAAGGGAATTAATTTTCCCCCCTAAAACAGATGCACTAGAAATCTCTTCGTAAATAATTGAAATGAGGAAGACCACAGAAAAATACAAAAAAAATAAATCATGTATGTGGCATCGGTACTTACTTGATACTACTGCATTCAGTTCACTATCCAAATTTCGTTTGGAGTCTCCATGCCGTCAGCAGCTGGGATTGACTTAGAAGTATCAAATGGGGTGAATTCTAGGTACAACTAGGAGGTATCTTGCAGTCTCATAACTGATCGAGGCGTGCATAACTCTTGGATATCCTTGGTCTCAAATTTCTGCAATTCTGCAAACACTAAGTCAGTAGACCTGTGACAACATCAGTAAACATTAGTTAAGGCACTTACTTGTGTCTATTGGTTCTTGTGGTACCACTCGAACACCAAAAGCCAAAAGCCATGTCTCAGTCATAATGTGGGCACAACTAGGGCTGCAGCAGGTTCTAGAGTGTCTGCAAAACAAATTCAAAATCAATAGAGTCTTTAAACGAGGGTTAGAGATGATAATATTTACCTCAAATGGTGTGATAGACATGGAATGTGATACTGGTGACTGCATTCTGCTATCACAACTGGCAACATTTTATCCTCCCATTTCAGACAACGTCCACAAAATGGACAACCTTCATTACCCTCTTCTTCTGCCTCAGGAAGCATTGGAAGTGCAGGATCTAAAGGAGTGTCATGACCACTACACTCAGAAAAAATCTCAAATCTTTGCATTCGAGGTAGCAGCTCCAGCAGTAAGTCTTCACATGCCTTTAGCTCAATTTCAGTTTCTGCTAATTTCTTATTTAATTGTTTCAGCCCAGGCAACACTGTACCATTTAGCTCTTCATCCTTTAGTTCGCTTACAACCCGAACACCCTCTGCTGCTTTCAGATTTGCTGTCATGATTGATTGCCATCTGTGCAAATCAGCTCTAATTTCTGATGCTTTATGCTCCATCAACTCAATCTTTCTTTTGATATCATTTTTCCTATCCTCGTTTGCATGCAATCGTTGCTTGCATCTATCAAACCTAGCTGATGTTGCAGCCAACCATTCCTTCACAAGTCTGCCATAGTCTGCAAAACAAAACACTACGTATATGTCAGCCTCCTAACATAGTAAGCCACGTACTCCACGATCACACACCACACAACACAAGGTAGTCTCTATACACCACCACATACCACACACCACACAACATACGCTGCACAGTACACACCACACAACACGCTGTGGTGGTGGTGGTGGTAGTGTGTGTGGTGGTGGTGGGGTGGTGGTGGTGGTGGTGGTGTGTATGGTGGTGGTGGTGGTGGGGTGTGGTGGTGGTGGTGGTGGTGGGGTGTGTGGTGGTGGTGGAGTGTGGTGTGGGACATGGTGGAGTGTGGTGGTGAGGTGGTGTGGTGGTGGTGGAATGTGGGGGTGTGGTGGTGGGGTGTGGTGTGGTGTGGTGGTGGTGGAGTGTGGTGGTGGTGGATTGTGGTGTGGGACATGGTGGAGTCTGGTGGTGTGGTGTGGTGGTGGTGGAGTGCGGTGGTGGTGGTGGAGTGTGGTGGTGGTGGAGAGGAGTGTGGTGGTGGTGGAGGAGTGTGGTGCTGGTGGTGGTGTGTGTGGTGGTGTGTGGTGTGGGAGTGTGGCGGTGGGAGATGGTAGAGTGTAGTGGTGGGAGATGGTGGGGTGTGGTGTGGGACATGGTGGATGCCAACAACTCACCACCACCACACATACCTCATCTATCATTCGGCATCCATTGCAAAAATAGCCCCATGAGATGGCATCATAGAGACACAACATGACAATACTGACCACCATGATGCAAAATGGTAGTAGACATACCGATTCTTGAAGTGGATTTGATGTTACCTTTTTACGTGTTGATGGAAACAATCTAGATCAAGCTTGAGAGATTCTTTTCGTTGTAACACAACTAATAATTGAACATACCGCAATGGCATGTTTTGGTCTCGTAACATTGCTCTGCTTTTACATTGCTTTTGATTGTGAGTTCAGATTGAATGTGTGGTCTAGAGGAACCTGATTTGGTTTTTTCCCTATCATCTTCATCATCCCCAATCACTTTTACTATTTTCCTCCTCGTCGGGTTGGATTTGCCTATGCTTTCTCTTGGGTCTAGAAGAACCGGCCTCTGCTTTCTCATCGGGAGTTTTATAATAATCAGAAGCTCTTCCAATTAATGCCTCCCCTTTATATGCGGATAATAAGCTTGCGCCTGGGTTCCAGGAGCCATTCCACCCCATGTATGTGGCTTCCCCTGTAATTCTTTTGTAAATTTGCATGAACTCTTTGTATTGTTCATTGCTCGGATTCTTCAACTTTGTACAAGAAAACATATGCCTTAATTTTTCGGTTTGAACAAAACATTTGGGGAAAATACTGTAGTTGATTTATTTGGAACTCTGTCACCCCAAAGCTTCTTTAGATCTTCGTGGGGCACAATCTCTTGTTTGAGGAGAGATTTCATCGTGTAACCAGTGGCGTTCAATTCTGACTCCATTAGGGTTCAATCGGCAAGAAGCGGCAAAAAAACAGAAGAAGAGGTGATTATTTCTTAATTCAAAAAGGTGGACAATGACGTGGCATAAAATTCAAAATAACCGACGCTCATTAATTCGCACTCCCGCAACCTCCGCTTCGGTATGCACCACCCGATTCTACCACAAAGGTGGTGCCAAAATGTGGCGTCAAAATGCACGTTTTTGATACACCACAGCGTTACCCAAAGTGTTGGATCTTAAAGATGAAAAGCAATTCATCTTTATGGATGAGAAGGTTTTCAAGAAGTTAATGGAAGTTGCCGGACTGTGGGTGAACCGTAAGCTCAGTGACGACCATGGTGAGTTTCCGGACAAGCCATCCAAAGACTTCTTTAACAAGACCTGGCTCCGGTTGCTACGAGGTATGTCGAATGCAGAGGTGTCACAGCTGCTCGATGAACTAATAGAAGGCAAGACGTATTTAAAGGTGCAGTCAGGGTATAGCGGGAGATTTGATTGCAAACAACGGGCAACTGACATCAGAACCCTCACTTTTATGAGGCGAGAAATTTTATCTTATGCCACAAATTTGCTGCAAAAGGATTTCGATAGCTTCGAGGAATTGCTTCAGGCTTTTCCTGATTTGACTGAACAGAGAATACTTGATATATCAGATACTGATACAGAGTACGTGAAGGCTAACTATAACAAGGATCATACACTAGGTAACCTACCTGTAGCCTTTCTGGAGCCAATCAGAAATATTCTAAAGCCAGAAGAGGCTAGAAAAAGAAAAGAAAAGAAAAATATTGTCATAGCAGTGACAAAGGATGGCATCCCTACTTCCTCTCCAGTGTCAGAGAATGCCACATTGATATTTATTGACATCCGAGGGATGAACAAGGTATGGGATTGCAAGAAATACACAGACCTTTTTACAAGGATAGCTACCATGACTACTGCAAAAGTTTATCACTTGGTTATTATCATGCGCTCTGTGAATTTGCCCAATTGCTTTATGTACAAATGAAGCAAATTCGGGGAGGTGGCCATTGCCTTTGGGTTCTTATGAAGAAATGGGTTGGGAGAGCAAACGAAGGGTGAAAGAATATCGAAGATTATATTAGTCATATGTGCATTAACGGGAGTGACGTCGTAGTAGCCTTTGTGCAACCCGAGCTGGAGCTTCGTCTATCTCCACACAGCAAGGCTCCTAAACAAACACCATTGCCTCCAATGCCGCTAACAGGTAATGAGGATGCCGATGACAAGATAAAAAAGAAGTTTCAAACTCTTTTTACAGGCAAATCAAGATACAAATGGGCAGCAATGGAAGGAGATCTTGTATTGAAATGCCAGCTGAAAACCTCATATGCCTATTATATTGTTGATCAGCTGGTGCCCACCGACGGTTAAGGCCCCGGATTTCTTTTTCTACCGACTTCTCGCGGTCGCTCTTATGCAAGGCAAAAAGAGCGTGGCCTTTGAAAGTTCAGGTAAAGTGTGCCGTTTCCTGAGGTCCTTCTTGTAAACGCTTGAGAAAATGGCCAGTCAAACTACTGGGGGATCTGAAGAAGAGGAGAAAGCAGAGAATGCAGAGGCTAATCCTTTGCTGGCCAACATCAGTATTACCCAAAACACAGATATATCAGGGTTGGATGCCATTTTGGATAACCTCGATGCTAAAGGCTACGAGGAGAGAATGCAAGAAACAAAGCGCTTGCTGGAATCGACGGAAAAAGGTATTGATGCCCTAGAACCTACTTTCCAAAAACTAGAGGCACTAAACCAGAAGCTTGATGTGTACATGCCATTCTTGACAGGCGAACATAGGTTTGAATAAATGGGCGTACATCGCATGGAAACAGACCAAGATGAGTCTGTTGGGACACAAGAGCATCAGGTACCCTGCAAGAAGCCGAAGATCTTTCATCCACACGAGATTGCTACTGAGTCGGAGAAGGAATTTATAGGCGTGATCAGTGTAGGCGATAATGAAAATGTAGAGCCTGATTCACATGTGGAGCGCATCGCAAATGCCATGGGCGTTGAGATTCCAGAGGTCACAGGTTATTCAGAGATGGACACAACACAAGCTATGGAATTGGGTAGAGCGCATGTCATCCGCATTGCCAATGAATTGGGTGTGATACCTGATAGTGTATCTGAAATACAATCACAAGAATGATAATTGCATCCCTATTGTACATTACATCCTTCAATGGAAATTTTTGTTTCAGGAATATGTTTTACCATATCTTTTTATCTTTACTATTACTTGGTGCATGTTTAATGTTGAAAATAATCGCGGCCGCGATCATCTGTGGCAAATACATAGCTTTAAATAGTGAAATGTTTGTGTTATGCCTACTCCACTGCACCTTTCCTGTACGTAATGCTCTCATATGGTGTTAATAAAAAGCTCATTATTTTGTCTCTTTTCAACTGCGAAAGATGGCGTTCGCGATTCTTGCGATAACATCGAGCATTCCATACTACTACATTCTACTCACGATGGACCTTTGCATGAGCAGTAAAAACTGTATTTCTGAACAACGCCGAATCATTGGTAGAATTTGCACTAAAAAACGCCAACTTTTACTCAGTTGCTAGTAGTTTCTGCAATATATGGCTAACCAAGAACCTATTTCATGCTAAACGAGAATTCCAAATTTCTCTAACTAATTAATTCATGCTTTAATCTGGTTTCATGGAATGCCTGATGCGATTATAACGGATAGAGATCCATTACTTTGCAACAGATTCTGGTTTGGACTTATGAAGAATCTAGGTACGGTTTTAAAGTTTGCCACAATCTATCATCTTCAAACGGATGGGCAAAGTGAGGACGTGAACCGTGTCATTGAAGGTATGATGCGAGGTTATGTTGTAAAAAGGCAAAGTCAATGGGAAGAGTATTTGTATCTTCTGGAGTTTGCTTACAATTACAACGTTCATTCGGTTAGCCAGAGAACTCTCTTTGAAATGATGTATAGATATTCCTTGCAATCTCCAATTTATGAAACTAGGGGGAGAAGTGTTAGCTTCGGATGAAGAGACATTCTACAAGAAGTAAAAGCTCATATCCAAAAGAGCCAAGAATTAATGATTTTTAGACTTGCGAAGAAACGAAGAAAAGTTGACTATGAAAAAGGTCACTAGGTTTGGGGTTTGGATACATATTCCTAAGAAACGACTATAAAACAATGGGTAATATATATATCTAAAACTGGCTCTTCGTTATTACGGTCCATTTCAATTTGATGACAATCGGCGAAAATGCCTATTGCTTACGTTTGTATGGAATGTGGACTAATCTGCATCCATGGAATACCAAAACCCTATAAGGGAAGTGAAATTTCTCCTGAGATCTTGCAGAAAATGGAACATGCGGACCCTTCCAACATGAAGGGTGATGAGGAGGTGCTCGAACCAGAAACAATTCTCACTCATCAAGATAAGGAGACACGAACTACTTCTTATCGAAAGGTATTTAGTTAAGTTCAAATTTCATCCATCTTCTGGTGTCATGGTATTCTAAGAACTAGCTTAAGGAATACAAAGCACTTGTGGATGAATATGAACAAAGTTTGCGAACGGGTTAAGCAAAGTTACGGGTTAAGTAACCCTCTTGTTATTTGAATACCTTTTATTATTAAAAAAGTTGCAATTTTGCCGACAAAGAAATATCTAAAGATTGATATGTGTTGGCGTGAATTAGAATCTTTATTAATGATTATAAAGACGTCAAGACCTCTAACTGACTTGAGGCTATCTTTAAAGGAACTAAGATGAAAGAGGCCATTCCTAAATGAGCTGGAATGAATATCTCTAAAGGAATTGAGATGAAAGACCTCTAAAGGAACTGTGGCAATTCCTAAGAGAACTGGATTGCACATCTTTAAAGGAATTGAGATGGGAGACCTCTAAACGAATTGAGGCGATTCTTAAATGAACTGAAATAACATCTTAAAAAGAATTAAGATGAAACAATTTTTCCTCGAGCGGTTAGGGGAAGCGACTCAAGCTCAACACTAACTTGCCCAGCGTATTATATATATTGGGTGATAGTTATATCGGTTAATAGGAATATTTATTTTAAGAGCTAAACTTAAGGTTAGAATAAACTTTAAGAAGTAGACTGCTTGCATTGCTCATAACCTAATTGTATGAATGAAATTGTTTAACTACTTAGATTACACTTATTGAATTGCTAGTTGAATTTCTGCTAAATATAATTGTGAATTGCAGTTATTTTCCATTTGGAATTAGAGCAGGTACAAGACAGACACGCATGCATAGACAGTAGATAGGCGGGCAAAAGCAGCAAAAGCGCACGCATGCAGGCAAAGCAGCGGCAAAAGTGCACATGCATGCATGGGCGGGGTTTGCGAATAGGGTTTGCGACATGAAGACCGCTCTAACTCATTTGGAGAACCATTTTGCTTATGCCTTATGCAACAGTTTTTCGTGGGATGGAAAAGACTCAGAGCTTGTGCTGAGTGCTTTTGCTGGCTTGTGTAGAGAGCCTTAGGGCTTCAAAATCCAGGGTTTCATATTTTTTCCCGTCCTTGTATTAATAAAAGAGGTGAGGCATTTGTACCTGGGGCAAGGCATAGTTGCATGCTGTTTTGTGGATAAGCAGATTCTTTATGTTTTTTGTAGGCATTTCTTCTAAAGCCTCTTTGGTGCTGCCTAGTTTGACATGGGGTTCAATTCCTCGGGTGTTGTATAATGGTTTGAAATCATATCCTATAGTGCAGTTATAGCCTTTTTTCGACAGTCGCTTTAACCATCTGTGTTTAGCGTTGATGAGCGTTATTTTGCTAGAATCGGAGTATTGCAAGCTGCGCATAGTAGAAGGCATAGTAGAAGCCAGCACTATATTCTTGTACACATTTCATGTATTGTGTATCTGTTGGTCAAACTTGTATTCATTTTTTCTGCTAAGATTGTGAACCCTAAATTGTAGAGCCACTCGAACACTGGGCTGCATGGCCAAGATTGCATATCTTGGCATGTTCCATGGAACATGCTAGGATCCTACGACTCACGTGCCATAATACAAGAGATCAGCCATAATGACAGTCATAGCCCACCATGGAATACATTGGATGCCCAAAGGTTTTTTTGGTTGGTAGTGACTGAACACGAAAATGCAACAAAGGCAATAGTTTCCCAAAGACTGAGTTTATTGAAGGGGGAAAAAATCTAAAATCAAAGCCTTTGAAGAAGGCTTGAGGTTTAAGGTAGATAAAGGTACTTCCTAGATATTTAACCAGTCCATTAGTTTGGATATGCTCAAAGTTGGTATATTCCTCAGACTATTCCCCGATCCAAAAGTCTGGAAATTTCCTTCGCCTTTCCCATCTATCCTCAAGCTATTCCGGCACTAGTTTTTGCCTTCGGATCCTAAGCATCAAACTTCGGCAGTTCGAGTTTTGCATTTTTGGTTGTGATATCGACTACAGAGATCCAAAACAGCAGCGCCTCCTTATCCAGGTGAGATTATCTTTATTGGATTGTTTTTTGTTTTTGTTTTTGTTTTTGCTTGAGAATAGAAGATCAAATCGCCTGGAGCATTTTAAAAGCGCATTTTGGTTGTTATGGTGCTCCTATTACTCAATTTATGAACGGCGATGTAAGTTAAGCTTAACAGATGGACATAGCCGCAGGCAAAGCTAATCTGGTGGTATCCTCACCGTGGTATGCACATTTTTAGGTATCTCTTAAGTAACAGTGAAATACCATGATCCTTTTTCCTAAATAAGGGTGAGATGCTATTGTCTTTCCTCCTAGTAAGGAATTTCACTCCCCTTAATTCAGGTAAAAATATCTTCCATTTTCCTTTCGAAAATCTGTCTGTTATTTTCCAAGTGCAGAGATTTATTTTCGGAACACATTAGCACAAGGGGTAATTTAGTATCATGTTGCCATGAACATTTTCTACACATCTTTCAATGGGTTCCCTGCTAAGCTGATGTAACCTTATTTGATAAATAGCAGTTTTGCATTTTTAAGCTAATAACTATGTGCTGCTATAGGGTTTCACCAGCTCATATTTACTTTGACATCATTGCAGGATGCCACTACTTTCTCCACGGGCTGGACAACGAAAGATTGCAATTGCAGTTGATCTGAGCGATGAGAGTGCCTATGCGGTCCGATGGGCTGTTGAGAACTATATACGACCTGGGGATAATGTTATTCTTCTGCACGTCAGACCAACAAGTGTTCTATATGGGGCTGATTGGGGAGTAGTTGACCATTCTGTTGCAGATAATGATGAAGAATCACAGCAGAAAATGGAAGATGATTTTGATGCCTTTACATCATCAAAGAGTTTAGATCTTTCGAAGCCTCTTTTAGATGCCAAAATTCCTCACAAGATACATATTGTGAAAGACCATGACATGAAGGAAAGGATATGTTTAGAAGTGGAGAGGCTTGGAGTGAATGCTGTTATCATGGGAAGCCGTGGCTTTGGTGCTTCCAAGACAGTTCGTAAAGGGCGACTTGGAAGTGTGAGTGATTACTGTGTTCATCATTGCGACTGCCCCGTTGTGGTAGTTCGCCTGCCAGAGGATAAGGAAGAGGAACCTTCAAACAAAGGTATAGCTGATGACCATGTGGCTGAAAGTTAAGACATATTTCTAAAAGCATACAGATGTTTTAAGTGTACATTTCTTTCTAGCCAGCAATCTTTCAGGAAGGGACCTACATTTTTGTGTTTATAGGGTTCTATTTGCTTGCTCTAAGTTGTGTTCCTCCTTTTCCAGATTAATATAGTTTCGAATCTTGTTATAACTTGCTGTATACAATTTTTATGGTAGCTATCACAAGATACTTCTGACCATATATATACTTATGCAAAAATCAGGTCTGCAAACTTTGGTTCAAAAGAGTCATATTCTGCTTTTAAAACAAAGAAAATACGGTGGTCAATCCATGATGCTGACTTTAATAATGACTCCAATTCCATCATTTACCTTGAATGCTTCGAATTAATCATGGCTTACTATTTGCGTCTAAATACCTCATGATATCTATTTGTTCATTTCTATTTGTCAAGCAAAGATAAATTGGATTCTACTGGTTTTTGCAAGGCCATTTGTCATTCTTGATCAGTATGGCTCAAGATATTTCAAGAACGCTCACCTACTTTGCTTGATGTCTATGTAAATTGTTGAAGATATTTCAAGAACGCTCACCTACTTTGCTTGATGTCTATGTAAATTGTTGTTCAATTCGTAGTTCCATGCTTAAGATTTAAAACATTTTTACCGTGATATATATAAATGAAAGCGACGACTTAAAAGGTGTTTGTCTGCAATGATCCTTCCAAGCTGCTTCATGATTCAAACATGATGACAAGGGCAAAACAATTCTTCCCCACGGAATTTGCAGTAGGTCATTCTTGTATACGTAAATGTAAGGTACCAGCAATTTTGCCTCGAACACCAACAGCGTGATGCCATGTGGCGACAATTCTTTTAAAGAATGTTAAGCATGATCTTGTCCTCTCCGACAAGAACTTTTACCACGCCGTTCTTTAGCGACATCTACAATTCAGCTGTTCTACCCACACTTCTGCCTCTTCTACCCAGAGATCTGCCAGATTTAACCCCACAGAATTGCTGTTACCTTACATTCACATTGCGGAATGCCCCACTGCCTTGAATTTCGGCAAGGAAGGCTGGCCGACGCGCGGCAGTGCGGAGGCCTTCCTGATAGCTTGTGCGGAGGCCTTCCTGATAGCTTTTCCTTAACTATCTACTTCTGGAAGTAAGGGGGCTTGGTAAGTCCCTTGGCAAGCTAGATGGGAGCATGGTATGCAACATCGATTCCACTTGAAGAGTTTTGAATATGGTTAGGATTTGAGACATCAATATCCAAAATGGTCACACATATGAATGGATCATAAATTGAAGAAAAAGGCAAGGTATAAATACAATAATCAAAGGTTGATTATTAAATTTGTCAGCTGCCTCCACGTGGCAAAGTGAGATTGGTTAAGATGGGTGACTTGGCAGGGGAGTAGATAGGAATTTTTTTTTTTTTTTTCGAATTTGGCACGAATCACAAGAAATGAAATATGAGGGTCATAACAGGGTCTTTTTCCAAAATTCTTTTTTTCACATGGAATCTTTTTTGATGCTCTACAAGATGGAAGAATCTTTTTGCAAAAAAGAGCATCTTTATTTTTGGCTAAAAAATGGGGCTAAAATTGGTGAGGTGGCAAGTTTATGGAATGATGTGGCAAATGGGTGGTGACATGGCATAATGAGGTGATGATGTGTCAAGCAAGGTGGCAAAATGACTTTTTTCTAGTCAAAAGTTTTTGTGAATGGGTGATGAGGTGGATGACATGTGTATGATGATGTGGATGTAGTTGAGTGATGATGTGGATCATATCTGACATTTTGAAGATGATGTGGATAATTTGGCATCAAATTTCGCACGTGCACATACCATGAGAACTTTATGTAATGACTTGAAAATTTGCTTTTTCACACTTGTTTGAAGAAAATGTGGACTTCCTCTCTCTAGTTTGGTTTTTAGAGAGAGAAAATAGTCTTAGACCATAGGAATAGCCAAATTTGGTGGATTTTTTTGTATTTTCTCAAGGTAATGGATGCATGATGGATGTGTGATGTGTTTTGACTAGAAAAAAGACCTTTTGCCAACTTTGGAAGGGGAATATGATGATGAAGCATGTAAATGTGAATCATGAAGCATATAGGGTGTCTCATTGACGGGATTAAGATAGTAGGAATATGAAAGAAGCCTTGGGAAATAGAATTCATGCCAAAATGACTTGGATCTAGCCACATACCAATGAATCTTGAGGGATCTTCCAAACTCTAATCTTGAGAGGTCTTCACTCTAAGCTTAATTCTTCTTGCTTGAATCTCAACTTCCTTGCCATACTTGTATGATACCAATCAATGTTCTCCCTTGGTTCTTCATCACAAATGTCTTCTAAGAGTCTTCAAAGGTAGATGTCTTCAATTTTGTTGCTTGATTAGCTCATGCACACATGTCTCAAACCAAAGGTTAGCCAAAGGTGTAGTTCATGCACATAGCTCTTCTATGCTGCCAAAATGTGGCAACAAAAATTTGCCTCTGTGATTTCTAGCCTCGGGCCTTTCTGGGGGTATCCTTGCTCGAGCGCATTGAGGATCATAGAGCTCTTGCAAGTATTGCCCCCATTGCTCGGAAGTGATGTTCCATGTAGGTTGTATTGACTTTCTGAGCACCCTTCGCCAAAAGGTCCTTGGATGACAGTCCAGAAGATAAAACATTTCCCTTTGGTGCCATGCAATGTACCTGACTTTCTTACCCTTAAGGAAAGCGTGGTACTATCTGGCCGTGTGGTGGGCATAAAGTGGGATGCCTGACTTGGTGGGGCCAACTTTTGAGTTCCTTACACTCACCATCAAACACCGATTACATAGGTTGTGGTATCTGAAACCCATCGCAAGCGACTTTTCCCAAAACAACTTTTTGCAACAGTCCCAACCATATCAATCAACAGACCCATCCATTGCTCTAGTGCAGAGAGTTGCAAAATTCCTGCCAGGTCATCAATGACCGTCTAGGCGTAAGCCTCTACATGTTCGTAATCCAAGCACACCTAAGATGTGCAAGGAGCTATAGCACATGATGTTCAAATAGCCTTCTAAGACAGCTGCAAATAAAGTGGTAGGTGTTTTGAGTGGACATTTGTCTCTATTGTTTGTCCCCACCTAAAAATAATTAGTGACATGCATATCATGCTCAGCTACCAACACATGGTCCACCACACTGGAGCTGCTCCCTTGGTTTTTCTGCCTGCAAGCATACCTATGGGAGGATGGCCGTTGTGCCAGTCCATTGTAAATTACCAAATCCAAGATATCGCAGAGCAAAATCAACTACCTACCATATCGCGTGACCTGGTTATCATCTGATGCCCATGGCCAAGCCACTGCTGCAGGGCACATCTATAACATATCATCAGCCAAGGGGTCAAATTTTATGGGTTGTTCCACCCCCCTGCATGCATTGAAGTCTCCAAGGCATATGACACTGCCCAACAGCTTGTGTTGCTATATGTCATCATATAGATCGACGTAGGGGTCCAGCCTATCTAGATATGAGTGGGTGTGATAGAAGATGCTTTCTACAAGTGGAAAGTAACAGGCTGCCACAAAGAGAGGGCTGCCACTGCAATTTTGTACTCGCACCCATAGGTACCGGTTGTGCCTATCTGTCTTGCATAGAAAGATTCTTGGATGCGGCTCCTCCTTGGCGGCGGATGCATTTAACCAGGGCCAACTTGTGCTTACAAAGCTCCGATTATGCTGGAGGGAGATCATGGTTGACATACAGGGATATCCTCTTCAACTATTTGCCCTAGCATAATATAGCTCTTCGTACTTATGCATTCGCGGTGGCAGTTAGGGAGCTGAGCGCCATGGTGGCTTGCCCTAACAATGTAAGCATAGGGATGCCATATGGGTGAGGACCAATATCTGAGGGGCATTCAATGAAGTTCTTCCCTGCTTCTTCCTGTAGGTCACGGACCACAACATTATGCCTTTTGCATCTCAAGTCTTGGAGCTCTCTGATCGTCGGGTCAATATTGATTGTCTCGACAGGCGCTATGTGCGGTCTGCGAGGTGTGGACTGTGGCTTGCGTTGGGATTGCGACGGCATGGGATGATCTGACGGTGCAACAGTTGGCTGTATGTTGGGCCGCCGTAGCATATGGAGTGGCCTCCCCTTCTCGAAGGCAAAAGCTCGGCTCCTACTGAAACTGTTTTTGCCTTGCCAATTTGTGCATGCGCGCTGCAATTGCTCAGTGTTACAAATTTTGTTTGCTCTAGGAAAACCAATCACATCCATTAGCACCTACCACTGCTTCCCTCGGAATCCCAGATTTTTCACATTGCTCAAGCAAGAGCCCCTAGCTCTGGTTGGTGATTGGGATCCTTAATCTACCAGTAGGTTATAAACTTGGGCTTCACCACAGCTCGATCTCACATCTGGCACAAAACCGCCTATCCCTTAGAGTTTCTAATGCCCCCACTAGTGCATGAGCATGTGGCTCTCTTGGATGTTTGACAAAATCCTGTTACAATACAAGAGCTCAACCAGAATTGTCTAGCTGGTGGAAATCATGATAGCGTTGCTGCTGAAGAGAGCAGAACTGGAATTGCTTCTCTTAATAGAAGCATATCCCCTGCCTCCTCCATTGACTCCCGTTATACTGGGATAAACCCTAAACTGTAGTGCCTGGCATAAGCCAGGTGGCCGATTTGGTTAGAACTGACCCCTCCTAGGTCAAGAATCGGCCTGATTCCATCATCTGACCCTTCGATCAGCCTAATCAGCAGTTCAGCAGGCCATGAAAAGCTTCTTTGCTTTTTCTTCGGGTTTTCCTCACCCAATCGGGTGGTCCCATATCATCACATATCATTAATAATATTTTAAATCAACACTTATTTGGTCTTGCTCCCTTTGGTTTTCTAATGTTCATAACAATGAGCATCTACATGGAGACCCTTAGCTTGTTGGATGACGGTTGCCTGCAGCTCCTGCACATCCAGATCAAGAGCAGAGCGATGCTCCAACTTATGTAGCCGGGAGGCAACTGTAGGATATACTGCTGATGAGGTCATTTCCAATGTCTTGACCCTGCTCTGAAGGGCTTGGAGCCGCAACGGCCCTCTTTAATGACGGCCCTGCAGACCCTAACATTTGTAGATGGCTACGAGCCTATACTCTGTACTGCTTTTTGAAGTTGATTGAGCTATCCATCGATATTACTTGCCTATTTTTAAGACGAGCTATTAAATACCACATCTACCATGAGTTGCAAAGCTGTAAACAAACTCTTTTTGAGCAATGATTAAATGTATTACATGTTTGAAGAAGTTTTAAATTTCTAGAACATTTAGATGTAGTTTTAATTTTTATGTCTACTTAAATGTTGAAGGAATTTCTCGTAACTTCTTTATCTTGCCGATGCAGCTTCCCGCTATTCGGACAACCAGGCACAAACATGGGTGCACCATAAATACAACCATTTTCTGGGGTGATCTTTTTAGCCAAATTGGGTTTTTACTCAAATATTCTAAATAGAGACGTGTGTCGATTGTAATTTTAACAAATTATAGTGTTGTTAGTAGCATTGTATGTTCAGTTGATGATATTAGCATAAAGCTAAAAGCAGATTGCCTCCAACTTAATGTGCATCCTTGGTTCTGTCGACATTGAGTTGTCTATAGGTCCCTAACTTATGCTTAAGTACGTAATATACTATTTATATGAGCCAAAGTCTGCTATGACAAGTGCAAATAGAGTGAGTGAGAGGATGTTAAGTCACTCCACCTTTCATTTTCCATACATTTTATTTTTGTTAAAGGGAGGCAAACTTCATTTAATAATAATTCAAATACAAATAAAGATGCAAAGACAGGAATAAAATCTTGGGCACACACAACAATTGCACCAACGTAATTGAGGAGAATGTAATTGAGCAGGACAAAGTTCCACTTTGTTTTTACTCCCAGTGCCTCTAGGCGCCACCAATACATCTCCACCTTCCACCAAGCTGCCACAAATCCCCACCATCTATCTATCACTCGAATCCCAAACATTCGCAGCGTACCTAGAAAAGTTCTAAAATATGCCAAGAAATATTACCCTCAAATTAAATCTAAGCCTTCTATTCATCAGTCCCCTACCCCTATAGGCAACACTCTTCCAGGATAACACTTCAGATAGATGATTCAAGTTAGTTCCATCGCATCGTGGCGTGGAAAAGCAAATAGAGTAATGAGGTTCGACGATGGTGACCGGCATCTCTTGGTTCTCATCCTCCGATTCGGCTCGGCGCCAATCGAATACGTGAGTGAGAACAATTCAATAAGGCACGCATACGCAAGTGTCTGTCCCTTACGGGATTCGAACCCGTGTCTTCGACATGAAAAGACGATGTCCTGACCCCTAGACGAAAGGGACTCTGGCTGGTATCGACTAGACTATAATGATATTCTATATAATAGAATATCTATCACGCACGACACGATCGATATTAGAGGATCTTGATATCTATCTTGATATCTCTATATCTTTATTGTTATCTAGAGAGAATGTTATTGGTAATGTCTATAGATAGTAGTGTATGCGGAAATAGCTCAACGGTGGAGCATAGCCTTGCCAAGGCTGAGGTTGAGGGTCCAAGTCCCTTTTTTTCGTCCATTCCGCCTTCTTTCTTAAGGCTTTGGTGTTTCTCGGTCCCATCCATAGAAACGTGGAGCGACGGATAGTAGAGGTGAGCCCGGTGAAAAAAAGAGATTAGAATGGCTTATTCTTTTTATCCCAAGATTTGACTACTTGACCCGGCTTTTGTACCGATAGATGGCCAGTAGTTGAAGTTAGTTATCTTCTCCCATGCATGCATGCCATGCCATCCGAGGGTTGGGGTTGGTTCCATTCTCTTACTGTTTCGACATGCATGGAGGAGTAAGTAGAAGTGTTGATGAATGATATAAAGGAGACCTGACCTTGTAGGTTAGATGGGAGAGGCAAGATTCGAATCCACGTAGAATATTCTATTCAGCGGATTTGCAGTCTGTCGCTTTTAACCACTCGGCCGCTCTCCCGGGAACACCGAACAAGCAAGGACATTGCTTAGCTTCTGGTAGCGATCAATGGCGGGCCTATGGTTGAATTGGTTAAAACGCACCCAACGGTGTAGGTTCGAGTCCTACTAAGCCCCGGAGCCTAGCCTAACAAAGCATTCCTGATTATTTTGCTTTGTAAGACTATCATGATTACCTTGTAAGACTCTCATGATTACCTTGTAAGACTCTCATGATTATCTTGTAAGACAATCATGATGACCTTGTAAGACCCGGACTGAGCCAAGCCAGGTCAACTGGACTTGTACTCCTGCATGAATTGCTAGAAGGGATGGTCTGAACCTGCGCCGCATGCATGTCATGTGCAGCAGCAGCAAGAACGCTTGCTGGACACCGCCTAACTCCTATTCTTCCCCACGAATAAATGGAGACGGCGTACTCTCAGAGATAGTATGGTAACTATCTCTTATTTATGTCAATATCTAAATAGAATTGGACCGTGGATCGGGTAGGAGCTTAAGATGGCAGGCGATGCCTTCGGGGTTCAGAGGGGGGAGGGGGGAGGAGAGTAAATCCCACATAAGCAGGTCTGGGCCACCCAACAGAATGATGTAATCATCTCCGTATAAAACCATTTTTAGAACACTCTCGCATTCGCTGCCCCATTCGCCGAGGAGAAAAACGGGGTTTTCCCTATCAAGCCATCCAACTGTGTCATCGTGTAATACGACACGCACGGTATAATGTCCAAAGTGTCCAACCGTAGAAATTCAAGCTCTTTAGGCTTCTTAGGCCCGTTGGACGCGGCATTGGCGGCGGGAAGTCGTGCCGCATCTCCTCCAAAACAAAACCAGGGGAACTGCATAGTACATATTATTTCATCATAACTTGTACGCGTGTATTACAGTCAACACTAGGTGAATTATAAACCACTTCGAATCTTTCTTTTCGAGAAGGATAATCAACTCCGAATATCGATCGAAACTTGGCGTGTATTGGTATGATATTTCAAGGCCGTGATGATTGGAATGGGTAGTCCGATTGGTATATAATAGATTCTCTCCCTTCGATGTTTAACATTAATTTATCCGTTTAGGTATAGTCGTCGAGATTTTAAAACAATTGGTTCGTTCGGTTCTTTTCCTTCCCATCATTATCACCCCCAATACCGTAGGAGTCGAGCGACCTTGCAATCTCTTCAATTCTTATATTATATACCAATATCGATCCTTTTTCTCTCTCGCCTTCTATGTATGCATGGAAGAGCAGTCCCGGTCGATCGCGATCACTTCTTTCAAGGTTACCATACCGATCCCGCCTCGTGAATGATCACTTTTTCGATCACCGAATTACGGAATAGATATCTGAATCGTATAGAATCATAATCATTCTTTGGAATGGGATAAGTGATTAGTTCATGTAATCCGTTCGGAATATGACAATCCACCGGAAGACAATAGATATCCGTGATTGATCAGCTTCAAGTATAGCCATGGGCGGGATTTGCATTCATTACTCTTGAAACGATTTGGAATACGGTGTGTCATGATCCCTCCCAAACAATTCTTCATCTTTCTCAAATAATCGAGGAAGGGCGAAGAAGTCAAGGCGTCGTCTCCGTGTTTTTGTAAATCTATCATATGCTCCCAATTGATTGAAACCCCGCCAATCCATTCATGATCGATATAGCTCTGATTGGTCCTCTTTGCCATTCCTTAAACAATCTTACTATACACCTTATTGGCATTGGCATTTACCGAGACGAAATGGCCTTCACCTCGAATGATAGGTGCTATCGTATTACGAGCCCTTCTCGAACAAATAAGTGTTTTTCAATTTGAAGAATCTCAGAAGAATCCTTGAAAATGGGTATCAGATGGCCCGGATATGCGTGTGTACTCGGCAATGATCTCGGAATAACCAAACTAGAATGAGAATTGTACATAATCGGATAGTAGTAGTTGCTAATTGTTCTCGCCCGGATAGCCCGGTTGGTTAGAGCAAAGGACTGAAAATCCTTGTGTCGATGGTTCGAATCTACCTCTAAGCGCAAATGCCTAGGGGGCGTGGTATGAAGTAAGAACGGAGGCGGTCGTCTATCATACTCGCATACAATCCTCGTTCAGCCGCGGGATACGAAGATGGAACACGAGATAGATGAGATAGATGTTAACAAAAGAATAATTTATCACGGCTTGGAGTCCACGGAATAATTTGCCACTATTTAAATCGATACCTATCCATATAGGAAACTTGTATTTTTTGTCTACCAATTCCCCTTCGTTTATGCTACCAACCATCAATATAGTATTGCTTCTAGTTCATTCTGTCACCTGAAATGGGGGATACTTAGTACTAAATGCACTGTGGGATGTCGAAATACATCGGTAGGGGAGCGTTCCGCCTTAGGGGGAAGCACCAGCGCGAGCAGGTGTGGACGAAGCGGAAGCGAGAATGTCGGCTCTTCGCCACCTGGGGCGGTAGTACATTCCAAGGGTTGGGCTGTTCGCCCATTAAAGCGGTACGTGAGCTGGGTTCAGAACGTCGTCGTGCATTTAGTACTAAGTATCCCCCATTTCAGGTGACAGAATGAACTAGAAGCAATACTATATTGATGGTTGGTAGCATAAATGAAGGGGAATTGGTAGACAAAAAATACAAGTTTCCTATATGGATAGGTATCGACGAAATAGTGGCAAATTATTCTGGTGGACTCCAAGCCGTGATAAATTATTCTTTTTGTTAACATCTATCTCATCTATCTGTGTTCCATCTCCGTATCCCGCGGTTGAACGAGGATTGTACGAGTATGATAGACGCATCTGCTTCCCTTCTTACTTCATACCACACTAGGGGCAAGTTAAGATTAAGTTTCCTCCATCCATAGGAAAGGCATTTGTTAAGATAGTATCTGATAATGATGGCAACAAGGTGTTTAATCTTATTGTGAGCAGCCTTATAAAAGTACTTGGCCGCGAGAGCAATCCCCTGTTTCTCAATATTGATGACCCCCAAACCTCCAATATTTCTATGCTTACAGCATTCATCCATGGCAACAGGGGTCCAGCATCTTCTGTTTTGGCCACAAGAGATAAATCTACCTATGATACTCTGGAGTTTGGCCGAGACCTTTTTGGGCGCAAGGATAACAGAGGATTGATAGACATGAGAGGAAGAGATGACAAAATTGGCAATTATAGCCCTGCCCTGCTTTGAGATATATTTGGAATTCAAACTATCTACCTTTTTTTGGAACTTTTCAATAATATCCAACCAAATATCCGAAGGACTACCTTTTAGAGCTAAAGGGATACCCAGAATCTTAGAAGAATTAGTGGGGGGGATATACTTACAGCCCATGAGAGCAGTTGTTTGCTCTCCTTTTACCTGGTCCCTTGTTACCACTTTGGATTTAACTGGATTGATTTTGCAGCCCGAGGCGACCCCGAATTCTTCAAAAATTGTTTGAGCATTGGACAGGGATCTGTTGTCCATAGAAACAAGAAGAAATGTATCGTCTGCAAAATGCCCATTCAGAATTTGATCAATTTCCCCATTGTTTGGGAGGCTAAGACCTTGGATCATGTTAGTTCTTTTGGCCTCTTCTAGCTTGCTATGAAGGGCCTCCATAATGATAAGAAATAGAAAAGGGGCTAAGGGACAGCCTTGTTTCACCCCCCTTTGCAGGGGGAAGAAGGGGCTGCATTCCCCATTAATTAGCACAGAAGATCTAGAGTTAGCCAAAATTGCTTTAAAAAGTAAAATTACCTCATCAGAGAAGCCAAGGGCCTTACAACATTTGAATAAGAAGTTCCAGCATACAGTGTCGAAGGCCTTTGTGATATCAAGCTTTATGAGGGCTATGTCCTGGTTGGAATCTTTAGCCCACCTCAGTCCGAGAGCTGCTGTTACCACATTGTCCAAGATAAATCTGTCTTTCAAGTAAGCAGCTTGGGAGGTGCTGATGATTCTTTCAAGAACAGTTCTCAGCCTCCTGGCAATGGTACCTGATATGATCTTGTAAATGACATTGGTAAGGGAAATCGGTCTGTAGTCCGAAAATGCCTAGGCATTTGCGCTTAGAGGTAGATTCGAACCACTGACACAAGGATTTTCAGTCCTTTGCTCTAACCAACTGGGCTATCCAGACGAGAACGATTAGCAACTACTACTATCTGATTATGTACAATTCTCATTCTAGTTTGGTTATTCCGAGATCATTGCCGAGTACACACGCATATCTGGGCCATCGGATACCCATTTTCAAGGATTCTTCGGAGATTCTTCAAATTGAAAAAACACTTATTTGTTCGAGAAGGGCTCGTAATCCGATAGCACCTATCATTCGAGGTGAAGGCCATTTCGTCTCGGTAAATGCCAATGCCAATAAGGTGTATAGTAAGATTGTTTAAGGAACGGCAAAGAGGACCAATCAGAGCTATATCGATCATGAATGGATTGGCGGGGTTTCAATCAATTGGGAGCATATGATAGATTTACAAAAACACGGAGACGACGCCTTGACTTCTTCGCCCTTCCTCGATTATTTGAGAAAGATGAAGAATTGTTTGGGAGGGATCATGACACACCGTATTCCAAATCGTTCAGTAGTAATGAATGCAAATCCCAGTTCCATGGCTATACTTGAAGCTGATCAATCACGGATATCTATTGTCTTCCTGGTGGATTGTCATATTCCGAACGGATTACATGAATTAATCACTTATCCCATTCCAGTGAATGATTATGATTCTATACAGTTCGTATATCTATTCCGTAATTCGGTGACGAAAACAGTCATTCACGAGGCGGGATCAGGGCGAAGTAACCTTGAAAGAAGTGATCGCATCGACTGGACTGGCTCTTCCATGCATACATAGAAGGCAGAGAGAGAAAAAGGATCGATATTGGTATATAATATAAGAATTGAAGAGATTGCAAGGCTGCTCGACTCCTACGTGGGGGTGATAATGATGGGAAGGAAAAGAACCGGAACGAACCAATTGTTTTTAAAATCTCTGACAGCTATACCTAAACGGATAAATTAATGTTAAACATCGAAGAGAGAGAATCTATTATATACCAATCCGGACTACCCATTCCAATCATCACGGCCTTCGAAATATCATACCAATACACGTTTTCAAGTTTCGATCGATATTCGCGGAGTTGATTATCCTTCTCGAAAAGAAAGATTCGAAGTTACCATACTATCTCTGAGAGTACGCCGTCTCCATTTATTCGTGGGGAAGAATAGGAGTTAGGCGGTGTCCAGCAAGCGTTCTTGCTGCTGCTGCACATGACATGCATGCGGCGCAGGTTCAGACCATCCCGTCTAGCAATTCATGAAGGAGTCCAAGTCCAGTTGACCTGGCTTGGCTCAGTCCGGGTCTTACAGGTCATCATGATTGTCTTACAAGGTAATCATGAGAGTCTTACAAGGTAATCATGAGAGTCTTACAAGGTAATCATGATAGTCTTACAAAGCAAAGTAATCAGGAATGCTTTGTTAGGCTAGGCTAGAATTGACAGCGAATAACATTGACTCAATTGGCATTAACAAAATGAGAATGTTTTTTCTATTTGAGAAAATCCCCCAAAGACCTAAAAGATAAAGTATCATAGGGAATGTTGAATATTTGACTAGATCCGTATAAATTAGAGTTTTTTGATCGCTATCGCTTAGCTACTTGTGAATGAGCGCCCGGTCAACACAGGTTTTTCTATAGGCTGAGAGCAGATTCGGACCATCTTTCTAGGGTTTGCAATCCAATACATTGCCATTATGTTACTTAGCCAGCCATTCTAACCTGGATGCTGAGTCTACATACAACCAACATGGATGGCATGCATGCGTCTCTTCACTTTCTTGGGTGGATAGCCCAGTTGGTTAGATCCTCATTTCTTTATTTGCATATCCAATCCATATCGATGGCAAAAGAAACGGAATCGATGCGCGAACAAAAGAGAATAAGAATGGATAGAGAATGGCTTAATCAAGTAAGTCACTGAACACAGCAAGCAGCCGGTAAGACGTGAAAACACCCGATCCCATCCCGACCTCGATATGTGAAATCGTCTTACGCCATATGTACTGAAAGATTTCGGGAGACATGGAGAGAGAGAGAGGACATGCACAAAGGATTGCATTGCTTTTGTGCACGATTTGTACATAATAGAATAGAAGAGAAACAAGGTTTGGCTATAGCTATAGGTTCACCCGTGCTGTAGTCGGCTAAGTTGCTCGAGAACTACAGAAGGCTGGCTTGGCAAAGGACTTATCTTGTAGGTCTTCTTGTTCCAAATCAGAGTAATCAGATTGCCAAAGGACTGAAAATCCTTTCTGATCACCTGTAAAATCAATATCAATATCAAACCATCTCATTTCTCCTACAACTCCCGATCCACTTTACTCTCAGTTATGGCATGCATGTGCCGGATTGGGTGTTTGGAAGTGAAGAGTTATGAATGAAATGAGCACGCACCATGTCATTCAGGTGCGTGGGACCTGACCTTCCAAAGAACTTAACTTAAAATCCTTTCAACATAACGCGGAAGGTGGATCGTGCCTTCGCTCCGCTCCGGAGAGCTAGCATTCTGTTTCAGTAGGCCAAAAGGTAAGAAGGTAGTCCCCCAACAACACAACTGCTTTAAACAATGGTTGTTTTGTCCTCCCCGAAATCGCCTCCGGCTCTCGTCTTACGCCACACCTAATTCAATTCTAAGTCATGCATGACATGATCCATCTGGCTGTCATTCAAAGAAGGAGACGTGATAGCCTCTATCGTACGTATCGTATCGGAGGAGGGATTTGAACCCCCGCGCGCGAATTGTGATTCCGCTGTTCTAACCGACTAAACTATTCCGACCACTCACCGCACCGATTCCACCCCACCATCTGAAATATCAAGCAAGCGAACACATAAGCATAAGTAAGGTTTAATTAATTAATTCGTGTGCTGCTTACACCTCTTCTTTTCTTTCTCTTGGTCTTTCCCCGGTTAATCACACGACACGTATGGTGATTAACTCAAACAGGGCAAAACAAAGTACAAAGAACGGAAAACAGCACACCTGCGAGAAAAAGTCTTTGTCCTCGATACTCATATAGCTATGGCTTTTTTTCCTTGGTCCGGATCTTCTTCCTCAGGAAATCCCTTATAGGGAGATGGTGTTTCGTGAGGTTCATACGAGACCACAGCCTTTGGTGTTCTATAATTGACCTCTGAATGAAGAATTTTTGGTTTCATTAGCCTATCCTCTAATGTCGTTTCCCCTCCCTTTCCTTAAAGAGAAAGTCTTCTGTTGGATATCTCTATTTTTTCCTTGGAATTAGACCTACCATAGGGTGGTTTATAAGTAGGTATTTCACATATCGGGTTAGTTTTCATCTTTTCTCTTATGTCAAACGGAAAGGGATTCTCTTCAACGATAGGTGTAGGATCACCATTGGGTGCTCAAAAACCATGAGTATTGACCGTCTCGGGATTGGCACAAATCTTTTTATGACTTGTTGGCTACCTTGCTCCACAGATGGTTGAACAGGAATGAATACGAACCAGAATAACGTCTGATCTTTTTTCTGGATAATATGGCAAACTCTTTCTTTTATTTGGATGAGTGTGTTTTTTAGCCTTCCGAGGAGGTGATTTTCCATGAAAAGGAGGCAACCTTTATATAGTCCGTAATTGTACGGAGAAGTAGGATTGTTTTTCCCTCTTTCTCCGAAGCTCCGAAATAACGTGTTTCTGTTTCTCGGTCGGTTTCTGCCAAACCCGAACATTTTCTTCGATTCAGCGACAAGTTTTAGATCTTGGCGAATGATGATCGGTTTTTTTAACGTCAAGACGGGTACAATCATAAACCATACCATTCTATATACGCTTCACCAAAATGACTAAGATTTCTTTCTCCAGTCGTTCTTTGCTCCCAATCCGAAGCGCCCTTTGTCCATTCATATATAGATCCAATCGTTGAAATCGATGGAGATACCATCATGGACCGGAACCCCCGAAACCCAATCCTGTTAGGAGAAATGGCCCAGGGAAATGAAGGGGTGACTTCCGGATCGGATGTAATAGATGGAGTGGGAACGGAATGGGGTCTTGTATCAGAACGACTTCTGGCATCATCAGAAGGGATAGGGTCGAGACGACGACGCCCGTTTTGGGTTGGTTAGTAGTGCCCCCCGAACCGTGCGAGGTAGTTGCCCGTTACACGGCTCACTAACGCTACTTCTTCGTTCGGGCCGGATGTTGCTTCTTGATGAAGAGGAAATAGAGAATACCTCGACCCTTTCCCACTTTCGGGTACTATGGGCCTTATGACTTCCAGATGGATGCTGGACCTCGCCGGTCGTCTTGCCTACAGGAGTGTCGCCTGAGAGATGTCGTCGCTTGTCTGTCCCCGTGTGTGTTTCCGCCCGGTTCCGATCACCCATAAGCTAAGCGGGGCATGACAGCCGCACCTCATTCATCTCTCGCCACCTCACAGTCTGCCCCTCGTGCTTTGTAACGCTTTCTTGTCCACGATTCTTAAGTGGTCCACTGTTGATACGCTTCCTTATTGGAGCAGAGTAAATAATAGTACGTCAAAAAGTATAGATGCGCATGCAAATGAAATCATTTTATATGCTTCCAAGGTTGTAATAATTGTGTGCCCATAATCATTTTCTTTTTTTTCTTTTTTTATTGAAGGCATGGTTGGTGGGACTTGCACCCGCCCACGTCTCCCACCCGATGGTAGATGCCCATAATCATTTTCAACAACTAAGATCTCAAGACTTTATTGGGAGCATGTCCTTTTTTAAATATATATTCGAATAAGAGACTTAAAAAAAATAAGCCATTCATAACATAATATTTTCCCTTACTTCCTGTGGATTCCATACCCAACATCGCCAAGGTTCTCTAGGGAAGATGAGTATAGGTCTCTTGATATAACATAGTTTTTTCCCTTACTTCCTGTGGATTCTATACCCAACATCGCCGAGGTTCTCTAGGGGAGATGAGTAGAGTATAGGTCTCTTGTCTCAATGAACGATAAAATTCAATTGAATTTCTTAAGTGGGTGCTTCGACGACACCCTCCCCTAATCAATACACATGATAATCCATTTGCCTCCCTCCATACGAGTTATCCCGATTTCCCATTGAGAGAGGAATTAATAAACGTGATAAATGCATGTGCCTAAAAACTTCAAGTTTCACACCCAGTTATTTGCTAGGGGCCCATTAGCACTCAAAAAATGGTCGCGTGATAAGATCCACCTGTTGCCTGTCGCATTCCTGTTGTTTTAGAGTGTAGCGGAGCACTCCAAAACTCCCAACTCAGAGCACAATTCTATGCTAACCTCCTTTGGAAGAAGAAGAAGATAATGTCTACCATTGTGCCTCCCCCAGCTATGCCCACTGTGGATCAGGACTGCTTTGCTTTGCACCATGCCATGAAAGGTTGGTTCTCTCCTGCATTCTTCCGGTTGTCTCAATTGTCTCCCTGAGATTTGTTATAGCAGCAATATCTTACTTGATTTCTGCATTTTCTTAGCTAATAACTTACAATTAGTTTTGTTTTGTTCACATGCAAAAATTCAGAAATGTTTATTTTCACCCTGAATATTTCACTACCTGAATTTGTGTTTCTAAAACGTTCCAAGCCAAAGCACCAGTCCAGAAAGCCTGCTTTCTCTTCTGTTAGGCTCAATATGCGTTAAAAGGAAGGCGGAACTATGTGCCAAAACCTGCTAAAGCCATAGGGACGTCCATATATACAGTGCCGAAAAGAAGAGAGGAGTTCAAGAAGAATATAGCAGAACAAATAGTAATAAACATTTAGTTTCCTTTCATTTATATTATGGCTTTGCTACACCTTTCCATCCCTTGTATTGCTAGTAGCAAATTTAACATTAGCCTATAAATAAGGTGGGTCTCACTTATTCTGACATCTGCTGATTAGTGTTAAACTTAAAACCTTAATTTTTATCAACAAATATGACAGTTAATAGCTGAGTATTTATATCATTGTTTTTGTTGTAATTTCATTTGCAAGAACCAAATGTTTTACATCCAGAATGCACTCAATTGTTTTTAAGTTGGTTCTGTAGGTTTTGGTTGTAATGCAAAAAAAGTGATAGAAATACTAGGCCGAAGGAATGCAGTACAACGAAGAGAATTAGTGTTTCCTACAAGAATATGTATGGGGAAAACTTGCTTCATAGGCTGGAAAAGGAGCTCCAAGGAAATCTTGAGGTAATAATTCCTACAAGTTTCTGGTGCCACTTTTGAAAGAAACTGAGCACTTACGCTCGTTCGTTTGTATGTAATATTAATATGCTATCTTTTGGATCAAAGAAAGCAGTTCTTTTATGGATGTCGGATCCGGCAGAGCGTGATGCAGTGCTTATTCGAGATGCATTGCAAGGACTGGGGACAAAAGATAAAACATTGATTGAAATTCTTTGCTCGCGCACTCTATCTCAGCTTCATCAGATTAGGCAAGCATATCATGCAAAGTTTCACAGGTCTCTCGATGAAGACATTCACTCAGATACTAGCGGCGATTACAGAAAGGTCTCATTACGTTTAAACTAGTATACTCTTCACTTGCAATCAAGGCTTTTTTTCATTTTGTGTTCTGTACCTCAATCACTTTGAACTGGACGCCTCATCCCCTAAATGTACATGTGGCTTGAAATGCATATGATTACTAACTTGATATTTATTTCAGATACTTCTTGCTTATGGAAGTGGTTGCCGACCAGAAGGCTATGAAGTGGATATGCACCTTGCTCAATCCGATGCAAAAGAGCTTTATAGGGAAGGCGAGGGCAGGCTTGGGACTGATGAATCTACATTTATAAGAATTTTTAGTACAAGGAGCGCTGCCCAATTACGCGCCACATTTGAAGCTTATTTGAGATTATACAGGCATGATATAGAGAAGGTAATACCATCGTTTCAAACAAACATTTAGGATTCTGACCTTAAACCACCACAACAAAGCTATTTTTCTTAAGTTACTTCAAATTTTACTGCAAAACGATGCATCTTCTGGAACATCGTTAGTTTATACATCCTAAAGAGTCAAGGAACTGTCGTATGTGCACAATAGTGCACAGTATTATGTGCCATGCCAAAGGTATAATTGCGAGTTCCACAAGACTTCATTGATATTTTCCCCCTTCTCACATCCATTCCAATTTTGTTTGACAGGCAATAAAAGGGGAAACATCTGGAGATTTCAAAGATGCCCTTTTAATCATTGCAAAGAGTGCCTACAATCCTGCAACGTATTTTGCAAAGGTTTTGTCTCTTAACTTTTTGGCTTTATGCATCTAATTCCCACATAGTTTCAAATAAGGAGAATAGGAGTGCTTGGGTAGGAGCTAACTTAGAGATAACGTGTCTACTTCGGGGCTGATGGTTTCGTGTAAGTTTTCCTCCTCAGAGCCCTATTGAGAGGCGGCTGAGTAAAAAGTGTCGGCTTGTTGATTTAAGCAGATTGAACATGGAAGAAGATAAAATTTGATTTGTTTTTCCCTTACAACAAATTCAGCCTGAGGGAAGCAAAGTAGATTTTGTGGGAAAGGGTTCCATTAAAGTAGTTAGTCACAAATTTGGCATTTTATGTTTTCTTTGATGTCTTACTTTGTTTCTAGCACTAGTTAGTCAACCCAAGCATGCAGCTTATCATGCAGCAAATTTCGAATAATTGATGCCAGCAGATGGGAAGGCTGCAATTTGGTAACTATATCCAGCTTGGTGTAAGAAGGCTTAATCCAGGAACGGGGCTGTACAGAGCAGCACCTCATACTGAGAAGACAGTTCTTATTCAATAAGATAAGTGCAGTTCATGTAGGGGCAGCCTGAATAATTGATGCCAGCAGATGGGAAGGCTGCAATTTGTTAAGTATATCCAGCTTGGTGTAAGAGGGCTTAATCCAGAAATGGGGCTGTACAGAGCAGCACCTCGTACTGAGAAGACAGTTCATGTAGGGGCAGCCCAGATGCAGAATTTCTGCATGGACCCATGAGCATTGTCTGTAATGTGGTGGCTTATCTGTAATATTTGTGCAAAGAACAATTACAGCTTCTATTACTCATATGCAAAGAACAAGAGTCACATTTGGGTTTGGAACTGCAACAGCCAAAAAAAAACCTAGAATTGATCATTTTCTGAAGCAATTTTTGCAGACATAGTAATAGGGACTATTATTGGAATATCTTAAACCATTAGTGAACAAAAAAAGTTTCCCGTTCTGTATTGAATTATGAGATCGATACTTGTTAAATACACCTATTTTTTCTAATAAAAGGATCTTGTTGATTAGGTCTTGCATAAATCAATGAAAGGTATAGGGACAGATGATTCTACTTTGATAAGGGTCGTGGTAACAAGAGCCAAAATTGACATGCAATATATAAAAGCAGAGTTCTTCAACAAATACAAAAAAACACTAGAGTCCATGATCTCAGGTGATGCATCAGGCGATTACAAGCACTTCCTCTTGACCCTTATTGGTGGTTGGTAGGTGAGACTAATATGCTCAATATATTATAAACCATAACAACATGATACATTGTATCATTTTTTATTACAAATTAGTTTTGTATATTGTAAAATAAAATGTCAAATGTATATGTTATGGGTCAATTTCAATTTGGACAAATATGGGTGGTCGGTTTTATATACAAGATTGACCTATACAAGATTGACCTCTGGTTTTTATATACGGGAAAGATAATAACTATTTTTTAAGGATAACAAATCCAGGACAGTAACTGCTAAGATTTAGGTGTTCATTGATGTTGCATATAAATAAGAGCAAGCTGATTAACGTCCTATCAGATCTCCAGATATGTTTAGCAAAACCTGCTGTCTTGCTAACGAATTGCCCCAGATACATGATTAATAATAAGTTAGATAATAATAAGTTAGCATTCCACTTTTAAAAAGTTAAAGCGTGAGTCTAAACAATGTCCTGCGTTGCACAATTATAGAACTCAAAATTTTATGTACCCGAAGCACCAAAATTTAGCCTTGTGGCCATTTTGTTTAATTGATTGCCTCTTGGTTTCTGGAATTTTGGGGGGTAGTTATGGACAGGGAAAGTGAAGGTAAGGTTAATTCTATTCTTGTTTCGTGAAAAGATTTTGAAGCTTGTTTGACGAAGATCTAGAAATTGTTATTTAACCTTTAACTGGACATGGAATGTCTATGAGCATATCATTATAAAATATTACTCTCTATTACAAGGCTTAGAGTACATGGTCGTGACTCGTGATAATAGAATAGAATATGGAATTAGGCACGCCAGAATTATGCCCTTGTGGTCATGGTCATTGGAAGGAAATACAGCTGAGTATAAAACGATAAAGACCAACAAGCAATAAGCAAAATTACAAGTTGCGAATTGAACATAAAGTCAAGAAATGGAATATTTCAGATCTCATAGTTTCAACAACAATTGCGTAGCAAATTAAAAGCAAATGTATAGAAAATATTATTAACGTAGACATGCTCAACCATTTGCCATGTTTTCATATGGTAGTCACAATTCGATGCTAACACAACCTACCGGGATGTGAAGCGAAAACTCTAAAAACATAGAACCCATCCTCTCTGTACCAATCAACAACGGTCAGAACCATAAACACGGCAGTAAGATTATGGATTCCATTTCTATAGTATTTGCTGATTGGAAAGAGCTTGTGGCTGTTAATCCAAAGAAGACTGTCCATGTAATACTGATCTAGGCTCCATTTGAAGACTACAATTGGTTATTTATTATTATTACTGCTTCAATTCTGGTTTGCATGGCATAATTAATATTAGCGTGTAAACCCCCTACTTGACGTATTCCTCATATTAGGAGAGATACTTTCAAGTTTGTCAGACAAACACATCAGTGGATAAATCTTTTAGCTGTATTATTTACCCAAGCCTATCT
Source organism: Isoetes taiwanensis (assembly GCA_021234155.1). NCBI lineage: Eukaryota > Viridiplantae > Streptophyta > Lycopodiopsida > Isoetales > Isoetaceae > Isoetes > Isoetes taiwanensis. The sequence continues at coordinate 398,955 of JAJEKV010000177.1, read as the reverse complement.
CTAAAAACTAAAAAAACCTTTTGTTTTACAAGGAATGTTGTGAATGAAATTGGTGTAATCGATCTTGCTTTTTCTATGGTTATGGAATATGCTTTTCTGCTTCGCATGCATCTCTTCCGATAGCTCAGAATTACAAGGAAAAACTCCTTTGCCTCCTGGTGCCTTCAGCTTTTATAACCTTTACCTTCCATCTTTGGCAAGTTTGGCACAAGTCCCCGTCTCTTGGGCATGCACTTTTCGGACTCTCTTCTTCTTAATCAATTATTCCACTGCCTGCACTTTTTCTATGGAGCATCTAAATAAGGATGTTCTAATAATTTTCCCTATTAATAAAAAGCCAACTATATTCTTTCCCTTAAATATGGGGTTCTCAACTATAATATGAATTAACATACATGCTTAGAAATACATTTCAAACGACAATGTATAGATTAGACTATTTTAAGTTTTCATGTGGCTTCTTTACATTAGGGCACTTTCTTTCTGTGACAACTTTGACACGAGTTATGTCCAAACTTCTCAGAGAGTGTCAACTTGACTTCCTGTTATTTCTTTCCCTTATGTGGGAGATGACTTCAAAATGCTGAGACGTGCTCTGATCCTTTCCAGGGTACTGCAAAAGGCCTTGTACTGTGAGATGGTGGAGAAATGAAATTAATAAAGAAATGAGAGAGCGAGAGAGAGAGAGTACGATTTAGTAAGCTCTGGTATTGTTTCAACTATCTCCAACATTAAGGCTACTTCATCTTCACAATTTGCTGCATGTTCTACAAAACATAGAGAACTTAACAATATGAGATAGAACACTTTGCAAACGATCAGAACAGAAAGCGCATCGTATACCTAAGTGGCTCCAAATTTTGTCAGTCCCCATTTTAAGGTACTTTTTCACAGGTTCCTTCAAAAGGCCTACAGCTCTCTGCTCCATTGCACGCCCAACTATAACATGGGCTAGAACTGCTGCATGATCCCCAACATTTTCCATAACTGATGCTGTTTCATTGTCTTCATCTAGGTCTTCTACTAGATAGGTCACTGTGACGCTGGCATTAGGTCTCTGACATCGACTACGTACATCCTCCAAATCCTGCTCCCCTTTCATAGCAGGAAGGGTCCCATCCAAACTGCGGTTTGAAATTCCTACAGCTTCTCCGTTAGAATCCTCAATGTCATTTTGAGGTTTGATATTTTGCTTAGTTGATGCCTCAAGCTGATTCCTCAAGATTTGTTGGATATGAACGCTTATAGTCATTAAACACTCAACTGCATCCATCTGCCTGTGCAACTTACGCTTCCTTGAATGGCTGTGAGTTTGAAGGACCATCATGTTAATGATGTCTAGCACCCTGTTTATGAATTTGGGAACTGAATTGTGATCACACCTATAAAGGGCATCTCTCAAAGCATTTTGAACCTTCTCAACCATGTTATTCTGCTGAGGATTCTGGACCATTTCACCAAATATGATATTATATACTTCTTGAAGCTCACTAAAGTTAAGTTCCTCAACTGCAGACACAGACATTCTAAGGCGCATCTGAAGTTCTTCCGTCTCTGAAGATATTGGTCTCAAGTATTTTGACAGATTTCCATCAGTGCCATACAGTTCTTTTGTAACTAGGCTAACCACATGTAAAGCCTTGTCCAAGCACTTCGGAAAGCATCCACTGTGATATTCTTTTAGCAGATTATTGGCCTTTTCTCTGATTACCTTTGTGAGCCTCTGCTTGTCCTTGCCACGGTTGTTATACTCAAGAAACCTTTCAAGGACTGGATTTCCAGATAACAAATCCAATATGGCAACAAGGCTCCGCCTGGGCATACTATCCAGCTGTCCAAAAGCCCACGTAATGGCCTCAAATTCTGATGCTAGGCTTGGCATTGGCATTGTCTTTGAAACTTCAGAAGTATGTTCATCATCTAGCATTTTTGATGCAGGTTCTCTGACAGTATAAACAACTTCTAATAAATCGGCTGAGAGAACACCATCACATTTTTCTAAAAGGGACAAGGCACTTCTGCAAATTCTCTGTTCTAACACATATCTCTTTATGTTTGACTTTGGATATTTTCCTTTCAATGCATGATATAGAGAGAGAAGTGCCTTCCGGTTTATAAACTTCAATAGGCATGGGAGACTTTCTATGACTTGCACATCTGAAAGGCATTCCAAGTCTGGCATTTGAGCTTTCACGTCAGGTACCAACAAGGATGCACTGTCATGTACATAGGCCTCCCTTGAACTTTTCACGATTCCCAGCAGGATTGACTAGAACAAACAGCACACTCATTTTAAAAAAAAGGAAACGTAAAAATTTCTCTGAGGTCCAACATCTATGTGGCCAAAAATTACCATAAGTGCATGTCAGGATTTATAAAATGTGCATTTAACCATATCTGAAGTATCCATATTTGTAGTGACATCCACCAAAGTTCTTATTGTTCCCGTCCCCTTTTGCCCTAAAATAGCTCCTTTGACCAACATCATTTACTTCCTTTTCTGATGAAAGTAAAGCAGCTAGCAGCCTAAAGTTGTCATTTCCAAGGCTTAAGCCCTTTTTAAGCCGCCAAGCAAATTCAAGAAGTTTGAGGTTGGCTATCAGATTCCTGTGCTAAGCTGTCTCCTACTATCCACGTTCAAGGCTCATGCTTGAGAAATAGATAAAACAGTTTAGATGAGATAATGGACAAGAACATAGCTCAAACAAAGACCCTCATCCTGTGCTCTAAGTCAGGTTTCCAAAAGTCATATTATGTTTTAATAGGAATCCTGTCCAACATAAGCAGCTATTTGCACTGCTTCTTAATCTCATCTAATAAACCATGCGACCAAACTTATGAGTTATCTGGTAATCATCTTTTTAGCTGTTAAATGTACATGCTAGGTTATGAACGTCAGATGTTAAATTTGTTGAAGATCTTCCTTGAAGAATAAGATACATGTTCCATATCGTCTTGCTTTGTGATTAATTAGATTCTGACTAACGTCTGGTTTCAGAAAACTTTGGTTGCTAAATTGAGGGATTTGAAGTTTAAAATTAATGGGCATAAAAGACGTCGGAAGTTTTGACATCATGTCGCATAAAAGTCGTTGACAAAGTACTACTTCAGATCTTAGTGCTATCTGGGCAAGCGGCTCCAAACCAAGGCTGGGGCCCAGCAAAATAATGCGTAAACGTGTGATTACACTTTCTTAAACTGAAACTTAAGGCGGAAGACTACATAAAAGAATTCAGTGTAAACTTTAGTGCCTAAGTTTAGCAAAAAGGCTAACTTTTAGCCTTTTAGAGAGAAATCTTGAAGGAACCATTTTTGAAAGTAAAAAAATTAGTCAAATAGTTTTCCCAACACTTGTAACATTTTAGCCAAGCGTTCGAAAGTATGATGAGAAAAATGTGAAATGTTTAGCCAAACACAAGAAACTGAAAATTCCAAAATTTAGCCAAGCCTTGAAAAGTTCTAGGACTAGGATTAGACAAACTAGTTTTACCATTTAAGAGGCATAACGACCTTAAGTTTACTCTACTTGGAAACATAATCTAGAGTAAGAAAAAAATGGCTGGCTAATATCTGGGTCTTTATTGTCCTAAGAAACAGCCAAGCAATGGTAAGTACAATAAGGAAAATGTGAAATGTTTGGCCAAACAAAAGAAATTGGGAACTCCAAAATTTGCAAAGCCAAGCCGTAAAGAATTTAGCCCTAGGATTAGCCTAGATTAGCCTTTACCATCTAGGAGACATGACCACCTTAAAGTTTACTTAAAACAATCACAAAAATCTTGCATAGAAAGGCAGGAAACTTTAGTTTGCAAAAAGGGCCTATATCTCTGAAACAAGCACCGATGTGTTGCTTTTTTGGAGCCAAATTTCCAATACTTCTGTGCAGGTTCAAAGCTGCACTACAAGGCCCCTTCCAATTATTGCCCTTTATATTGATGATCTGTTTAGTTGAAGATGCCCATGGTCTATACATCGGCTAAGAAAATTGCTTGCGAGTCTGTTTAAAATGGAAGGGCCGAATTATTTTTTCTAAAATTTTGGCAAAGGCATGATGATATTGCTTTATCCAAGAAAAACGTATGTTGAAATCCCACAATGAGTCAATGAGACAGATTAAGTAGTAAAAGAGCTATGCAGGCAGTCTCCGCCTGTTGAAATATCTCTTTGGTGGATTAATTTACCAAAACGTCAGGTTTACGGCCTGTCTAAAGCAACAAGATTATAAGGCCAAAGAGGTAGCGTTAGAAGCTGGATTTGAGCAGATACATGCAACATTCACAGACAGACTATCTGGAGAATGCGAACTGGCATTTTGAAATATGTGGCATGCAAAAGCATAGCTGTTGAGGATGTGTGCACCTCTATTATCCAATATTTATTGACACAACAACGATCCTCCTTTGGTTCATATCAGTTCTAGTAGTTGGAGATTTCAATGCACATATAGTATCTTGGCCATGTAAAGAGCCTCCATGGTTGTATGAAGAGAAAGCTTGGCACATACTGCAACTATCTTGGGAACAATCTTCTCCAGATACTACCATAACCACATTTAAGTAAGCACCTTCTTGCTATGTGCAGTTGCTTTTGATTTGCAAGTCTTGAATGGATACCATAGATACTCAGAACCCGAATATTCCATTAATGGATCTGATTATCTAATTGTTCACGTTTATGCAGAATCTGAGCATTTGCCCCTATTTCATCTAAAAATCCATGGAGGGAGCTGTCAAATAACAATGAATGCAACCCTGCAAGTATGAGAATAATGAAGGAAGGAAAGCTTTTTTCCCCATGCAAGCCAAATACCAGAAACTGCAACTATCAGACTGGAGCATGAGGGTAGATATATATTGCACTTTGGTGCAACCAGTCTCCTTTATAGATGCCAAGTTTAGAATCCAGGCCTTGCAAAAGAGAAGCGGAAGGATATTCAAGCAATATAAAAGCATTTTCTGTAGGGGAATTGAAGATTAAGCTACAAACACCATATCTTAAACTATCTACTTGTTTCTCCTATAGCATGATCAAGTATAATGAACAGTCTCATTTGCTTTCCAGCATAAACAGGAAGAATAGGGTTTTGATCTCTCGTCTGAGGACATCTTCTCACCATCTCCACATTGAGACAGGGTGGTGGAATGGCACTGCTCGCCATGAGAGATATTGCCCGAGCCGCTTTGATCCTGAGATCGAGCACGAGTATCATATTTTTTAGAGTGCACTGCATATGAACATTTAAGATGCAAGTTTGGCATAACTGGAAATACGTTGGTGGAGTTTTTTTAGCAGATCACCCGAAGTTCGGAAGGGAAGAACTGATATTTTAGATTTGTCAACATATATGGGCACCCTTGCAGATAGTGGAGCCTTTGATTAATTTATTTGGATAGATATTGTACATTTTTTCGCCATATAGACTTGAGTGTCTCTAATGATGTGATTAATTTTTTTCTTATTGTTATTACTATTATTTGTTACATCTAGTTATGGCCATGCAAGGGACACAATCAGCTGGATGAGGTAAAAAATGGTTGAAAATGGAATATGATTTACCTCATCAACCAATATCTTTGCGATTTGGTTAGAACTAAAAATGACTGAAAGCTATGACTGAATGCAAAAGAGAAAATAGAAACTTACCTAAGAGAAGTATGATTAATATATATGACTTAAGAGGGATCAGCTTCAGTATCTCTTTTTGGTCTTCGTAGGGTATGATCTCTGATATATTTTGTTTATGATGCATCTCATTTAGGAATAGAACTGTAAGCTAGTACCCCATGGCCGAAAGATAGAATGCACAAGTAGTATGCTCCTAGTCTAGTGACCATGGAACCATACTCAGCCTAAGTCAAGCCCACCTGTGGCCTTGATATCTCCCATAAAGGGATTGGCATAAGTTTGAGCATTAATGTGGCTAGTCCTAGCTATGTCCTCGGACATAGGGCACGTCTAATGGCTGTTGGGGATCTGGAGAACTTAGTCAGGCATGGAATGCCAAGAGAAAAAGGGGGTTCGTGGAGTATGTCTAACCTGGAGAGTCCCTGATGCATATCCTCACTCTAACCCACCCATGGTGGCATCCTAGTAACATAGGGCTGGCTCAAGCATGGTGTATGTCCCTAGATCATCACTACCATAGAGGACCTACGTGCCGTTCCACTATGAACAGGTTGCACATGGACGTTGCTGTTTGGTATGCATTGCTGTTTGGATGCAGCTCTGGAGAAATGGAAGATAAATAACATTTTTAATTATAGCCCAGCTTATGAGATGGCCATCTTAATGCTGTCGACCTTAGAAGTGTATCTACAGTTTGCATTGCAGATCCCTTCATTAAAGTTAGTCCAATCTCATATTGCGCATCTAAAATAATCTGATTCCTGATAAATCCAGTGGAAGTTTCTACTTCTGTTATCTTCTTTATGTATTATGAATTCTGTATGTGTTATGGTCTCATAAACCCTTCGGGTCTTACATAGACGTTAATAAATCTTTCTTTGTATATGAACTATCTCTAGAAAGGAGAAATATTCTCAAACAAAAGAATCCAATGGGCCTGAAGCAGACAGAAATAACTAATTTCTTTTCATCTGAGACAAACGATGATAAGATGTTAGTAGACTCACCACAGAAGAGGAAGTATCCTGACCCTAAAGGGGTAACTTTGGCACTGTCTAAGAAGATAAAACGATCAGCAGCCATGAAACATAAAAAGTCTTTCCAGAAGAGGCCAAGCAGCAAGCAGCAAAGCAAGCCAAGAAGGGGTATTATGAAGTACTTTACAGCAGTCACAGGAACGAATGGGCTGTCTCCATCAAACCCTATCTGAGCAGTTTCTTTGATTTTCAATTGTTAAACTTAATATTTTTTTGTTTCCATACTTTAGATAACAGGAGGGTTCTCCTCCTGGAGGTCCTGAATTCTGTTTATGTTATGGTCTCATAGACCCTTCGGGTCTTACGTAGACGTTAATAAATCTTTCTTTCTTTCTTTCTTTCTTTCTTTCTTTCTTTCTTTCTTTTCTTTCTTTTGCCTCGGAGATAGTGAATACAATTTTCATTCATTCTTTTATCAACTTTGTTTAGTGAAGCCTTTTTTTGGGCTTGATATTGTTACAGATCCACTTGGTTAACTAGTATTGTTTTGAGTCACGTTGGTCAGCTGGTCTTGTTCCCCACATGCAAAAAACTTTGGCAGGGAAGGTAGAAATGAAATTTTGCATGCTCCAATAAACCATAGAATTACAAACTCACAGATTTACTAGCGTCCCGTTGAAAGCTTTCAGGTATACAACTGCCACAGCACAACCAAAAGGTTATTTATTATATACTTAGATTGTAAAAAAGAAAGTAAAATACAAAAGCTTTACAAACAAAAATCCCAATTTGCTTGGCTATTGTAAATCTAACATGAATATGTCACATTAATTCACGTTTCTCTGAAGATCTTTGGTCTGCTGAGACAGATTTTCGGCAAAAATAAATACCGCACAAACTCAAGTCATTCCCATTCGTTCCCAACAACACGAGGGACAACAAAATGCACCTGCTCCAACATCTCCAAACTGAAGTAAAATCTTGAAAAACCAAGATGTCACATGGTAGGGTGAGACCACCAATAGACCAACTACGTACATCATTATCATTTATCCATTATTCTCTTTTAGCATCAATAACTTGATTCCCATGGTATGAACTTTATATATTTCATAATACTTCAAGTAAAATCTTGAAAAACCAAGATGTCACATGGTAGGGTGAGACCACCAATAGACCAACTACGTACATCATTATCATTTATCCATTATTCTCTTTTAGCATCAATAACTTGATTCCCATGGTATGAACTTTATATATTTCATAATACTTCCAGACAAAACTAGAGCCTAATTCCCCAAATAATTTACAGGATTTAAAAAGCATGAGTATAACTAAATGTTACAAATACATTCTAAGAGTTAGAGGATATGAAAAGTCCAGACTTTTATTAATAGCCATGACATTAGAATTAGCGATTCTAATTGTCATGCCAATCATTGTGCACCATAGAATACAGTAATTGAATGTATTCAGAATCTCATAGAGACCATGCGGCCTAGGAGATGAAAAACAATAACAAAATAAGGTGCTTCAAAAATGAGCTATAGATCAGTCTACCTCTGTAAGGACACCTCGTGAACTTACAACATCTTCCCAAGGAAAGGTGCAAGTAACTATGAGGGTAACTGGAACACTGATACATGGCAAATTCTTTTAATCCATGGCAATCTCTCATTGCCACATATTCTGGACAAGTGATAAGAATATGGTGTTCATCTTCCACTTCTGTGATCTGCAAACTTCACAATTCTCTGAGCCATGGGAATTTGACGCCATCGACCACACTCAATCTGCAAACTGCAAATGTTCGCTTAGCCCTCGTGATTTGACCCCATCGACCAGGTAGGAGCATAATACTGTAAAATGTTGCGCATGCGCATTATAAATGTCTTGTTTTCCCTACTTCCTAGATATAAGCCTCTCCTTGGGCCTTTCATAAGAGTTTCCCTCCCGCCTTCTACTTTATAGACCTAATAGAACATTTCAATTCATCCATAAAAGATAAGAAAAAATTATAAGCAGTGTTCCAAAAGAACAGGAACAACATATAACATCTCATAGTTCCAGCTGCTATAAAAATTATCTAAATCACTTTAGTCTTCAAACTTTCTGTACCTTGTTACTAGGATGTTACTGAAAGTTCACTAGCCTACATACCCTGTAGTTGGCATGGTTTCTGGAAATATTAACCCTGTAGGAGGGTGGGCAAATCAAAGTAAGGCTTCCAAAATGAAACCTCACTTTATGCCGCCACTAATAGATGTGAGTTAAAGAAATGACAATGGCAAGGCGAACCAGGGTAAGAAGACATCTTTTACAAAACGTGTGCAGAGCATAAACATGCATGCACAAGAGAAAGGTGTAGAGCATACTCGTCATCCATAATTTCCTTCAACTCACTTGTATTTCCTTCCAAAAACTGAGGCCAGCTTTTAACTAGCCACCTGCATATATTATAACAAGTTTAATTAGAACTATACTAAACATCTCAGGACTATATAGGTCTACTTTTACTAGTTACACAGGGTATTTACAGTGAAGCATTTCTATTGATATCTCCCCTAAGCTTCATTTACCATAGCAGAGAGTTGTTCAGGGGGGCATATAATCTGGCAGGAATCAAACATATAGCTACCTGAGGAAACTTGTTCAGATGCAACAAATACAGAACTCCTAGGATTTGTTTTCCCCATCATCCAAAGTTGTCTGGTGGTTAGTCACTTGATTCAATGCTATAGGCGGCATGATGTGAAGACTTTTGTATTTGGCTTATTATAAAACCTTCAGCCAATAAGAGAGTGATATGGTTGGCAGGTTTGGAGATAAAAAATACATGCCAACAAGCAAATCTATAGATGGGAACTTTGTCACTTGATTGCAGCATCTTTAATTTGTCTATACCCCACAGAAAAGGTTCACAATGAAGTGATCTAAAATTATCATGGGTCAATATTAGATTTAAATTCTAAAGGATGTTAGTGTGTAGTACGTCCATTAATTAATTTCAATATTGTAATGCAATAAAGTTGGAAGAATAGATATATAACCTCTGTGCAGATGATTGAATATGTTCGGCATAATTGAGACTTGCTATTACTTTATGAGCTTCCTCAAGTTCTTCTTTCATCCTTTTAGACATCATGATCACCTTTGCAAGAAAAAAGTACGAAGTTGTTATTTTCTATTCCCAAAAATGCATCCAGAATTACAATAACTGCAGGCTATCACACTAAAGTGTGTGCAACTACAGGACTACAAAAATTGAGCTAAAGCCAGCAATGGTGACAAACATAGATCAGTTCTCATCAGATTTCCAAGGTAGGTTTCTATCACATTTGAGGAACAGCCAACCATCTAGAAGCAGTGTTGCCCTATCCTTTACTACTAGTCGCAACCCACACCATTTAAAAACATATCTGACAAAGTTCAGAACCACCATCTGTCAGCAACAACTCTAATCTTGTATAGCATACAGTGACCGTGAAAAGGAGCAGAACAGATCTTGTTTGACTTCATAAAGCTGAAGTTCATATGTCCTTTTGTTGATTGGTTTGTGCGATCTCAGCTCTTCAAACATGTATTATTGACCTGTGTTCTTAAAATTGAGAAGTATATTGTTTGATACATGCATTGTAATAAGTTATTGGCCGCACCTCAAATGATTAACTATCGGAGTTCATGTCGCACCCGCAACACTCCTTACCAAATTCCTCTCAGATGTTCATAGAGACTTTCCAATAAATGCCTAAACTTGGATTTGACAAACAACTCAATGGATGGACGCTCGAAGTCAATGTTCTAATCAAGATTTCAAACCCAAATCTTTTGGATGAGGTTAAATTCTTATGGTAGAAAATAACTCAAAAATACGACTAGCAATGCATTAGTAGTTATAATCTGTCACAGTATACCAGCCATGTGGGAATCAAAAACAACGATATGGCATGTAAATCTGTTAGAGAATGGAGCAGTCAGAACTGAAAATTTTCAAAATAATAGATATCTCATACATAGAATTTTAAGCACAAAATTGTTAAGGATAGTCTATATAAAGCATGGATGGAGATGTATAGAGATGAAGCAGCCCGATTTAAAATGCAGGTAGATGCATAACCAGTGCTCGAAAAGCATCTAAAGATAGATGCGTTAGATGCGTAGATCTAAAGCATCGTAAGCATCGAAACATCTATACTTTTAGATGCGCATAAGATGCGTTTGTAAAATTAAAATTTCTTCTAAATCTACAGTAGCCTTGCCTTGATCATTATACCTATTATTACTTTACTATTATACCTATTGTTACCTGTCTGTACTGCTGCTTGAATGCCCATTCTAAGTTCGATTGATCGTTAAATGCAAGTTGTTGCTCTTTTGAATGAGTTTTAGGTGAGATTGAAAAGGAATTGAAGAGCAAGTTCCGTCATTAGCTGTTGAAGCAAGGCATTCCTTGAAAACTACATGTTTGTCATAAAAAAGCTCTGTTTTGGCTGAATGGGCTCTGATATGGTTAAATCGGGCTGCAAGGGTCTGGATTCGAGTAGCAGAGAGAATCCAATTCCCCATTTGGAGTGCCAAAAATCGTTTTGGAGCTGTGTGGCAATGTCTAGCAGTGCAAAACCTAAAGGAAAAAAAAGGGCTAATTTTTTTTTTTAAGGTGTGTAAGCATCTTATGTTAGATGCGGTACAGATGTGCAGATGCGGATCTAACACATCTAATGTTTAGATGCGGGCATCTATCGAGCTATGTGCATAACCATGTCTGGAACTACATTAAATGCTTATTTAACACACAAATTGCTAGATTTATTTATGTGAGATAAGGCTGTAAATAATTGATCAGGCTTTCCTTTTTTTTTCAATTGGCCTGTTATGATATCCCCCCCAAGCATAAAAAATATTTGATTTTTCATTAGCCGGAACATGCTCCCCTTGCCAATGCGTGTGATGCAGCAATACAGTTGTAACCAGATGAATGGTGAAGTTAATGACGTAACATCAGGTCCTTAATTAATAAGGTATCATTGCCTCCTGGCAGTTCAATCTTCGCAAAAATACTAGAAGTAGAACTTGGCAATTGTATAACGTGTTTTCATCTCTCAGATTTGTTCAACAAACTTAACCTCAGTAATGAAGTTATCAAGAGTCTAAGCATTGTTTACGGCCATCATGTCACAAAATAGAATTTACTGCAAACGAACTACCTCGGCTGTAATGTGGCTATCTTTCTATTCTTCTGACTTCGGCAGACAATGACATGATGCTTGCTAAAACGTACTGTTTGTTCTTAACATTCTTTAACACTGAACTGAAATCGATCATTTACTCTTCTAGGATATATGCAGCTCCGACTGAGTTCCATCTGCCTGAAACCATGTTCTAACATACAGATTATTGAGCAATTTTAAGAACTTCATATGAATTTCCAAAATATATCTTGAAGGTAAGCTCAGCATACAAAGAATTCAACGTATAGATAAAAAGCGGAGCTATGAAGGACTCACCCTTTGTGTAGCTAACACCTAGTGGCGCAGTGCTTTTTGGCCGGTCTAGGGCAGGATCTAGTGTTTGAAAAAATTTAGGCCATATCGCCCGTTTATTTGTATCACAAAACCTAGCCATCGTATAGTATTTCCATCCAAGGTCCTTGAGTCTTGAGGACATGATATAGTCTGTGGGGTATGGGATAAAGCCTGAAAAGGGGGCCATTGGATAACGATTTCCTTGAAGGGTCCGCCCTTTTGGTGTGTTGGTTATCACTAGAGGTGCTAGTGCGTAACAGGACACATCATACAACTTTGATGGCACTTCATATTATCATGGTTAGGCCTAAATTCTAATAGTCGTAGGTAATTGAGGTCGTTCAGTCTATTTGACATGACCTAAGACCAATCACGATTCCATACGCGAGATTTGCCACACAAGTATTTTGCAAACGGCAGTGTCAATTAAGCATTGCGCCTTTGTAGACCAAGAACATTTTCGGGGGAGATCGTGCTACAAGCAGGTCCCAAACAAAATTCAATATCAGTCTGGGAGAACGTATCAAACCACAAAGATGTCCTGCAGGGTACTGGGTAGAAATCCAATTGTTTTGTCGTTGGGAGAGATGGGAACTCCAAGATGGCGATTCTTCTTGTCATGTCATTTGGAATGCCGCCCTAGAGACCAAGTTACATGGTCAGTTTTGCGAAGAAAACAACACAGATGCCTCACCAAACAGTATTTCGCAGGCACCACCTAGGCCAATTTGACTATGAGTGTGTTGGACTTGAGCTCTTTTGGCGCTTCTTGGCTAAGGGTTGGCCTTCTGCCCAAGAAACTTAGTCCCCAGGGTAATGTCGACGTTATGGATCTAGTGGCAGCGCCAATTCGCAGTTCCGAGGTGGGGAAGTCGACCTCCCATAGCCAGATCCTTGCAGAGAAACATTTTGAGGAAAGACGCTTCCGAGGGGTTTTAATGGCATTGATGCCCCTTCCCCTGCGTGATGACACATAGCCAAATTCTTGTCGAGTATGAGGTAGGCAAGGGTGCCAGAACATCTACCCCCATGTGGGCACCTTGTTGTTGGAAAGGCAACCTGGCACCCTTCCCCATGTTGAATGGGGTTAGGACTTTGGCTTGCGGCCTCATCAGAAGGGAGGGGCCGGACCCTAGGAGAGGGACCCAAAAAAAATTTGAGGCAGCCTTTCTCGGCTGCTCTTCTCCGGGAGCCATGCGCTAATGTCTTTCCACTCGGAGCTCGATTCCCCTATCCGACTGTTGAATCTTCCATTCATGCTATGAGCGAGTCCAAAAAAATCCAAGATTAGTCCATGAGAACTTAACAGATGGTGAACCGTCCTGCGGACTACCAAGTATAAACCCAGTTGTTCTACAGTCCAGGCTATGGAATGACTATTTGACTTCGCCATGTCATCCCAAACATCAAAATCATCCTAGAGACCAAGTTATATAGTTAGTCTTTCAAAGAAGTGTGATTACCGACATCTCACTATGCAATATTCGCAGGAACCACTTAGGCCAATTTGACTGTGAGTTTGTTGGACAAATATAAGCATGTGCCACAAAAGTTTTGCTCAACTGAAGCGAGGAAAGTCGGTAGATACCTCACAACGACCCTCAAGTTAATTGCATGTTCTACTAGTGATAATCCCCAATGTGGTAGATTTTTTGTCTAGAATGTGTTCATTTGTCCATTAGTTGTGGAGGATTCTATCTTCTATCTAGTGGTAGGATAATCTAGGTCAAGTAATCTAGAGGCTAGTCTAGACTAGTATTTCTTTCCAAAGGCCTAGGATGCCCAAAAATCCCCTGTGGCAAGTGATACCTAGATGGCAGCACTGAAAGTGTTGCCCCTGGTGATGTCCTAGGATCCAGCCTTCCTAAGGTGGGACTCTATCCCAACCTTCAAATGAGCATGTAACACAAAAGTTTTGCCCAAGGAGAATAAGGGAAGTTGGTAGAGACCTCGCAACATGCCTCAATTTAAATGTGCCTTGGCTGGAATAGAATAGAAAAGAATAGAGTAGTTTTTATCGTCCACGAAGACCAATCAGCTTATGGGACCTAATGAAAGAGCGTCGCATGTATATTACTGTCCGGATTAAAAAACTTCTGCACTGAAGGGTTTTCGAGGGAAAAAGCGTGCCAATAATAAGGATGTTGTCAAACTATACAAATATTATATCATATCATAATATATAATACAAGACGGTTTTGCGGCATTCGAAGGGTTTTTTGAAGTAGTGGTGTGGGTGAAATGAAGACTATGTGAACGTGTGCTGTGTGTATGGTGAGATAGATCGACGGGTGCAACTTGGGACTAAAATGTTATTAGTCATCTATATTTTTATTTATTCATATATGTACTAGTGAAGTTGCCCAACATTGTTGGGGGTAGGCTAGAAACTTGTAAATGACATGGGAAAGTGTTTCTTGGAGTCATAATGTGTTTGTACATTTTTCGTCTTGAATTGTTAGCAGTTAATTTTGGTATTTTTTGATGTGTAGTTGTACATGACCTCAATAGATAATTTAGGTAACCTTGATGTGTAGTTGTAAATGATCTCAACAAATTTTTCAGAGCAATATATATTTGCAAAACAATGGCGAGCATGATGTGTGTCCATCAAAATTGCCATGTGTTTTGAATTTAACTAAGGTTATTGATTTTAACTAAGGTTTGAATATAACACTCGAAAGTATATGCCCATGACTACGTTATTGAAGTTAAATAAAAGCATTAAGTTTAGCATTTTAGGACATTATATATAAAGTTGCTAGCAAAATAAAGGGTTTTCTTAGTAGGAAATGTATTCATGGAGATTGATGTGTTGTATTAGACATATAGTTCACATTAAAGTATCATGTTAACCTATCAACAAATAAGTTATTCTGTAAAGGGAAGGTGGTGAAAAACACTGCTATAAAGGCAGGCATGTTTTTCTCACTGACTTCTTACAAATATGCACTATGGCTCTATGTCTATGCCAACCTTCACTGGCAGGACCACTTATATACATCAAACTATGTATCTTACTGGTCCATTTTCCATTACTTATAACCCTGACTCTATTATCATATTGTTGTGCCAAGCCAAGAACAGGCTCCTTGCCTGTCTTCCGCATCTCATAGTTGTTCAACCGTGCCCAAGTTCATTTGCTTATTTGAGTTCTTTTTGTCTCGAAAAAGAACAGTACTGCTTCTGAAGGAGAGGACATTGGTAGATGTGACAAACAACAATTGTCTCCAAGTCATAAACTTGCAAGCCAATGTGAATGTCTAACACAACTGGCTATGTTTTGCCCATGTTAATGGCAGGACTATTCGAGCTGTACATAAGAACATGTTGCATGTGTCAAGAGCTGAATGCTAACATTGAAGGAAAAGGTCTTCACAAAGTGTAACTGCAAAACCAGATGCAGGATACACTGGAGGATGAAAAAAGCACTAAATACAGCATAGAAGGAGAGCAATCTAATAAAACATCATTCTCTACGTCATGATATATACCATTTACTGACGCCCTGATATACACCCTCTGCTCCATAATGTAGGTCAGATATATTATGCTCAGATGGTGGCAATGAGCCTATCCACAAAAAACCAAAACCTCAAGCAACCATACTGCTACCTACAAAGCTTCTAGAATTTCAACCATCAAGGACAACTACATCCACACATCAAGAATTGTAAGCACTCAAACTTGTAAAAGGCATTATGACAACAAATAACAAACATTAAAACACGTTGAAAATAAGCAGACTATGTACAAACGATCTTGTACATGACTGCAAGGAATGAAAAGCAAATATCTACAGCATACAACTCATAGAATACACACACGATTGTAAAACATACGATCTGTTATATGTTTCTTTGCAAATAGAAAAGGAGAATTATTGCAATGACATTTAGGAAAGTGAAGAGATGGGATAAAGATCTTACCTCAATGAGATGGAATGTTGTAGGTATGTCAATATGCACCAATCCTTTGCGGCCCATCCCATCCTTAGGTGTGATAGAGGCCTTTACCTTCCTGTCTAAATACTCTGCTAAGTAGCGATTGAATGTCCCATCTGGCCGCCTTATTAGATTATAGGCAACTTTCAGGTTCGAAATGAGAACCCATGTATTTAATAGTACAACTACCTGCAAATCACAAGACCAGAGCATCTTAAAGTGGAATCTGTTCTATCACTGCCTGATCTGTACATCTAACTATGTTTTAAACACTTTAAGCATAGCAGGCTTAGATAGGCATGCCAACTAGAATCCCTTCGTGAAAAAACATAGGGCTTCCAAGGGCGTTTCAGCCAAAACTTTATCAACTCTAAATCTTAGAAGATAGGAAGTAGAACTCACCTTCGATTCCTTTAACAGCATTTCCATGGAAGAGTTAGAGTTCTGGTCTTCCAAGCAAACATTCCCATGCGCTGCATCAGAAATGGCCTCTTCAAATGGAATAAGCGGATACAAGGAAGAAGATACAACGGAAGAATCACTCATCTTGAGATAATCTGGCGAAAGTAGTCTGAATGAAAAGCAGGTAAACGTCTAGATCATGCCACTTAGCGCCACGGATAAGATAGCGTGGTAGTAGCAGCAGCCCAAAACCTTAAGGACTGAAGGGCGTTCATAAAGCGGAAGAAACTCGACATATGAAAGATCGAGACAACCCTCTAGAAGAAGCAAATTCGATCTGTCGTGTCCTTCTGAATCCAAAGTAGATTTGCGCACTTCAAATCCCTGTGAAAATCAATAGAGCGGCTATGGCGTGCATCAAGCGCCAAGCAGAGGAACTAAATTGCTCTATTCA
This sequence comes from Isoetes taiwanensis, assembly GCA_021234155.1. Lineage (NCBI taxonomy): Eukaryota > Viridiplantae > Streptophyta > Lycopodiopsida > Isoetales > Isoetaceae > Isoetes > Isoetes taiwanensis. The sequence continues at coordinate 382,031 of JAJEKV010000177.1, read as the reverse complement.
CCTAAAGAAATCTTGCCCCTCCATCCCAATCTGACTTGTTGATGTGGAATTTTTTGCCCCTGTACACCTCATCTTTTTTTTTGCCACCTCACCAAAAAACAGCTTCCACAATTTTATATGATGGAGATATATATCTATCTAACATATATATGTTCTTATATTTGTCCCACTCAATCCGACCGTTGATCCGAGATCCTACGGCTGACATGGCTTGGGAGGTATCGTATGACCTAGATGGCTTGGGAGTTTGTATATAGATTATATGTAAGCGATCCTACGGTCCAGGTTGATTTGATCCCGATCGTTGGTCCAAGATCCTATGGCTCACGTTGCTTTGGGACATATCCTACGGTGCACATGGCTTTAGGAGTTATATGTAATAGATCCTGCGATCCAGATTGTTCTTGATCCTGATCGTCGATCCAGGATCTTACGGCTCACATGGCTTAGCACCTATCCTACGGTGCACATGACTTTAGGAATTATATGTAATAGATCTTATAGCTCATGTTGCTTTAATTATTGTCACGTAATGAGATCTCAACCCTTGATCGGGTCCAAGATCCTACGGCCCACGTTGAATGCTCATCCATTGAGAAAAGGCTTTTAAAATTTTTATGTTGTGTGGGGGATTTGAACCCCAGCCATTAACCCCCCATTCTAACCACTAGACCAAGCATTAATTTCATGAATATTTATATTTCAAGTATACTTAAAGGTAATATTCTAATTAAGATAAAATAGAATATAACATTCTAGCTAGTTCAAAAGAGTTATAAAATATTCTGGAAGCTCTAGAAAGTTCCAAAATATTCTAGAAAATTCTAAAACATAAGAAAATCTGGGGGGAATCTAAGAAAATTTTTCTAGAAAGTTACAAATTGTTCAAATAAGTTCTAGGATGTTCTAAAATGTAGGGGAATCTATGGGAATCTAGGGAAATACTTCCAGAAAGTTCCAGGATATTTTTCCAGAAAGTCTTAGAATGTTCCAAAAAGTTCTAGAATGTAAAGGAATCTAGGAGAATCTAACGAAATCTAAGAAAATCTCATGAAATGTAAGAGAATCTAGGAAAATATTTACAAGCCTAAGGGAATCTCTTAAAATCTAATGGATCTAAGGGAATCTTCATAAAATCTAAGGGAATCTAAGAAAATATTGACGAAATCTTAAAGTATCTAGGGAAATCTTTATAGAATCTCTTTGAATCTCATATAATGTAAGGGAACCTAGGGCAATCTCATAAAATCTGGGGATCTTCATAGAATCTTGGAGAATCTACAGAAATCTAATGGAATCTAATAAAATTTAGAGGAATCTCCACGAAACCTCCAAGAGAACATTGGTAGAATCTTAGAAAATCTATGAATTTAGAGTATTTTCAAGAGATTCTTTTATAATGTAGGGCACGACAAGAATTTGCAGCATAGGAACATGTTAAAACTCGAACATTTAGAAAGATCTAGAAAGATCTAGATTGAAGTTCTAGAATGCTCTAGAAAGTTCTAGGATGTTCCAATAATTAGGAATGTTCTGAAAAATTCAAGGGCTTCCTAGAACTTTTAGAATGTTCTAAAAGAATCTAGAATCTTCTAGAACCTTCTAGCATACTCTAGAAGAATCTAAAATGTTCTAGAAGGTCTCAGGGGGTTCTAGAACATAGAACCTTCTAGAATAATAAAAAAAAAATTGTAAAATCTTGTAGAAAATAAAAAACATTTACGAAATCTAAGGCAATCTAAACCTTATTCTAGAAGAACTTAGAACCTTCTAGAAACTTCTAGAATGTTCTAGAAGAACCTAGAAACTTCTAGAACCTTCTAGAAGAACCTAGACCCTTCTAGCATGTTCTAGAAGAATCTAGAATGTTCTAGAAGGTCTCAAGGTTCTAGAACGTAGAACCTTCTAGAATAATAAAAAAAAGTTGTAAAATCTTGTAGAAAGTAAAAAAAGTTTACGAAATCTAAGGCAATCTAAACCTTATTCTAGATGTCCTAGAAGGTCCCAGGGATTCTAGATAAGCATTCTGGTTCTTAGTTAGAAAGTTCTAGAATGCTCCAGAAAGTTCTAGGATGTTCCAAAAATTATGGAATGTTCTGTAAAATTCAAGGGCTTCCTAGAACTTCTAGAATATTCTAGAATAACCTAGAATGTTCTAAAAACTTCTAGAACCTTCTAACATGCTAGAAGAATCTAGAATGTTCTAGAAGGTCTCAGGGGGTTCTAGAACATAGAACCTTCTAGAATAATAAAAAAAAAGTTGTAAAATCTTGTAGAAAGTTGTAGAAAGTAGAAAAAAGTTTACGAAATCTAAGGCAATCTAAACCTTATTCTAGAAGAACCTACTAGAACCTTCTAGTATGTTCTAGAATCTAGAATGTCCTAGAAGTTTCTACGGGTTTCTAGAACATAGAACCTTCTAGAATAATAAAAAAAAGTTGTAAAATGTTATAGAAAGTTGTAGAAAGTAAAAAAAATTTACGAAATCTAAGGCAATCTCATAAAACATAAGGGAATCTATAGAAATATAAAGAAACCTTAATGTCGAAAACTCCTAGAACATTGAACCTTTTAGAATGTTCTAGCTATAATGTTCTAGAACTAAGAGAATCTCACACAATCTAAGTGAATCTAGAACATGCTAAAATTGAAACTTGCTTCCGTAGGAACATGCACCGTAGGACGTGCTAATTTTCTTGTATATATCTAATCTATCTATCTAACATATATATGTTCTTATGTTTGTCGCGCTTATCCGATCATTGATCCGAGATCCAACGGCTCTCGTGGCTTTGGGAAGTATCCTGTGGTCCAGATGGGTTGGGAGTTCCTATATATATTCTATATAGACGATCCGATGGTCCAGGTTGATTTGATCTTGATCGTCGGTCCGAGATCGTGCGTCTCATGTTGCCTGGGGTTGTATCGTATGGCTCAGATGGGTTTGAAGTTTCTATATAAATTCTATATAGACTTTGATTTGATCTCGCATTTGTATAGGTTTTATATAGACGATTGTGCGACGTAGGTTGATTTGATGTTGGTGAGAAATATTTGTGTTTGAGACTGGGCACATTTCAGACGGGGTCATAGATGAGGGGACGATGGCAAATATCTGTGTTTAAGACAATAAGAATGGGAGATATTTGTGTTTTGAGAAAGGGCACATGTGATGGGAGGTATTTATCTTTGGGACGAGGTATTTAAAGGACGATGACATTTAAGAAAAGGATATACGTAAAGGGATAAATGGTAATTATTTGTCTTTGAAGACAAAGGAGATTAAGAAGTGGGGGAACATTTATGTTGTAGAGGGGATTTGAACATTTGTGTTTGAGACTGGGCACATTTGAGACGGGGTCATAGATGAGGGGATGATGACAAATATTTGTGTTTAAGACAATAAAAATGGGAGATATTTGTGTTTTGAGAAAGGGGCACGTGTGATGGGAGGTATTTATCTTTGGGACAAGGTATTTATCTTTGGGACGTAGAAAGGAGGATGACATTTGAGAAAAGGGTATACGTAAAGGGATAAATGGTAATTAAAGGAGATCTGGTAATTAAAGGAGATCAAGAAGTGTGGGAAACATTTATGTTGTAGAGGGGGTTTGAACCGTTGACAATGAGGAACGGGTTTTAGGAAAAGTACGTGCTAGCCATCTTTCCAACGTTCATTTCAATACATATTATTTGCTTCATCGTATATTATAATGTTTTACTGTGTTGCATCCAGCCCTAGATCCGATGGCCACGATTTGATTGACGTAGTTGGACGATGAGGATTCAATTAGAAAATGGGTAACAATTTTTGTTACCCTATCAAGCCCGTTCTGATGCCTACTCTAGCCACGGAGGTGGATATGGCTATGGATATCGGGCAAGCATAGCTGCATCTTTAGTAGCTTTGGCCATTTCGACCTCTGCCACCATCTGGATTGCCTCAAAACAGCTTCCCGGATCCACTTTCGGCGATGCTTCTTGAAGAATTTTGGAGTGCTATATCCAGCATCTTGAATACTATTCGTTGAAACCAGGTTCAATTCACTAAGGAACATTTTCCCTACCTTATGTATGATTTTTCGTTGCTGCCAGGTTCAATCCACTAAGGAACATTTTCCCTACCTTATGTATGATTTTCTCAATGGCTGCAGGCTTCTTGGTGATCATACCTTTAAATTTTTTCTGCAAAACCATAGTTAAACAAGTACAATGGTGCACGATTTTAATCTTATGTTTTGTTTCCAAACTAGCTTATCCAGAATAGCCAAATGCTCTCTTTACCCCATTATTATAGAGGCAGTTTTCCTCATATATCTCTGTTGCTTAATGAAGGTAGCCGACAATAACTGCATTATAGCGTGCTATAAACAACAACAGGAAAGACATCGAGTTAAGATGAAATTATATTGATATTGTGCAACATTTGGTTTTTTTCACAATGAAAATGCAGTTGATTCTATTTCTATAGATCCCTCTATGTCAGGTACTCATTCTCTTCAGGTATTCATTCTCTTCTGTTGCTAGATTTGCTTTCTTTGCTTTCTTAGTATGTTGTTATTTTCGTTTTATCTTTAGAAGTGCATGTGCAGGTGCAAGGATGTTGCTAAAACAGAATGATAGTAAATGGATGGTCTTTCTTCTCATATGGGTCAAAGATCTCAGCAATTGGGTTCCACTTTATGTTATATAAATGTTGGAACAACGTATATATCCTATAATTTGGTGATAACTTGAATCCAAGATGACAATGAAATGCTGTTGCATGTAGAAAGAACCATATTTTATAGAACAATGGGACTACATCAGCTTTTTTGCAAAATATTTGGGCCATGATTGCCATAACATATTTAAGAATATGCTGGAAGCGGAGCCAAATGCATCTCTGTGGAGTCTTAAATCTAACAAGGATATACCTCTTGATTTCTTTATTGTTGGAGTGTTATCAATGCTATCCTTATGAGGTAAGAGAACAACTTTTTGCCCAACTGTTTGAATTATCTGCTTATTCTAACTGCATGGATATATGTATATGTTTTTATGGTGTAAAACCCCATTTTACTTTTGTATTTGTATTTCGTACTTTGAGACCCCAACAAGAATTAATGAGGTTGGTTGGCAAGAATACGAAATTAGTATTCTCATGCAATTACTTCAGTTTTTAGCTTTTTGGACCTGGCGAAGCACATGAAAGATGATTAAGGTGAATGGCACCTTCAAAAACTATTTGACACAATTGTTTCTTAAGACTATACATGTATTCAAATGAATGGCAATATACATGTGGAGCTCCTTCACAAGATTGATGCTTGCAGGTTCAGGTTCTAATGAGTGTTATTTCCTATACCCAAGTGATCATAATCATCTACAAACAGAATGCAACAGGATAATAGTCCGTTGATATACCCAAGAACCTATAATCATTTGTAATTCTACAGTCTACTCCGCAACGCTACAATTTATTTTTATCTTTTTGCAGTCTCAGAAGCAATAGGACATTATCTATGCATCATGGGATTTTGGTGAAACCTTCATCGTTTTGTCCAGACTACTTTGAGACATTTGCAAGCATTAAAATGAAGGTAGTTGGCGAGAATATGATTATTGTTCTCATGCAATTATTCAAGCACTCAAGCACATGAAAGCGGAGAATGAAAGATGATTAAGGTGAATGGCACCTTCAAAAACTGTTTGACACAATTTTTTCTTAAGACGATGCATGCATGCCTGTATTTTTGCATGGCAACATTTCTCGAACATGGTTTGTGGCATATGTACAATACAATCATAATCTTTTAATCACCGCACAATATCAAGAAGCAAATATTGGTAATTACTACATATCTCACCCGCAATATGCTTTCAAAAAGCAGAAAAATGAAATGGATTTTTTGAACATAGAATTCCAAGCGTTTGAAGATCAATAAGTGTTTGAAGATCTTAGTGTACTATCTATCTCGCCTGCAATATGCTTTTAGAGAAAAAAGAAATGGATTGTTGACCTAGAATTCCAAGTGTTTGAAGATCAATAAGTGTTTGAAGATTAATATACCAATCTTAGTGTACTATCTACCTCACCTGCAATATGCCTTCAAAGAATAGGGAACTATCTATTTTGAGAAAGGTGCACTTTCTTTTGGCTGAATGGCTCCATATCCCATATAATTGCAAAACTAAACATACAAATGCCAAGCAGAAGGACATCGACTCGAGGCAACAACCACGACCTTTCTCACATCACCAAAACATCACAACAGTATGCATCACTCGAGGCAACAACCATGGCCTTTCTCACATCACCAAAACATCACAAAAGGTATGCATGGTATGGCCCTTTCTGAGCATATCCTACTGGGAGACATAGCCAGAGATATTCAAAGCTCAAACTCTGTCCAGGATGATTCAGGGCCAAAAACGGGCTAGCAAGGTAGATCGAAAGACTAAGGAATTAGGTTTTGAGGCAATGGAGAACTCAAGCAATAGTTAAATTTTGAACAGGTTGTTATGTAATTTGGAAGGGGTTAATTCTAATAGCGGTTCCTATTCTTTCATAATAGAGAGCAGTCTGTCCATGAAAAACTTAAACTTTGACAAGGTCATGGAAGCAGTCTTTAACATGCATAAAATTCTGCCATACTATGATCATTATGTACTCATTAGTGAACAAAAATTTCTATGGCACATAATTGCCATCTCAGAATGAGATTTGGGGTGAAGCATCTATGTTTGCTTGCATGTAAATTTGTCGCCTCTAACGATGGCAGTGCGTTATTGTTGTAAGAATTAAGCTGATAAATGGACCTGCACCACATACAGATATTTACGCCATGATTGCAGCAGGGATGGGCACACCTGATAATGGACCAAAGCTAAGGGGAGGCAATGTGGCAATGTACTCTGAATCTAAACTTATGCTGAACACCTCAGCACAAAAGTACGAAAAGGGCAATATTGTAGCTTCAGTTTCCATCATAACTATGCATCAGTACAAAGGTGAAGCTATAGGGAAAAAAGCAAAAGCAACAGGCCAGATTGAAAGAAGCCATTATAGATCATACAACAACAAACCTATACATATGCATAACGTTACATATATTTGTCATGCCTTTTATATGTTATCATAAACCAAAACCTTCGAGGTGGTTTAAATCCCATTGGCTACAGAAAGTGCAACCTACATAAATTATGAGTGAACCAAAATCTTAGTTGGGGTCCAAATTCTGGGGCTGTATCCTATGGCTCAGATGGGTTTGAAGTTTCTATATAAATTCTATATAGACTTTGATTTGATCTCGCATTTGTATAGGTTTTACGTAGACGATTGTGCAACGTAGGTTGATTTGAGGTTGGTGGGAAATATTTGTGTTTGAGACTGGGCACATTTGAGACGGTCATAGATGAGGGGATGATGGCAAATATTTGTGTTTAAGACAATAAAAATGGGAGATATTTGTGTTTTGAGAAAGGGGCACCTGTGATGGGAGGTATTTATCTTTGGGACGAGGTATTTATCTTTGGGACGTAGAAAGGAGGATGACATTTGAGAGGGTATACGTAAAGGGATAAATGGTAATTAAAGGAGATCAAGAAGTGTGGGGAACATTTATGTTGTAGAGGGGGTTTGAACCGTTGACCGTTGACGAGGAGGAACGGGTTTTAGGAAAAATACGTGCTAGCCATCTTTCCAATGTTCGTTTTAATGCATATTATTTGCTTCATCCTATATTATAATGTTTTACTGTGTTGCATCCAGCCCTAGATCCGATGGCCACGATTTGATTGACGTAGTTGGACGATGAGGATTCAATTAGAAAATGGGTAACAATTTTTGTTACCCTATCAAGCCCGTTCTGATGCCTACTCTAGCCACGGAGGTGGATATGGCTATGGATATCGGGCAAGCATAGCTGCATCTTTAGCAGCTTTGGCCATTTCGACCTCTGCCACCATCTGGATTGCCTCAAAACAGCTTCCCGGATCCACTTTTGGCGGTGCTTCTTGAAGAATACTGGAGTGCTATATCCAGCATTTGAATACTATTCGTTGCTGCCAGGTTCAATTCACTAAGGAACATTTTCCCTACCTTATATATGATTTTTCGTTGCTGCCAGGTTCAATCCACTAAGGAACATTTTCCCTACCTTATGTATGATTTTCTCATTGGCTGAAGGCTTCTTGGTGATCATACCTTTAAATTTTTTCTGCAAAACCATAGTTAAACAAGTACAATGGTGCACGATTTTGTTAATCTTATGTTTTGTTTCCAAACTAGCTTATCTAGAATAGCCAAATGCTCTCTTTACCCCATTATTATAGAGGCAAGAAAGAAACTTGCTGGTGATTGTTTTCCTCATATATCTCTGTTGCTTAATGAAGGTAGCCGACAATAACTGCATTATAGTGTGCTATAAACAACAACATGAAAGACATCGAGTTAAGATGAAATTATATTGATATTGTGCAACATTTGTTTTTTTTCACAATGAAAATGCAGTTGATTCTATTTCTGTAGATCCCTCTATGTCAGGTACTCATTCTCTTCAGGTACCCATTCTCTTCATGCATGTGCAGGTGCAAGGATGTTGCTAAAGCAGAATGATAGTAAATGGATGGTTGTTACACCTGCATTCTTTCTTCTCATATGGGTCAAAGATCTCCGCAATTGGGTTCCACTTTATGTTATATAAATGTTGGAACAACGTATATATCCTATAATTTGGTGATAACTTGAATCCAAGATGACAATGAAATGCTGCTGCATGTAGAAAGAACCATATTTTATAGAACAATGGGACTACATCAGCTTTTTTGCAAAATATTTGGGCCATGATTGCCGTAACACATTTAAGAATATGCTGGAAGCGGAGCCAAATGCATCTCTGTGGAGTCTTAAATCTAGCAAGGATATACCTCTTGATTTCTTTATTGTTGGAGTATTATCAATGCTATCCTTATGAGGTAAGAGAACAACTTTTTGCCCAACTGTTTGAATTATCTACTTATTCTAACTGCATGGATATATGTATATGTTTTTATGGTGTAAAACCCCATTTTACTTTTGTATTTATATTTCGTACTTTGAGACCCCAACAAGAATTAATGAGGTTGGTTGGCAAGAATACGAAATTAGTATTCTCATGCAATTACTTCAGTTTTTAGCTTTTGGACTGTGAAGCACATGAAAGATGATTAAGGTGAATGGCACCTTCAAAAACTGTTTGACACAATTGTTTCTTAAGACTATACATGTATTCAAATGAATGGCAATATACATGCGGAGCTCCTTCACAAGATTGATGCTTGCAGGTTCAGGTTCTAATGAGTGCTATTTCCTATACCCAAGTGATCATAATCATCTACAAACAGAATGCAACAGGATAATAGTCCGTTGATATACCCAAGAACCTATAATCATTTGTAATTCTACAGTCTACTCCGCAACGCTACAATTTATTTTTATCTTTTTGCAGTCTCAGAAGCAATAGGACATTATCTATGCATCATGGGATTTTGGTGAAACCTTCATTGTTCTGTCCAGACTACTTTGAGACATTTGCAACCATTAAAATGAAGGTAGTTGGCGAGAATATGTCATTATTGTTCTCATGCAATTATTCAAGCCCTCAAGAACATGAAAGTGGAGAATGAAAGATGATTAAGGTGAATGGCACCTTCAAAAACTGTTTGACACAATTTTTTCTTAAGACGATGCATGCATGCCTATATTTTTGCATGGCAGCATTTCTCGAACATGGTTTGTGGCAAGTGTACAATACAATCATAATCTTTTAATCACCGCACAATATCAAGAAGCAAATATTGGTAATTACTACATATCTCACCCGCAATATGCTTTCAAAAAGCAGAGAAAAATGAAATGGATTCTTTGAACATAGAATTCCAAGTGTTTGAAGATCAATAAGTGTTTGAAGATCTTAGTGTACTATCTATCTCGCCTGCAATATGCTTTTAGAAAGCAGAGAAAAAAGAAATGGATTGTTGATCTAGAATTCCAAGTGTTTGAAGATCAATAAGTGTTTGAAGATTAATACACCAATCTTAGTGTACTATCTATCTCACCTGCAATATGCCTTCAAAGAATAGGGAACTATCTATTTTGAGAAAGGTGCACTTTCTTTCGGCTGAATGGGTTTTTCATTATTGTGAGGTTGCCTTCTTTCGCCTTCCATTTATCTAAATATACAAATGCCAAGCAGAAGGACATCGACTCGAGGCAACAACCATGGCCTTTCTCACATCACCAAAACATTACAAAGGTATGCATCACTCGAGGCAACAACCATGGCCTTTCTCATATCACCAAAACATCACAAAGGTATGCATGGTATGGCCCTTTCTGAGCATATCATACTGGGAGACATAGCCAGAGATATTCAAAGCTCAAACTCTGTCCCAGGATGATTCAGGGCCAAAAACGGGCTAGCAAGGTAGATCGAAAGACTAAGGAATTAGGTTTTGAGGCATTGGAGAACTCAAGCTTGCATAGAACCCATGCTCTGATGTCATATGAATGGTTATATAACTCGCATTTTGGATCCCATCTATAAAGTAGCCCAATAAAAAAAAAAAACTGATAGATTTGAGAATTGAGTAGAAGATCCGCTATGCCAGATATAACAGTTATGCCAGAAACAAAGATACTGCTTTTAGATGGCTTAGGTTACAATTTGGTGTCAAATTATGCTTTTATTTTAGCCGATAATTTGCTTCAGCATCAATCAATGTTGAACATTATGCACAAAAACAGGTGAGTCTATTCATTTTCTTACAAAGTTGTAGAAGATGGCACAAGAAAACAAAAAGAGTTACGAAAGTTATTTAGAGGAAGCTGGTTAATTTAGTCTTCCACAATGAGATTTGGGGTGAAGCATCTATGTTTGCTTGCATGTAAATTTGTCGCCTCTAACGATGGCAGTGCGTTATTGTTGTAAGATTAAGCTGATAAATGGACCTGCACCACATACAGATATTTACGCCATGATTGCAGCAGGGATGGGCACACCTGATAATGGACCAAAGCTAAGGGGAGGCAATGTGGCAATGTACTCTGAGTCTAAACTTATGCTGAACACCTCAGCACAAAAGTACGAAAAGGGCAATATTGTAGCTTCAGTTTCCATCATAACTATGCATCAGTACAAAGGTGAAGCTATAGGGAAAAAAGCAAAAGCAACAGGCCAGATTGAAAGAAGCCATTATAGATCATACAACAACAAACCTATACATATGCATAACGTTACATATGTTTGTCATGCCTTTTATATGTTATCATAAACCAAAACCTTCGAGGTGGTTTAAATCCCATTGGCTACAACATGGCAACTGGGTCGACAACCGGAATAGAAAGTACATAAATTATGAGTGTAAAAATCAATGAAAAACGGTTGCCATGTTGTGTGGCGGCATGGAAAATTTCAGACCCGCTCCCGGCTCCCGCCGGTCGCGGGGCCCCTGAAATCTGCCTCCCACATTCCATGCCGCCATACAGAAAGTGCAACCTACATAAATTATGAGTGAACCAAAACCTTAGTTGGGGTCCAAATTCTACAGAAACTTAAACCTACAAAAAGTAGCTAATGATTATTCTCAGGTTCCCAATGTTATCCCAGCAACGCTGGGGCACTATCACTAGTATGGTAATAAGCTTTGAAATTTGGGGTTTTAGGGTTTAGGGACTGTGGTACGGTAGACGACTATGGAACAATGAAGGGAACGAATCGATGGAGCGGGAGCATCCAGACTATGCCGATATCAGGTTAGATGGAATTTGATCTTTGTTAGGTTTAGACTGGTTTGTCGGATTGGGTGTGGAGTGTATTTTCTGTCGGGGCGAACTAGAACGGGATTGTTTGTTTGATACAGCTGGGAGGTTGTAGTCTGCCGGCTATCCAACCGACATTAGAGATATATTGCGTTTTACAAATTGTCAATTTAGCTATAGGTTAGTGAGTAGTGTAAGGTTGTATAGATGTTTGTATTGGCCTGAAATTTGGTTGCATGAATTCTTCATTGAGCTATATCAGAGTGTTTGAGCTATGTGTTTATAGTGTGACCATTGAGCTACGTTACCCATTGAGTTATGTCTGAAAGATTTGGCTAATAATTGTAAGTTGTTGGATCCAATAGCATGCAGGAATGATAGAAGGCTTATGAGATTTATCGCTTAAACTGGGGGCACAAGCAAGCAGATTCTTAGGAAGCAGAGGATCTGGGTAAAAAAACAGTGAAGATTGGACTGATAGCGATGAAACCCAGCTTAACCAGGTTCTTGGATAGTTGAACAATAGGCATTTCTTTCATAATCAGGATTTAGCTCTTACAGTTAGATAAAAATTGCCCTTCTACTTAGGGCATAGGCTAGGTTGTTTCGTCCGCACAGGAATTCAGCCTGTAGTTAATGCAAGGCTATACGATCCATATGATGTGCTTAGCAGTGGAGATTATGTTGTAATTCAGCGTTTAGGTTCATGCCGTAATTATGTATATGTAAAGCAATATACCGGCTTAAACTTGCTGATCATATGGGCAGTCTATAGGTTGTAAATTGAAAAAAAATGTGGCTAAGGACAGCGACGAGGCTGTAGGTGTTAAGTCTAATGTATTGAAGCTAATCCCTGCATAGGCTAGATGATGGAAGCAGTAATAGTATGAGGGGAATTTTTGACTTGCAATGCATGGGAATTCAGTACTAGGCAGATATAATGCTAAAGATTCAATGCATGGGAATTCAGTAGGCAAATATGATGCTGATTTGGTAATGCAAGCTCTGTGTAGTGTTAGCTCTTACAGTTAGATGAAAATTGCCCTTTCACTTGAGGCATAGGGTAGAGAAATTCAGCCTCTACCTAATGCAAGGTATAGGAAAGCCCTTTGTATAGGAAAGCGTATCATGGATCAGTACCATAAACCTGCTAATCACGTTAGCAATCTATAGGCTACAGGTTGAAAAAAAAAATTGCTAGGGATACCCAATGAAAGGAGTGATAGTATTGGGGGAATTCTTGATTCACAATGCAGAGGGAAACTGAAACATGGGATTTCAATAGGAAATTATAACGTTAGGGAATTATTGGCTGTGTAATATGTACCTATGATGCTTTACCTTTCTGTTGTGACCTGTCAGGTTTGCATTGAGGTAGGTGTATTTAAAAAGATACGGGGCAATGGGACGGAAAGTGAAAGAGGGGACGCCTAGGGATAAGCAAAATGAGCGTAGACGTACTTGGTATGCAAATTTACCAGAGGAAAAGAAGATGGAAATGAGACAGAAACAGCGAGAATATGCAAAGGCACGATATGCGCGACGAAAGGGTGAGCTGAATACGAAGGAAGAGGATCTGCAGAAGCAAACTGAGAGTAGACGTACTTGGTATGCAAATTTACCAGAGGAAAAGAAGATGGAAATGAGACAGAAACAGCGAGAATATGCAAAGGCATGGTATGCGCGACGAATGGGTCGGAAAAATCGTGTTGACCTTCAACCTGAGAAGATGAAAGAAGATACGCGTAGAGATAAACAAAATGACCGGCAACGTAAATGGTATGCAAAATTACCAGAGGATAGAAAAAATGTAATGAGACAGAAACAACGTGAATATGCAAAGGCGCGATATGCACAGCGAGTGAATGAGCTGAATATTGATATGTCTATGAATGCTCCTCCAGCTAAGATAACAGGGGGTGTTTGCAATGATGCAGGGGCAGCAACATTAGTAACTGAGAACATTGATATTAATTCAAATGTAATGAATGCAAATGCATTGAAGAGTGTTGATTTGGTTAGGGATGCGATGAATATGGAAAGCCCAGACTATACTGCAACACTGGCTGGTACAGGCACCAGCGGTGAAGGTGGTAGGGAATCAGGTGAGACAACTATATCTTTGAATGTAGCATGTGGAGAGAATCAATCACATATGCAGGTTAGACAGAAAAAACATTCTCACAGATTGCAAAGACCCTACGTAACAATGTCAAAGTCTGGAAATGCATTGCGTAGTCGAAATTATCATGCACACCGGAAAGATGCATCAAAGAAACAAAGAGGATGTGCAGATGCAAAGGAATATTGGGAAACAAAACGTATAGAAATGGACTTGGCAAACAGTACTAAAAGGTTCGATGGGTGTAGCTGGTCAAAAATTTGTTGTAATTGTGGAGTTCAACTAATGAGGGATGAAGCTGATTCCTTTTGTTGTAATAATGGGAAACGTATATTGCCAAAGCTTCCTGACCTGCCACCAGTATTAGTACGTTTGTATAATGTGAATGGATTCAGCCAATTGAGTAGAAAAGTGAACCGCTTATTCTCATTTACTGCTCTGTGCGTGTGTGGGCAGTTTGTTAAGCTGAGAACACCATCGTCGGTTGCAATGATGGGACGGGCATACCATCAAATCCTGCCATCATCAATGCCGCACCAACCTTTGCACTGGTATATCCATGATGATAGTGACAGATATGACGTTGCGGAGGAGAAGAAGGTGCCTTTCGAATGGGTGGGACGAGTTAGTGCATCATTACAAGAAATTAATCCTTTTTGCAAATCGTTGAAAATGATGAGCAATATGCACATGCAAACTGCAGTATTGCCCGCCCTGGTATTACAGAGTTTAAAACTTCTTTTATTATTCTGAACATTATTCTTATTATTCTTGACTATTTTACATGCACAGAGGAAGCTGCTCCACCTTTGGCAGAGAGCCACCATTCCATAAAACGAAGGCATGAACCTCACATGCATGTTCATGTACTAGTTTCATCCATGAACCCAATCCAAAAAATTCTTCATCGAATTCGAGACATGGAGGAAGAAACCGGTTGAACATGTTTGGCAGAAGAAGGGTGACAGATCTCACTATGCAAGACTTGATTGATGCTCAGTGAGCTTAGAGTTACATGAACTATTAGTTTTATTTTGATGCATTTCAACAATGTAAGAGATTCAGGGACCCCGATAATACATGCTTCATTTTATAAGAAGCATGTAAATGAACTATTATCTATCTATATTAAAGTATGCCTTTCATGGTATACTACATGATGTAATTTTGATTTATGGATACTAAACTCCACCTTGCCTTCAAAAAAAAAAACGAAAAGAAAAGAAAAGAAACCGGTTGCCTCATGAACAGTCTTTGCCAGCATAGGGAGAATTTGGAACATTTAGAGGATCTGGTGGTGTCCCTGGACAAAGCAGGAAATTTTCGTGCTGCTGAAATTGCAGACAAAATGGGTACCCATCGTGGTTAACCAGCGAGTTTCATCTGTACAGATAGTATGTAAATAGTGTGTTCATTTCTGCGCTTTCATAATGTAATAAAACATAGTTGCCATGTAAATAAATAAAAACTCCTATTATATTCGGATACATAAAAGCATTCACAAATGGTTACAATGTAATTATCTTCATTCCCAAATGTAATCATTTTGATTCTAATATAATCTGAATATAATCTGAATATAATTTGAATACATCGTCTCAACATTTCCTTTCAATTGACGTGTGTATACAGATTATTATAAATCTAAATCATGTTAATTAAACTTGATTCATCCTTCAAAGATTGAATAAATCAAAGAACATGCAATAAATTCTGAATAAATCAAAGAACCATGCAATAAATTCTGATACATATACATTCCATGAATCCACACAACATTAACTTCTGTAAAATATTGCATATGCAATTTACAAACTCCAAACCCAATTACCATCCTAATACATAAATCTGAATACATCTTCTCAACATGTCCTCTCAGTTGACGTGTCTCTACAGATTATTATAATTATAATGTAATCATCATGTTAATTAAAGCTGATTCATCCTTCAAAGAAACTATTTCAATAAATCAAAGAACATGCAATAAATTCTGATACATATACATTCCATGAATCCACACGCCATTAATTTCTATAAAATATTACATACCCAATTTACAAACTCCAAATCCAATTACCATCCTAATACATAGGCAGCAACTCATATTACAAAACCCACATAGAAACCATAAATCGCACACAATTTCTTTACATAAGTCCCCTTCCATATTGTGCCGCTGCCACCTGACGCGCTTCCAGGATTTGTAGCAACCGATGCAACCTCAGCAGTTGCGCACTCAATTTACTTCCAGCTACAGTAAAATCGTCTGCAGCACCTTTTATCCTCTTCATCAGAATAGGTTTTCGCTTTGCTCCTACAGTCTGCAAATGCACAACAGCTTCTCTGGCATGCCTACGATGAATACGTCTCCAACCTTGAATATCCCGTTCCTTTCTCGTCAATTTCCTTTGCTCAGGTTTGATCTCATCGATGTTGACAGCAACAGTCCCATCGATCTCCCTAATCTCTTCGATGGGCATAGAAACAACCGCATCCATCTGCTTAACCTCTTCCACCTCCTTCACATATTCATCCACACCGCCTTCCATTCTCGTTCTTACCTCTTTTTTATTTTCTCCTGCCCATAAAACTAATACCATCTACACGTGTGCGTCCCAACCCTATATGGTCCATGCATAAATAAACTCCTCCTCCATAAATAACAACAAATCGAATTTACTGGTTAAGCAAATTCTTACATAACGCAACTTGCATGCACTAACATTAAATTACTCCAATTATGGCCTAACATTAGATTTCTAGACTACCAATTTCATCACCATATTGATTTAGCTATACGAATATAAAAATTACGAAAAGACTCAATGCAGCTTTTGCACTCCAGACCTATCTATAGACCTCCTTATGTACAAAGCATATACTCTAACACTAACAACCCCTAGCCTAAAAAGGACACAGGTGCACCATATAAGTCGTATAGCGTCTATGCCTTCCCCTTTTAACAGCAACAATGAACAAACATGCACTACACTTGAAACAAAAAATCTTAGATTGCCATTGCTATTTTGCCAAACACCTAATCCTTTAGACCTATTTATGAATCTCCTTACACAAAAACAAGTTGAGACAACTACACTTGAGACAACTAACCCTTCTGTGATAGGTCAAATATACGTCATCCATTTATGCAAAAACTTGAGGAATCTAAAGGAATTTTGGAATAACCTTTAGGAATCTAGTGCAATTTCAAAAGAATCTTAGGGAACCGAGGGCAACTCTATATGGTCCATGCATAAATAAACTCCCAGGAATAACAACAAACCGAACTAACTACTATGCAGTAACATTATTCATCTCCGTATTAATTTAGCTATACGAATACAAAAGTTCCCAAAAGACTCAATACATTCAACATATAGGGAAATAAGCAACATTAAGGAGACTTCAGAATTTAAAATCTCAACCTTAAAGCTTTCGAATTATTCGCCTAAAATAGAGGCCAACAACTAACTTAATTATGAAACTCATCTTTAATTCCCGCTGTATGTTTTTAGTTGACGCATTTTTTAGAGCGTTATAAAGGAATTGGAATTGGAAATGTCTATTTAAAGATAGAGGACATGATTCTTATGTTCGTAATTGATACGACACTAGCTTGGGGGCGTGGCTCAGAGAAGGATTTGCAGAAAACACAGAGGCAAGGGTTCTTTTTATTTTTATTGAATGATAGAAGCTTAAAGGTCATATTAAATAAAAGGAACTATTGAAAGTCTTAAAGGTTATAAAAGGAAGGGACTATTGAAATCATAATAACTCAACGAAATAGATAACAGAAGGTTTAAAACAAACGAAATAGGCAACAAAGGTTCTAACTTGTCGTTAAAGCGGAAATAGGCCAGAACTGGCCGGAAATAACTCCTGAACCAGCGGAATAGCCCGGAATTAGCTTTTGGGTTATTGTAGCAGCCGAAAAGGAAAAAGGCGGATTTAGCTTCAAAGTAAAAAGGTAAACCCAATTATAGCTTAACAAACACCTTTAGAACAGTATAAAAACCAACGATCTGCAGAATTATGAAACCAGAACTGCTTGGTATGAGATAGAAGTCTTCCTATTGTAGATCTTTTGATAATTTGTGGGTGAATTAAGTGCTTCCTCTAGCTCTAGAGAATTCCAGGAATCCCAGAGAGGCTATCCAGTCGGTTAGCAGACTCTCAGAATTGGGAGGAATTTGAGCTTGAACTTGCCGTGTTTGCAAATCCAGAGCCCGGTTGGGTGGATAAGTAGTGCCAGAAGATCTTAATCTGGAGAATCCAGGCTGTTTTGAATAACCGTGTTTGATAGTTTTGCAGACAGGTAAACCGTTTGTATCAATTGGTATCAGAGCTGTTGCATCCTAATATCCTGTGAAATGGCCCAGAACAAATTTAATCTTCCTGTAGACCAGTACAATCAGGCTATGAATGCTGCTGCGCAGATTGCAGCACAGATTGGCATGCCTACATCCGCTAGTTTTGAGGAGAACCAGAGGAAACTTGAATATGTAGCAATTTTGTATGGGCACTTGCCAGACATATTCCAACAGCCTCCTTTGCCTGCAAACACACCACCAGTTACTCCATCACCACCTGATTCTCCTATTGTA
This sequence comes from Isoetes taiwanensis, assembly GCA_021234155.1. Taxonomy (NCBI): domain Eukaryota; kingdom Viridiplantae; phylum Streptophyta; class Lycopodiopsida; order Isoetales; family Isoetaceae; genus Isoetes; species Isoetes taiwanensis. The sequence goes on along the minus strand of JAJEKV010000177.1, from coordinate 363,523 downwards.
GTTGCCAATGCCAAAACAGGTCGAATTAAATGGTTGGAGAAGGTAGAAGGAATGCCGTCATATGCAGGAGATAAGCGGAGTCCACCAGCAGTTCTAGGATTCCTGGCCAGTTGGGAAAGTTTCTTTGAAAGAGTAAAAGCTACGGAAGAGCAAAAGCTGCAAGCCATGGACAAATATTTAACTGATGTAGCCAGAATATGGTGGCAAGGACGTAAGAAATTGTTACCTCAGATAAAAACTTGGGCAGCTTTTAGAAAAGCATTCGAGTCGCATAACTTGCATGCAAATTATTACCCAGATCTTAAAAGACAGTGGGATCTTTTTACGCAAGGGGAACATGAATCGGTACATCATTTCTACTCCAAGTTCTCCTATTTAGCGGTACAGATGGGAGAATTACAACCAGGAGGACTATCTGAAAGTGAAATAACGCGAAAATTTGTAGCTGGATTACGAGATCCGTTATACGCAGAGTTATGCTTTGCAGAACCAACGACTATTGATGAAGCAGTGCGAAAGGCAGAAGCCGCAGAGATGAAACTCAATCCTAGTGCAGTACGGTATGATATCTGGGAGGGGTACCCTCAAGAGAAGAATTTTAAGCCAGACAATGGCAAGGGATCTGAAAGAGAGAATAAGAGGAGCAGAGTAAGTAATGATGAAATCCGTACGAAGAAAAGTAATGGAGAACGCGGGATGGCCAAAGCACAGACAAATGCACCCCCAGAAGGATGTTTTATATGTGGAGGTCCACACTATAAGAATCAATGTCCAAAAGTTGTATCCAAAGGGGATCCTGAGCAACTGAAGGAGGATACTCGAGCAAAAGCCCGAACATCTGCGCAGATTGCCCATGTTCGTGTTGCAGAAGAAGTTCCTGAAAAGGTTCCTGAAAGTTCCCACGCTAACGCTAAGTTTGACAAAGAAAAGTACGAAGACTATGAAAGAAGTCGGCTTCAAATCGGCTATGTGGGTAAAAACAAGTAGAGTAAAATGTCTGTGTAGACATGTGTGTGTGTGTGAATGGTTTGAGCATTGTATTCATTTGGTTTGAGATAATGAAAGTTTTTTCAAATGAACGTTGCTCTAGAATTTAGAAGGGGGCAACTGTGACTGCAGCACAGAAGCCAGACCCTTAGAAATTGTAAGGCAGATGGTAAGTTTACCAGCCTAGAAGAAATCCTTTCAAAGCAGATAGTCAAATGACTAGCTTAGAAAGAAAGGTGGTTATTCCAGACAAAGCAGATAGTCAGTTGACTAGCTTTGGGAAAGAGTCCAGACAAAGCAGATAGTCAGTTGACGCAGATGATCGAGGACGATCAGCCTTGAGAAGGGAGGGAATTGATACGGCACTAGCTTGGGGGCGTGGCTCAGAGAAGGATTTGCAGAAAACACAGAGGCAAGGGTTCTTTTTATTTTTATTGAATGTTAGAAGCTTAAAGGTCATATTAAATAAAAGGAACTATTGAAAGTCTTAAAGGTTATAAAAGGAAGGGACTATTGAAATCATAATAACTCAACGAAATAGATAACAGAAGGTTTAAAACAAACGAAATAGGCAACAAAGTTTCTAACTTGTCGTTAAAGCGGAAATAGGCCAGAACTGGCCGGAAATAACTCCTGAACCAGCGGAATAGCCCGGAATTAGCTTTTGGGTTATTGTAGCAGGCCGAACTGCTGGAAAAGGCAGCCGGATTTAGCTTCAGAGTAAAAAGGTAAACCCAATTATAGCTTAACAAACACCTTTAGAACAGTATAAAAACCAACGATCTGCAGAATTATGAAACCAGAACTGCTTGGTATGAGATAGAAGTCTTCCTATTGTAGATCTTTTGATAATTTGTGGGTGAATTAAGTGCTTCCTCTAGCTCTAGAGAATTCCAGGAATCCCAAAGAGGCTATCCAGTCGGTTAGCAGACTCTCAGAATTGGGAGGAATTTGAGCTTGAACTTGCCGTGTTTGCAAATCCAGAGCCCGGTTGGGTGGATAAGTAGTGCCAGAAGATCTTAATCTGGAGAATCCAGGTTGTTTTGAATAACCGTGTTTGATAGTTTTGCAGACAGGTAAACCGTTTGTATCAATAATGACTATTCAAAACCATCAAATGATGATGCAGAGAAAGCCCCCTGCTTTTGGATATACGGAAACATGCTCCATCTGAAGCAGTGCACTTGCTCAAGGAAGTATGATCTAAGGGGCATTTTATTCAATATACCAGGTTTTAAGATGTATGTCCTTTGCCACCGCAGGCATCAAGATTTTGGAACGAGTAGGGAGGCAAGCCTATAAGCTCGACCTGCCCATCTAAAGGTTTGTGAAGTCTTCCATGTGAGCCTATTAAAGAGGCACACCCTGAACCCAGATTGGCCAAGTTCGACGGCCAAGTCATCTCCAAATTGGTCGACGCCAACTCGTCAGGTGCTCTTAGCTAAGCTTGTGTATGCCTTAGTGTAAGTATAGGAAACGTATGCATTCTAGGTTAGTTGGGATGCATACATGAAGATCTTGGAGCGTGGATGATGATGAGATCCCCCCTTGAGCGTTCTGTAGGCCAGTACGCACCAGGAGTGCGCATAATCAAGAGGGTCATGTGAGAGGAGCACGTCATCATGGGCGATGATGGGATCGAGTGTTTCCTATCTTAAACCTTCAGGGCCATGATGCACTGCGAGTGTGCATGACTGAAGGGGTCACGTACGAGTAGGCACGGGATCGTGGGCGATGATGGGATCATCACTAGGATGTTCTCTATCCCACAATGCAGGGCATGTGCACATGACCATAGGGGGGTCATGATGAGGTAGGCGTGATCATGCGCGATGATGGGATCGCCTGGGACGTTCCCTAGCTTAAACTCAGGGGCATGAGGCATTGTGGGTGTATACAATCAAGGAGATCCTGTACAAGGTAGCACTCAATCATGGGCGATAATTCGGATCGCCTTAAACGGTCCTTAAGCTAAAATTCTATGGGCCATGATCGAGTGCAAGGTAGTAGGGGTAACCTTGAGCTAGTATTTCGGCTCAAGGAGGCAATTAGGGAGTGGTCCCCTAAAACCACAACTTAATAACTAAACGTAATGTGCTACTTGTGCAGGCCAAAAGGAGCATGGAGAAGGGAGCATGTTACGAGAAGATAGCCATAAATTTTGTTTAGACTTAACTATGAACTCCTAAACTTGTGATAATATTACGTGCTAACTTTATAATAATAGTTATTAAGGCTATACAATTTTGTGTAAGTATATAAATGTAACCTTACAGTTAACGTTATAAGTAATTAAGGGGAAGTTGATATTTTCAATAAAGTCAAGTTGCTATATTCTTGTTGTGAGTCTTACAAGGTTGATGCAGGTTCATCACCTTACCGTAATGCTGAGGACATATCCTAAGGGGGGGAGAATGTGACATTCCCCTAAAATATACGATATAAATACGTATATTTCTAGGCCACGTCACCATACAAGCCTACTTTAGTAGCCTTGTATTTCGTATAAGCGTGGAAGGGAGCATGGCTAAGTTATTCACATAACTTAGCCAACCTTAGGAATGGACCATTTTCCATGGCCCATCCTATTGGGCGACTGCCACACGGACGCATCCAATTGGAGCCACATGGCATGACATGGCAACCCTAACCTATAAATGGCCAAATTGTAACTCTAGGCCATCGTTCTGGCTCCAATAGTCTTGGAACCTTGTTCACGATTGAAACTCCGTTTCGAGAACCGTCTACTGTGGCATAGTCTAGCTCAACAGCCCCTAGAGCATGTGCGCATCGGAAGGTGTGGGATCTACATCAAATCCCTTAAAGATCATGGAGACGCCGGATGCAGGAGGGAGTTCCTCAGGAGCAGGAATTTGGAGCAGGGACCCTTTAGTTCCTATTAGATGCGGTCTGTGCATAGGAACTCACCCGACTACGGGGGCTATGGAGTGACTTAGCACCACATAACCAGGTTAGTGGCAAAGTGGAGGGAGGTCCCTGCTGAGCGAGGCTACTGGGGACCCATAGCAGGCTAGACCTATAGTCGGTCACTTCCTGTGGGCCGGGTATGGGTCCGACACTTCCTGGGTCAATGGTGACGCCCTGACTCTCAAGAGTTGCAAGTGTAGGCCTGACTCTTGTTTTGGGAAGTCCAGTCGAGTATGGACGGGTGTCCTCACGATCCTCTAGCCGCCCATGGAGCCACTAATCCCCGGGAAGAGAAGATGCAACACTTCTGACCTCATTGGACTGGGGAGATGCAACTCGGAGTGATTCCAATGGGTGATACCATGAGACTACGTCTTCGACAAGTTATAGTCACGCCAGCGCCCAATTTAGCCCATCTGCAAAGTATGCACAGGAGGGGCGGATGGAGTGGACAACCCTAGCCATTATCTATAGCCAGCCCCCCTATTGTTATATCTCGATCTGCTCTATCTTGAGGCCCAACCATCAGTCTACTTCCCTTATGAGTCTGAGCCTGTGTAGGAGCTCATACATTTTATGGTATGTTGTTATCTTTGATGTATCTATGGTTGTATGGATGCGCTACCCTTCGAGGTGGTCAATTGTGCTGTTATTGCTAGTGCTGACTTTATGTTTATGCTTTCGCTGATATAGGAACCCATAGGGAAAGGGCGCACAAGACACCTTCGTGTCCCCTTTCCGCACCGCATTTACCCTAGGTGTGGGATAGACGGAGGGCCCATGCGGCCGGAGGGCTGGATAGGGGATTTCCCACGAGATGTATGATGGGACGTCGTATATTTGGTGGGGACCATCACAACTCCCATTCCAGAGTAGGAATCTGCTCCTTATATTGCAGTTCCACATAATATCCCAAAAACGTTTTCTTTGAGAAAGTTCCTTTGAGCAAAAAATGACACTACTCACAAGGTGGAGGATTTGGCAAATCAGTTAGCAGCCTGGAATGTACTATTAGTGATAAGGATCTTGCAATGACCATTATTACAAGTCATCTAGCATCATATGACATGGCTAAAATATAACTATGAGATTCTGGCTAGTGATATAGAGATGGCTAGGGTTTCCGCTTTCTAGGGCGGCGGCGGCGACGGCCCGATGCATTGAGAACTCCATAGAGTTTCGAAGCTGGAAGAGCAGCATTCTGGCTGCTGTGGTCTTGGCAGATCTATGGCAATTCTCAGGCCCTTCTGTCCTAGTCTAGGTGGAGCAAATGCTGAGAGCTCATGACTGGGTAAGAAATGGATTCTGTGTGCTCTTGCCATTTGGTTGGTGTCTTGATCAGCTTAGCTTAGCATGGTTTTAGATCCTTCTGCAGCTAAGAGCTCAGGTGTTTTAGTTTGTTTGATGGGTCCCATCCATTAGCTAATGCTATGGCACAGAAATAGTACCTAGGCTAGGTTTTTCAGACCTGACTAGCTCGTAATCTTGTTCTTGGAAAAGTCTTTGTGTTGCACTCAATGCAACTTGAAGGCCGCACCCACTGCGGTAATGTCTGTCTGCACCCACTGCAGCACATGGCTATTTAGCGGTGCCTGCACTCATTGCAGAAGATGTTAGATGTTTCTTGGCAGTCTCAGATCAGACATGGAGCAGGTCATCTTATGTGTTGCTAGCCACAGTACTATTTGTGAGCCAAAGATTCGTTCCCCTCTTGCTGGAAAAACGGAGGTGTGGTGAAGCAATCTTGCAGGGAGAAACATAGGTTGCAAGACGGGAGGCCCCCCCCGTGATCTTGGGAACTCGCCTTGTGTTGGTTAGGTTTGCCATGCCTCTGTGGGGTTGCAGCACCTTGCTTGAGGAAGATGGAAGGCAATATCTTCTGGAAACGAAGAGGCTCCTCCCATAGTAGTTGTGGTTGTAGAGAAGTATGTGATATTTTTCTTCTTAGCCTGTACTTGGAACTAGGTGCACGAACTGTAGTACTCTTGCCTTAATGAAGAGGTTGAGGCTGCTATTGTAATGGAGTATGGGACTACTATATATCGGTGGAACTCTGGTTTGATCCTCCATAGTACTGAGTTTGTGGGAAGAAGCGGAAACCTTTCTTAGTACAGACTGGATTTTCACACTCAATATAATATCTTTCGGTTTGAACTTCAGGGTGGTGGTACTATCCTCTGGAAAAAGATCATAGCTGCTGTAGTACTATGAGCAGGGGAAGAGGATGGATCAGCTGGACCTCCTACCTAGTACGGACTTCCAATGCCTATGACAAGACTACTTCTCTAGGTAAATCATTCGTGCTGTTCTTCATGACCAAGAGTAGTAGCTTTGATGGGCTCCATAGTCATAAGCAGTTTTCCATAGTAGTTGAAGCATGTGGGAAGATGGTAATGCCTTACAGTACTGTGGAGGTTGAGAAGGGGATGCCCATATCTATCTGCAATTACGGTGAAGAGGTTGAGGGAGCTTGCCATAGTACATAGTTATGGCTCTACATCGACCTCTAGCATTGTGTTTGCTTTGCATCGTGTGCTAATTCTTCCGATCTGGTGACCAAGAGCATTGTATACTTCCTATCTGGCCTATTGTGGAGCCCACAAGAAGGTTGTGTACCTTGTTTTTATATTAATAAAAAAATTCTTACCCTCAAAAAAAAAAAAAAAAAAAAAAAAAAAAAAAAAAAAAAAGCCTTTTAAGTCAATCAGATCCTAAGACCATCATAACTTTTAATCATGACATGATCTTTGCAAAAACAAGTCATGATTCAATAAGCAGCCCTAAGATCAACCAGGTGCATTTGAACTTAGGCCAAGGACATGGTTACCTAAGAAACTTTTAATTTTTTATTATAGTCATGAAACACAATCCTTAGACATTTTTACAAGGCTACAATCCTTTAAAGCAAAGATTGCCTTGTGCAGGCCATCATTATTTGCCTTTATAGTAGAAAAACATAACAAAATACCATGTAAAATTAAGGCATCAGCCAATGTCATTTGAAATGTATTGAAACACTCCTCTTGAGCATCTGCAACTGTCTTGGGCAGTTTCACAATATTCGTAACATGCTAAAGAAACATAGCAAGGAGTAAAAGACCCTGTTACCTGCAGTAGAACCAGAGGACAGTTAGCCAAGAAATGGGTAAAAGCCTAAGCTACTAGCAGGTGTCATTGGGTCTTTTAAGTTTATCACCCTTCACCTTGCTTGTAACACAAAGAAAACAAGGATAAAGAAATTCCTACTCCCTAGAACAAAGGCAGAATAAAATATTAAGCCCTAGATATCCATGTTCAAAGAGGGCCATGTAAATCAGTACTGCAGATAAATCAAGCTACATTATACTCAAGTTACGTTAAGCACGTAAATGATCTGTTTCTACCCTGAGCTATTCATAACTAGCAACCAGGTTTTCTAAGATATTGTTAATAGTACCATGCACTGCAATACATTATGTAATCGATTGTATATGACAGAAATATTCATAACTTCATGGCTCAAAATCACAGAACATGTATTCACAACTACATGCCATGTTTGTTTCTTAGCACTAATCTTTGCAGCATGCATTAACTCTCAAGCAAACAGCTGCCCGTAATGGAGATCTCCAATGCCTAAGTTTTAATGAAAGCCTTCTCCCAACTGCAGGCTATAACAAACAAATCCTTATAATATTTTAACCCAAATGATATTTCAGATCTGCACATATCTTAAGCATCTACCAGCAAATGTAATCATGTAAAAACCACTAGGGTACAGTCCCCAACCCGCCATGTACTAATTCACAGGCTAGTCTACTTCACAAGCCAACCTGCCAGTAGGATCATGATACTACACGTAGCATCCAGATGATACAATTCCATTTTAAACTACACTTAATCTTTGCAGCATGTCATAATAGCTATGCAAATACCATGCCATCAAAGCAATTGTTCAGGTAAAGCCATGTCAATACCTCAGCCGGCTAGGTCTCTATTCTATACAAATTGTTCATAATAATGGCACGTACTGCCTTCATATCCACTTGCCATCATATCCACTGTTCAAATCATGGCTTACTTTACTGGTTTATCAAGCCAATTATATTACATGCAAGCTTTCACTGCCAAGATTTAATCTCAGGTATCTTTTAATGACACCGTGTAATAATACGTGCAGATCTACAATTTCTCTATGCTGGTCTCGAATTATTTAATCTGGTAACATTGATGGTCTAGGACTATGACAGATGCCCTCGGCTGGATTTATTGCTAACAAATATTTCGTTAGCTAAATGCACTAATTACAAATAACACTTACTCAAATTTACCCAACAATGGCATTGTTTCAAGCATGCAAGACATATTTTCAGACCTGAGTAGGACGTTGAAAATTAATCGATTTCTTCATGGCATCATTTCAAGAGCTGCAATCTGCATCTCCAAAGCAACATTCTCCAGTTCGTCGGAGATGGAAAGATTTTTCCGTGGGATTCCATTCTAGTGCTGCCTCTAGCTTGCTCCATGCTTATATTAAATGAGATTGCTCAGCGTATTTCACATTGTAGCATCCTCCATCCTTGTTCTGAAAGATCTTCAATATCAGAACTACAAGAAAAAAGCTCCTATGCTCAGAAAATGCATTCAAAATTGCAGATCTATGCCTTAGAATTAAAAGGCACATCTCCTTATCTTTATGCAGTAACCTGGATCCTGGCAGATCTATGCAACATGCAAAGCTTCCAATAGCCTATTTCTAAATACATATTTCTATATCTTCAAGATCTATTTAATGCAGCTTGCTAGCCATTATTATATCCATGTTCATATACCCATACATTTTGGATGATACTACTAGAGATTATTAGCAACCTATGCATTCAATTTAATTATCAGCTTTCCATTAGTTAGTGCATCAGCATCATGCAATGTTTAAGTAAATCGGTGAAGTACAATGCATAAATCTCATAATGTCTGTGGTAAGATAGTGAGACAATTGAAAAAATAGAGCCTCAAACCTGTGGAGGATTTTGAAGTACGGGTACTTTCTCCCCAGCTTCATCACTGGTATTGCAGTATTCTTCACATTTGCATCAGGTTGAGTAGCATCTTTCTTCATGGAATTGATCACAACAGAGATCTGCCTGACCAGTTTAATTTTCGACATTATGGTAGATCCAATCTCCCAACTGGGATGCTTAGCTTCGCTCAAATCCGGCCATCATGCATAATCCTCAGCATAGAAATACCCTAAAAGAAGGTGATCTGGCAGTTCTTAATGTATAGAGCTTCATACCTTGCTTATTGATACATGTCCCAAGCCGTAAGGCTAAATTGGCTGTGGAAAAAACCCTAAGCCACGTATCCGCTCATTGGCCAGGCTGTAATCCATATCTAATGACCAAGCATCCATGTATTTTTTGAAGTCTTAAAAGCTTTAAGAAATAAATTAGGTACAGAAAGCATGCTCAACATTTCCAAGGACTTGACAAGTCACACAAGTCCACTTAAATCTTACTCCTTTATATCTCATTGTTTCCCAAGTGCAGGAGCAACACATAACACATTACTTAATAAAAAAAACCTTCCTCCTACCGTAGGTCGGGGTGGGCCAAAGTCATAAATAAAAGCAAGCAACAAGGAGAGTAGGACCTTGTTGCCAAAGCCCTACCGTACCTATATTGCATAATTCTTATCGCAAGTGCACATTTTTTATAAAAAAGCCAAATGGCAAACAAGTGGACAAATGCTCACTTAGATTCTTCAAAATATCATCTTTCTTATCAAGCTTGGTGAACACACCCCTAGTAAGAGTTAGCCAAGGCCAATGCCAAATGATTAGTTTAAGTGCCAAATACGGTCTACAATTTAGCTTTCAAGTGGGATACTTTCATAAACAATGATTATCCCATTACCTCTGTTTCTCAAAGCATTCCCCTTCTTTCTGCTAGTTTGTTCTTGTCATAGCTCTCACCAAAGCCAATGCCCTATATAAGTGAAATAAGAATTTTTTAGTAAAATTAAATAAGAGAAAAGACATCACCTGAAAGTAACCACACCTTGGCTATTGGTATAACCAATAAACTGGGGATAAGAATAAAAAACCTTTTAAGTCAATCAGGTCTTAAGACCATCATAACTTTTAATCATGACATGATCTTTGCAAGAACAAGTCATGATTCAATAAGCAGCCCTAAGATCAACCAGGTGCATTTGAACTTAGGCCAAGGACATGGTTACCTAAGAAACTTTTAATTTTTTATTATAGTCATGAAACACAATCCTTAGACATTTTTACAAGGCTACAATCCTTTAAAGCAAAGATTGCCTTGTGCAGGCCATCACAAACCAACACAAACCATTAACATCGAACATATAAAAATTAAATCCCTCAACACATAACAACCAACACATAACAACCATTGACATTAACAACCAACACATAACTACCATTGACATTAATTAATACAACCATTGGGTCCAACATATTTAAATTAAAATCCCCCTTAAACCCCCTTTGGTTTGGGTGCATATTCACACGGGGGGTGACTCCGGGCAACGAGAGCTGTTGGATAGGCATATTCACCCCTTATTCCTTAATCTATACCGTATATAAAGTTCCTCGCTTGTGGGTATGCAAGTACAAAATTTGCTATATCAGATAACAAGATTTGCAAAAATACTATAAGATTTCGCTTTAATACTATATGGTGTTGATTTCATAGCAAAATACAATTATGAGGGCTCACGCCCTTATTCCTCGGTGAATATGCACCCAAACCAAAGGGGGGTTTATGGGGATTTTATTTAAATATGTTGGACCCAATGGTTGTGTTAATTAATGTCAATGGTAGTTATATAATAATATAATAATATTTATTATCATGCCCCTTGGACCTTTGAGGTCATGGAGCAAAGAAATAAACTTTACATCCGGGTTGTAATTGAGCAAAATAGTCTATGTGATCAATATTCTTAAATAACAGCCTAGTTTTTTAGGATCCATATCCTATAGATCCAAATTACGGAAATTAATACTCAAACTTTGTACGGAGTCCTCGTGATATGCCGCATACGACAAAACACATGTTCCTCGCCTTCAACAACCCCGGTGCATAACAAAGAGCAAAGCCTTCATCACGCTGGGATGCCAAACCATCTGCCCATCTCTACTTGAAGCTTATTGGTATGGTAAAAACCTAAACCGCCAGTCCAGCTGATACTTGTTGAAGGTAGGTCGGACGAGTACACAAGTATTTTTGAAGTACCGACATGTAGAATGTCATTTGGTGCCCGATTGCTGCATCCATTTGAGCACCCTCGTGGATTGCACCATATCCTTACTCCACTTTCAATCCGCCAGCCTTTGTTATGTCCCAAATCGGGCTGCCCAATCCAACACTGCTTTAAAAATTAACCCATTTTAGGTGATGATTCCAAAGCTCATAAATAAAATCACCTAGAGGAGATATCCTTTGTTACAAATGTAATCGCCCGATCAATGCCTAATTCTTCCAGAGGTAATAGACCGCTTCTCACAACAATGGGGTATGGTGGCGCTGATACCTAGCTCCTTGCAAAAAGTCTTTGACTTATCAACCACCCACATTCCTTTGATAGAGGCCAATGCCATTGGTTAACCAGAAGAACTAATGCTTGAACCAATTGGGCCTTGAAGAGCATTCAAACCTCCAGCCTTGTAATGATGCCCATGACATCGTTCTCAAAGCATGCTATATAGGGCTCCTTTCCCTTCGCAAGGCTCTTAATGCATCTTTCCAGTTTATAATTAGCAGAGAATTCAAGAAGAAAGATATTTGTATTGATAACCTACTGCTGTGCTTCAAAGCTGGGGATAATAATAAAAACTTTGGTCAATCCGGTCTTAAGACCACATGCATTCACAAATCATTACCTTGATTTGGATAAGTCATGATTTACCTTCATTCTTTGAACAGGACAGTTACCTAAATTCATTTTTATTATGTTTGCAAATGTCATTTTGAAGACAATCACCAAAGGGTGTTTTGCCATTAACAACCAAAAAGTCATCCGAACATAAGGGATTTAATTTTTTTATATGTCGATGTTAATGGTTTCTCAACCTGATTTGTAAAATTTTTTGGCCCCTTCAGGGCCTTAGGGACGTCACCCTTCCTATGATGTTAATGGTTTCCCCCTCCTAGGGACGCTCACCTTCTCCCGGTGTGTGTGACAAAAAAATTTAGAATTCAAACTTAAAAAAAAACTAGAATTCATTTGAGGCTTTCATCAATTGTAGCTTTTGAATTTGATCATAATAAAACAAATAGAACATAAGTAAAAGTTACCATAAAGATAGAGCAGATTGATCCCATTATTCTGAAAGTCATAAAGTGTGCAACACAAAGAAAACCCCCTGTTATTACACTACATATTGTTACTTCCGCTACAACTATTTCTCTTTCACAATAATACCATTGTTTATCAATCCATATGATTTTGGATGCTCCATCTGTAGCTTAAAGGTAATGCATGATTCACCTTATGGTTCGATTAAAGTTCCAAACCTACAATATAAATGCATTCTTGTGGCCACCGCTTGACCGGACCAAGGATATGGAAAAGGGCGTGGAATAATCCACTGTTGTGTGTGCATAAGAATCCTTGTTGATTGAAGCTAAAGGCTGGCTGCTATGAACAATCCGGCAGCCTGTGAATATCCAAGAGTTGGAAACAAACAGAGGGCCTAAACTTGAATCTGCAAAGAAATCTTAGGAAGGAAACAAAAGGGGGTTTTGCAAAAGACTACATTGTAGAATCGGGAAACCAATACCTTGTAAAAAAAAACATTATGCTAATCAAGAAACATTAAAAACAAATACCTTTGTAAGTGTGAGCAAAAAATTCATCTCGTGGTAGTAAAATCCACTCCGGCAATAAGAATCCAAGAGGGCAAGTACACATGCATATGCACACATGCACACACATGCACATGCACTTGCACTTGCACATGCACAATACACATGCACATGCACATGAACATGCACATGCACACACATGCACATGCATACACATGCGCAGTGTTCATGCACAAACACATGCAGAGAAAGACAACAACCCTCGGATTGTTCCAACCAACGAAAATCAACGGCCCATAAAGGGTGCACTCTAGAAATACTATTTAGTACATCTCAACGAATACAACAACGAAATCATAGAAAAACCATGTGAAAAAAGGTATAAAAATCTAAAAGTAACCCCCTGTTATTGTGCTACATATTAGTAGAAAAACATAACAAAATACCATGTAAAATTAAGGCATCAGCCAATGTCATTTGAAATGTATTGAAGCACTCCTCTTGAGCATCTGCAACTGTCTTGGGCAGTTTCACAATATTCGTAACATGCTAAAGAAACATAGCAAGGAGTAAAAGACCATGTTACCTGCAGTAGAACCAGAGGACAGTTAGCCAAGAAATGGGTAAAAGCCTAAGCTACTAGCAGGTGTCATTGGGTCTTTTAAGTTTATCACCCTTCACCTTGCTTGTAACACAAAGAAAACAAGGATAAAGAAATTCCTACTCCCTAGAACAAAGGCAGAATAAAATATTAAGCCCTAGATATCCATGTTCAAAGAGGGCCATGTAAATCAGTACTGCAGATAAATCAACCTGCATTATACTCAAGTTACGTTAAGCACGTAAATGATCTGTTTCTACCCTGAGCTATTCATAACTAGCAACCAGGTTTTCTAAGATATTGTTAATAGTACCATGCACTGCAATACATTATGTAATCGATTGTATATGACAGAAATATTCATAACTTCATGGCTCACAATCACAGAACAGGTATTCACAACTACATGCCATGTTTGTTTCTTAGCACTAATCTTTGCAGCATGCATTAACTCTCAAGCAAACAGCTGCCCATAACGGAGATCTCCAATGCCTAAGTTTTAATGAAAGCCTTCTCCCAACTGCAGGCTATAACAAACAAATCCTTATAGTATTTTAACCCAAATGATATTTCAGATCTGCACATATCTTAAGCATCTACCAGCAAATGTAATCATGTAAAAACCACTAGGGTACAGTCCCCAACCCGCCATGTACTAATTCACAGGCTAGTCTACTTCACAAGCCAACCTGCCAGTAGGATCATGATACTATACCTAGCATCCAGATGATACAATTCCATTTTAAACTACACTTAATCTTTGCAGCATGTCATAATAGCTATGCAAACATGGAATAATTTAAGGGCTAAACTTAGCCATTTGGCGATTTTTTAGCACATTTTCAAAAAAGAATTGGCTAAAGTAAATGGAAAAAGTTGGGAAAAAATTAATAATTTTAGCTTAACTTTTTTCGGGACTGAACCAACCCTGGAGCTCTTTAGCCAAAGAGAGTGAAATTTTGTATTGTTTCGCTAAATCATAGAAACTTTTAGAATGACTTTCGGCCTAGTTTAGCTATCACCATTCTAGTTTATAAGAAATATTTGATTAGTAGTTTAGTTTCTAGCATTATGAATTAATTTGAGTCCTAGACTTTGCTAGTTAGCATTATTTTACTTTCACAAAGAAAATGACTAAGATAAGTGGAAATGGTTTGAAAAAAGTATAATAATTTGGCTTAATATTTTTTGTTGGCCACACCATAGAAATTTTTAGGTTGATGTTTGGGTTAGTTTAGCTAAATGCTAGAAAGTATGAGAGGAAAAATGTGTAGAGTTTAGCTAAACCACAGAAAGTTTTGGGATTAATATCGAGCAAGTTTAGCTAAAGTCATTCTGGCTAATAAGAAATATGCGATTAGTAATTTATTCCCTGTATGCAAATACCATGCCATCAAAGCAATTGTTCAGGTAAAGCCATGTCAATACCTCAGCCGGCTAGGTCTCTATTCTATACAAATTGTTCATAATAATGGCACGTACTGCCTTCATATCCACTTGCCATCATATCCACTGTTCAAATCATGGCTTACTTTACTGGTTTGGCAAGCCAATTATATTACATGCAAGCTTTCACTGCCAAGATTTAATCTCAGATACCTTTTAATGACACCGTGTAATAATACGTGCAAATCTACAATTTCTCTATGCTGGTCTCGGATTATTTAATCTGGTAACGTTGATGGACTAGGACTATGACAGATGCCCTCGGCTGGATTTATTGCTAACAAATATTTCTTTAGCTAAATGCACTAATTACAAATAACACTTACTCAAATTTACCCAACAATGGCATTGTTTCAAGCATGCAAGACATATTTTCAACCCTGAGTAGGACGTTGAAAATTAATCGATTTCTTCATGGCATCATTTCAAGAGCTGCAATCTGCATCTCCAAAGCAACATTCTCCAGTTCGTTGGAGATGGAAAGATTTTTCCGTGGGATTCCATTCTAGTGCTGCCTCTAGCTTGCTCCATGCTTATATTAAATGAGATTGCTCAGCGTATTTCACATTGAAGCATCCTCCATCCTTGTTCTGAAAGATCTTCAATATCAGAACTACAAGAAAAAAGCTCCTATGCTCAGAAAATGCATCCAAACTTGCAGATCTATGCCTTAGAATTAAAAGGCACATCTCCTTATCTTTATGCAGTAACCTGGATTCCTGGCAGATCTATGCAACATGCAAAGCTTCCAATAGCCTATTTCTAAATACATATTTCTATATCTTCAAGATCTATTTAATGCAGCCTGCTAGCCATTATTATATCCATGTTCATATACCCATACATTTTGGATGATACTACTAGAGATTATTAGCAACCTATGCATTCAATTTAATTATCAGCTTTCCGTTAGTTAGTGCATCAGCGTCATGCAATGTTTAAGTAAATCGGTGTAGTACAATGCATAAATCTCATAATGATTATAGATCTGTAGTAAGATAGTGAGATAATTGAAAAAATAGAGCCTCAAACCTGTGGAGGATTTTGAAGTACGGGTACTTTCTCCCCAGCTTCATCACTGGTATTGTAGTATTCTTCACATTTGCATCAGGCTGAGTAGCATCTTTCTTCATGGAATTGATCACAACAGAGATCTGCCTGACCAGTTTAATTTCTGACATTATGGTAGATCCAATCTCCCAACTGGGATGCTTAGCTTCGCTCAAATCCGGCCATCATGCATAATCCTCAGCATAGAAATACCCTAAAAGAAGGTGATCCGGCAGTTCTTAATGTATAGAGCTTCATACCTTGCTTATTGATACATGTCCCAAGCCGTAAGGCTAAATTGGCTGTGGAAAAAACCCTAAGCCACGTATCCGCTCATTGGCCAGGCTGTAATCCATATCTAATGACCAAGCATCCATGTATTTTTTGAAGTCTTAAAAGCTTTCAATACATATATAAGTCAGGTACATTTGTTCGCACCCCTAATATTTCTGCCTTGGAAAAAAATATGGGCATGACATGTGCCCTTTAAGAAATTAAAAAAAATGAAAAACTATTAATGTGACGTCACTGTGCTCTCCCTACTGTCTGCTGTCTGAAATTGCGGTGCGGCGGCTACGCCCCTTTCTTTCTTCCGCTGCAAGAAATTAGGCTATGACTCTTTCTTCCTCCACAAGCAATATGGCTCAACCAAGCCGCCTGAGAAATGGTACGAAAGAAAATGGTTTTGGGTGGCTTTAAACGATAACTAAAAATCCACATCCAAACGAAAGACAGGAGGCTCTTTCATGAGATCTGTTTTGGGGCAAAAATGCTCTGTAAAATGATCTGGGTTAGGGCTGGACAGAGTGTGGCGAATTAGAGTTTGGATCTCAAGCAAAGCCATCGATTGAGCAGCCATTGATTAGAGATTGATGGACGTTGTTGGAAACTTGGCTTTGAAGCAAAGCCATTGATTGTCTGCTCCTGTTCTTCAGCGACTATATGATGAGACTATATTTTTTGTGTATGTTCAATTCTTCAGCGCCCAGCGCCCATTCTTCAGGTATGTTTCTGATCTCATTCATCATAGAGAGAATGAGATCGGAGAAGGTTTGCACTGGATGATGCGTTTTGCACAAAACTCCTCAAAATGAAAACAGGGTATTTTATTTCCGGCATATAAAATGGAATATGGAGGTCTGGGGCTTTTTTTGAAGCTATAGGTTCGGCTCCTTTCTCTGCAGCGGCCCTAGTGCCCGCCATCAGGTTATGCCAAAGTTTTTATCATCTGCTTCAAAATTTTTAGAAACCGAGGTATAGCATGCTAAATCATGATAGCTCTACAATGAATTTCTGTTACAGAAGAGTCTCCAAATCGGCCTAGATTTGTCAATCCGGCCCTGCTCAGTTCCGGTGCTCAGTTCCGGCCCTGCTCAACGGCCAAGCAATCCCTCAGTTCCAGGTCCAATAAAATTCTCTATGGCAACACGATTCTGAAGGTCGGATTCCCCCCAAACAGGTGGAGCGACCATGAAGCTCTGCTCCTAGCCAGTTCTCAAAATGAAAGATGTCACGCTTTTGTTCTTATCTGCTTCCTGGGGTTCTTATCCGCTGTGCATTCCTGAGCCAGGGCTTCTAGTGTTTCGAAGACAAAATTTTCAAGAGTTATTTCGTCCAAAGCAATGGCTGTTGCATCCACCCCCTTCGCAAATGACAGCCAGAAGTATTGCCATAACAATCGGTGAGAAGTATTGCCATATGCATGAGTCCATTCTAACATGCAGCTGCCCATCGATCATTCGCAAGGAAAAATCACAGGATGATTCAACGGACTGACTCCGCATGGCATCCTTCACAATTTCTAGAATTTCTTCACAATTTTGCTGCTATGGATTTATGCCCTCATTCTTTTACTCTTCTATTTCACCGTGTTTGCATTAGCTGTCACAAACAAGGGCACCAAGTGTTTGATGTGACTTTTTAGCCGAAGAAGTTTGCATCAGAGAAGAGGAACGCATGAGGTTATTAGACCCACATTTTTTTATTGGATTGTGCTGTCAATTTCTTCTGGCCATTTCAATAGTGATTTCAATTCACTGTTCTCATGAAACTTTTGAATCTCTCTAATTCCTTAGATTTTGCTCGGATATTTTATCTCAGTTCTGAATTTATAATTTGCAGGGGATGGACCTATGATGCCATGATGGTTTGTGGGGATGGATCTATGATGTCATGGCTGTAGTTAAGGCTGATTTTGCTCTCTTCAATCTGGAGGCCCCTTTAGCCCACACAAAGTTGATAAGAGAAAAAATGCATTTAACAGGGGGTTTGAGACTAATTGAATCAATATATTAGTAAATATTGATTTGTGGACAGAAAAAAACAAATGGCTAAATTTAGACTAATTGAATCAATATATTAGCAAATATTGATTTGTGGACAGAAAAAAACAAATGGCTAAATTTATAAGGTATTTATGGAATAATGAAGGGAAAGGGGATTCACTAGACTATCAATTAGATTGTATACAATGCTTTGCGGATGTCTTTAGGAATCGCAATTTATGCCCAAGTTCATGATATATCATTTGTCTTTGATAACATGGCAATGTTCAATTTCTATTATGGGCACTGCAGACGTTGTATAAGTATTTTGAGCATTCAAATTTTAACATGCTTTTTGGTGCTTATCTCAAATAAAAGAAACACCTAATTTTTGGAAGGAGGATGCTTAATGGAAAAAGTAACATACTCATAATTTATCAAACCAGGGAATTTCAAGAATCAGATAAAAGTCCAAGCAGTATTCACTTCCTTAAACACGGGACATTGGAAAGAGAAATGTTCGCGGCGGCCTTGGCCGCCGCGATAAATTTCTTATAAATTAGGTACAGAAAGCATGCTCAACATTTCCAAGGACTTGACAAGTCACACAAGTCCACTTATCTTACTCCTTTATATCTCATTGTTTCCCAAGTGCAGGAGCAACACATAACACATTACTTAATAAAAAAAAAAGTACCTAGCCAAGGCTGAATAGGAAAAGTACCTAGCCACAGAATGTTCTAAGGCCAACGAAGCCACCAACGAGATATGCAGGGCGTATGCAGGAACCTTAATATCCAGCCGACCGCCCGACTGGAGCACTGGATAATTGGATCCATCCATCTCCGACGGACTAAAACGGAGGAATACGACAAGTATCCATAGCCATCAACCTGCAGCTGCCAGCCCTTTTTTAGGGTTCTTTTGCTTTCGCGCATATACTAGGATAGGGATAGGGCAGATTTGAGTCTGATACGTTAGCTGTTTAGACAGAGAGATGTTGGTTATAATCCATTAAGGAATGATAGATTTAAGGGAAAATTGTAAAAATGCCCTTGTATTTTCTTGTAATTATTGAAATGCCCCTGTATTTTCATTATTTGTCAAAATACCCCCGTAGCGAACCTATTCCCTGTAGAACCCCTGTAGCGAACCTGTTCCTTATACAGGGGTTTGTGCAATGAGACGAGCCCAAAAACTGGTATTGGGGCACGATTTGGTGCGGCAATCAGAAATTCTCTATCAGATCTGTACACATCAAAGCCCTATTTGCATCGAGTTTCTGCACAGTATGCTTGAAATTCACAAATATTTTCTTCTGATCATCCGTGTCACGTGTAAGGATTAAACTCAAAACCTGGCAGTGCATAGGCCACATTTATGCTCTCAACAGAGTTAAACGAGCCCCATGGCAAAGCAGGGAGCGTGGAACCCAACAGCGGCAGCCTTTCCTGCGCCCATAACGGTAAGAATTGAAACTAGCGATGTGGGATTTTTGGGTCGGAAACCAAAAGGAAAAGAAAATCTCCATCGCTCATATGGGAATTTTTCCATGCATCATCCGATTCAGACAAAAACAGACAATGGGAGCTTAGAATCGCCGGATTTGGAGCAGAACAAGAGGAAAAGAAACAAGAAACAAGGGTTCTTCATGGTGGTCTTCTTTGCTTCGTTTACACTTCATTAGGCACAGAAGCAGCGCCGAAGATGTATCAAATATGGAGGCAAAAAGGGCGAAAAGATCAACAGGGATTATAGGGTTCCTAAGATTCAGAAAAGGGAAAGGATCACAACCCAGAAAACAGGGCAGATTTGAGGAGGAAGGAAGCAAACAGATCAAAAAGGGAGAAATCCGAGCTTATTTCGACAGCTCAGATGAGGATCTAGGCGGGATTCATGGAATGGGTACTCCAAACCTGTTCGCTACAGGGGTTGCTACAGGGAACAGGTTCGCTACAGGGGTATTTTGACAAATAATGAAATATAGGGGCATTTCAATAATTACAAGAAAATAGAAGGGCATTTTTACAATTTTCCCTAGATTTAAAGGCCCTGCCAGTTCTCAGATTTGAAATATAAGATTGGCCACACAAATTAGCCTTATCTTTCATATTTTCAGTTTCTTCTTACGTTTTTGCTCTCACCATGCCTGAGGTGAGGTTCTGATGTAGATCTTGTGCTTTTTCCTGATTATCTTTCCTGATTGGCAAGGAAGCTAATCTAACCCAGATATGTTGTCCACAGTGCAGTTGTTACAACGAGAAGAAAATTTTGGAGTGAATTGCATAGCTTCATCGGTTCGGAATTGCAACCTAGGGCAGAAGTCTCAATTGAGGTAAGTACTTCATCCACATTGGGCGTTGTTCTACTTCTTAGTTCTCAATGCTCCAGAGAACTCCACAATGTTTTGACTTTTTGCATCTCCAAAGCCTCTCTGTCCAGGTTTACTATTGCCCAAAATGGGTAACATTTAGTCTAAATTCTTTAGAGGACTATTCTGTGAGTTCATACCATAAACGGGGACTATATGATGAACTGAACGGCCATTCAAATGCAAAATTGGAAAGCAAAGAAGCTATCGTAATCTATCAGAAGGCATTGCAGAATGGGTTGAAGCCAGATCCTTCCATGTTAGTTGCTGCGTTGAAAGCATGTACCACTTTAAAAGAC
Source organism: Isoetes taiwanensis (assembly GCA_021234155.1). Classification (NCBI taxonomy): domain Eukaryota; kingdom Viridiplantae; phylum Streptophyta; class Lycopodiopsida; order Isoetales; family Isoetaceae; genus Isoetes; species Isoetes taiwanensis. Next base: position 342,758 of record JAJEKV010000177.1, on the reverse strand, counting down.
TTGGAAACAGGGATGAGAATTCATGGGAATGTGAGCGATAGTGGGGATGATACCAACATTTTTGTGGCAACCACCCTAGTGCATATGTATGCCAAATGCGGCAGAATGGTGCAAGCTCAGCGTGTCTTTGATGAGATGCCCCGGCATGATCTTGTATCCTGGAATGCTTTAATATTTGGATATGCAGAGAGTGGGGAGTGTGATTTTGCTCTTCAGTTATTTGCTCATATGCAAGCAAGAGGTTTTATGCCAAATTCTCGAACCTATGTTGCTGCACTTCAGGCATGCGCTAGTTGTGCAGAAAATGAAAATGGCAAACAAGTTGACGGGAAACCTGTGAAAGTACAGTCTTTAGAGAAGGTCATATCCTTCCACTCTCAACTTGCAAAGTTCAGGTATGATTCAAACATTTTTGTGGCAAGTGCAATGGTGGATGCATATTGTCGATGTGGGGGCATGGAGCATGCTCGATTGGTATTTGACAAAATGCCACATCACAATTTAGTGTCTTGGACTGCTATAATATCTGGCCATACAGAGATCGGGAAGAGCAATTTGGCTTTAGAATTGTTTGCACGAATGCAAGATGAAGGTTTCATTCCAGATCCTCAGACGTATCTAATTGTGCTTAAGGCATGTGCTAGTTTTGCAGCACAAGAAGATGCAATGGCAGTTGACGACAAACTAGTAAAAGTACAGTCAATAGAGAAGGTTAAATCTATTCACTCTCAACTAGCAAAGAGGGGCTATGAATATGACATTTTCTTGTCAAATACGATTGTAGATGTCTATGGCAAATGTGGGAGCATGGATCATGCTTGCTGGTCCTTTGGTAAAATATCCCATCATGATCCAGTGTCATGGACTGCCATGATATTTGGGTATGCCGAGAGTGGGGAAGGCGATTTAGCTCTACAGTTATTTTTTTGCAAGCAAGAAGATGGCCTTGTAGCCAATTCTCGTACTTATGTTGCTGTACTCAAGGCATGTGCTATTTGTGCAGCAAAAGAGGTTGGCATGCCAGTCGAAGACAAACTTATAAAGGTACAGTCTCTAGAGCAAGGCATGTCTATTCGCTCCCAACTTACAAAACATGATTATGATTTGGACATTTTTGTGGCTAATACAATGATGGATTTGTATGCCAAATGTGGGAGCATGGTGCACGCTAGGCAGGTCTTTGACAAGATGGTTTATTACAACTTAGTATCATGGAATGCCATGATATTTGGCTATGCAGATAGTGGTGAGAGCGAACTAGCTTTAAAATTGTTTATCAGAATGCAAAATGACGGTTTTATGCCAGATGATCCAACCTATGTTGCAACACTTAAGGCATGTGCTGCATGCGCAGCGAAAGAATATGGTGAGCGAGTTGATGGTAAAATTGTGAAAATCCGGTCATTAGAGAAAGTTGTATGTATTCACTCACAACTGGCAAAGAGGGGCTATGAGAATGACATGTTTGTGGCGAGTACATTGGTGGATGTATATGCAAAATGTGGAACCATGGAGCGTGCTCGTTGGTTTTTTGACAAGATGGAACGGTACACTCTAGTCTCATGGACTGCTATGATATTTGGGTATGCGGAAACTGGGGAAAGTGATTTGGCTTTACAATTATTTGCTCAAATGCAAGAGGAAGGTTTCCTTCCAGATGCTTTAACTTATGTTGCTGCGTTGAAGGCATGTGGCAATCTAGTGGCCTTGGAATTTGGAAAAAAAGTTCACATTCAAATTTGCTATGCTGGACTTCAGAATGAGGAAGTCATAGTGGCGAGTCTGATCGGATTTTATGGTAAATGTGGGGCCATGGTTGATGCTGAGAGGGTCTTTGATGACTCGATAAGCAGGAAGAGTTTAGTAATATGGAATGCACTGCTGGCGGGATATGCTCGCCACGGAGATGCCAAACGTGTCTTTAGTCTGTTTACGACGATGCAAAAGGAACATATCCAGGCAGATGGCATCACATTTCTCTCTATTCTTAATGCTTGCAGTTACGCTGGTCTTGTTGGCAAGGGAAAGAAGTCGTTTCACCTGATGTGTGTGCACTATGCAATCACTCCTAATTTAGATCATTATGCTTGTATAGTTGATCTCCTTTGTCGTGCCAATCACCTAAATGATGCAACTCAAATGGTGACGAACATGCCGTTTGATCCTAATTTAACAATATGGAAGACAGTATTGGGTGCTTGTCAAAACTGGAAGAATGAAGTGATTGGAAGGCTTGCATTTGAATCTGTATTAGCACTTGACAATGAAGATGCTTCAGCATATGTGCTGATGAAGAATATTTATACAACTTCTAGTAAGCTATAAAAAAAATGCTTGCAACAGTTGGTGACGGAAGTATTCACCAGCAAAACTGCACGATCTTGTGAAAGTAGTCTGCATTATGCACTTCCAAGCTGCAGCTTCAGCTTCAGTCAACTCTTAGCACGAAAAGCACAAAATTCCAAAAACTCAATATCAATTACTAGGTACTACTCAATATTAATTACATGGGAAAGAGCTTGTGGGTACGACATCAGGAATGACCCACGTGGGTACAACGTTTGCTAGTCCCATATGTTTACAAACTACCCCATAAGTTGTTTTCTAACCTCAAGTATGTTGACATTGCATTGTGGTTTAGAACATGGGGGATGAATATTAAGACCTTCAAGCTAATAGAGGAAACTTTAAGCAGCTCTTCGGAAAGTGTGGAATATCACTAAAGTAAAGAAGCAATATGAATTAATTCACCTGCCTGCAATAACAGTATTAGCATGAGCATATAGCTTTTGCTAATGCTCAATGAAATCAATCACCAAATAATTCTGTAAGGGAAGGAAAAAATGAAATTGCATCCTATCAACCGACAGCTTTTCCCAAAGAACAACAAAAGCTACATGATGTCCCGAAACCTATAGAGCTTGAGCACTGACTAGGTTTGAAAAATAGGCACGGATATCATCTTAAAATATGAATGAACTTTGATTGGCAACATGATTATGGAAATATTAAATTGAATGATATAGCTTTCATATCCTTAGATCTCAAAACCCCATGTCACATGTCAAATTTGTTGCTTTCACATTGAATTTAACATTATTTCTAGCCTTACATTCATGCAATAAGCATTGCATTAAATTCTTTGCAAGCTGGTAACGTTTGTATAAGACATGGTAGAAATGAGGGAAAGATAGAACAACCGGTTTTGTGAGACCCATTCCCTTAAGAGCATAATATGATGGATAATCTTCGTCTCACTTTCTGCGTTACTTTAAAATAAATATTTCAAGGAATCAATTTTGTAAGGAGTGAGTTGTCTATAATAACTTCATTGTCTTCTCTCTGTTTGACTGCCTTGGCATTTGGTTAAGTTCTCAGAAATAAGTAAAGAGAAGTAGATTGCACATATCTTGTTGGTTGCATAATAATTACAAATAAGAATTGAAGTAATCTAGAGCATATAACAAACATACCATTAAAGGCTCTACATACAAGCATGCTGCAACATTCTGCAAGAACAACTATCACATTCCAAATGTAACTTACCCAGTAAGAAAATAAATGCAAAAATAAGAAGAACCTCGGGCCTACCAGTATACACAATCATTATTTCATGCTCAAGAAAATTACATGACAATTGTACCTGTCAATAGAAACAACGTTAACTTTGTTCTCATTGCGTGACCATTGTTGAGATACGATCAATGTACGACAATCAATACAGGTCCAAAGGTCAGTAATAATCTGTATGGTCATTCTTGATGTCATATCCACAAGCTCTTTCCCATGTAATTGATATTGAGTAGCACCTAGTAATTGATATTGAGTTTTTAGAATTGTTAGAATCAGAGCTTGGGGTTTGAACCCAAGTATGCCAAGACTCTGTCTCCTTCAAACCCACCCACTCCTATCGCTGCATACACGCACCTGTATCTGCACTCAACTCATTTTTTTTATCACCATCATTCATCTATTTATTTTCTTGTCAACCTGGATATATCCACTTGTCAAATCGTGCATGCCCTACTGTCCTTAAGTTCCAGCTGTCGTTGACTTTGACCCATTTGACCAGTCAACCCAAAACCCTAAGTGGCGGGCAGGGGGTATCAAGCGTTTTCTGGCGGGCGTAGCAACGTCTGGGTAGTACCTGCCCGCCACTTTTCAATTTCTATGCTTTTTTTCTTGCATTCACTGCCACTGCTTCTCATGAATGCTTGTATGAATCCTCATTAGCCTAGGGGAGCCAAGATGTGGTCACTAATCCCCTTATGTGCTCGAATGTCACATGACACATAATTTTAACATTCCCCCTTCATGTGATATTCCCTGTTGTCACAGTGTAGCAAACTTCTTAATTCCAGAAATCTGGACAATGGTAAGGCTTTTGTGAGTATATCTGCTCGTTGATCTTGTGAACTAACATAAGTTAAATGCACCTGATCCTTCTTTACCATATCCCTGATAAAATGAACCTCTATATCAATATGTTTTGATCTTTCATGCAGAATTGGGTTTTTTGTCATAGCAATACAGCTAGTATTGTCACCATAGAGAACTGTTGGTCCTGTTTGTGGAAATCCAAATTCTTCCATGAGTCTTCTTTCCCAAATTATTTCTTTAGTCAACAAGGCTGCAGAATTATACTCAGCTTCAGCACTGGATAGTGCAATGCTTCCTTGCTTTTTACATTTCCAGGCAATTGGAGCTCCACCTAATAGAACCACATACCCTGAAGTAGATTTTCGTTTGTCTAAATCCCCTCCCCAATCAGCATCACAATAAGCTTGCAACTGCAGATTAGCTTCACTAAATAGAATACCATAATGCATCGTACCTTTTAAGTATTTTAAGATTCCTTTTGCTGCATTCCAGTGACCTCTTCCAGCTTTATTATTGTACCTGCTGAGAATATTAACTGCAAATGCAATGTCAGGTCTAGTACAGTTTGCCACATATGACAAGCACCCAATCAAACTCCTGTAGGGTATTTTCTCCATTTCTTTGCTTTCTTTTTCAGTTTTTGGGCTCATGTCTGCAGAGATTTTATGACCAGGCACCATGGGTGTATGTGCCACATTACAATTTTCCATATAAAATCTCTTTAACATATTTTGAATATGCCCTTGTTGACTCAGAGCTAGTATCCGTTGACTTCTATTCCTGTATACATCAATTCCCAGAAATCTTTTGAGTTCTCCAAGGTCACTCATTTGAAATCTCTTTTTCAAAATATCTTTGCAATGGTTTAGTACTTTGCTTCCATTAGCTACCATAATGTTGTCATCAACATACAAAGCAAATATGTAGCAAAATAACAGGGGGTTCCAGGGGGATTTGATATAGATATAATTCTTGAAATCATAGACCATATCCCTAAAACAATTCAATGGGTTATTATAAAAAAAAAACATAGATTTAAGATAAAAAATAGTCACATTAGCTCACTGGTTAGATTGGTTAAAGTAGTCTTATTAGGACATTGAGTTATTTTGGTAGAGGTTCGAATCCCCGTATTTCATATTCTAAAAGCTTAAGCGAAACCGTATAGAGGCTCGATATACCATCAAAACCTTAGGCAAACTCGTATTCGACATCTTAAAATCATAGGCGTCCCCAATCATAATTGAGCATAATCGAAACGAGAGGTGTCCAGAGGCTCCAACATACAGTCTGGGCCGTCGGATTGACAGATCCGACGACTGTGGTAGTCCAGGGTGCACCTCGTTTAGAATATGTAGCAATAATGCACCAGTCATTTCCCATTTTAAATCTGTAAATATTCCCATCATAATTGAGCTTTTCAAAACCTTGTTCCAACAAATATCCATCCATACACTTATACCATTCTCTGAGAGATTGCTTAAGGCCATACACTGCTCTATTTAACCTCCACACTTTACCTTTTTCTTCTTCAAATCCAGGTGCAGGTTTCAGATATATTTCCTCTTCCAATTTAGCATTCAGAAATGATGTACTTACATCCATATGATGTATTTCATAATCACAGGCATTTGCAATAGCCAATAGCATTCTTAAGCTGTTTATCTTCACTAATGGTGAGAATGTTTCATCAAAATCTTCCCCTTTTTTCTGTGTGAACCCTTGAGCAACCAGTCTGGCTTTGAATTTTTTTGTTCTTTTATCAACACCCGGTTTCACTCGATATATCCATTTACTTCCAACTATATTCTTATTCAATGGCATATCTACTACGATATAAGTGTTTGTTCTCTTAAAAGCACTCATTTCTTCTTCCATGGCACTTAGCCAGTTTTTTCCATGAGAATCATGCACTGCTTCATCATAATTTTGAGGTATTTTATCATTTTCTAATATCAAAATGTCAAACATCAGATAATTTCTCCCCGCAACAGATCTCGAAGTCTTTTGCTTCTTCCAGTTTCATTTCTCCCATGTGATTCTAAAACATGTTTAGCTTCCTCTGCCAAAATCTGAGCTTCAGTTCGTCTTGGCTTTCTCTTGGGTTTAATACCATGATCAACTTCTAACTCTTGAATTTCGACTCATTGTCGAGAATCACTTAAATCTGCCTGTTCAAGCTTTTCGCTTTTATCTTCTTCTTTATTTATTTCTTGTTGTATTTTTGAAATAACATCTTTCCTTTTATTGTCACATGGAGTTTCCGAAGTTTACCATGGGAATCCTTCTATAAAACTCATTCTCATTAAAAATAACATCCCCGCTAACTATGATTTTTCTCCTTCTTTGGATCATATAGTCTAATGCTTTTGAGCTTGAATCATATCCTACAAGATATGTTATATATGCCCTATCATCCAATTTCTTTCTTAATTCTTCAGGAACATGAACAAAACATAAACATCCATATGGTTTAAATCTGTCATAAGATGGAAGCTTACCAGACCAAAGCATTTCGGGAATGGCACCTTTTATGATTGTTGAAGGTAACAAATTTTGAATATAGACTGCTGCCTTCACGCCTTCATCCCACGTAAAATTTGGTAGGCCGTAGTATTTTAGCATGGATCTCACAAAGATCTAGTAAGGTCCCGTTCTTTCTTTTTCAGCTACTCCATTTTGTTGTGGTGAGTATCTACAAGTTAGTTGCCTCTTGATTCCTCTCCGCTTGCACACAAAAAAACTTAAATTCATCGATATATACTCACCACCCCCTCGCCCGATCTTATACACTTAATTTTCCTTCCAGGTCTCTAGCTCGGCCAAAGAATAAATAATTTCAAGGCCTCACTTGCTTGATCTTTTGTTTTCAAAATATAACTTTTTGTCCTTCTACTAAAATCGTCTATGAAGGTCATGAAATACTTATGTCCACTTAAACTGGTAACATTTATAGGACCACATAGATCCGTGTGTACCAAATCCAAAATGCCCTTTGCTCTTTTATTTGACCTTTTGAATGGTAATCTTGGTTGTTTTCCAAGCTGACAGCCACCACATAAAAGTTTTCCTTCTTCTTCTACTTTTGCAGATATTATACCCTTGTTTTTTAGAGCTTCAATTACTGCAGAATTCACATGACATAGCCTGTTATGCCAAAGTTTTATATCTGGATATTCTACCAGATTAACTTCATGAAGATGATCAATATTAAAACCAAACAAGTTTCCAACTCTTTTGCCAATGAACTTTAATTCATCATTCAGAAATACTTTACATTGGATTTGTTCAAATAAAACTTTGTATCCCATATCCACTAACTGACACACAGATATGAGATTTCTTACAAGACTAGGTACACACAAAACCTCTTTCAGCATAACAGGTTTTCCATTCAAATCAAACAACTCCAAAACTCCAGAGTCCTCTATTTTTTTCAGGCCTCCATCACCAAGCTAAACATGACCTTCTTTCTTTTCCACATTTTTTAACATGTGCATATCACACATCACACTTTTCTCTGCTCCTGAATCTATAACCACAAACTTGTTATTATTTCTTCTTGGACATAGAGAAACATTACAAGTTAAGTTTTTTCTTACCTCCAAGGTGTCATCTTCTATCTCTCCTTCACTACTTTCATGCTTCTCCATTATATTGACACTTGCACCACCCCTGAAACTTGTCCTGCCTCTTCCCCCTCTCAGAACCTCGAGATCTACCACGACCTCTTCCTCTTTTTAGGACTTGAGCAATTGAAAGAGAAATGGCCCTTGCCCTCACAATTAAAACACCTCAATTCTTTTTTCATGTTATTTGACATTCATTCTTCAAATGACCATATTGATTACATAAATAGCAAGGCCCTACTTTTTTTCTTGTGAAAATTTTTAAAACCAACCTTCTTAGCCTTACCGGTGTACAATACCTCAAGCAGATTGTTCTCTCCTCTTGTGCAACATTAGATTGCTCAAATTAGGTCATGCGATCATTATCATAGCATGTTCCTTAGAAGTAGCTACATTTCGAGCAAAGTTGCTAAATGACTATTATGAGAAACCGACCTTGCTAAAGCCAAAATCGATCATCGCTCACTCGTAATATTTCCAAAGACCTTCAAGATCTGCAATAATAGAGTCAAACCTTTCTAAAAAATTAGTTAGGTTATCTTTTTTCGACAAGCTTCATCTTCCTTAACTCCTTTTCCAACATATCTATTTGTGAGGAACTTTTTGTTCATAATGTTTAATCGATAGTCCCACATATCTTTAGGCTTCATACCTCGAAGTTTTAACTTTAAGGCAGTTCCTACCTTGCACATAATTATGGCTTGAGCTTCCATAATTTTGCGTCTCCTCCTTCGAAGCTAGCGGGAGTTCCCCCCAGACGAGACACCACGCGCACCACCTTCTTGATTTGTGCACTAGAGCTAGCAGCCGAAGTTTGAATCCCCTCGAACTAGTTGCTCTCGTGACTTGCAACCGCACTACCATCAATCGATACCATAACTTTTCAAACTCGAAAGCACGCTCCTAATACTTTCCTTCCGCATTTGAAACCCTCCATCCCCTTTAAAACTTCAATTGTATTCAGCAAATTTGCACCAAATCTAGTTGTCATGATTACTAGATCTTATAGCTCTGATACCAATGTTAGAATCAGAGCTTGGGGTTTGAACCCAAGTATGCCAAGACTCTGTCTCCTTCAAACCCACCCACTCCTATAGCTGCATACACGCACCTGTATCTGCACTCAACTCATTTTTTTATCACCATCATTCATCTATTTATTTTCTTGTCAACCTGGATATATCCACTTGTCAAATCGTGCATGCCCTTCATATAGCAAGTTTTCCAACTTGCCTAAATAATAGGATGCCCTGCTGTCCTTAAGTTCCAGCTGTCGTTGACTTTGACCCGTTTGACCAGTCAACCCAAAACCCTAAGTGGCGGGCAGGGGGTATCAAGCGTTTTCTGGCGGGCGTAGCAACGTCTGGGTAGTACCTGCCCGCCACTTTTCAATTTCTATGCTTTTTTTCTTGCATTCACTGCCACTGCTTCTCATGAATGCTTGTATGAATCCTCATTAGCCTAGGGGAGCCAAGATGTGGTCACTAATCCCCTTATGTGCTCGAATGTCACATGACACATAATTTTAACAAGAATTTTGTGCTTTTTATGCAAAGAGTTGACTAAAGCTGCAGCTTTGAAGTGCATAATGCAGACTACTTTCACAATATCATGCAGTTTTGCCGGTGAATACTTCCATCACCAACTGTTGCAAGCATTTTCTTATAGCTTACCAGAAGTTGTGTAAATATTCTTCATCAGCTCATATCCTGAAACATCTTCATTGTCAAGTGCTAATACAGATTCAAATGCAAGCCTTCCAATCACTTCATTCTTCCAGTTTTGACAAGCACCCAATACTGTCTTCCATATTGTTAAATTAGGATCAAATGGCATGTTCGTCACCATTTAAGCTGCATCATTTAGGCGATTGGCACGACAAAGGAGATCAACTATACAAGCATAATGATCTAAATTAGGAGTGATCGCATAGTGCACGCACATCACATGAAACGACTTCTTTTCCTTGCCAACAAGACCAGTATAACTGCAAGCATTAGGAATAGAGAGAAATGTGTGCCATCTGCCTGGATATGTTCCTTTTGCATCTCCGTAAACCTGCTTATTGAGTCATCAAAGACCCTTCCAGCATCAACCATAACCCCACATTTTCCATAAAATCCGATCAGACTCGCCATTATGACTTCCTCATTCTGAAGTCCAGCATAGCAAATTTGAATGTGAACTTTTTCTCCAGATTCCAAGGCCATTAGATTGCCACATGCCTTCAACGCAACAACATAAGTTAAAGCATCTGGAAGGAAACCTTCCTCTTGCATTTGAGCAAATAATTGTAAAGCCAAACCACTTTTTCCAGTTTCTACATACCCAAATATCATAGCAGTCCATGGCACTAGAGTGTATTGTTCCATCTTGTCAAAAAACCAACGAGCACGCTCCATGGTTCCACATTTTGCATATACATCCACCAATGTACTCGCCACAAAAATGTCATTCTTATAGCCCCTCTTTGCAAGTTGTGAGTGAATACATACAACTTTCTCTAATGACCGGATTTTCACAATTTTACCATCAACTCGCTCATCGTATTCTTCCCTACGCATGCAGCACATGCCTTAAGTGTTGCAACATAAGTTGGATCATCTGGCATAAAACCCTTATCTTGCATTCTGACAAACAATTTTAAAGCTAGTTTGCTCATAGCCAAATATCATAGCATTCCATGTCACTAAGTTGTAATACACCATCTTGTCAAAGACCTGCCTAGCGTGCACCATGCTCCCACATTTGGCATACAAATCCGTCATTGTATTACCCACAAAAATGTCCAAATCATAACCATGCTTTGCAAGTTGGGAGCGAATAGACTACATGCCTTGCTCTAGATACTGTACCTTTATAAGTTTGTCTTCGACTGGCATGCCAACCTCTTTTGCTGCACAAATAGCACATGCCTTGAGTACATCCACATAAGTATGAGAATTGGCTAAAGGCCATCTTCTTGCTTGCAAAAAAAATAACTGTAGAGCTAAATCGCCTTCCCCACTCTCGGCGTACCCAAATATCATGGTAGTCCATGACACTGGATCATGATGGAATATTTTGCCAAAGGACCAGCAAGCATGATCCATGCTCCCACATTTTCCATAGACATCTACAATTGTATTTGAGAAGAAAATGTCGTATTCATAGTCCCTCTTTGCTAGTTGAGAGTGAATGGATTTAACCTTCTCTATTGACTATACTTTTTCTAGTTTGTCATCAACTTCCATCGCATCTTCTTGTGCTGCATGCCTTAAGCACAATTGGATATGTCTGAGGATCTGGAATGAGATGCTAATCTATGAAGAATTTGCCTTAGACTCTAGCTTCAATCAAGGAATGAGGAAAAACCACTAACATTTGACATTTTTTCCAGTAGGAATGAGTAGACATCCATCTCTAGATGATGTAGTTCAAGCATTGACCGTCGTTGGTTGAAGAAACCTAGTTGTGGAAAAAACTAAACTAGTCTGACATTGCAACCCAGAAATTACATGCCATGCCTTCTCAAATTTAAAAGATCATAGAATTCCTTTTTTTTCCTAACGACATATAAGTTTTCAGTCCCAATTCCTTGGACGTGCTTTGATTGGACATCTTATTGGAGATCATGCACGTGGATGATATCAGATCTCATGTCATTCCTTCTATTTATTACGTTCTACTCCACCTTGCCTGCAGAGTGAAACTTGTCTTGCTTCAATGCATTACTTTATAACTAAACATGCATCATCTTTATATGGTGAAAATGTGCATTGTACATGAAACTGATTAAACCTAGCAAAAATGGTCTCATCAGTTGTAATTCCAGCGCAACTTGTATTCGTTTTCTGCATGCGTTCCAGACCAGATGCCTAGAAGCTTTTTCAAAATACGAAATGGAAGCTCATTTATGAAAAGCTATTGATGGAAGAAGGTATTCAGTTCACCACTCCCTTTTGTACAATGTCAGTGTGTACTGCTTGGCCCTTCTTCGTGCCTCTATGATGGAACAATCATTCAAGATGCAAAATAATTGACAGGATTCAAAATATCAGAATTCTGCCAATTCCAATCTAGCAGAAGGATTTGAGAAATCTGAGATTTGAAATGCCAGAATTGGAGATTGGAATTAGATTTGGGCCGCATGCTCTATTACAACAGAGAGAAGGACACGGGGAAAGAAGTTCGGAGAAGAACTAGTAATTTTTGAGAGTTTTTCTAATTTTCCTAGCCCTCCGATTAGAAAATTCCAAAATCATTGGATAATACTTATTTGAGCTTACATGGGAGGGCATATCTATAGCATGAATTTCAGGAATTGTTTTAGGGAGGGTTAGGCAAGCCTGCTTTAAAAAAAGAAAAAAAGAAAAAGAAAAACCTTCATATGAATTTCCACAATATAAAAACTTGAAAGTAACATTTGGAGCTCATCATACAAATAATTCAATGTATAGATCAATAATGGAGATACGAGGGACACCCTTTGTGTAGCTACCACCTAGTGGCACAATGCTTTTTGGCCAATCTACGACGGGATATAATATTTGGAAAAGGTCCTGATAGGTGGTTTACTTGCTTTACAAAATTAGCCATAGTTTGATAATCATTTCTATAAATGGTGTAACAAAAAGTCAGGATACAACATATATGTCCAAGGTTCTTAAAGAGCATTAAAGGCTTTGACGACATGTCATATAAAGCATTAGTTAAAAGCGTTGTTGACACCACATTATCATTGTTAGGCTTTAATTCCATCTGTGATAGGTGATTGAGGTCATTGCTCCTAAATTGCCAATCTATTGGATGTGACATTAGACTAGTCATGATTCCATATGCGAGCTTTGCCATACAATGTTTTGCCATGCCAGTCTAGGGAAAGGTCCTTATGCACAAAGTGAAGTGGTGTTCCATTGAGCTGAATGCAAAGAGTACAATGACCTATAGGAGAACAAACTGATGAACCCCAAAATGAGTGAAGAGGGGAACAAAATAATAAACCAAAATGAGTAAAGCAACAAATACAATCCTGGGTTAGACCACCCGATATATAAGATAATTGTGTACAATGAGTCCAGGCCCCACATAAAACATTCAGAAAGTCACTATACTATAATGCTCCCGAACTGTAACAACTCCAATAGTCAGGTCGCGCCACCCATCCAAGCAGTGACTCAAATCCGTCCCACTAAGATACTGCTCCATGTGTCCCTCTTGGCCGCTCGTATAAAAAGCAACCTTATGAACTTCAGAGAGCTCCAAACTGCAAGACCAAACAACATGTGATTGCCAACTGTGTTAGGCGCCATCTACGGGCCAAGAGTCAGCAAGCTACAAAGTTGGACTAGAAATACAAGAGCACAATATCAAAATGGAAAAGACAATCCATGAGGATCCTTGGAAACCATAGGGCTACGTCGAGATAGGAAAATATAGGCTCGACACAGAGGCGTATAAAAATCAGCACCACGCATATCAATGAGCTCCAAACTGCAAGATCTAATCATATGTGACTGTCCACTGTGTTAGGAGCCATCCACGGGCCAAGAGTCAGCAAGCTATAAAGTTGGACTAGAAATATAAGAGCACAATATTGAAAATTGAAGAGATGATCCATGAGGATCCTCGGAAGCCACGGGGCTACGCCGAGATAAGAAAATATAGGCTCGACCCCGGGGGGGCTTCCCCTTGGTGCCCTCCAGAAGCACCACGTGCTACGCTGGAAAAAATACAGAAGCCCATCGGCCAACATTGAACGAAAAGTAAAACCCATATAGCAGAGTAAGAGGTGGGAGGGGGGGAACTCCGTACAACAACAACAAGATTCATCTCAGAAGAAACGCCGATGAGGAATGCAAGAAGACAACAAGGCTTTTATGGGAGAAAGGGCCAAAGAAAGCTTGCGTTATAGCAAGCTTGTGCCAAAGAAAGCTGGGGCCTAAAAAGAGAGCTGGCGCCAAAACTGGCGTCCCTTTCCCTAGAATGATGGTTCTCTTCTATATAAGAAGAGAACCATAGCATTCTAGGGAAAGGTCCTTATGCACAAATATCATCATCCGACACAAAGAGGAACCTCCCTCAAACCCCATCATAGATTGAGACCACGAGAGATTGTAAGGTGCAACTTGATGCCAGGAAAAAATGTAACAATCATGAGACGAGGCAAGATGCCAATGCAAATAGAGGGGAAGGGGCCCAAGAAACCTGGGGACAACTGGACTGCATAAGGCAAAGAAGGCACGAAAATCAAACACAAACAACAACTATGGCCACCACCAAAGCACATGAAATCAAAACTCTAGAACCAATGTACCAACAAACTACAGAGAATATCTAATGACAAGACGCTATGGAAGTAAGAACAAAAATACCTAACCTATATCATTCATGCATAACAGACTCAAGTGAACTTTCATGAAGACAATGCAAACCCCATAATAATAAATAAGAAAGATCAAAACTATGCACCATGGAATGCATAAAAAGTGAAGACATGAAGACCGGACATAGTTAACAAGCTAAAAAGAGCACCTGGGACCAAAATTGAAGAATCAATGTACCAGCAGCGAACTACAGTGAATACTGTAATGAAAAAACATCATGACAAACAAGGACAAAAAACCTAAACATATACCCTACATGTATAACCAGTCCAAGCAAACTTTCAAAAATAAAAACAACATAAACCACAGGAACAAGACGATAGGGACTCCGAGATACAAGAACAAAAACGTTTCATAAGGTGACAAAAGAATTATGCTATTGAGAACACTGGTAGACGATGTCACAGAGTCAATGGGTCAATGCCAAGATGAGGAATGGATGAAGAAAACTGGGTGCAACCTGAAACAAGAACAAAGACCATATAAGAAAGCAAGACAACTTACCACAGGCTCTACTACAACATGCCCGAATGTGCGATGATGCAATCACGATTTGAAATTTGAAATACAGGCCAAAAAGGGGAATGCCGTGTGAACATCATGTAGGATGGATGTATACCAAACAACTCTTCCAGTTCGTAAGGTCAACATGGAAAAGGCATGATGACTGGACCAACAAGGCAAGAAGAACTACGTCGAGTCAAGAGGTAGACAAAAGAGAAGTCAAGACAATAGCAGAGCAAATATATCTCTCAAGGGATAAAATGGAAAAAAGAGGAAAGGAACAAACATAAGGTGAAAAAAGACAAACATGAGATCAAAATGAAATAAATGGAAAAAGGGATCGAGAATAGAGGAACAGAGCAAAACGAGACAAAGTGGCCAAGGACGCAAAATGAAAATAGCCAAAGGCCCTCAAAGGCACCAATGAGACACTAAGAATCTATGATAAAGAGCGAGCATAGGCCCTTATAAGGACATCCATGAGAACCACTGAGAACATAAGACCACATATGGAGTAAAATAAGAAATAGAGCAATAACAACAAATATCAAGGACTAAATTCATGAATGTCTACCTACATGCATAACAGATCCAAGCGAACTTTTAAATGTAAAAACAACATAATCTAGAACAAAACGATAGGGACCCCGAAACTCAAGAATAATCTAGGGGAATGGACCAAAGAACCCATTATGGTGAGAGAAAGGTGGAGATTGGAATAATGAATCCAAGGGACTTAAAGGGTACTATATGAGATTTTTCGAAAAAAGCAAAGTTCAGAGAAAAAGTCGATGAACAACTTGATGACCTATTTGGGACCACCCCCAAAGGGGAACAAAAGAATGAGCGAGAGGGCACAATGGAGGCGGCACACGTAAGAAAGAGGTCCAAGATGGCAGAACGAGTGAAAACAAAGTGAACAGATAGAAAACAACTGGGGTCAACATAGTAAAATGGCATGATGATGAGACACCACTAGCAAAAAAAAAAAAAAAGACACTATGATGAGTCAAGAGGCAGACAAAGGAGGGAGTCAAGACAATAGAAGAGCAAGGACAGTTCAAGGGATAAAATGAACGA
The DNA here is from genome assembly GCA_021234155.1 of Isoetes taiwanensis. Lineage (NCBI taxonomy): Eukaryota > Viridiplantae > Streptophyta > Lycopodiopsida > Isoetales > Isoetaceae > Isoetes > Isoetes taiwanensis. The sequence goes on along the minus strand of JAJEKV010000177.1, from coordinate 326,800 downwards.
ATAAAGAGGAAAAAGACAAAATGCAAGATGAAAAATAGAGGAATAGGAGATAATAATAATAATAATAATAATAATAATAATAATAATAATAATAATAATAATAATAATAATAATAATAATAATAATAATAATAATAATAATAATAATAATAATATTATTATTATTATTATTAATCATGCCCCTTTTGGACCTTGAAGGTCATGGAGTAAGGGATGGGGATGGAATAAGGGATGGAGATGGAATAAGGGATCGGGAATAGAGGACTGAGCAAATTGGGATAAAGGAGCTAAAGTCACAAATGCAAATGTCTAAAAAGTCCTCAAGGGCATTCACGAGATAGTAAGAATCTATGATAAAAGAGAGAGTATAGGCCCTCGTAAGGGCATCCATGAGAACCACTGAGAACATAAGACCACATATGGAGTAAAATAAGAAATAGAGCAATAATAACAAATATCAAGGACTAAAATTCATGAACGTATACCCACATGCATAACAGATCCAAACGAACTTTCAAATGTAAACACAACATAATCTAGAACAAAACGATAGGGACCCCGAAACTCAAGAATAATCTAGGGGAATGGACCAAAGAACCCATTATGGTGAGAGAAAGATGGAGATTGGAATAATGAATCCAATGGACTTAAAGGGTACTATATGACATTTTCTACAACATAAAAAATAGGTACTAGAGTTGTGCAAGCATGGGTAAACACAACTATACCTGGATGGACGAAACGAAGAAGGTTCAAAAACAACCCTAGACCAACAAAGCATCTAAAGACATCTCTAACAACCAAGTCTGGCTCAAAGCAAGATGTACAAGCAGAAAAAAACACTCCATAGAAACAACTTGACAAAATAAACAAGGCCCAAACAGAACAACCTATGCAGCAATTTGCCAGACTACAAGTGCAACAAAAATCTTGAAGGCATCTAGGCAAAGTTGCATCCGCAAGAAAACGTTTCTAAGGCATCCAAGATCCAAAAACGTTTCTAGTGGGGGTACTCTTATTGCTTGGAGGATGGATTTGCAGGTCACGTACTCTGCAGCAGACAGGTTTGGTCGGTGGGCAATAATTAAGTGGTTGGAGGGAGGGCAAGAGTGGGGGATTGTTAATGTTTATGCCCCTAATCAGCCTTCTCAGCGGGGTGCTTTATGGGCCACAGTCCGGAATAAGTTGCGGACCAGTGATCTCGTTTGTTGCAGGATTTGGCCTTGGTTGAGGTCCCTGGGGACTTGTCTTTCACCTATTGTAATAGGCAGATTGGTGCGGGCCGGGCGTATGCTAGGCATGACCGGTGCTATGCTTCCCCATGCGCACTGGATGGTGTGCCCTCTTTGCGCCGGAGTAACATTCTGTCTACCTCCATTTCTGATCATTACCCTCAGGTTGTGTCCAAGTGTGGTGCGGTTGTCTCGGCCCTCTAGGATCGGTGTTCCGTTTGAACACCCTACCGGGCCGATGCGGATTTCGCCCCCTTGCCGGAGTTGTGGCTTGATACCTTTTCACCTATGTCTGGTATGGTGACTGCGTTGGCCAGGGTGAAGCGTTTTGCCAAGGTCTTTGGTAGGCAGCGTGTGCAGCAGGAGCGGCAGGAGTTGCATGGTCTCTATCAGGAGTTGGAGAAGATTCGGGCGCAGCCTTCTGATAGCATTAGGGAGAATGCAGTGTTGCAGCGTATTGTTGCTCTGGAGCAGGTTAAAGTGCAGGAGGCACTTGTGAAGGCGGCCCTTACCTGGTTGAAGGAGGGGGACACAAGTTCGTTGGTATTCTTCAGAGCCGCTAGGCAGCGGCGATATGCAGCATCTATGGCGTCCTTTGCTTTGCCTGATGGCCGGACTTTGGAGGATCCCGCTGATTTGCAGAGGTATGTGCATGCTCATTTCTCAGGGTTTTTCGCACAATGCACTCTTCCCTATGAGCAGGAGATGCAGGAGCTTGTTTTGGGGGCTGTTAAGCCATCTATTCTGCCTCACTAGCGTGAGAGCTTGGAGCGGGAGCTCTCCAGAGAGGATTTAGCGGAGGCATGTATGTGCATGGCCAAGGATAAATGTCCTGGGCTGGATGGCATCCCTGTGGAGTTCTTTCAGACTTATTGGGAGTGGGCTGGTGAGTCTGTGTACCAGGTGTATCTTGAGTTGCTGCAGTCTTCTCAAATTGGATAGGATCTTGAATACCGCATGCATTTCCTTGATTCCTAAGGTTAAGCAGCCTTCTATTATTAATGATTGGAGGCCTATCTCCTTGTTGTCCTCTGTGTATAAGATTATTGCGAAAGCCCTGGCAGAGAAGTTGAAGCCGGTGTTGACTTCTTCCATTAGTAAGGTGCAGTCTGGGTTTGTTCCTGGGAGGAACATTTTGACTAATGTTGCCGTGGCTTATGAGGGCCTTTATTGGGCCAGGAGAACAGGTCAAGGCATTGCCTATCTTAAGCTTGACTTTGCCAAAGCTTACGATAGTGTCCGTTGGGAGTTCTTGTCTGCCATGATGTTAGCGTTGGTCGTGGTCCACGCTTTACGTGAAGACAATCATGAAGTCGCATAGGTTAGCACGGGCTACGATGGTGTGTGGGGTGAACCCTCCGCCTTTTTCTCCTTAGGGCGAGGGGTGCGTCGGGGGTACCCTTTTGGCGCCGCTTTTGTTTTACGATTGGGCGAAGGCAACCGCCTCGCTTGTTTTTGGGCTGCAGTGGAGGAGGGGTGGTGGATGGGCTTCGGATGCGGGATGGTAGCCGCCAGATTATTAACCGATTGGCCGATGACACTTTCCTCTTCTTGGTGGCGTAAGAGAGGAATTTGAGGAATGTGAAGAGTTTGTTGGATACTTTCTCCTTGGCCTCGGGCATTCTTACGAATTGGGGCAAATGCTCGCATTATGGGCCCAACCGACGACCCCCCCTCCCCTTGTTTGGCTCTATTCCCTTTGAAGGTGCTTCCGGGTAATGTGTGTACTAAGCTGTTGGGTATTCCCGTTGGAGGGGATGTTTCCATGGGGAGGGTGTGGGATGAGATTTTGCAGGGGTTGCAGAAACACCTCAATTGGTGGAAGGGTAGCAAGTTGTCCATGGCGGTAGGATCACTATTACCAAGTCAAGACTTTGTAGCACTCATGTGTATACAAAGATCTGCGATGTTAGCTCCCGAGGGTAAGATACGTGCTTTGGATAAGATTGTTCGAAATTTTGTGTGGGGCGGGGATGATGAAGGGGCGGTTGTTAAAGTGGCTTGGTGGAAGTGTCTCCGCCCCCGGAAGGATGGGGGCTTGGCCATTCTGGATTTGGCACTGCATAGTAAGGTATTGGTCTCCAAGTTTGTTTGGAGCATTCTGCAGGATGGAGCATCTTCTCCTGGTGCAGCGCTGTTGTTGCAGTCTCTTCGCCATTGTGTGGCATTTGGGAAGCCGTCTGTGCATGTGGAGTTGCCCTGGGCACTGTTGTATGGTCTCTGGCCTTTCCCACATGCATCCCCTTTTCTCACGGGGGTGTTGCGGGCTTGGGATCATGTGCGTGTGCTCTTCCAGCTAGATTATGCCTCAGTTTATCACCGCTCTTCTCCTTTCTTGTGTGTTCCTCTACCCCCTGTGCATTTGCCCTTGGCTGCCACCGTGCATGCTCGGACGCAGGCTTGTTGGAGGCGAGCGGCTGTGCTCACCCTAGAGGATTGGTATGGGGGTGGTCAGCTAGTTTCGTGGGAGTTCTTTCGAGCTCGCCTTCGCCTGAGGGGCAGTGACCGGGCTATTTGGGAATAAGTGGCGGGGAGTATTCCGCTACATATACCTATAGTCCCTCAGGATGATGTGGTGGTGTAGGTTTGGAAGATTCATCTGGATGTTGTGTCTTCTTGTTTTGTGCGGTCTTGTTACCGGGTGCTGGCTATTCATGACACACTATACCCCCTTCATGCAAGTGGTCTCTGCAGCTTCCGGGTTCTCGATGGCGCTCGGTTTGGACGTGGACATGGAGCTCACTTCCCCCACCGAAGGTTAGGGTGCTTCGCGGGCGTGTGGTGCACCGCCAGACGGGTGAATGCCCTTGTGAGTCGGGTTTAGGCGGGTGTGAGCCCCTCGCCCTTTGTTGTGGCCTTCATCGTGAGACTGTGGAACATTGTCTGGTTTTATGCCCTCACTTGCAGGCTGCCAGGGATTGGGTTAGGGCTCTGTTTCAGGTGAGATTGACTAGCCAGCAATTGCTGCTTCATGTGTATCCTGGTGCTTGGTTGGTGTGGCTGATTTGGAAGTGGCGGCGGTTGTGGATCTTTCAGGGGATTCAGCAGCCTGCAGCCTCTCTGATTCCTCGACTCATGTACAAGCTATTTCAAAGCTTTCTGGTGTTCCCGGGATTAGTAGAGCGGAAGTTTGCCATTTGGCGGGACTTCTTGGGTATTGTAGATGGTGATGGTCAGTTTGTACATCAATAGAGTTGCAGTTTTTCTGTGAGTTTGTTGTGGAGTGTCGAGGTATCGCTGTCTCTTTGGGGCAGTTCTCCTTCCTCCTCACTTGCTTTGTAACATTACCATTCTTTTAATATATTGATGACACAGTTCTTCAAAAAAAAAAAAAAAAAAAAAAAAAGATCCAAAAAGATTAACAAACTTTCTCTCGATTCCAAGGTCCAAAAACATTGATCAACGGTTCACAAATTGCTCACCCATGAGTTGATGCCCACAAGATTCAAATATATATCTCCAAAATAAGAGACCAAAGGCACAACCAATGTAACCACACAATAAGATATTAGTTTTGTGAGTTAAATGTTTATTTTATTGTGTTTATTCCTGCAGAAACCTAGCAAAAAGTATAAACCTATACACAGATGCAGCCACCACCCATAGATCTGACCTGCTCAAGGGCGGTGGTCCACTTGTCCGAAGCAGTTTGAAAAACCAGGGAAGTCGTCCATATCCATCCATTTTTAAAATGGCATGACAAGCAAATCCAGTCCCAACACTAGCTACAAAGGGATTCGTTACCCTGCATGATCAGAGAAAAGCATCCATTCCAAGAGGAGCTCAAACATAAACCAGGTTCCAACTCAGAAACCGCCCTATTTCAGGTCGCAGATAAATGCAAGCAAACAAAGTTGGGTCCTGATTCATATGACAAAAGCAGGAGATCATGCCAGGACCAGCTAGATATGCTGATGTTGGACCCCCAACTCCAGCCCAGCTGAACCCAAGCAACCACCAAATGAGGAAGGAATTTAGAATTTTGGAAAAAATTGTCAACAAAGGTTATGAATCTGGTAGAAGTGAGGATTGCAGATTGCGTGAATGCCAGAAAAGCTTGTGAAGTGATGCAGAATTAAGAGAGAGATGATCTAGTACTAAGTAGAAACTAAAGAAACTACATAAAGAAGAAGGAGAAATCTAGCTAATGAGAATGACTGACATAGAAAAATTCCGTACAACAACAACAACAAGATTCAGCTCAGAGGAAATGCCGATGAGGAATGCAGGAAGACACAAGGCTTTTATGGGAGAAAGGGCCAAAGAAAGCTTGCACTATAGCAAGCTTGTGCCAAAGAAAGATGGGGTCTAAAAAGAGAGCTGGCGCTAAAACTGGCGTCCCTATCCCTAGAATGATGGTTCTCTTCTATATAAGAAGAGAACCATAGCAGTGCTGACTAAGCATTGCGTCATCGAGATTTGAACTTTGTCGACAAAGAAAATTTTCAGGGAGACCATGCTATAGGCATGTCCAAACAAATCTAAGATTGGCCCGAGAGAACTTATCAAATCACGAAGATGTACTATAGGCTACCGGGTAGAAATCAAATTATTTTGTCGTTTGAAGAAGTCAGGATTATGGGATGGCGATTTGAATACCCTTCTTCATGTCGAATATGGTTAGGACTTTGCATTGCAGCTTCACCACATGGGAGAGGCAAAACATTAGGAGAGGGACCCCAAAAAAGTTCCCGAGATAGACTGCGGTGTCCTTGGTATAGTCATGAATGATGAAAAGCATGATGCATTGAAAAGTTGATGGAGAATAAAAAGTTGAAAGGTAGTACTTTGGCGGCAAAGGTGACCACAGACTGGTAAAAGTGGTTTTCAGTTGATCCTCAATTGATTGATATTTGATTGTACTTACAAAAACCATTCAGGTTCTTGTTGACCATGAGCCATTGATGCAGAGCACCTGGTAGCATAGTTGAGAAAATGTGAAACTTAAGATTCACTTGATGGCGTCCATTTAATTGAGTAAGGACTTCAAACTCTTCAACAATAGCATCTATACTTTGATAGTAGAGGGCTTCCTTTTAACACTATCATATATGGGGTAGGGGAAGTTCGAGAATAATAGTTTGTGCAGAAGTTGTGCCAGGTGGAGGATTGCCATAAACAGTGCTGAAAAAAGGTGTGTCCTGGAGTTTGAGGAAGGCAGGATGTGATGGATGTGTGCCAAATTGAAATTCCCCTGTGTCTGTCCAAAAAAAGAGAGCACATGGACTTGGCAAAAAAGTTAGATTACTTTGAAATATCCCAAGGCTAGGATGTCCTAGAGCCCGTCCTAGAGTTATGCCAAAGAAAGGATGTCTTTGAACGACTCAAAAAATGGGATGTCTTGCAATGTATCAAAGGTTGGATCCGAATTGGCTTCTAGGATGATCTCAACTTGATAGACGGGAATCTGATGCAGAGAATGTGGTTGTGAGATATAAAGTGATGGAACATTGATATATACACTGCATGGAGTGGCATATTGTTGAGAAAGAGAGCGATGAACCTAGATGGGGAGGAGAGTTCCATTGGGAACACTCTGTTGAGATTGTGGAAGGGAATGCTTTTTGGAGACTATAGTTCTGGTATAGGAGGTCAGATCGTGGATGCATTCCGAGAATTTGGAGCGAGCTAAGGATCTGGTATGTGATTGATGTGTTATGCAATGCCAGCTTCCCGTCCGGCATCAGGTCGGATTGGCATCTATTCGTAGCTGTGGATGACCTGTAGAGCCTAAGAAGTCACTCACGGATGAACCTAACCATGTATGATTAGAGTAGATAGATTAGATCTTTACTCTATTATTTCAATTCATTGGATGATATTGTATTGCTCTGTGCGCACCTCTTGTGTATTGGGAAGGGGGGTAGAGACCCAAAGCCTTTGCAGATGATGTTCCTAGATAGCCTCATTAGTACCCAATAAATGTGGCCTGTGCATAGGAGCCTGCCTGGCTGTGGATGGTGGGGTTAGATCGGCTGATAAGGTAGGCTTGTCTAGCTACAGTTGATCCCTCTGGTGCGTAGCGACGGCCAGGGAACATTGTGGGCTAGGTCTAATAGCTTGCCACTGAGTGTGGGCAAGGTATGGGCTCGACACCTCCTATGTGATGCGTCGCCTCAGTGGGGTTCACGTCATAGATGAGCAGTGGCGCTCTAGCTCGCCTGTAGTTGGCATGGACCTTCTGGAGGGGAGTGATCCCCTCCTGCCTCATCGAGACTGGGGAGATGCAACCCAGGAGTAGTCCCTCTGACTATGCACCCGTCAGGCTACGGTCACATCCTCAATACTTTTTAGCCTATCTGCAAAGTATGCACAAGAGGGGCGGATCGAGTGGATTACCCAACGCCCACATGCCAGCCAAATCCATTTGCCATGAATTCTATCTGCATTGACTTCTCGAAACCCCAGGCCATTAGTCGATCCCCATGAGTATGAGCATGGGTAGGATTTCCCCTTGTTGTTGTTGTTGTATCTGCTAGGATATGATGTTATGGTGATTCCACCCTTTGAGGTGGTTATATATTTGATGTGATGTGATAGTTTGTGCTTATGTTTATGCGCTTCTGCAGCTAGGTAGATCCCGAGGGAAACGAGATGAATGACATGTCTATTCTTCCCCGTCGGGTTCTTGCTCATCATGAAGAGCCCGATGATAGGTAGATGGCCTTGTGTTAGCCGGCTCGCGCTGACAGGAGGGATGAACTTCAGTTCTATATGTGCAGGGCATCATATATGAGCAGAGGACGTCACAATGGTATCAAAGCAACGATCTTGGTTGAGCAAGATCGAGCACTGGCCATTTTCTAGTAATACTGACAGCCTAGATATTTAGCCTTGGAGCTGAAATTCCAAGCAAGAGTCTCGAATAATAAGAGAATTGTTAATATGTAGTAATTAGGAGCTTGAAATCTAATAGAACTTTTTTTTTTGGCCATTAGGGATGCAACTACTCAACAATGTGCCAGCACACTTTTGGAGATTTTAGAATGCCTTCTGGCGCACGCCGTGAGTGATGGACCATAGTGGACCAAGAATGATAAATCTAAACTGTAATATGATAGGTTAAGTAAGCTTAAAATCTGAAACTAAGATAGGAAGACCTATTAGAACACTAAAAAAGTAATAAGAAACAATAAATTAAGGGCTTTTACACTACTCACGCCGGGCGCCCAACCCGACTAAGAATCTCAGTCGACTTCATGAGTAGCTGTCCTTACTTTTTTAGGTCAAAATTTTTTGTGTAATTGAGGGATTTGAACCACCAACCTCTTGACAATAGATCTATGACCTTACTAACATGCCAAGAGCATTATGATATTGCATATTCAACTTTATCTCTTATGTAGAGTATATTACAATCTTAAAGTAAAAAAGGAATTTGAACCCTTGGCTTCCAAGCAACTGTACTTACCATTGAAGCTAATGTGATAATAATGCATTTTTTTGCGCTAATCTATTAAGCAAGATATATAATTCTCTTTTAGGATTCAAGAAGAATTTGAACCTTCAACACGACGAAACAAACCTCCAATATTCACCTCGTGCGCCAGGAGCACAACTGAGAATCTTACTCGGGCATGTGGCGCACACCGTGAGTAGTCAACAAAAATCACTTCCTTTTTCTTTGGAAGGACGAGAGCCTTTATTGTCTAGAAAACCAAGAAAATTACTTCCTTGATTCCTTTGGAGATGGACTTTATAGCAAACCGAAAAGCAAAAACAATCTAACTTGCAATAGAAGATAAATAATCCTTTCCCTTATTGAGCCTTATAACTATATAAGAAAAGCATAAATTCAAAACACAGTAACTTCACAATTCCTAATCTTCTTCAGTCTTCTTTTGGGGAATCTTCCTAGAAACTAAAACGCGTCATCTTAACTTTCTTTGAGGCCTATGTTTTGAGACATGTAACTATGGACTAGAAGCATTAATAGAAACATGTAATAACTCAAAACTTTTTCCATTTGATCCTAGTTGAGAATGAAAGAGGGCTCTAACATCTCTCTATAAAAACAAAGGTGTAGTAGTCCAACTTGTAATAAAAGAGTTGCAATTCGTGTGGCCCTTTCTGAGTGGTCTACATTTCATTTGTTTAGCATGCGATCTCTCACCTCCTCCCTCTAGTGCCCTCACCACCTTCTCTCTCTAGTGAAAAGGACGCTTTTGAGTTCCCACTTTGGATTCTAAGCATTCAAAATGCCCTTCGAGCAACATCTCTGTTTCGTACTAAATTCTTGTTTGGCCCAAATTATTGTGTGAATGACGTTTCTAAGTCCCTATTTTGGATTCTAAGCATCCAAAATGCCCTTCGAGCAACATCTCTATTTTGCCCAGAATTTCTGCCCTAAATTCTTGCCTGCTTCAATTTGTTGTGCGAAGGACGTTTTTGAGTCACCATTTTGGATTCTAAGCATCCAAAATGTCCTTCGAATAACATTTCTGTTTACTCTGAATTTTGCCCTAAATCCCTCTCTGCCCCAATTGTTGTGCTAAGGACATCTTTGAGTTTGCATTGTCGATTGTAAACATCCAAAATGTCCTTCGAGTGACATCTCTACTTTGCCCTAAATTTATGCCCTAATTCATTGGTAAATCTCCAAACAGTCATGGCATTATGGCAACCTTTGTGGACCCCTCCCCAAATCCTAAAGATAGGAACCTTGATAGAGATATCCATCAAAGTCCAGCCAACTCTAGACTCATTCCCATGCCCAGTCACACCAACAACCTGAGGATCCCTCGCATGACGAGATCTTCTGGGAGGAACGAGCATACGACCCATCATGAAAATGTCCCAATCAGAAAGGTAACGGAGAAGCCTCTTCCATGAGAAGGGAGGCCCAAGCAAAGGATCAATCAACAGAATCAGTTCGGCAGGCCGATGATTTCGGCGACACTCCTCGCATATCTCTGCTGCGCTTGGAATATGAGCATGTAGAAGACTTACGCTTGGATGCTCACAAATTACCTAGTAGGAATTTTATGCTTGGATTACAAGCATTTACTCTTGGATGCTCATAGATGATCTGGCATGAATTTTATAGCTTTCTATGCTAGAGCAACAGACGAACCAGTTGATTGAAGTTCTTGCACTACCTCTGATGGGTCTTGAAGACACAACCTTTCCACGTAACTGGTAGCTTGATACTGAGTATAAGAAACTCAAATGCCGGCCCCGCCAAGTCATGAATCCTGCTTTACACTCACACGCAGTCAGACAGTCCACGCTTTCCTCAAGGATAAGAAAGCCAGGTACATTGTTGATCATCAAAGGAAAACCTTGTATCTCCTGAACCGTCTCCCAGGACCTTCTAGCAAAGGGTCCTCAGAAAGCAACATCACTTTCAAGCAGCGGGGGCAATACTTACAATAGCTCCATGATCTTCAGGGCGCTTGAGCAGCAATATTCCGTAGGAAGGTCCGACGCTAGAAATCAGAGAGGCCTATGTTGTCCAGGGTTTACATTGCCTTATCAACGAGAGAGACTTGGTTGGTATGCAGTGTTTCTCAAGTGGACATGACCGTCCGTAGTACCGATGGTAATTGACTTGTTCAACATGGCATTACAGGAAGGCTTTTCCCCGCAATGGACCACTAGCAGGGTTTTCCCATCTATAAGGTAGTTGACCTATACTACCCGGTCAATTAGCGGACCATCATGGCCAGCTCGATGTTTGTGAAACTACTAGCCGACATTCTTAGTAGCAGTTCACAGATGGGCAGAAGCAGGAGAGGTGCGAACTCTTACGCAGGAGGGATCCAGGCCTCGAGACTCAATTATTGATCATATCTTTACACTGCGGACTCTGGTAGAAGACAATAAGAATCATCAAGAAGACCTGTATTGCTGCTTCATCGACATCACCAAGGCATTTGACACTATGCCTCGAATTAAATCTATGGGCAAGATTGCGACAACTGAGGGTCCCTATAGATCTGCAGAATGCAGTATATAGACTATATGAGACATGCTCCGGCTGGCTGGAATCGACAAGCCAACCATTTGACATCAGTATTAGGATTCGCCAGGGATGCCCTCTCTCTCCAACACTATCTAGGCTCTACGTTGATCAGTTAAAACGCTGACTTGCTTACAATGAGGATGGCGGAGTTCACTTTTACACCAGATCACTGGGCAGCTCATATACGCTGATGATGTCCACCCCCTAGCTTACACTCCGGAAGACATGCAGTGCCATCTGGAGGCCCTAGACACATTCTGCCAGGAACGATATGTGTGCCAATCTAGCCTCCCTCCTTCAGTTATCAAGGGCAAAATGTGGAGGTGACGCCCACCTACAAGTATTTAGGAGTGGAGTTTCCTTCATGCTAGAAAGCATTGTATGTAATGCAGAACAGCAATCACAAAGTGGAGCTGTATGACTGGGCCTATCAATCACACTTATTTAGGGTCTTGGTGGAGCTTGCTCTTTTATACGGGGTTGAAGTCTAAGGCCGATGGTGTTCCTTGCTACTTAGAATGACTTGGAGCAGGTGCAGAAAGCCTTCTTTGCATGGGTACTGGGAGTGAAATCCTTTCCAGGCAGGGGTTTTCAAATCCGGACAGTAATAGTCGGAATGTCTTCCTTTTTTTTGGGCCACATAGGATGATTAATCTCCATGGACGATAAAAACCACTCCAATTCAATTCTATATTTACTTGACTATTTTCCTTGATCCTTTATGGAAATGCTAGAAATAGAACTTTTTAGGTCCACGCACATCAATGGGCCATGGGATCCATAAAATTAGACTAGTAGAGTCATTACTTCTAGGACCATTAGTACTATGAAAAAGTTTATAAAGTGCACTTACTTCACAAGGCTTCAAACAAGTGTTGGTAAGGGCTTGTGCATGGGTAAAGGTCCCTCTCCCCCCCACACACACACACACACACACACACACACGCATGCACGCACGCACGCGTGCACGATATCATAAAACAGTGAGTCACCTTAGCCATTCGACCCATAGTTTTTTTAAGTACTTTTTGGATTTGGTTATATAACCCTTCTGATATGCCATGTTAGATATGAGGTAATACATACAATGAAGCACCTAGTACAAAATTGGTCACTAAGAATCTATCACCATTAAATGATCAAGACTAGAAACGCTTAATTTAAGTGACCCAACCCCATCAACTTATCTTTTGAAAGTTAGAGCAGTCCAAGTAGCAGTTTCAAAGTCTAGGAGGAACAACCAACATCATCCTTGAGCAACAATTCCTATGCTGCACATTGGCCAAGTTGATACTAGGATAATTGAAAGTGCTTCACATCACTTTATGGAATTTTTCGTGGATATGAACCATGTACTACATACATAAAGACATTTAGTCTAGCTTGTCTTACATGAGCCCTCCGAGCATTACCATGGCCATGTATATTGTGCTACAACTCACATGTGATTGCTTACCTAGCAAAAAGGACATTCTAAATCACTCTTTAAACCTCTTGGCAGAACTAATGCCTTCTATGGTCATTTGGAGTTTAAGTCAAGTCAAAGTGTTGAATTTTCACCTCTTTGGCCTAATGCATGTTCATTTTATTGCATCATAGGGAGTCATCATTTTGAGGCATATATTAAAAGAGATGCTGATAAGGATATAAAATTGAGATGGAGTTGGTGATTATAGACCTTTAATATTGTGGGTGATTTAGGTGCCTCCAATTGTGAGGAATAGAGAACCATAAGTAAGACGTGTAAAAGTACACAAGGTGGGAGGTCATTATAAAGGTTGGTATTGTTTGACATGTATGTCTTGCTTCATTTTTATAACTTTCTTAGCTCAAGGCATGTAGTACCATAGAAATTTTGGCATGTATATCTTGCTTTCTTTTTGGATGTAAAGTGTAGTTGTTCTTGATGTTGACCTATTAATTTCCATAACTTCAAGCTTCACAATTACATATAGTTGCAAATTTACAACGATGCCCCATAGACATTTTGGTTAACCTCGTGTTAAAAAAAAAAAAAAAAAAAAAAAAAAACCTTTCAAGCCTGTTTACCTATAGGTCTATGAAGCATAACAGCCGGTTCACATGGAACCATGACAGGAGAGGGGGCTTGTTTTGCCTAGTGCAAATTGGCAATGGTGGGTGATGGGGCCTGTTTTGCCTAGTGCAAATTGGCAATGGTGGGCGATGGTGGGCGTAAAATGGTGAGCCCTTTTACATGATGGTGAGGGTCGTGAAGGTGCATGTGAACCCAGCCTAAGGATGTCTAAACCAACCTTAAATCACAAAATTGCAGTGTCTTAAATCATAAAATTGCAATGTGCCTACAAAAACATCGTGTATTTTTTCTTTTGATGTGACTCTAACATGACAAAGACTTGGATATACCAGATATACCCGTGGTTCAAACATGCCCGCGTTCGAAATTTATAGTGCTCTGTTCCAGTTCCGCCTGCAAAAGAAATGGGCAGTGTACAGGGGAGGCGCAGCAATTATTCTAGATCAATGGCCTTCCAATCTTTGGACTGGCTATGTCTAGATAATTTTAGAAGCATAAGTTTACCACTAGCATTAGCATTATCTTCTCTTATTCTTGGTAGCCTTTTAATATTTGGTTATTGTGTTTGGTGATGGGGCCTAGTCCCCAGGTTTTAGATGGGTTGTTGCCCTTGCATGTGCCGTCCCATAACCCGTTGGGTTCCCGTGGACGTAAAAAATCATCTTATCTTATCTCTTTGGGAGCAATCCGTATATGGGACGTGGTCATGTTTAAACATGCTTTAAATTGCACTGTCCACAAAAACATGGTGTATGTCCGATATTTGTGGCGCTTGGGGAGTTCGTTCCAGTTTCCAAAAAATCAAAACCTAAATTCTATCCGAGTACCAAGCAATTTTAGGCATCCAATACTGTAATTACAATAGGTTCCTTTTCAAAGCTCTTCTATTTTTTATTGCATGCCTTTAGGCAAGCATGCACCATAGATACCTTCCAGACATTATCCCTTTTCTATGCTGAGCCAGAAAATGGCCTTGATTATATCACAAGTTTAAACTTGTATTCTCTTTTTTCAAGGAAATGACACTTAAGAGGAGTCTTCAGACCACAAAAGCATCTCATAATCTGCTACTATAATAGGAACTCATACACAATTTTACAGACACACTTGTGCCACTGCTTTTTACCTGTCACTGATATTTAGAAGCTGATAACTTGACATGAACAATGGCCAAGGTCACCAAGAAAATCAACTCCCTTTGGGAGTTTGATGGTGTGCCAACAGTAAGTCTCATTAGGCATGCCTGCTTTCAAAGGGATGATGATGACAATAAGGGCTGATCCCATTGTGCCAACCATGTATAATCTTCCATTGCTACCCGCCATCGCCGACACCAGGCGAGGATCCCACTGAAGGAGAGCTTCTTTGTTCTTACCCTTTACAGGCAGCCAATTATCTTTCTCAGACACATACTGTTGATAGCAACCAAAATCTACCTTATACAGTTTTCCATCCAAGACAGTGCTTACCTTTCCCCATCCATCTCTTAACCCTGGCATTATCTCTAGCCAAGAATTGCTTACAGGATCATACATACCAGCATTCACCTGACCAGATTGGTTTTCTGAACCAATTACACATAGTTTGTTATCAATAACAGCTGCATTTTTTAGAGGACTGCAGGCATGAACTGTGGCTACACCTTGAGCACTTGCACCATAACTCCATTTGTTCAGTTTTGGATCATACACTTCAAGGCATGGAAGCGAGAAACCAGTTATATGGCAGTTACCTGAACCTCCTATTACATAAAGTTTATCCTTGATAACACCAGCCAAGCAGCCAGAACGGGCTGCAAACATGGAAGCAGCTTTTTTCCATTTGTTCTGCCTGGGATTATACACCCACATGTCTCTGAAAACAAAAGAGAAAACAGAGTACATATGAGCACATGACACTAGAGAATAATAAATCATTAGCTGTTCTGATAAGGATGTTTGTA
This sequence comes from Isoetes taiwanensis, assembly GCA_021234155.1. Taxonomy (NCBI): domain Eukaryota; kingdom Viridiplantae; phylum Streptophyta; class Lycopodiopsida; order Isoetales; family Isoetaceae; genus Isoetes; species Isoetes taiwanensis. The sequence continues at coordinate 311,607 of JAJEKV010000177.1, read as the reverse complement.
TAGTTATGCACAAAAATCAGGATATTAAACTAAGCAGTGGGTCAGGATCCTTGATAAACTCATGAGTATAGGGATTAATCATCACCTGCCATTCTAGATTGGAGGCTAAATTGCGTATAAAGAAAAATCAGGATAGGAATAGATAAAGAAGTGATGAAATCCTGTCCTAAACTCTTGGGGAGAGGACGCTGACAATTTCTGCTTGTGAACTGGGCTACAGAGCAATGAGGATCAATATTTTATGCTTTGATAGAAGTGACTGAGAGAGGAGGCAAAGCACCTGTTCTATACATGATGAATTGTCGAGGTGATAGGTAAGAAAGACAGAGGACTGGATAGCAAGGGCAAAGCACCTGTGTTGAACAGAAGAGATCATGATGAATTGTCGAAAGAAAAGACAGAGGACTGCTTAGCAAGTCAGTAGTTAGGTACAAGTAAAGATCAAGAAAAACTAGCCAGTGTGATGAAGATGGTACAAGGAAAGAACCAGGATATATAGATAACAAGTGTGATGGAGGAGGTTTATAAGTACAAAAGCAAAGCAGTGCAATGAAGAGATAGAAGAAAAAGAAAACCTGATGGCAGCCTTGCCAAAGGGAGCTCCTCCTATGACATAGAGGTAGCCATGGAGGACCACAGAGGTGGCTCCAAGAACAACCTGGCCTGCAGTAACATGCTGATCATAAGGGATGGGAGGCAGAGCATGCCATTTGTGTCTGTATGGATCAAGGGCATGCCACAGACTAAATCCGCCCACAAGCTGCCATTTAAATCTCTTTCCATCTCGTCTGTCGTCCAAATGTGGAGATGTCCCAACGTGTAGATACAGCCAATCCTCTGTGCACCCTAACAGGCGCCTCTGTTCCAGCAATTCCCTGCTTTCCACCACCCATTTCCATGCCTTGCACACCGTTCTCAGTAGTAAATGCTCTGCTCTTGGTACCCTTGCCAAGCATTGCACTGCTATCTCATATGGTAACCCTGGTATCAAACACCATTCCTCCTTTGCTTCTTCTTCTTGCCCCCATAGCTCTCCCTTTGCTTCCCATTCCTTTGCCTTCTTTGCTTGCGCCTTCCTCCATTGATCTGTTTCATAGCAATTCGATCCAAAGAATTAGTAAAAATTTCTACCAAGTTTCAGTCTAAATTCTTTCTTCTTCCTGATTCCCTCAAGAACCAGCGATATTTCATCACCCAGATGAGGAAATTCCTTATCAATATTCACCTGATTTATATAGACACCAGATGCGCACCCTCTTCCTTCTTTGCATAAATTTTCCCATTTCTGTCAGTCCATCCACAACAAGGGCCTTATGTCTGCAAAATCTTTTGCGGATGCGAGAATTGGCATGCATACAAGAAACAGATGAACCCATATGAGCAAATCAAGAAGCAGATCATCTCTAGGGAAATACCATTAGAAAGAATTCTTTTGCAGGGATCAAAATTTGAGCGCAGAACGGAAATCCCTATGTGGGTTCTTGAGATTTGAGGGCTGTGGAGATGATCATGCATATTCCGGCCATGATGGCCAAGTGCGCGCTTGCACACCGCTACAGGGAGAGCATGGCCTACAAACTGTGTGTGAGCCCGTTTATTTTTTTCTTCAAATGACAAAAGGGGGCCCCTGCATGCGCTTGTGTGTCAACGGCCCACCAAAGACAAGGATAGAGACTCCCAGAAAAAGACCTAATCTTAAAGGCAGCTGTTTCTTCTGCTGTATCTATGAAGAAAAAAAGTTTAAACCAGAGCTTAGTTATGCCTTTGCTGATGGCGTATCCCCGTCCTTTCATTCAGAAAAAAGGGTGTATTTGGCTTTGCAGATCTTCTCAATGTCTAGAAAAAGAAAAACAGCGAACCGGACTCCGTTTTCGTCAGAAGCTTGTATCCTCTACGTCTCATCTTAAGGACCCAGTCCATAATTCAAAAACCCAGTTTAAATTTCGTCATGATTTGCCCTGCAACGCAGGAATTTTTTATGTTTAAGGTCTCATCAGTTGATATTTCTAAGACCCAACTAAGCTCGACCTTGATTTGCTACGACATGATGCCAGAATTTGAGAACATAGAGGGTACAAAACCGACAGTGCAGAACAGAATAGGTCCATATACCAGAGTACGCACACTATATAAACGCTTTTGCATGTGGCCAACAGAAATTAAGCACTAGGGCTTGGAAAATGGTGGCCAGATTCTTATAAAATGATCTGATTCTTCTTCCTGACTGATTTGGACACGAAGGAAAGGTCCTTTTTTTTGTTGCATCATCGTTCCGACAAGCAATTTAACTTTTGTTTTAATATTTCTAACTGCTTGAGTAGTGGCTGGGCCCCAAGATTATGACTGCCTAATTCCCCTCTAGTGGAGCAGAAATGCATACACTTGGTCTTTGTGATGTGCAAAAGGAACACTGAAAAGGATCTGTGTCAACCCTACAAAAGATCTGGAATCCGAATCAGAAGGTATTTCGTTGAAAACAGGGTTTTTAGCACAGTACATATCAAAGTCTTACTTAATCCAAGCATTTTACTCGTGAATGGATCAGAGCTCTGTTTTGTTTTCATGTCCTCTGCTTCAAATGGGTTCTTCCCGATGTTTAATGCCTTGAAGAAGGCAGGTATTTAGAAAAACGTGGGCGCAGGTCTATTTCCGGTACTGCCCTAATCGCCATATCCATCCTTTGACCTGCCTGCATTTATTGCCGGATCATGCCAATTCTATACGGTCCAGAAAAACAAAATCAAGCATTGGATTGATTGACACAGTACACACTCCCCTGTGCATTGAACTACGGTTTTGCAGCAGCATTTTTCCTTTCACTTCACCTACAAATTACAGAGTCTAGGGTTTTTAAGGTTTAATCCACCATAGCCAGAGCTTTAAGATTTGGCTAGATACAAATCTGCCCACATGGCCAGATATAGATAGCCAAAATGCAGACAAATTGATGCAGACCTAATTTGGTAAACCATGGATTATGATAGAATTGAACAGGACAGGACATATCCATGGATTCTGAAACAGAGCCAGAGGTCAGAGACCATGAGAAGAATCATAGCAGCAGACATACTATTTATATATGCATACTTTTTCAAAGAACAATGAATGGATGATCCTCTGATTAGAAATAAAGTAGTGCCAAAGGCACTTGCAATTTATCTTACCACTACAAAAAGGAAAAAGAAATAAAACTTGTATTTTCCCACCACTATGTTACTTGCATGAAACATGGCACCTTTTGAAGTCTTGGGCTTGCACTTTTTTGACCACCTCTTCTATTTTGCTCATATAGGATTTGAGGTTTTACTCTCCCAGGTAGCTTTTGTTATCTCTAGTTGAATATATGGCTTAAGAATTTGATTCTTTTTTTTTTCATTATTTTACCCATAGATATTTTGGTCTTTGTGGATTAATTCAATTCCATTTTTGTCTCCTTGTCATCATGCTAGTGTATGAACCTTAGGACCCCCTTTAGCATGAATACTTCAAAAACAGGACCTTTTCATGTTAGCTTTTGTTATCTCTAGTTTGAATATGGATCAAAAAATGGTTTTCTTTTGCTCATTATACCACCTCCTCCTTTCTGCTTCCTTGTCATCATGCCAGTGCGCGAACCTTATGACCTCATTAAGCACGAATGCTCGGAATACTCGATCCTTTTTTGTTTTACAGGTGCCTATCACGATAAAGTGCAAATTCGAGATGGTAAATCATCATCTAGTCACCACTTTAGTGGAAACAAATGTCAAAAGTGTAATCATATCACATGTTAGAGGTTTGCGTGCTCATATCACACCTTAAGGTGTTTTGATGAGTACCAAAAGCACGTCCAATATCAATGTGAAGGGAAGGAAGAATAAATTGGTCAAATTGTCGCCCATTGCCAATAAAGTCACTGCATAAATGCACTTTATAACTAAATATGCAATGATAAAAGTTGAGTGGACTATTCACCTCCACAACAAAAGCTTAAGGCCATTCTAGCAAGTGCTTCAAGGCATTCTAGCAAGTCATATTCGGATACAATTGCAAGATTTCGTTCATCGAAAGCACTTTTCTCTTGAAAGGTATAGAAGACTTAAGCAATTAAGCTGATAGAATACCACTTCCTATATGGACTCATTATAATGTCTTTCCTTTGACACTTTTACGCTCTCTTGCCTTTAGGAAAGGACCCCAAGACTTAGTACCCAAGTCCCCTCTATGTAGATTCTGACATGTAAACTAGAACATTCTCACAAGCACACTCTGTGAAGGTAAGATTTCATATCCCTTATCTATCTTGCTTACATGTGTGTTTATTGGCTATAGGTGGATTTTGACACGTAAGCTAAGGCATTAATCCTTATCTCTCTTGCTTACATGTATCTTTATTGGGTATAGGTATATTCTGACATATAAGGTAGGGCATTCTTATAAGCGCACTCTAAAAGTATATCTCTTGCTTACGTACCTGTGGCATAACATATCATAACAATGCATAGCTAGTTATATTTTTGCATTAGATAAAACAATATTGTAAAAAATATAAACGCAATTGCATTGCATGACTATCACATTTCATTTCATATTTTACAATAAATTGATTACATCACATTCTCATGCATTCTTGTTTTTATAGACCATATCTTGTTGAGTAGACACTCCCAATCCAAAGTCAAGGACCAAAGCTCACCTGCATCCATCAGAGCTTATGTTAGAGTAGAAAACTATAACAAAACTTGGGAACGGCAGGCTTCAATACTTCAGTCCAGTTGTTATCCATATTAGGCTTCAAATTTGTTGGATTTATAATGTTGGTTCATCACAAAATTCTCAGTTCAAGATTACACATCAAGGTTGTATACATAATTGTACAGAAATTATACAGAAATTATAGCTGAAACTGTGAAGCCCTTATATATTTTCTAAAAGGGCTCATGATACACCATAGGTTCAATGGTGTATATTAAATCTAATTATATGTTTAAAGGTTGAGCTGGCCCGAAACTATGGAGGGAAATCCCATATGAATAGGATCTCGGCAAGTCGGCCTATTCCGATGCCTTGACCGTCGAAGATGAGCCTATTTGATAACACAGAGGCCGGCTCAGATGAATGAGTTGGTCTGACAAGTTAAGGAGGAATTCAAGGTCGAAATGAAGGATTTCAGTTGTATCCTCATCGGGTCAACCCTGCTACAGTAAATAAGTCAATACCTTAGCTACAGTAACTTTTACTACAGTAATCCAATGGTTTATGTTGAGTTTATTAAGATTTGAAATATAAGTCTTTGAAATATTGGAATATATGTGTCTTGATGCTATTCACAAATTCGTCAAGCAATCATTAGAAATAGATTAGCTTCTCTATTTCTAATATTGGTATCAGAGCATTGCCAGGTCCTAAGTACACAATTATAAGGGAGATTTATTCATCATGTCCAGCAGATTTGGAGCCAGTTTATTAAGTACTGTAGAAGTATATAAGGGAGGACCAGGATTTCAAGTATGGAAGGATGCAGTTAAACATATTCTGAAAGTGGAGGATCTCTGGGATCTTGTTGACCCAGAAGGAGGCACAAACATGGACTTCAATGCACTCACAAGGTCAGTATCTGAAGGTTCAGTTAACATGAGGCAAAATGCAGGTGTTGTGCCATCAAATGCAGAAGGCCTAGCCGGAAGCAGTCTAATGAGGAATGGGAGATCTTTATACTCAAGAGTCAAAGAAGCACGGGGCATAATTACATGTAAGGTAAGCCCAACCATTAGGCTTAAACTAAGAAATTTGAATCCAAAACAAATGTGGTCATATCTATTGAAACGTTTTGAAGCAAAAACATACAAATTGATCTTCTTGAGAATGAGTTGAGGAATTTAAAACTAAAGGAAGAAGGAGACGTTTCAAATTTCTTCAACACATTTGATAACATTGTTGCTGACTTGGCTGGGGCTGGGGTAAACATTTCTGAAAGAAGCCAAGTACTGCAAATCTCTAGAGCAGTAAGTGATAATGAAAATCTGTCTTTATTCATCAGGAACATGAGTAAAACAAGGGAAGAGGCTGGGAATACATTAAGAACTGAATATGAACAGAGGAAAATAATGAGAGAAGGGGAAGAACACTCTGAAATTCTTTTTGCAAGCAAAAAGAATCAAGTTATATGTTATAATTGTAATGAGCCTGGCCATTACAAAAGTGAGTGCCCCAAACTGAAAAAAGATTTCAATTGCTACACCTGTGGAGGTAAGGGGCATGTAGCAGCTAAATGCCCAACACCAAAGGATTATGACAGAGGCAAGAACAAGGGATCCACAAGTAGAGGAGGAAAAACCAACTCAGGCAGAACAAGAAGAAAAGAAGAAATCTGATAATGATGAAGATGATGAGGTAAGTCTTGCATTTAACATTATTGAGAAAAATTAGAGTGCTAATAAAACTGAAACTCTTGTAGTTGATAGTGGAGCTGAAAGATCAGTAGTCCAATCTACTGATCTGTTAAGAAATTTAGCAACTTCTCACTCTAGAAGAATTCAAGTTGGTAATGGAGACCTACAGGAGATTGAAGGAAGGGGACTTCTTCAGCTTATTGATCTTAATGGGAACACATAGACATTGAAAATGTATTGTGTGCCCCAACAATCATTAAAAATCTTATTTCTGTAAGTCAGCTAGTGGACTTAGGCTATAGAGTCAATTTTGACTCAAAAGGATGTAACATCTATCTTGGCAATATATTAAGGTTTCATGCAAAACGTATTGGGAATTTGTTTCAAATGGAAACCATGGGCCATGATAGTATTAACACCTTAAAAATTCCAGAATTTGAACTTTGGCATGACAGGCTGGCACACACACATTGCAACAACTTGAAATATCTAGCCAAGAGAGGATGGCTAAGTTGCAAAGACATAAAATCAGAAAACTTCAAGTGTGAAGGATGCATTCTTGGAAAAATAAACAGGCTGCCCTTTAAGCACTCAAAAACAAGAGCAAGGGATGTTCTTGAACTAGTACACACAGAATTATATGGACCATTGAATGTGAAAGGAATGACAAATAAAAGATATTTTATATCCTTTATTGACGATTTCAGTAGAAAAACCAAAGTTTACTGCCTAGAAAGAAAATCTCAAGCATTAGTGCTTAAGGATAAGACCTATTTTTATCCATGGTCTTATCGTTGATATAAGGTTAAAATTGGTATAAACCTTTTCGGTCCAATAGTTTGGAGGCAAGAAGAATTCAAAATCAAAGTTGCCCATTCCGGCCAGAACAAACAAGGTCGGTCCGGCTTATAGGTCGGATCAACAGAATAAATCAATGAGTATGTACTTTGTGTGCAGACCAGAGAGGCACAGATGCGTTGGGGAAACTGCATACTTGAAGCTTGAGCTATCGAAGGTTTACTCAATTCATTGCAATAGAAATTTCAAGTATAGCATATGATCTGTATTTGTTCTTGTATTTCCAATGGTAACTATAATAACATAGCTTTTGAAGTTCATTCTATTGCATTGATAAAGAGTTAAAATTGTGTTTAACCTATTGTGCTAGGCAATTAACTTACATTGCCTAGTCAAATGCCTTCATTAGTATTAGAGCCCAGGTTGTCATGTTGACATGATTCGGAGCCAATTTTTTAAATGCCATGAAGTTTTCAAGGGTGAAGGAAGCTTTCAAGTTTGGAAACAAAGCATCAGGGAACTTCTTGAATTTGAAAATTTGTGGTATCTAATAGATGAAAATGCTGTTAGACGTACCACTTCAAATGTAAGTGCAGGAAGTGTTAATGCAGGGGGAACTAGTGCAAGTTCAACCTCTGAAGGTTCCACTGTTGGAGGAGGATCTGTAAATGCCACAACAAGTTCAGAAGTGACTGATGAAAGCTTGAACATTATGGAAGCTCAAGCTATTATTTCATGCAAAGTTGGCATAGTAATCAAGTTAAAATTAAGGGGACTGTCACCAAGGGATATGTGGCAGTATATGATTAAGAATTATGAAGCAAAATCATCCTCACAGATAGATGTCTTGGAGAAACAATTGAAAAGACTTAAGCTGTATGACAAAGAAGGTCTGACTGAGTTCCTTGAGAAATTTGACTCTATTGTTCAGACCTTGAAGGGGCATGGAATGTTTTGACTGAAGAATATCAGATCCTAACTATTGCTAGATCAGTGTCACATAACTCTTACCTGGCCACTTTGTTAAGAAATGTGGCAAGAACAAAGGAGGATGCAATCAGAATGTTAAGAACAGAATTGGAGCAAAGGGTTATTGGTGCTGATGAGCAGACAGCAGAGGTGTTGTATACAGGAAAATACAAAGGAAAAAAGGGGAACACTTCAAATAAAGGGAAAGTTGGACCATGTTACCATTGTGACAGTTATGGTCACTTGAAAAATGATTGTCCTAAACTAGGAAGAGAGGTCATCTGTTATAATTGTGAGGGCAAAGGACACTTGGCTGCAAATTGTCCAAGCCCAAAAGGCTGTTAGAGGCAGAGGAAGAGGAAAAGGAGCAAGCAACAGGGGTTGTAATTTGGGCAAAGGCAGGGGCACTGGAAGGGGAAAACCTGAATTAAATCTTACACAGGAAACAAGTAATGATGAACAAGAACCAAATGAAGATGAAGAGGTAACATTGACAAATTTACAAAGGATTGCTATAAGCAAAAACAATTTTTGCGAGTCTTGGCCAAAGTTGTAGAACATCCTCTGTAAGTGGCCATTCCTACACTAGGGCAATGCAATAGACCTAGCATCAATATTTGTATTACATTTATTGCATTTATTGCAGCATCTACAACTTTAAGTTCATATCATTCGATCCATCTATAAGTGCAAAAATATAACTACATAAATTCAAACACAACACAACCACTTGCTATGTTACGCAAACTGTACACACCCAGTATCCACATTTTTCCTATATTTGTAGCAACATCACCTATCTTATCGTCCACTCTAATACAAATACATCATACTTATGCTCAGCAATGCCGGGCACTGTTACTAGTTCTTTCTATTCATCAATTTGTTTTTTTCTAGCATTCTCTCTATCACAAACTGACTGATGAGAACTCAATTTACATGCATAAAGTAAAATATATAATTTGAATCGAACATCCTTTGGAAGGAAGCCTCAAATTCTGATGAAGAGGAAACTAACCTATTGCAAACTTTCTTGCATCTTGCAGTCTAGCAATGGCATCTAGGAAATAGAGGTAGAATCTCGATGGAGACAAATGTTCCATTTTGGCAAAACAATCTCCAAGAATTACAATTGGTCCTATGTTGATGTCCCATGTTCTAGGGTTTTACCTCGAGATAAAATGCTACTACTAATGTAACATCCTCCCCCCCCCAACAACCAAAAAAAAAAAACTAGAGATAAGGCAGGCTTGAGGAATGGGTCTAGTTGGTTGGAGAGTTGGCGTATGGTGGAAAATTATTGTTGGCTTAAGCAGGGGAGGATAAAGGTAACACCTTCGACCCCTAGAGATAAGGTTGGCTCTTATTTCTATAAATTTTCAATGGATCTAGGTACTTCCCTAGTAATGAGGAACAAATTAGAAGCTTGGCAGAATGTGCAAAACCTCTTTAGTCTAGCAGATGCCCAATGGGAGGTGGGAGATTTGAGTATATTCTGGAACATTAGGATTTGGGAGAGGGGTACGCTCCCTCCTGCACTTGTACACCCTCGAGTGTTCACGAAATGGCATGCTACTGGAGTTTGTAAGGTTGGGAAGTTATGGAAAAATAATAGATGGATTTCATGGACAAGATTTAAAGCTTTAGTTCCAGATGTTAGGAAGATCTTCGGGAAGATTATGATGAATGTGAATACGCTTTCTGGAATTATAGGGAAAGAAAATAGATGGCTATGTGGGGATGGGACAGAGTATAAATTCAGGAAGTTATATGGAATACTATGGAATATTAATGCCACAGTCCTTACTAAAGGCTGCAGTTAGGTTAAGATTAGACCAAGCAGAAACCAAGGCTTTACTGACCAAATCTTGGTCCTCCTTGTTTCTGAATACAATTCTTTCATTGGATCAGTCTACAAGAAGGTGTATACACTGTGACATGGTTGTTGAATAAGGGAGTTGTTCAACATGATCTTTGTCCTTTTTGGGTGTGAAACCTCAGAGACACATGGACCATTGACCATTCTAGTCAATATAAGTGTAGACATTATCCAATCCACATTAACCAATATATCCTGATGGTGCATCTGGAAACACTGATGTGGTGTAGCTCTTGGAGGGTTGTCTTTTTCAATAACAAGAATTAAGAGCACCTTCAGGAAGCCCTCATGGCCTTGGCCCACCATCGGAAATTCTTGGCCATAATTACAACAAAGACCTGGATAAAATCGACAGTATAAGGGGGTTCTACTCATTTTTCAAATTGGAAGTTGGATTTAAACAATGTGCAATAAGGATATCGGACTTGTCTGTCACCTGTCATGATGTTGCATGGTGGATCTTCGTTTTTAGTAGGGTTTTCTCTCAGCTCTTTCTGCTTGGAAATGGCTACTAACTCCAAAAAGTATCTACGCCTGGATGAAGACGGTTAGCCCTATAGTAATCCAGGGTTAGGGAAGACTAGAGTGGCAACTTATTAGTACAAGCCTTGTAATACCCAGTTTGTGATAATTTTTCCTATCAAATTCCATTTGGGGATACCTAGTGTAAATTTTTGTATATTAATGTAATACATACTCTTACCCTCCAAAAAAAAAAAAAAAAATATTGTTAGATGAAGAGAATGCAACAGTACCATGTTTTGGTCCTCTGCATTTGTGATTGTTGTGATTCTTTTGTTACATTAGTGAGAGAATTTAATTACCATTTATTGGGTTAGATGGAAGAAGATTGTTTTTTGTATTTAAGTATTTGTACTAAGTCAGGACATTAAAGTTGTAATTGTGTTGTTAACGGTTATTCATGGTAGTGAAAGGGCATCTCACACCTTGTGCCTATAAGCTGAGGTAAGGGCAAGTGCCCATGGTTATTGAAGAAGATCTTATATGCAATCTATTAGATGTTTAAAGGGTTTGAAAGTATTGTCATATGCATAGTAATATGTGTTGAAGTATTTGCATTGTTGGTGTTGGGTAGGTTGACACATACGTCAGCTACTTGAAGACAAGGCATAAGCAGGTGGTTTCTTTTTTTTTCTTTTTCTTTTTTTGTTTTTGAGGGATAAAAAAAGATTTTATTTACTTAGAGAGAATGATACAAAGCCACATGGCAGAGGTGCACCCATCCACGAATATGAGATGGGGGTAGCTACGTAGCTCCAGCTTGTACTATTCTCTTTCCCGACCTAGACCAGATTAAAATAGGTGCCCCATATTTCTTCCTTTATCTCTTCTTCACTTTTAAAAACTAGCCTAAATTTTTTAAGTCTTTCAAGTACCGGTGAAGTAGCCGAGTTGATGATATGAATACCCCGATTCTCAAATAAGACTTCGGGCATTCCTCCTTTTCCATATTGACCGGATCGTCCTGTGCCCCGGCCATGTGAAAAGAAATCTTCTTCTTGGGACACCATTCGAGGGAGAATTCCTAGCAGCAATTTTTTGGTTCCTAAGGGGTATTCGAACCTATCCGGACTCCGTGCCCATACTTCATGCAAAGATCCCACATTCCACCGGACAATGTTCTATGGATTCTTCTTCCTCTTCACACATAGGGCAAAGTGGGCTCACGTTATTGTCCCATTTGAAGACTAGATGATTGACCCTTGGGTCGTGGATCACTTGCCAAAGAAAGGCGTTGATTCGTGGGGAGGAATTTCAGCCAAGCGTTTCTCCGGATGTTTTAAGGATGTCCTCCGTGATCACTAGGTCCCACTTGGGAGATCTTGGAAGAAATCCCTTAGTCTTCAAACCATTGTAGCATGACTTCACAAACTTGTTTGGTCTGTATCGAAGGATGTAATGCACCCATGGACTTTGATCTCCTCTATTTATTGTGTTTGGGAGTACGGAAGCCACACATTCCCAAATTATCTTGTCTGCCCCTTTAAACCAAAACGGACTTGAAATGCTTCCCAACCGCCGGTGCTCTCCCATATACCACTCGAGCATAAGAATGTATACCACGCTTTTTCCATCTCTTCACAATCCCTCGTCAGCCACTATACCTAATGGGCCTTCTTTATTGTGCAATTCCACCGGGTACCCACCATGGAGGGGAGGTCCCCGCCTTTAAATTTGTTGATATCAAAGCGTGAATAGTTTCTTTATGGCATTCCAAGTTTAAATAAGACCCTTTCAGAAGGGGAGGCTTCTTTACATGGCTTGAGATCAAAAAAAGAGAGACCATGGAAGCGAGACCTTGACGGAGGGCTTACTATGCTTACAAGAATGTAATAGAGCTTGGTTGATGAGGTGCAAACCCGAGACTTCACCTTTTTCTGAAGAATCATCCATATAAATTTGGCTATTAATACTTTGCTCGTAAGACTATGTCAAACATACCAATTCCCCTTACGCTTTGTCCCTCTTGCACTTCCACCAAGCAATTTTGATCGTTGCACCTTCTTCATTACCTCCCTGCATCTAAGTTTGAATCAGCCCTTCTAACTTTTGCACCTTCTCCCCTGAGCAAGTAGAATTGATGATATGTATACATAAGTATTACTTAGCACATGTTTTGCCACGGTAATCCTCCCCTGCAAGGGATAACTTTGCTACCTTCCACCAATTTAGGTGTTTATGTAGGCCTAGTAGCATTTCATCCCATATTAGTGCACTAGTGATGTTAATGCCCACCTGGGATTCCTAACAATTTGGAGTGTTCACCCTCGGGGATAATTTTCCATGGTAAGCTTTCCAAACATATGGGATGCCTGTTCTCCAAAGGCCACCGTGACCTTTGAGCATTTTTCCAATTTATGAGGCAACCTGAAGCTATTGAGAAGGTGGCCGGTGAGTTGTCCCCACATGACATATTGTTTTCCTCTACCTCGATAAAATGAAATGAGTCATCAGATACCGTTTCTGATTTGTTGAGAACCGCCCCACATTTCTAGTCCTTGAATGAGACCCCGCGGCGAAGCTTGCGGGAATAATCGTGAGAGAGCTTCGCTGCTATATTGAAGAGGAAGGGAGCCGGGGGGACAACCTTGCCTGATGCCCCTCTTAATCTCAAATATAGGAGATGATTCACCTTGAAATAAGACTGAGGCTCGAGCTGATCTCAATAGTTTCATTACCCCTTCTGTAAACATATCCCCACAACCCATCTTGAGCATCATTTTATGCATAAAACGCCATCTAATGCTGTCATATGCCTTGGTGAAATCTAGCTTTAGATAGACTACTTTTTGTCCTGTTTTTCTGGCCCAGTGCAACCCTTCAAAAGCTGCTGCCACATTGCTCAGAATACTCCTACCCAGTAAGAAGCCAGATTGAGCCTGTGAGATACCTTCCGCTAAAATTGGTTTGATCTTCTCTGCCATAGCCTTGGCTATGATTTTGTAAAATGCAGATAGGAGTGTGATAGGCCTCCAATCGTTAATTGTGCTTGGCTCCTTACACTTGGGTACCAAGGCAATGCAGCCTGTATTCAATCTTGGATTTAAATTTTCAGCTTGCAAGAAGTCTGTGTATGCAGAAAAGATATCATTTTTAATCCATTCCCAATTGCATTGGTAGAATTCGATGGGAATTCCATTTCTTGAACATTGAAGTTGAAATTATCTAGGAACTAAAACACTACGAATAAGCCAAGTATCACAGCATTTATACGATTTTAGATTGTAGATATTGCAACAAATGACTGACCTGTTCTAATATGAAAGATCAATATCCTTCCACAACATATGAATATAACATTGTTGTACAGTAATCAGTAATCCTGTCTAGAAAACATAGCGAAAGACATTAAGTTATTATGCTAATATGATTAGTTTTGCAAATGTCACCACGGCCTATGTCGATGAATTACGTTGGGACATTTCATAGCTTCATTTCCCAGACGTATTGCTATAACCGTGAGGTTGTCATAGTGGTTGTAGTAGTTCCAGTTATGAAAGTTATATCAAGTCATGCATTGGCCAATTAGCCCCTCATTGTGGACTTCAATATTATTGGAAAACGTAGCTACACATCTTGGGACAAGTCACATTGTTTAAGTCAAATTATAATCGGTTATAGAACTATATACAATGTTGTTACATTGTTTGCTCTTTTTGGCTTTGCATCTTGCGTTTTGAGTGGCATACTATTTTCACAACATCAAGCATTGTGCCTTGTCAAGCCGGGAAAGAAATATCTTGTGTGTTTTGGCCGACATGTTGTATATCATTTTCTAAATGTGACAATGTTGTAAAACAAAATTTGAGGATGGGTTTGTACGATAATGAGATTCGTCTTGAGCTGTGTAAGTGAATTTGTTGCTTCACCATTCATACTGCAAGGTAGATTAATCTAATATGCTGTGTTGTTGAAGAATGGCGATGGAAAAGCTTATGAACTCAAGAGAAATAAGGTATTATGAACCTTACATGGTGCCGCCAGAACATGTAGAGCACAGCTAAGAAAAAGTATTGCTGGGTTTGTTCCATATCCAATCAAGTGTTGTTGGTTTCTCAGCTTTCATCATAACACACTTTCAAATAATAGACTGTGGAAATAAAAAAGGTCTGGCGAGTATTCAATAGTGCAAAAAGAACAGATGCTTTATGCTTTAACTGCACATAAAGATAAACAAGCTTGTCAGAAATTAGACAATCTTTCTAAACCCATACATAACATTCCTAACTTGTTTGTAACAGACACATCTACTCTCACTAAAATGAATCTCTGAATGCTAAATAAAATGCAAATTAACACGTAAATTCATTACAATAAATAAAATGCAAAATTAACATGTAATAAAATGCAAATTAGACAAGGATATGAATATCAAGGGCGCCAGGTCGAGTGCTCGAGCTCAGGTAAGATAAGGTTAAAACAACAGGTCATGTGAGATGACCAGTACGTGTGTAGGGCCACCAGTAGGCCAAGTGAGAAAATCTGGACAGGGGAATGACGGACAGAATGGAATAAAAAGGTTCGGGACAGGGGACAGGGGGACAGAAAGGATCAGAAACAGTTGACAAGGATGAGGATTTAGAGATACAGATCTTGACGCTTTTTGGAAAGCTATCACATCAAGATCAGGTACAAATCATTGAGATGGTACATGTTATGACAGGAAAGGTGGAGAATGGAATAGGTAAAGGTAAAATTACCTTTTCCCTGTGGCAACTGGTTGATTCTGAGCATGGCGGGAGGAGTTCGGAGAACCAAATCACATTCCATTTCTCAAATTCAAATGCAGTCTCATTCGGCATGTCCAATATTGGAGGAGATCAATGTTGAACAGAGAAACCAACTTGATAAACACAAACGGCACGACAGTCATGAATTCAGAGGTACTCCTATTCTTCTGCATGCTTTTGTTCCGGATAGACTAAAACAGCTTGAATCCGAAGCGGTTATTGGCTGCATTAGGCATGAGGGTGTTAAACTTAGCTTTCTCATGAGTGAAATCCATAAAATAAATAAGAATGTTGAAATAACAGGTCTTTACTGGCTTGATTTCCCTTTCTTTGTGGTGGAGTGCGGAAATGAACATACTGTCCAATTCCTCCTTAAACAAGGAGCAATTTTCAGGGCCAATACCCAGATTTATTTTCAGAAATGGAAAGCAAAATTCGATCCACAAAATCTCAAAAAGCTTTATCACCCAACTTCATGTTTTGTCCAGGGCCTCAGTCCAATCTCTTGGCATGAGGATATTTTTAGGAAGCTATTCTCTTCTGTTGGAGAATATATAGGATGGGAAGCAGTTCCCGAGAGGGCACCAAAAATATGGATCTAGTTAGATATTCTGAATCTCATCCCAACCTCTGTTAAATATAAAGATTTTTTTCGAGAAGAGAAAAGTTTGAAACTTAATTGGCAGGGTCTCCCAATACCATGCAACATTTGTGGATTGGAGGGGTATGGAAGGGATACAAACAAATAGCTCCTGGTACAATGAAGTGTAATCCCATTACAAATCAAAGTGAACATTTAGAGAAACAGAAAGGAAAATGTTCAGATAATGTAGATGGTAAGGAAGGAAGGTACTTTTATCGTAGGAAAACTCGACTCTAGCAACCAAGAAGGGAAGGAAAAACATGGGAGTGCATACAAGATTGGAAAAAGCAAGGAAAATTGGAATGGAACAGCAACAAGTTATTGCCCAAGGTAGGAAATCCAAGAAAGAATGGAGGATAAGAGAGGATCATCTAAAATTAGCCAGCCAAATTAAAGTTCTTTATAATCCAGTAGGCCAAGAATTGGAAAAATCCAAAGACCTTCTAAAGCCCTACTGACCAGGACCCCAAAAAACATAAAGGCAAGGAATTGGTACTATCAGATCAACAATGTATGGTGGTGACTCCTCCACATCAACTTCGGAAGAATACCCTGATCATCAAAGAATCAGAATTGCCCCCAATCAATGAATATCCAGAATCTTCTGACTTGGATATCTCTATTGGGGGTACACACTTAATCAAGGGAGAGGGATCTCACAACCATATTGATGTAACACCAACGGCCATGAACTTCTCTACACCAGAGAAAATGGATAAAATAGTCAATCCTGGAATGCATGATATTTTGTTGGATATGATGGAAAGAGAGGAGGAAATAGAAAATGGAGACATGGTTCCTGCAACTCCTAATGAATTCCTAACTCCTGCATACAAATTGGAAGGGAATCTAAAATACAAGTTCTATACCAAATCTCCAATGGAGGAGTTATCTACTGAATCAGACATGGGAACAAAGGAGATTTTTTTTCCAACTGACTCTGAGCTGGGAACTAGCTTACAATAAATGGAAATGGAAGACTCTATAAATATGAGTTCTGCCACAATCCCTATCAGTCCTCTGGAAAGGGGCCAGGGTGAGGCACCAAATACTGGGCACAGACTTATAAGTCCATCTAGCCTAGGACTGGAGCAATCCAGTGGACTAATCAGTCTAGATGTCCAGGAAGTGCAATCCTACCTACCAAATGTCCTGGGATCACACCCAATAAGTCCAAAAGGTACACATAAGGAGGAGTTCAGGGATAAACAAAGTACTGATCATGAGAAATTTTATACTCCAATTATTAAAAAGAGCACTAAAAAGGTCCACTTCTCTTTAAATAGCCCGGCTCTAAATCTGAGAACCCAAGCAAGAATCAAATATCCAGCTTAATGAAGATAGTAACATGGAATAGGGGAATCAAAGGTCCCCTTAAGAGGAAAAGAGCTCTCATAGCTCTAAGGGATATGAAGGCTGATATAATACTATTACAAGAACATAGGCTTCCAAGATTTGAAACTAAACATCTTGGATCCTGGATTATACCTAATGGAGATTCAGTATGGTCCCTGCAGATGGAACAAAAGGGCGTATATGCATGGTATGGAGAGGTTTCATATGCAACCAAAAATTCACTCATAATTCAGGGAGATGGGCAATAGCAGTCCTTGAGAAAGGGGTAGAGAAAATTGGCATTATTAATATATATGCATCTACAGACCCAGGAGAAAGGGCAGAACAATGAACACAGCTGAAATAGTGGATTGATGAAAGTCAAGTGGAAAACTTTATGATAGCAGGGGATTTCAATAACACATCAACTTGGGACCAAAAATTAGGTAAGAAATTGAATATGTCGAAAAAGGAGAGAGTAGCCTGGGACCTTCTAATGACCAATTTTACATATATTCTGCCCTCCTCATCAGAAGTCTTTTCCTGGAGTAACAAAAGAAAGGGAGAACAAAGAACCTTTGCCTCCTGGATAGATTCTATATATGTATTAGATCTTTAACTACATGGGATACAGTTGTGGTCACAGGTGATACAGGGAATTCTATCTCTGACCATTTCCCACAATTTCTGGAAGACAAGGTAACTTCAACAAAAGGGGGTCAGAACATTCCTTTCAAGTTTAACACAGAGTTACTAAACTGTAAGACTTTTTGTGAGGAATATAAGTCCTTCTACAGCTCCGTTCCCCCTTTACCAAAAACAAGAAAGAAAGAAAGAAAGAAAGAAAGAAAGAAAGAAAGAAAGAAAGAAAGAAATTATTCCTTGACAAGGATAATATGCAGCTTCAAAACAAGAGGAAGATTTAGAAAAGAAAGTTAAATTAATAGAGGAAAAGGATGCATGTGCTTTGGCAGTGAGGAGCAGATGCCTTTATATTAATGGTATGGATAAAGGAAGCTCAACTTTCCTTTTTAGAACAACCAAGAGTAGAATTCTAAATAATGGGATTGTCAGAGTTAATGATGGCCAAGGAAATGTTATTGAAGACCAAAAGGGTGAGAACTTCTTTCAACAAGAATATAAAAAGATATTTGATAGCTATAAGGTAGAGGATCAGACCCTTGAGGATTTCTTCCAAAACATTCCAAAAGCTGAGAAGGAAATTAAAAATGAAGGAATTCTTGCACTTCCTCAAGAGAAAGAGGTATGGGGTACTCTTAAATCTATGGCAACAGGAAAAAGTCCTGGGCCAGATGGTTTCCAGCCTGAATTCTATGTGGAATTCTGGGAATTCATGAAGGAAGACTTTGGGATGTTTAGCTCTAAAACACCCTCAAAAATATATGCAGTGGCATAAGAGTGGTATTAGAAAGATTGATGATCTAAGGATTGAAGACAGATGGATGATTTGGGAGGAAGTTGCAGACATGACAAACAGATCAAATTTGGACTAGGAAATATACAAGTTAGTTATGGACAGAGTTAGGGGTTATGAGGAATTAAGCTTAAATTCTAGCTTATGGCAGTTAAATAATAAGGAGATGTATTCAGTAAGGAATATCTATAAGGCTCTCATAGAAAGGAAGCCTTCAAGAGCAAGTAAATTATGGCAATGTAAGGAAGGAAAATTAGCTGAAGTATGTGCAAAAGGATGGCCAATATATACTGCAAATAAGATAAAGACTTTCAGATGGATTGCTGTTCACCAAAGTCTACCTACAAATCTGAAAAGATCTAAATATGACACAGCTGTCTCTAATCAATGTCCTCAATGTGGAGAGGTTGAAACTTCAAACCATGTGTTTATATGTCCCTGGTTAATCGAGTTCTGGAGTTGGGCCTCCCAAATTAATAAGGGAGCTCCAGATGAGCATAATCTGTTTGGTTTTTGGGAAGCAGAAAGGAAAATTGAAAACACAACAAGAACCTGGGTTGTTGGGTAATCTGGGTGTACAGGAATAGTGGTCATAAACAAACAAACTCCCTCTCTAATATGGCTGAAGCAGGCTTTCTTGGATATCATTCAAATTTCTGCAGTAGCCCATAAAATGTTGAAAGGGAAAAAAAAGTGATCTAGCTTGGAATAGCTTAGGGAAATTCTATGGCTTACATGATTTCTATCTAATTAATCTATCTATCTCTGATGATGTACTGCACAGATGCACAGAGGAGACTCAATAGATTTGGAAGTTTGGACAGAGCAATGGGAGTAGCCAAAAATTCAGATGACGAGGAGACCCAACTATCCAAGACAACTTGAGGAGATATTCATTCAACTCAAAAAGGAGATGATACATGCCAAAGCAATCAAGAAAATTCTGAAATGAGGTGAGGTATGGAGATTTAACAATCTCAAGCCATAATTCATGAACCTATATCATAGTGGCAGCAGAAGAGAGAGGCACATGCACTGCTCCTTCTGGATTTCACCAATTTTCGGATATCAATTCTGGACAATCTTCTCACTATATTTAGGAATTGAGCAGTAGCAGACCTAACAATACAAGATCTTTTGGATGATGCATGAAGTTTGGTTACAGGAATTTGGACAAGATTTCTTAGTTATGGCATCTCTGAAATTATACAAACAGTATATTAATCTATGTTGCTTAATTTGGTTCATGGATCCATTTTATAAGGACCATGACTTTTGGACTGTAAGCTCGGGCTTCTTGGGTATGTCTTCTTGGATATTCCATCGGATGTATCTCTTTTAGATGCAATATAAAACAAACCTTGCCATTAAAAAAAATGCAAATTAACACGTAAATTCATTACAATATTAGCTTGTTGAAACATTGCATGAGGTTCAGCATATATCACAATCTTGTATCACAGACTCACTACAAATTCAAATTCATGCCTCAAACACTCTTTTAACTATCAGCACATGATTTCCATCTTCAGATCATGCATTGGACAAAGAAGTAGTGCAGGAACTTTTGGATGTAATTCAAATGGCTGCAAGGGAGCTTGTCACTGCTATATTCAAACCATCCATTCTTCTCATTTCTGTGGCAACTATTTTGTATTTTACCATCTTCAGACACATTCTGATACTCTATATCCACGGCAATGGACACCTATATTTTTGCATTTTTTCTCATTATTAAGTACTTAGACATGTTTAAGTATACTAACAAGATTACTCTATCTTTCAAATATCACAACGTTTGCTTCATTGAACCCTACACGAAGAAAAATGTTTAATGCTTATGAAAATAAAGACTATGAGAACTATTTTAAAACATGCATCCTAAGGTTCGAGCTTGCCTGGATACTGAAGGGTCTTTGATTTTAAGTTTACAAAAGCTTGATATAACAGATCTTCATTCTCATGGACTCAATTATCTTTCTTGTAAATATCAGGCATGCTATCTAAGGCTCCCGCACTTAGTTTCATTTGCACTGGCTTCTTTTAACATTTTATGAAGGATATAATGGACAACATTGGTTTGTTCTTAGATAAACTGAACAATAAATCTTGGTAGTGAGATGAAGGTACGAGCTGCTGGTGGGTTTCTGACAATCTTGGAGCAAGATCTATTATCTAGCAACATGAAAGCTGAGGACAATAATACGAACTATTTAGTTATTAGAAATATGTTCGAACTGTTACTTGTTACTGTATCCATTGTGTATCAGATAGTTTGCATGTGAGCTAGTCATGTAGAGCTGAAATAGGTTCATACCTCAAAGTTAACAATGGGTAGAAATGGTGTGCTTAGCATTGACCTTCAGACATATGATGGTCTGCAAACATTTGAAGTGGACAAGCATCCTAGTTCGATGGGGATTGGGAAAGCAAAACAGAGGTCTTTTCTCTCTGCCATGTACTTCAACATTCTTATCATCTAATACATATATCTGGAAACAACCACTTAGGTGACCATTGTAACTTGCAGGTTTTCCCTCTTTTGAATGCAAAAGATAATCACCTTTACAATAATTGGTTTTAGAGACCCAAGCATGGAGTAGAACAAGGGTTCTTCTGCAGATGTTTAAATAGATCTTTTCTTTGAGCCCCAGCTCCAGCTTCGGCTGATAAAAGGATTAAAAAAAGAAATATATTTTAAGACTGGGTTGATCACATTTTGTAGTTCAAATATCCAGTTTTAGTGTCCAACTAGCTTAGCATGGGTTTTCATGTTTACTAGATGAACATTTAAAATTTACTAGGAAAAGAAATAGAAAAGGATTCCTACCTGAAACCCTCTGAGCAGAGTCTCCATATCCGTGAGAATAGAATCACATTTATGTATTTAAATGTCTAGTGTCACCAAATTGTCACTTTCTTTTCTGTAATCTGTATGCCATTACGATGCAGTTATCTTAAATTCTATATCATTTCTGATTACTAATCCTTTTCTTAAAATATGGCCAGAACAAATGTTCAAATCAAAGCTCATGCTTCCAAACAAAAATCAGATACATACTTGTTATTGTTTTATTCTTGACAGGCTTCTCTTTGTGAAGCCTCAAAACTTGTATCTGTGTGGATATTCCTGCGCATAGGATCACTAACGCCATTTTATTCTTGAAAAATGACAAGCTCAAGGAATATAAATATGTGCTTACTAGTCTAGTTACTTCATTCTTATTCACAATGGTGCTTATGTCCAAGCTTGTAAGGCTCCTGATTCTTCTGGCTACTATTTGACATTAGAATTTGTTAGAACTTAGAAGCGAACATTGTTATAGATTGGTTATGTAGGTTTAGAGAAGAAGACCAAGAAGAGCAATGACAACGATGCCACGAGAAGCCTCGGTTATAAACTCCAGTCTATTTCATGCGGTTTTTCAAACCCCCAGCTATTCACTTTAGCTTCTCGTTTTGCCTGGACGAATTTTCTAGCTGTCCACGACCATGGCCAAGAAGGAAGGAGACAAGGAATTACCTAGATTTTTTGAAATATTCATGACCGTCAGATTGGAAAATATGAAATCCGACGACATACAATAATTTTGGCTTACATGGCATGACACTTGGACACCTTAGAATTGCAGTATTAGGCAATCCTGCTAAAAACTTACATTGTGAAAAATTACCCTACAAAATTACCCTAAAAATGGCAATAAGACAATCGTAAAAAGGGCCTTACAAATTTGCCTTTTTGGCAAGAATATTCCAATAGCTGTGTTGACATTAACGCAATTTCAAACAATCTAATGAAAGAAGTATTATATCAGTGTAACTTGTTCCTTATAGAGCAATAAGGAAACCAAATGCGGTCTGCACTTACGTTCTCTATCTGCACTTACGTTCTCTATCAGACACACAGAGAGCTATTTGCTAAAATAGGGAGCTATGAATTAGTGGAGTCATTTATGAAGCATATTTATTGTTTTTATATTTAACTTTTATGATTCGATCCATCTCCAAAAAAAACATCTACAAAGAATTAAACCTCACCATTCCACTGATTCTTCTACAAAGCTGACTGTCTACTTCATGCTCATCCATACCATAATTTAACACCCAAGACCCTGGTATAACTTGTTTCGGCAAGCCTTGATTCTTCCATGTAAGCCTTAATTCTTTTATGTAACCGAGCCTCTACTTCATGCTCATCCACAACAAAATTTAATACATACTGTTCTTAATTGACCCAGGAGCCCTTGGGCAACCACAGTATGCTTACCATTTCACCATACGTTGTGTAATCCTTGCATTGTGTGTTTGACTCACCCTGCAGCAATAATGATCTTACCCCACCAGCAGCCTAAAGCTTACCTTCCAACTTCTTCTTTACATGCTTACTGTCTTGAACACATTACCATTGATGATCAATAAAAAGGCAACACCTCAACGATAGTTACTTTGGCTAACATTATTTTTCTCCTTGATGCCACTCAAAACCTGTTCTATGTATCTACAATCCATATCGGAACATTTATCTTGCTTTGCATGTACTCAGATTAAGCATGCAATTCCAGACAAACAAGTAGCAAAGCAAGGATGAAGTTTGGGGCACAAGTCTAAAATTCGGCTCAAAGCATGCTACACTGCTTGCAAACCAAGAGATAAATACCCCTTGTACAATCTTTATCCTTTGTATATTCCTCCTTCAACCAATGTCGCAATGAGACAGCATGCTCATATAACTCACAGCTACACATCTCATGACAATTTTCAAACTTTAATACTATCCATCTGAACAATTGTGAATGACGAGATGCACTTAGAAACTGATCACCTGACATGAGCAGTGCCCCAAATCACCTAAAAAATCCACCCCATTTGGGAGTTTCATTGTGTGCCAACATATGTTCTGACCACCATTGTTGACAGGTGCAATGACGACGATCAAAGCAGGCCCCATAGTTCCAACCATATAAAGCTTTCCCTTACTACCAGTCATAGCAGAAACCAAGCGAGGGTCCCATTCAAGTAAAGTATCCCTGCTTTGCCCTTTCACTGGCACCCAAGCATCTTGCTCACAAATGTACTGTTGATAATAACCCAAATCCAAGGTATACAACATTCCATCCATAACAGTGCTGGCTTTGCCCCATCCAACTTTCAATCCTGGTAAGATGTCAAGCCAAGAATCTGTCCCTGGGTCGTACATACCTGCGTTAACGTGTCCAAACTCATTTTGAGGGCCTATCACGCATAGCTTGTCATTTACAACTGCGACATACTTGAGAGGACTGCATTGGTGCACAGTTACCACAGACCTGGCGCTGGCACCATAGCTCCAGGTGTTAGTCTTGGGGTCATATACCTCAAGGCATGGGTATGAATATCCTGAGAGATGGCAGATGCCAGATCCACCAACAACATAGAGCTTATCTCCAATCACACCAGCCAGGCAACCATAACGACATGTAAACATAGAAGCAGCTTGCTTCCACCTGTTTCTCCTAGGATTGTAGACCCACATGTCCCTGTGAAGAATATACAAGTTTATCAAGTTCCTAAAAAATAGTAATACTTTATGCAGGAATTATCTTGAATGCTATGTCATAAACCACAGTTCAATTGTTTACTCACTTTTGCACATAGATGTTTTTATCACAGGGAATACTTTTGCTAAAACTATATCAAGAAAACAACATTTGCAAATGTAATTCTGCAGAACTCACCTAATAGCTGCTTTGCCAAATGGAGCGCCGCCAACAACATAAAGATTTCCATTCAACACCACTGAAGTTGCACCCAAGACAACCTGTCCACCAGTCAAAGACTCATCATAGGGAATAGGTGGAAGAGCATGCCATTTGTATCTATAAGGATCAAGGGCATGCCACAGGCTAAATCCTCCTACAAGATGCCACTTTGATTTCTTTCCTTCTCTTCTCTCATCCAAATGCGGTGAAGTCCCCACATGCAGATAGAGCCAATCTTCTGTGCATCCCAGAAGGGACCTTTGTTCTAAGAATTCCTGACTTTCAACCACCAATTTCCAGGCTTTGCATACTGTCCTTAGCAGTAAGTGCTGTACTCTGGGAACTTTTGCCAAGCATTGAATTGCAACATCATGTGGCAGACCTGGTATAAGGCACCAACCATCTTGTGGTGGATCCTCATAATCCCAAAATTCTTCCGTTACGTCTTCTTTCCTCCTCCTCCTCATATGCATGCATTTTGATTTCGCATTACCACCTGCAAATAACAACCAATTATTCCTGTAGGCAATGAGCACATGCGATACCATGAATAAGTTAGAAATACAAGCTGTGAGATCAGATGCAGATGCTTAAACCTTTTTAAAATTTGGAATAAAACACGAAATTTGAAATCAAAAATCAAAGTTAAACCTGATTTGAACAAGCAGGGGATGGCGATCTTCCTTCTCATTCTCCAAAGGCACCAAAGAGCTTTTAGACCCCTTCTAACACGAATACTATGCCTTTTAAACTTTCTGGATGGCTCTCTCTGGCCTTCCATGCATGACAAAGATGTGCCCATTTTGATGGCTTGATATGTCGAAGAATTAGTGCGCACCCATCTTCCGATCGCCAAGAACTACAAGATTTTGTATATAGCGAAAATAACTGCTATAAACGAAAACCATGGTCGGCAACATGGACGGATCTTGCTTTGTATTTTTACATCGCCAGTTTCAAGACCAGAAAAGTAGCATCTTTTGCTTCTGCACGACAGACCAAATGCTTCCAAGCAAAGATTTCATCCTACATTTCCCCAATTGCTTTTCCTGCTTTAATACATTTTTACTAAACACTTGGGAATATCTTGGGACCTTTGAGCGGTTTCTGCGCACCCTTTTTACTTCTCAACATTTTTACCAACATGTAAAGCGGCTGGAAAGCCTGCTCTTCTTTGGAAAAAAAAACTTCGCAAGCGGGCTTTATGTCAGGGGAATCCAAGGGACAAATAAAGCATTTCGTTGGCAAGAAACAGGGCCTTGATCTGAATACCTGCTCGAGCACGATTTCCAGCAAGAAAAAAAGCGGTACAATAAGTGATAATCGTGCCCAAGGAGATATTACAGATGATTACCTATTTTGGGTTCATGCCAGATCTTTCAGAAACGAACCATTTTGGTCAGATTTTCAACACTGCCTTCATATCAAACCGACATTACGGCATCTTCTTCATTCATTCTTCTTCTAGGTCTTACTGGCCTTGAGTCCTAGCATCTAAGCAGACAAGTCTGATGCCTTTTTCAGATAAACCCATCAATCTCTGCAAGCTCAGGAGTCCTTTTTTCGATTTAACCCCTGTGTAATGCATGAAGTGCAGAGCAGACAAAGAATTAGGCTGACAAATTTCCAGGACTAGGACGGGCCAGCCAGAAACTGCCATAGCCATTTGCTTGCAGAAAAAAAAGCTACCAATCTGAGCTACAGAAGAGCAGGAATTTGCTTAAACGTGTCAAATCACCAGACCTCACCCCACTTAAGATCATACATCATCACACTACAAACAAAAAACTGTGGAGCAATAGATTAATCCAAGAATGTTATCCGAGGCTGCTCGAGGAAGAAAAAGAATAGAAAAATGGAAAGGCAAGAAAAAGGATATCATGTTGGAGTTGCTGGAGATCACTATGCATGATGTATCCTGTTTGTTTAGTGCTCTGACCTCCTGAGGCCTTTGTGTCAAAAACCTGCAGTGGGCATTTGACTAAACTAAGGATGGGACCTCCTTGGTCCCTGCCACATCCCAGAATTGCCTGAACCTTGTTTAGAATGTAGACAGGCTTGACAATGGTTTTGGACATATCCGTTTGTAAGTTATACCTTTTTGTACTAGTTTCTGCTCTGTTATCTTGTGTTATGTTACTGTATTACATGCCAAAAACAAACGCACTGAAAAATCTGTTAAACAAAATCAAACATCTGGTATATCCTTAAGATATCCTCATTTTTGTATATCCTTATCAAGGCTTAATAACCTAGGTATTCATCCCATTTCCTAGGCCTTAGGAAGGAAGGAAGGAAGAAGTTTTAACGTCCACGGAACCCAATCGGGTTATGGGACCAGAACAAACAAAGGGGGCATAAGCCCTAACAGAACAGAGGGCCGAAGCCCAAAAAACAGAACATGGGGTCTAAGCCCCGTTACCACACACAAATAAGGGCCGAAGCCCAATAACAACAACAATAATAAGAATCAGGGCTATCGCACCGCCCCACGGGTCGAGGGCCAGCGATCCCGAATAATAGCTTTGCCCCCTCTATAGTGCGCCCACCGCCATAATGAGCGAACTTCGGACCCGGCACAATTCCCCCTTCGTAATGGGCATAGCTTCTGGTGGAGTAAGATCCTCTGGGGCCGAAGTGGTCCCCTTCCGGATGATTGCCGCGTCGCGGGGACATGCACGAGAGATCTGAAAGTGGACTAAGAGGTGTCGCGAGCGTCGGGCCGTCTTGCTCGGGGCAGGCCGAGATGGGCGCCCGGCTGGATATGCATCTTTCTAGTGAAAAATTGCCGTGCTTCATAAATGCGAACACCCACCATTCGAATTTAGGATTTCAGACGCAAGGCCGGGCATGTGGCCTGGCTGGCAAGTTTTAATTTATTTTTAGGTGGGCACCGGAGGTCCCGGTGTCGAGGCCCCGACCAACCCATCTGGTGCCGTGGAGGTCTATGTGGAGACGTCCACCCTGACCACACACGCATGCCTGGTAGGTGCGGGTGCGGTAGAGCAATGCAAATGCTCTGGATGTGGGATTCAATGCTTAATCTGGCGGGGCAGATGCGGGACCTGGTTGATGCACGTGCCCCTACCGACCGAGCAAACAACTCAAGAATTGCCGCACCAAGGCCACCAGTGGCGGCAACCGAAAGCAGGCCCACATCATGAAAGTAACGGTAGATCGTACCATGTGGATCTTTGGCCGGCATTCACGTAAACTCACGCAAGCCGAGCATCAATCCTAGCCAGAGCTGCAGCAGACGATGCCCATCTCCATTATGCGGTTTTAGCAGCTTCACCTTGCCATGTGGCAAGGCAAGATAAAAAAAATCAGCCCATTATGATATGGGTTTCTGAATTTGTTCTTCGAGGCAAGGCTGACCTGAAATTTTTTGGAAGGGTAGGAGGAACATTTGAAAAGCTCAAAACGCACCTGCGTTTGTCTTCTTCTAGGATTTGGCTTGTCATATAGTGACAAAATTCATAATGATCTATTTTCTTGGTTTGTTTCCAGGTTCTAGAAGTGGGTTGCAATGGGAATGGTCTCGGGATGAACGCTTTGGTTTGCTTACATATGGCAAAGCTCCAAAAATTGGATTTTGCCATATGGAGATCCACCCTTATTATTCCCATGCAAAGCATAGTTGTGACGGGCCTGTCCAGTTAATCTTTATGGTAACTGGAGATCCCATCAATCTCGACCATTGGATCTACTCAAGCCTAAAAACTTAAGAAATTAACTCATGCGGAGTAAAGAATTTAATCTTTATATCAATATTCCAAGGTCCCAAAAACTATTCCCCTATAACCAATAATAATATTCTCAAGCTACATCCATGAATTTAGCATTTATAGCTTCAAGCCAATTCTTATAATAATCAACAAGTTTATTTATTTGCAATTCAATTTCTACTTTCGCCTTCCCGAAACTTGGCTACACTCTGGAGCCTCTTGCACGTCTGCTTACACCATCAACAACATGATTAGTCACAAGGACTAAGTTGGGATCGAGGTTCTAGGACATGCCTACGCATCATCAACATAATGCATCCATCTAGAAACAATAACTTAACCTTACCATAGCCTCGCCCCTGAAACTCAAGTTAGTAATCCATACAAGCATGTCCCACAATGCACAATTTACCCATGAATATCTACTACATACTACAACCATTGCAATTCAATACAAGACATTCCAATTAACATAATAATAACTTAGCAACTATGGCAACATAGACAACAACCAATATTCCTCTGGGTCTGAGCATAATCAACTCGGCAGAGGCGGGGTAAACCACGTGTGTACACACCCATCCATGCTGCGCCCAGCATTGGAAGACCACTTAACTGTACAAGATGTTGTACCCTAAGGTACCAACGCCCGATGTTCCAAATAAACCATTCACATATCACTGTGCAATAACTGCGAGTCTAGACCATCGCACTAGACTCCGGCCCCAGAGGATTATATTACAGAGCATTCCAATATTATTATAGCACTTTGCATAAAAATATATAATAGCATATTTCAACAAGGAATTCTCAATGTCTACCAAATTGTGTGGCAAACCATAATGCCATATTAGTGGGTAACCAACCACACCATGATGCATCTCAAAAACATGCTTTTAACAATAATCCATGCATGCATAATTGTACTTTACTAAGCCAACCAAATCAGAGATATAATTCCTTTAATTAAATGCAAACATTAACAACAAGCTACATTGATAATAGTAAGTATGATCCCATGCTCCCAGAATGATTAAATCACCGACATGATATACTTTTAAGGACTAACAACCTAATACAATTTAATAACATCATCCAACCATAATACAATGTGTGTTAAACTCATCAATTTCTCAACTATTTAGAATCAATCTCCACTATATGATTATATAAAAACCACAGATGATAATTTAAAAAGCACTGCTTTTTCTTCTCTTTTACATTCAAGAATCTATCTTTGATTATGCTAATTCAATTCAGATCATGCCTCAATCCATTAAATCTATAAACCATCATCAAAGCTCATTAAGTTTTCCCAAAACTACATCAACCGAAACATAGACATCACAAAAACCCCATGTGTGAGACGACCCCCACCTGGAAATACTTTGCTCCTTCTCCTTGGTTCAATTCTAATCAGTCTGGTGCAAGTGCATCCTCCACAACAAAAAAGGCTTCTTTCTCATGGAAAACTCCTTTCCAAGAAATCTAGAATAATATTGTTGCACTTATATAATCTAATAATGACCTTGCATGCATGCACACACTGCATGCATTTATTCCTAGTGCCTAATAATTTATTTCACCATTGAAAATGCACTCTTATATAATGGCAACATTACTTACATCTTCATGTTGGTGCTAAGTTGCTAGGTCCATTACAGTCTCTCCTCCAAAAATTCAACCCATGTCCTTATGGGTGCATCTTAGAGCACTCATGAAAAATCTAGTTTGTATCTCCCTTTGTGACATCTTCCTTGGAACAAATCCAACCATTGATCTAAAAATATACTTATAGTCTGCATTGGCCTCAGTGGACGATAAAAAATCATTCTCATTCTTAATTCCCGGGTCCCTTCCCTTTATGCCTTCACATCTTAATCCTCAATTCAACATACTTCCAAATGAATAAACTTTTGTCCTTCATAACTGATCCATCCTTGTCAAACACAATTGCTCAGTGATGCCTTGCTAGTTTCATACAAGTAATTTAAGCTAAAGGAAAGATATATACTAGATAGCTCCAATGCACGACCCTTCTAACATTCAATTTAACATACCTCCGAGTTTAGAACTAACTTAAATATTAATAACATTGAGTATACTCTATGCATCAATAACAAGAAAGGAAAAGAGGAACATACACATCCAATTCAATATAACAAACATAATGGAGTTAATGCAACTTTTCGTAAAGACGGTGCTACATGCCCCAAAAAAAGAGAGAGTGAAAGAGAGAGAGAGAGAGAGAAAAAAAAAATTGTTCCAAAGAGATACTCAGGTCGAACTAGATATGTAATCTCTCGAGACTTCTTGGGTGGCCAAATCCAAAAAGTAACAAGCAAAGTACATAATCAAGTCCCCCCAGCAGTCTCGGTATCTTATAGCTAGGTAACATACTTAAGTTAATACAAGGGATCCCATAAGAATTATAGCACTTGCTACAGAGAATTTCTCTACGAGTTTATCCAATGACATAGAAGTATCCTAGGCTATACGCTTGACCTCTATATCCAGCCTACTTCCATACATATTACCCCATCACACTGGTTAGCCTTTCAACAAGATTTTATAGGCACAATTGTCGTTAATTTCAATGAAGCTCTTACTTCATGTATTTTGTTTACAACTTCAATCCTTTGACTACATCCTTAGTCAAGTAACGCAATCACCATCCCTCCATTAATCTACAATCACCTCTAGCATGCCAAATAATTACGATACATGGAAGCACCATCACTAGAATTTCAATAATATCTTTACTATAGCCTAGCATAGTCCAAATGATTCTTATTCCCATCTAGTGCCATAACTTGAATAGATTATCCTGCCAAAATCAATTATTCTTTCTCATGTACCTCCATTTTTATATATCAGATAAATCATTTAACATGCCGCATACAACGGATTGCAATTAATGAACGATGTGCTTACAACTCTTCTATTACATTCTAAGATTTTCAAAAATGACACTTCCCATGTCTATACATTCCCCTTTGCCTTTATCTCATGTCTGGGCTTTATCTGACAACTCTTTCGTTCAACTTCATGGTTTACCTACTACCACGATTAAGTATGTTATTCCTCTATTCATCTTCTTCTTCTTCATTATCCATAAGATGGATAACATTGTTCAAGCTTGGCCAATCACTTCTTCAATCTACCATAATTTAAGCGGATATCATTCTCTAAATATAAATGCTTAACCTGACTACTTTGTTCCATTAAGTGCTTTCTTATACTCCAAGAACTTTTTCAAGGGTGTCACCGACTATTCTAGCCATAACCCTAGGGCCAACAACTTTGGTTTTAGACCTCAAGTAGGACCATGATGTAATCATGACATTTCCTTCTACGTCACACATTTGCTACTTACACATGAGCTCCAAATCCAACTATCATGTCAATCTTATTTTATAACCATATCTAAGCATACTCAAAACTTGTCTTACAACCATCTTGTTGTAACCTTATCCAACCATAGCCTGAATGCTATCAACTTAGCAACCATTTGTTATTTTACCACTGGATACCAATATATGGATGCTGCCTAGTTTACTCAATTTTAGCTTCAAAAGGACGCACCTAACATCACATCAAGAATCTTATTCATCCAATATGGTGAGATGAACCTTCCCTGAATATCATAGGCATTATATGTCATGCACTGCTTATTCCAAATTTTCTTGCCACTAGAGTATACTACTACGAAATCACATCTACACTATAAGGAGTGGTTACCGAAGTGAAATGCAATACCTGTACTTTAATCTCCCTCAAGCATCACTTCCATGTTATGCGCACATTGACAACCCTAAATCAAAGTTAGCTCCTTAATGAAGTACATTTTTCTAGCTATCTGCTTTGCAGGATAGAAAATCAACCAAGATTATAGAAATACTATATAATCAACTTCACATACCTTCATAAAACAGTTTGTCACGCCTCCTCTGAGACCGTCATCTCCACATATATTCAATTGAATACTATTAGCATAATCCAACAACCTCAACTTGAATCTAGACTTCGTTATTATATACCCAAGGAGCCAACAATGCTCTGATACCAACTGTGACGGGCCTGGCCAGTTAAACTTTATGGTAACTGGAGATCCCATCAATCTCGACCATTGGATCTACTTAAGCCTAAAAACTTAAGAAATTAACTCATGCATCCGCAACAATAACACTTAGGTAAAGAATTTAATCTTTATATCAATATTGCAAGGTCCCAAAAACTATTCCCCTATAACCAATAATAATATTCTCACG
The DNA here is from genome assembly GCA_021234155.1 of Isoetes taiwanensis. Taxonomy (NCBI): domain Eukaryota; kingdom Viridiplantae; phylum Streptophyta; class Lycopodiopsida; order Isoetales; family Isoetaceae; genus Isoetes; species Isoetes taiwanensis. Next base: position 279,188 of record JAJEKV010000177.1, on the reverse strand, counting down.
CTACATTCATGAATTTAGCAAGAAGTATCTGTATTGTATTCAAAAGATATATCGTCTACACACATACAGTCGAGTTCGAAGCTGCTACCACTTCTCGAATCCATGAATAGCATTCCCAACTCTAGGCCTAGTACTTAGAGCCTCTCTCAACTTCTTCTCCATAGGATACTATAGGAGAGAAGGACTCATTTCCTAGACTTATAATTTTATCATAAGAGGTCTAAGACCTTATTACAAAGGCTCCACAATAGGCCTGATAAGATTTACAGAGCACATGGTCACCAGATAGAACAAGTTATATCATATAAACCAGGATCAGGAACAAGGATCAAGCTGCAACTTCCCATTCTAGACTAGCTGCCAATTCTTATAATAATCAACAAGTTTATTTATTTGCAATTCAATTTCTACTTTCGCCTTCCCAAAACTTGGCTACACTCTGGAGCCTCTTGCACGTCTGCTTACACCATCAACAATGGGTTAGTCACAAGGACTAAGTGGGGATCGGGGTTCTAGGACATGCCTATGCATCATCAACATAATGCATCCATCCAGAAACAATAACTTAACCTTACCGTATCCACTCCCCTGAATCTCAAGTTAGTAATCGATACAAGCATGTCACACAATGCACAATTTACCCATGAATATCTATTACATACTACAACCATTGCAATTCAATACAAGACGTCCCAATTAACATAATAATAACTTAGCAACCATGGCAACATAGACAACAACCAATATTCCTTTGGGTCTGAGCATGGTCAACTCGGCTGATCAGGCCAGTGACATAGAGGCGGGGTAAACCATGTGTGTACACCCCTTCCACGCTGCGTCCAACATTGGAGGACCACTTAACCAACGGCCGAAGTTCCAAATAAACCATTCACATATGACTGTGCATTAACCGCGAGTCTAGACCATCACACCTAGACTCCGGCCCCTGAGGATTATATCACAGAGCATTCCAATACTATTATAGCACTTTGCATAACATATGGTAACATTAGGAATAACATATGTAACGTTCCTAACCGACATGCCTTTAATCAACTGGCCAAAACCATTTAGACGTTTATGAGTAGTCGCTTCTAACCATTTATGTCGGTGTCTCGGGAACGCGACACCAAGATCCACTCTAACCATCTCCCATGGGTCTGTTACAATAGTAAGGGCTTACGTCATTATACATGGTCATTATCAAACCAAGTTTGCAAGACTTTGGCTTGAAATACTACTAGTAACAGGTGCCCGGCATTGCCGGGCATAAGTACAATTCTATGTGACAATCATGAAGTTGTAGAGACACTTATAATACCTCGATGTATTTGAGAAGGAACGAAGAGAGAAATAGGAGAAGGAAGGAAGGAAGGAGAAGGGAGATGAGCATTTTATAGGATTGGCAATATATAAAGTGTGTACATAATTCAACACAAAGATGAGAGTTGTACACCTCCCATGAATGCCTTAGAAGCAATATTTAGTGTTTCACATAACTATAATCGCATTTGTCCCTACTTGTCTTGTAAAATTGCATGATCAAAGTTTTGAATAATATTGAGAAAAACGAACTTGTATTTGGTTGTTGAAAATATGGTTGAGTTGGAAAGTGATTTTCACCTCAAAGAAAGATCATAATTTTGTTACTTTGAGAATAACCAATTGTATGAAAAGGACTCTGTAGCATTGACTTGTGAAATGTTTTGTGCATGGGATGTTACGGAATGAGTTATTTGATTCTAAATAATGATATTCAATAAGTAAACAAAATCAATAAGCAAAGAAAGCATAGAGCTGCAAACAATGGATGCAAAACAAACACAATCTTATAGGTTCAAGTAAATGCCTATAGAGAATGTTCTTGTATATTTCAATTCATTATGAATAAGCAGAAACAAAAATCAGAGGTTGATGGACATTCAAAAGTCTAATGCTCTCAATAAAGCCGCAACCACAGAGAAACATAGGAAATTGGACCAACAATAGTATCTGCAATCATGTCAAAGAACAACACAATTATTTGAGGAGAAATAATAAACCAAAACTACAATATTCACATGAAAAGAATAAGTATTCACCTTCTACTACAATTGAAAATAATTATATTGAGAGCCTATAAAAATTTCCACCTTATCAATAGCCTGACATTTTTTTGCGCTAGATGCATATGCCATTTCTCTAGTTTTGCAATTATATGACTATTTACTAATGCCAACACCCATCTAACAACAAACCACCAGCACACTATGGCGTGCTAGTTCAGACTAAGGGATAAAAATGCATGGCAGATTGCCAACTTAGAAATTTTGTGCTAAAGAAAAATCTCTTGGAGCAACATGCAAAAATGCTTCAGAGATAATTAATATGTTTTACGATCCAAAGATCAATTATAACCTAGAAAGCATCCTGCCAGAAAATGCATTGGAAATACTAACTTTCTTGCAAAACACTTTGATGCAGCATCTCGATTTTGCCTGGATTTTGCTTCTTCAATATGAAAATATCACCTCAAAAGATGCAATTCTTCAAACGTGGGAACTTCTAATTGATAAGTAGGCACGCGGTTTCTATGATGGCGATAATGTTGTTCTCACTCTTATCACTGATATATTTGCTTCAAATGCACATTTCTAGGACTCCAGAGACACAGAATACATGCAAAATAATGCCCATTATTCCAAGATCTGGACCATACATAGCGATCCTCGTTTGTGGGGTATGCATGTACAAGTTTTTGTATACTGTATATTAAAATTTGCAAAATACTATAAGGTTTCAGGGAATGTACTTAATGGTGTTGATTTTGTACACGTATTGTAAATATATTTTTGGAGCTCTCGCTGCCCTACGTAACCCCCCGTGTGAATATGCACCCAAACCAAAGGGGGTTTAAGGGGGATTTTAGTTTAAATGTGTTAAATGCAATGGTTTGTGTTAATAATATTAATGGTAGTTGTGTGTTAATGGTTTGTGTTAACTAAAAAAAAATTTGGCCCCTTCGGGGCCTTAAGGATGTTGTAGGGGTGTACATATATAGACATTACCTAATACTCCAATGATGGATGGAAGGGCACTAAGAAATCTATAAATGCATGTAACAATTTTAGAAAGACTTCTGCATGTAATATTGTGCATGTTACAATTTTTTAACATTTCTCTTTAATGTTAAGAATACATGGGGCAGTTTCCAGAAACAGAAAGATGCATCTATTTAGAACAACAATACCACTATCAAAAGATTTAAGTATGATAGTACCACAATTGAATGAGTTATCAGATTGAATTGTTGTGTGTGCAAACTTATCCGGATGAATGCCTTGCTACTAAAAACCTTGAAGGCATCTTCCCTGATCATAAGCGTCCACAAGCTTGCATCCTTGTGAGGAGCCTTGCTTGTGAGGAGCCTGATTGAACAGTCTGTATGCTTGTTGTAACGAGCGTGTATTTGTCATAAACTACATTTTCCTGCTTCATTAGATAAAATAATGCAATCCCTTCACTCCAAAGCCCAGTGCGGACATAAGCTGCAAGCATTGTATGAGCGAAAATGCCTCTTGACCATGGCCATGATCAGCATATGCCCCAATTATAGCAGTCCATGATACTATGTTTTGATGTTCCATTCTTTGGAATACTGTCCTTGCATTTTCGACACTGCAACAGTCACCATACATTTTGATAAGAATGTTTTCTACGACAATATCAGACTGGAATCCACTGTTAATGATGCAAGCATGGATAAGCTTACCTGAATTCAAGAGCTCTGATGTGGATAACGCATTAAGGACAGTAATCATTGTGATCCTGTTGGGCTTAAGCCCTTCGCATTCCATTTCATTGAGTAGGCCAACAGCTTTCCTAGGTTGACCATGTTTACCATATGCTGAAATCATTGCAGACCACGATACTACATTCCGACAAGGCATAGCATTAAAAGTCTGCAATGCTTTATCCAAACTACCATATTTGCCATATAAACTCAAAAGGAGATTTCCCAAATACACATTTCCCTCCATGCCCCTTTGGACAATCTGTTCATGGATACGGTACCTGTAGATAAATCTTTTGCCTTAATGCATTCTTGTATTAGATCATTTTGACGATTGCATACCAGGTTGTGTGAACTCATTTTCCAGGTCGTCCACATCTTCTTCATCTTCATCCCCTGGAATACGAGGACTTCCTGGCATTGAACAACAAGTACTCAGAACTTAAATCTTAAACATAATTTTCTATCTAAGAGAGGGGGCTAACCTTTATATCGTTTGTATCTTGTCTTGCATCTTGGGCACGATTGGTTACCATCTTTCCGCTCATATTCATAACAAGGCCGGCAGACTGGAAATGCACACTCATTGCAGGCAACAAATAGCTTACTGTCCACCGTCAGACCAACATCATCCCCGCGTATTTGGCAAATTTCGCCGTTTGTATGGTGGACTGGCTTCACCTGGAAAGTAAACGTTATTTATACTACATATCAAGATTGAACTACAAAGAGAATCCTGCTATTGGGGAATTAGATCTCAGATCTACTAATCCGGTGCACATACCCCGCTGCCGTCTTTGCACATGCCCCGCTCGAAAGCCGGAGATAGCAAATCCATTGACCCCTCCCGCTATCTGCCATTCTCAGAACCCTAAAACCCCTAACCCCTAGAATGGTCGACCCCTAAAGTGGAGGAGCCCGAGCCTTGCATGCCTAGCATTTTTTTTTTCATCTTTCTTTAACCAAAAATTAGATACAAGGGTAAACGACCACCGTCGGATTGTTAAAGCCAACTCAAATCAACGAACCAAAAAGGGCGCACTCTAGAAATACTATTTAGTATGCCTCCACGAATACAACGCCGAAATCATAGAAAAACCATGTGAAAAATCGTATAAAACCACAAAAAAAACCCCCTGTTATAATGCTACATATTGGCTAGAAACAATATGAAGTACCTCAGCCCTTGTTTACTCATTGTCATGGTTGTAACTTTTGCAGATGAAGTCCAAGGTGTCACAGACTTGCATAAACTGAAAATTATAAATTAGGAAAAGGATCAGGGATATTGTGCTTACAATTTCTTTATGTCCATTAGAACTTCCTAAGTGTTGGCTTTGACAAATGTTGTATCCAAGCGGTATATCAAGAGGAAAGAACTTTATCCGACATATTAAGATGACAATATTATAAATGAGACATACAATGGTCTCTAACTCTGTATTTTAATTAGCTTCGATATAGAAAGAATGGCTCACTTGATCATCCTCATCATAGGAATACTGTAGAGGCTACCGACTTTGACATATTTGTAGCTAGATAATCTTAATTGCCTCCTGCTAGATAATGTTAATCTAGACTGGATAATTATTTGATCAGTGAAAGCTAAATAACTACTCTGTAGATATCAAATGCATGCACAAACAACCTCTGGTACTTGGGTTCGAAGCAGCTTCTTTATTCCTTTTCTATTACTATGTTCATCCTGATTCACCATTCCCATTCCTATAGTACATGTAGAACCTAATAATGCGAAGCAACCCCATAATGAAAAGGCATAAATTCACGTTATGATTGAACCCAATCTGGTAGAATTTGGAGCAATAGTATCTGCACTTCGAATGTGATTATAAAACTTAGAAGTTAGTGTTTTACCAGCTTGAAAGATCATCACCGCAATGGAGATACTTCATCATGATGTATTCGAAGCTAGGTAAAGCAAAAAAGAAGAAGGATGTTGCAGAGGAGGAAGAGGAAACTGGCACCAAGAAGAAGAAGTCCAAGGAAGGCCCATCAGATTGGCTTTCAGATACTATAAGAAGGCTCAGCACTTGGCATGCTCAAATTCACTAAGTAAAATTTGGTAAATGAGCAACTGGTCAAAAATCTGGCCCAATGAAGGTCGCTAATATTTTCCAACCAATTATTTTTTCCTTTAAACAGTGATGCCAGCCACATGCTGCAATACGATGTTAAACTTCTACGAAAGGCATGGATCTTTCAGAATCTCTACTAAATTGCAAAGTTGTATGAGAGAAACCTGCATAAGGGTTGCATAGACTGGTCTATGTAGACTGATGCATCACATCAATGGTCCATGTTTTGACATGCACCCTTTCAGTATAAAATAGTTCACGAGCTTTGCAGCCATTTCTCTGTAAGAATTCAACTGCATAGGTGCATGCTTACCAACTTCGCTGATATAACCATTAGAATATTGAAATTTTAAGGAATCCGTACAATATGATCATGAGAGATAGCATGTTATTTAGATCTCTGCCAAATTGAAAAGAAAAAATAAGGAAGTGCATAAAAACTTAACTTACCAATGTTTCTGATGGATTTGAGAGCTACAACCTGCGATGGCCAAATCTCTGTGCATTATGCTCCTCGGCAAGAAATTCCATGCCATTTCTTTGAAAAATAGTACCACATCTCTTTTCCTTTTGAAACTACCCCATTAATCTCCTTGAACAATTATGCAAATGTTGTGGCAAATTTCGGCAAGAAGTTCGGCACGTTTCTTCGTTGAATCTTTGATGCAATGCTCTTTAAAATCTCGTGGTCATTTCCACAGCATCAAGGTATGACAGAACCCAAGATACACTTGTGTAGGCACTGCTTGGCCGAAAGGATCTATAAAAAACATTAGATTTACAGCTTAATCACTGCATATTATCAGATGACATAGTATTCAAGCTAATCATCATCATATCTTTAGATAGCCAGTCATTTTAGCCTCCAAAAGATAAAAGTCTCCAAAAGATTCATGGTCTGATGAATTTGCTATCAACAATCCAATTATACAATACCCAAAAGTCTGATTTGCACCAACAGTCCAAAGCAATTCTATACAAATCAGAAAATTGTGTATAAGAACATTCAAATTGTGCATTGCATTGCATCATGATGAACTGCATCGACAACATTGGATTGGCCAAAGTCCTTTAACAGAAAGTACAAAAATATGAGGAACCAATTAGGCCCATCCCCAATGCCTTGCAAGAATTTCAGTTATATCTCAGGCTTGTGTCAAGGGCATGCTTACATTATGTCGGGCCAAAATTATATGGTATGAAAGACATAAAATGCGCACATGTCCACAATGACCATTACATTATTTTAGTTGTGGATCCAAGTAATATATTGCAGTTGCAAAACAGTAGCAACAAATGTATAAAGAAAGCACAAACATATAAAGAAGGCATAAAGCACGAATGTATAAAGAAGGCATACCCTTTACGATATAGCAGATCTCCAATCTGAATCCATATTTGTAAAGATCATAGCACTATGTATGAGATTCAAATTGCATGCACCAGATTAAAGAGATGGACAGTATAGGGAATCACTTCAGCTAAAATTGACATTTGGCAGAAGAATAAACAACATCCCTACTATTCCTAATAATATATAAAGACTGATCCCTTGCTTGGGTCTGTTTGTCAGCTTCTTCAACCTCTTGCAATCAAAACTAACACACAAATCTATTTCTACAAATCCAAGTAGCATGATTTTGAGAGCCGGACAATAGAAGCACTTGAAGATAAAGATACAACTACCTTCCAAAGTCATCCCCGAATGTGCAACCACAATATTTGAAGACCTAGAAGCAATTACATAGTATAAAGCAACCATGTTTTCTGATTCTATAGTAAGCACAAGAGTTAAAAAAAAAAGAAATCTTACCAGGTAGATTATGATTAAAGAGCAGATCCTGCCAATCTTAATAGACAAGATGATCCATTGAGTGAAGCAACCTGTCTATGCAAAAGATAATATACCTAAATTCTCCTCAAAATCAAGCATCTCTTCTCAGGAATAAGCTGCAAACTGTTTTTGATATACCTTAACCAATCTATCGTGTGCCTTGTGGAGAACGTTTAAACCCTTGAGTATACACCACCTTCGCATTTTCTAGATAGACTACAACCAGCACTTTTACGGCAATCTTCAGGCTTGCACCAGATTAAAGGGATGACCGAAACAATATCCTATTACTTCTACTGAATAAGACTGATAATGCTTGGTTCTTTATCAGCTTCTTCAACCTCTTGCAATCACAATTAAGGCCTTACCTGCTACAAAACTCAAAACAAAAGAGGGCTGCAAAGCCTGCTACAAAACTCAAAACAAAAGAGGGCTCCAAAGCAGCAGCAGCCTCACCTGCACAATTCTAGAGCAAATAATTTTTAGTCTGGCTTGTATCCAACTATAGAAATGAGTGATGCAGATTAACTATTGCACTTGCAATGATGAAGCTCTGGTAGTAATTAGAGCAGCTATTTCCAAAGGGTTTAACTACAATAAAATACAATCAAGTTTAGGCATCCAGCATAATTGCTGTAGGTTTTGCATTTATAACCAGGCAAGCAAGGTGTAACAATGCATGGAAGCATAAGTATGCAGGTGACTGTTCCAGCTATTAGAAGCATTTAAAGAAGGTAGCTTTTTGACCATTACTTTTTTATGTTTTTATGCGTCAATGGTGTATCACCCATGTACTTTCATATTTGAAAGTACAACATGGAGAATGGAAGAGATGTTGATCATAGCCAACCTCTTGGGAATGTATAACTGAGCCAATAAAATAGATACCTTTATTATTTGCATTGGTTTTTGTTTGTCTGAATGTAAGTTCATCCTACATGCAATTTGCTGCATCCACCACATGCAACCTTTTGAGAATATGGATAATTGAGTTAATAGAAAAGATTCGCCAGCTTGTTTTTAAGTTTCTTCAGCCTAGAAAAAACAGAAAATTGATATACTACATTGGTTCAGAAGAAATGGTTCAGGAGATAACCTAATAGCTGTATGCAAGGGGTATAAAGGCACCTAAATAGACCATTTGACACAAAAACTTATCAAACAAAAATTCAAGGCCATGTCTTTGAATGCAGCACATGGATTCATAGAAGCAAAGGAAAAAAAATGGGGCAAAGTTCGAAGGATCTTGTGCAAAGTAGTAGACATTTATTTGTGCAATACACAAATGAAGCTTGCCTCTTCAAAGTATGCAATATACAGTAGCACAAAATAGAATATCCCAATCAGTGCCATACAGTGGATATTGGTGATGGCACCCTAAGCCTGGCTCTATATTCAGACATAAACCATGTTTTACAAAATTGTTCTTAGCATCATAAGTCCTCTTGCATGGTGTTAAGCCTAGACACAGAGCTTTTAGATGCTAATAATATTCATGAAAAGAAGAACTTAAGGATATAAAAATGCACCTATGTTCAGACAAAGACTGATGAAGTCGAACCAGATAAATCAAGCTCAAGATCCTCTTCATGTAGAAATACCCCTGCCATCGATTTTATAAAGGGTAAAGAAACAACAGATCAAAATGTGGAAGGTTCGAACTATGATAAATAAGGCATCTGACAATCAAACAAAGGGAAGATTTAACACAGAAGATAGGAAAGATCGACGACTTACAATCGGAAAAAATTATGTTATCCCCTGAGAACTGGGAACATGTTTCACAAAGGTCTTTCTGAGGTGAGAAACCCTGCCGAATGAAAAGAAGTAATCTAACAAGTCCGGCCAACTTGTTAATTATGACATCAATTCAATTGATAGAAATATTCCAAGAGAGTAAATAACTAAGAAAGGGGGATCTCTAGAATATAAAATGGAATAATACATGAAAGGTACATCTAAAAATAAAAAGTACATTAATCACATAGTCTTTAGATATGTTAAACATGATGGCTGCATCCATCATAGACGGTTAAATATGTTAACTAAGGCTAGTAAATTAATGTGTTAGACAAGAAGCATATAACCTCTTAAGGTAGATAGAATAGCTGAGATGTTATGACAATATCAATTGAGGGGATAAGATGCATTATATAGCATCATTGGAAAGGTGTAGGACCATTTTCTTATGAAGAAAGTAGGGGCTCAATCTTAGGGTCGAACCTACCTATATCTTAGGGGTTGAATTGCCACCAAATTGGCCCTTAGAATAGAGTTCGTTCTGCAAGTAGCCAAAGAAGATGGAGCGTAAGATGGATATATGCTTAATGTCCATGTGACCTTGAGCATGCAAGACTGATGTGGTAGCCACCTGCACCAAAACGGGGGAGCGAATTAATGGAAGCAACGCAACGGGCAAGTCATCTCCAAAATAGTCGACATCGGCTCAATGGGGGGGATGCATTCTAGCCTTACGGGTGCGACAACTAAGGTGGGGAGAGGCTTTGCATCTAAGTGTAGATAGAATGCATGATAGGAAAAACATAATTTTCTTACGCTGTGATCAATTGCCTGCATTCACACCTAGAAATGAGCTTTTAGCCTAGCTCTTAATTAAATTATTCAGGGTTGTGAACCCCTTATAACCACATAATTTATATAATCTTAAGTATACTATTATGCAGGGCATTGATAGCACTCCATGAGGGCATGTATATCATAAGCTTTAATGTCTTATTGATAAATTATATGTTCATAATAACTGCATAGATAGTTTTGTCTTGTGTAGTATCTTAGTATCGAGATAAAGTAAGATAATAATTACATAAAATCTTAGTTAAACCTTCGCAAGGATGTAATTCCTTCCAAAGGCATTTAAGTAACCTTCATAGGGTCCTGAAAAATATAATAAGAATGTGTTTCCATAAGTATAGCAAATATAAAGTATATACATGTAAGGTTGATACATCACCAACCAAGTAGCGAGCGAGAGTCACACGCTCAACACTTGGATCCGATGATATAAACCCTAGCCATATGATAAATAATTGAAATACTTTTCAAAATAAGTATTGCCTCGATAGTTGTATGATGACATATCACAAAGGCCGTAAAGTTATCATACAACAGTTAGTTAAATATAATACTATTGGAAGCAATATATCCAATACTACTATAATAAAGTTAGTATAAAAATATTACTTTAAGGTAATTAATGTAATTGTATGCATTAAGGGAAGTCCAGCAGGGATCATGCAGGGGTCCAATATAATGCTTATTTAAGACGTTAACTAAACCATGTGTCCAAGGTAGAAGTATCCCAGCAGATGCGAGCCGATATGCAACAGTTGGTGGAGGATATCTTCTAGCAGCAAGAAGAAGCCGGCAGAAGAGCATAGCAGACAAGCACTGCATCGGCTGAAGCGTTGCATCGACAATTGCAAGAAGATTGCTCCAAGGTGGGCTGGACCATTCAGGATAACCAAAAGAGTAGGTAACTAATCCTATAATTTGGACCTGCCAGCACACTTGAAGATCCATAGTGTTTTCCAAGTAAGTCTCCTAAAGTAGCACACTCCTAATCCAGAGGAATTCTGGAGACACCAGAGTTACTGGAAATGACGGACGATCACATTGAGATTGTTTTAGAGGTTCTTCTTGACAGATCCTATAAGAAGACAATAAGATCTCAATTCTCCAATACCTAGTGAAATGGACACACTTACATGTGGAAGACACTACGTGGGTACCACAAATAGATCTTGAGAAGCAGTACCCACAACTCATGGAGCAATGCAAGGGTCAACTCGTCACCAAAGTAGTCGACACCGAACCGATAGGCGAGTGGAAGGTAGATTAAAAGTCTACTCCCGACGCCACGAAAGTAGACAAACTGAGAGATAAGAGGTCATGTAGGATCATGCATTGATAGGAAAGCACCTCTAGCCTATGCCCACTACAGGGAGGAAGCCATCCTCCACGTCAAGGGCGACGAGAGATGTAGGCATTAGACATAATCCTAGGCATTATAGGGCATCGTCTCCACGACCACGATGGAAGAAACATCCTCTTCCTACGCCGTGAGATTAGTCTTGCATCCATGTAGTTAAATTAATTGTAATTAAATGGGTGGTTCCCTAATAACCATCCTTATAATAAATAAATGTGTATTAACATAGTGTTGGACCGGCAGACCAATAGAATGATCTAAGGGGCAGGAGGGTCGCACTGCGAAGACTTGCAACACATATTTTTTTGTCATAATGTGTCGCAAGGAGACCAAATGGACCTTACATTATAGAATTTTGAAACTGTGTTAATGATAAGTGTGCAAACCATAAAAATTTGTGAATATTAAATGATAATGTAAGGGTTGAGAGATCACCTTACTATAGTATGTATGAAACAAGTGACGTGATTATAAAATTTAAACTTAAATATTACCTTGGGGTAATTCTGTTATAAAATTGCATGCATGGAATGTGTTGCAGGGTTCATACAGGTTTCCAAGGAGGGGAGACACGTGACGCTGAGGACATCATCAATTCAAGGTGGGGAGATTGTGACGTTCCAGCATTATAGACGGTCCGAATACGTATATCATACTGCCACGTCACGCATACATGTCATCTTGACAATTACTTGAGAGCCGTAAAGGGTTGTGCCTAGGGGACAACCTCGTATGTGCATCTTCCTTCTTATTCTTGTTGTCGAGGTCGACGCCTTCTAGCTTAAGTATATGCGACCTCATCCCTCATGATGCACTTAAGTAATTGTTTCACTGACATGCGTTGCGTGACTGAAATTACTTCTTTAACTTTAATTGTGGGGTGTTTGCCATTTGGTGCTAGGATGGACATCTCTTGCTTATGATAATCATTTATTGCCTTAGCCGAATTTGATAATCCATGTCTATTATGAGGGCATACTTGTCGATGTACATAATTTAGCTCCGATGCTTCACTTTCCTCTACTTAAGGTTGATGCCGAACTTGCATCTTGTTCCTTTGGTGCTGCTTAATTGCTCAGCCTTGCCATTATTACTGGCCTAGATTTAGGCTTAAGAGCCTTGCTCTTAAAGATGTCTGCCATCTAGGAGGTGCAAGATTACAGGTTAAAGACACATTTATATAAATCCAATGGCCACAAGGTTTTGTCGGCATGACATTTCCTTTGGACACAAAAATATGCAATCAAATAATTATTCTTGTCTCTGCTCTAGAGTGCCCCCTTTTATTTTATTACCCTCTTGAAATAGTCCCACCTTTGAATTGATGCCATCTAAGAAGCTGGCCAGACTTGTTAAATTGCTTCTCTTCATTGGGACAGATTATCCTTTTGTTGCGGACGTATTCATCATATATATGGTCAACGGTTATCCTATTATTGAATCCTGCTTAGTGAGGTGATAAAGCTCACGAAGAGGTTTCAACATATTGGATATCTGTCAGCAAATGTATATAATTTTAGTACTCCATACGTTTTTCTTCCCAATCTTTGAAGCTTTGCTCAATTCTTAGGTCCATCCTTTCAAAAAAATGACAAAAATTTACTCAAAGGTCGTCCCAATCCCATCATGGATGTTATCACCCATAATTCTAAGATATTCAACTATCTGATAGGTCGTTAGCCGTTGTAGTGGCAAGGCGATGATCCACAATTTTGCTGAAAAATCTGATCTCCTTGGAGTTGTTGGATAATCATTCATATGCCCTGCTCTTTTTGTCGAACATATTCTGATTGTGCTCGTCCTCAATGTTGATGTTGACTTCATTCATTAAAGCTATCCATATTAGCGGACTTGAGGATGTAGTGGACAATGTAGGATATTGGTGTCACATCTCAAAAGCTTGAAGGTAATGTTCTCCTCTCTCTAGAATCTTTCATGTCGACTCATCTGCTCTGGAGGTTACAAGATTTGAGGATGATCTTTCTAACTCGTGAATAAATACTGTTGTATTGACCTTGTCAATTCGATTCTCCATCTTGGCAGTCGCATGCTGCTGTTATAAGACTGTTGACAATGTTGAGTGCTTTATCACTTCTAATTGTGCAACTTCTCTTCCTGAAAAAAGTCTATGCATCCATGTGCAGGGACTATAATCTTGACGAATAAGTTAGTAATGCTGGTATTTGGTTCTCTGTAGTGTCTCTTCTTGTTGGTGTTTGACTTCCAATCTCTAAATAGAAGGTCGTCATGTTCTTAAGATGGTGTTGTGGAGGTTGATGCAGCTGCTCTGAAGTATCGAGGCTGGTGAGAAGGAAATTGGTTGCGGTCTGGCCGTACTCCAATTTCTGCGCAGTCTGTGCTTGCTGGCTTGTAATTTCTCCTTAGCCAAAGCATCTTTGCTTGAAGTCTACATCTGATACTACTATGGCCTGTATATCTAAGATTGTTGCCCTTTCTAGGAGATATGTCCGGTCTCCTCTTCTAGAGACTCTTGATGTCACTAGTCAATGAAGTCATCTACTTGTTGGTGGCGGATTGTGACAAGGGGAAAAGTTTTCTCAACCAAGACCATAGACATGATAGCAATAAAAGAAATGAAGCATTGGGGAACCAAGGTACCAAGGGACAATAGCCTTTAGACACTGGGTACCATGCAATAAGAATTAAAAAGAAACAATGGTTGCAACCATTGAAAAAATGGTTTAAAAAAACAATGGTTCGAAGCCACTAAATACATTAAAACAATGGAAAATTGTCTCTTGGTATCCTCAGATTTCATTGCGAAGGTAATGAAGAAGTCCCAAGATATATCTCCGGATGAAATTCGAGAGCTTTTGACCTATAAAGAAAGAAAAGTGTGAAATCACTCTTGCACCAGATGCAGAGCCGACCAGCAAAGCTCTTTATAGAATGAGCACTCCCGAGCTAGCAGAGCTCAAGAAGCAGTTGTAGGAGTTGCTCGATTTGGGGATGTTTTCGGCCAACTGGAAGTCGGAAGATGTATATCAACCATTGGCAGCTCAACAAGCAGATGGCATAAGGGATTAGCCCCAAGGAGCAAGATTCTTCTACAAAATTGATTTAAGGTCGGCTATCATCAAAATAAGGACCAAGGAGAAAGATATTCATAAGACTGCTTCAGAACATGGTATGAGCACTATGAGTCCACAGTAATGTCCCTGAGTCTATCTGTGACGTTCCAGCATAATATACGACCCGAATACGTATATTATACTGCCACGTCACACGTACATGTCACAAATGACATGTACTTGGAGGCCGTAAAGGGTTGTACCTAGGGGGCAAGAGTTGCACCTAGGGGGGCAACCTCGAATATTGTGCATGTTAAATAAACATACACAATTATAAACCCCATGGACCCCATTGTCAAATGGCTAAATCCCATTTGGCCAATGTCTAACCTAACCCTAAGGGTTTCTATATAAGGGCTCTTCCCTTAAATTCTAAACCTTTTCTTCTCTTTGCATTTAGGGTTTCCCTTGAGCTCCCTTCCTTCTTCGCATTTAGGGTTCTCTTGAGCCATTTCGGCCAAGCCAAGACCCCAATTCGCATTGCCAGGCTCTGAAAAGCCGCCTTTGTACAACAGATCTTCGAGTAGCAGCAGTCTTCAGCAGGATCAGAGGCATGGATGCATTTCGAGGATCTGGAGCAGGTCAAATACTAGATAATTAGTCATTCTGTTATGCAAAGCCACCTTTTGGCTAGGCAATGAGCTGGTTTAGCATGTTAGTTCAGCTTTAGAGGCCTTATAGATCCCCAGATCATAAGCCCTAACAAAGGAACCTAACTCTGGATGTTTAGATAGATAGATTAGATGTTATTCTTCATTTCAGTTCTGTGATGATGTTGGTATTTCACTCTGTGACCTCCATGTATTGGGAAGGGGGGTAGAGGCCTAAAGCCTGTATAGCAGATGATCCTAGACAGCCTACTAGTTCCCAAATACATGCGGCCCGTGCACAGGAGCCCGCCTGGTTGTGGGTGGCGAGACTAGGCCGGTTGATAAAAGGGAACTTGTCTCATCACGGAGTGACCCCTCTGGTGTGTAAAGCCTACCGTGGGTCTATGTGGGCTAGGCTTAATGGCTTGTAACTGAGTGTGGGCAAGGCATGAGCTCGACACCTCTGGGGTGATGCGTCACCTTCCATGAGGTTCAAGTCGAATAAGGGCAGTGGCCCTCTAGCCGCCTGTGATGGGCATGGATGCCTCTGGAGGGGAGGTGACTTCCCTCCTGCCTCATCGGGACTGGGGAGATGCAACCCAGCAATAGCCCCTTTGGCTATGTACCCGACAGGCTACGGTCAGGTCCCTATATTTTTCAACCTACTTTGCAAAGTGTGCACAGGAGGGGCGGATGGAGTGGACTACCCTCAGCCACGTTCTTATGCCAGCCAAATCCATTTGCCATGAATTCTGTCTGCAATGACTTCTGAGGCCAAAGCCGTCAGTCGAACCCTCTTGAGTCTAAGCCTGGGTAGGATTTCCCTTGTTGTTATTGCTCATGTTGATGTTGTTGTATATGTGATGACTATGATGTATTCACCCTTCGAGGTGATAGTATTGATGTATTGTTATTACGTGCTCATGTTTATTCACGCTTCCGCAGCTAGGTCGACCCGAAGGGAGACAGGTGAATGACACATCCACTCTTCCCTTGCTGGCTCATTCCACTGGGAGTGGTGTCAGGTGGATGGCCCCTGCCAGTTTGACTATCAGGGGAAATGCTCCGTCTTCTGATATGATGTGTGCATCGTATAAGAAGTAGGGGATGTCACAGTGGTATCAGAGCATGATCTTGGTAGGCCAAGATCGAGCACTGACCATTTCCCTGTTAGGACTAACAATAGACTTCCAGTTTGGGAGTAACCACCCAGGCATGAACCTCAAAAATTGGGAAAAAAAATTTCCAATCTCTAGTGCAGCAATAGGTTAATGCTAAGTTAGTAGTAAGTTTTAGCAAAAACCCAACCAAATTTGGCCAAAAAGAGGTGACCCCTCATAGAGTGCGCCCAGACCAAATCCGTCATTCTCGGATTTGCTCCTCTGTGTGAGTGGTCGAGCACTGATCTTTGCCAATACTTGGCCAAATGCAGAAAGTAAGGGCACCATCCAACTTAACTCATTGTGATTAGTAGGAATTGACCCTTAGATTGTAGAAATTGGCCAACCTAGACTCAAACAGAGCCCCACCCCTCAAAGAGTGCGCCCAGACCAAATCCGCTATTCTCGGATTTGCTCCTCGCGCACTGTGTGAGTGGTCGACCCCTAATCTATGCCAAAACTTGTTCAAATGAAGAAATTAAGGGCACAATCCAACCTATCTCGACGAGATGAGCAGGATTCCACCCTTAGTTTGCATGTTTGGCATCATCCTCGACCCAAACAAGGCCCCACCCATCACAAAGTGTGCCCAGACCAAATCCGCCATTCTCGGATTTGCTCCTCGCGCACTGTGTGAGTGGGCACACTATATTTGTCCTAATTTGCCCTAGCTTTCTCCAAATTAGATGAAATTTGTTGCAATAGGATCCTTAGAATGCACTCTTTAACCTAGTTTGCCTATGAATTGCATAGCAGCACCTTAGAATCATAGGGATTTCCCAACTTTGAAATTTTCCAAAATTAGGGTTTTGCCTATAAATAGACCACAACCCTCATTTGCATCCTACCCCTTTGCTCCTCACTCCAAGCCGATTTCCCAGCTCCCAAAGGCGCTTCCCCATCTGTTTGTTATCCCCAGCTGCTCAAGTACCATGGCAACCTCTGCATTTAGGCGATGGTACACACAGCTCATGTGGCCGAGGCCGACATCAACTCCGTCTTTGTTGTCTTCCAGAAGGAGGTTGATGTGGAGGCTACCATCAATGCCACCCCTTTCTACCAAGACATCATGTCTGAGTTCCATGCTAAGATAGGACCTTCTTTAGTAGAGCTCCCACCTTGCATAGGATACTTTGCTCCAAGCATGGCCCTCAAGACAGCCCTGCAAGACATCCCCAACATAGACAAATACCTAGAAAACAAGGGTAGCTGCTTGCCTAACTACATGTCTATATCTGTCAATAGGAGGAGATATTTTTCTTACACTGCAGCCGTAGCTATTTTCCTATCTCATCGAGCCCAAACCTAGATAGGAGAACCATCTGTGCAACCCTTAGAGTCGAACCTATGGCCATGGTAGCAGCTGAAGAAGAGCAGATCACTAGAGATGCTAGTGCATAACGTTTGGTATCAGAGCCAAGGTTCAATTTCTCATGGCAATATTTGTATGTTCTACATGCTTGAGGGCAAGCATCTTGAGGAAGGGGAGGAATTGATATGGTCTGGGTACCGGGGGGTATGGGATAAAGCCTCGTAGAGGTTGGGGCTCAGGAAGGATCCACCCTTTTGGTGTGTTGGTTATCAATAGAGGTGCTAGTGCGTAACATAAGCTACGAGCGTTGTCACATTAATAATAGCCTTCTTTTTTCCGTCAACCTTCATACAAAAACCTTGAAGACGAGTATATTTATTGCGTTCTTTTTTAATGCATGATTCAAAAGGCGTCAGTTGCCGACGAAATGTTTTACCACCTTAATATTGTGTACACGTGTCACTTATGTGGCGTAAATATAAGAGAATATTTAAGACACTTGCTCGACCTTTTGCCTATGTCTTCTTCGATCCAGCACACTGCCAGAGGTTTTGACGTGTTGGATCCGAGATAGTGGATGACATCTTTGAAGACATCAATGGTCTGTTAAATAAGTTTTAGGGCCAGGAACTTGATAATTTTGTTGCAAAAATTCAGAATGTGTCCTGGTTCCAACAGGATCAACCACATGATGATGATAATGTTGATAAGGATGAATTCTTTGCTTTGGACCAGAATCTGGTTAAAGAAGCATAAGGGGGAGGCAGAAAAGTTCTAAAGCCTCGATAATTGGGCTAGAAGAAGATTTGACAGTTGCAGTTACGGTTTGAATTTGATTGTAGGATTCCAATTGAAGACATCCCTATAGTTGAATTGGCTGAGATGCTGATAAAATTATGCTGCAGGTCAAGAAAAAGAATGAGGTAAACCCACCTGGAAGGTATGACTTTAGGCTTTAATTTATTAAGTTCTATAATTTGTTAAGGTTTAGGTTTAGTTGTTTAATTTATTAGGGTTTAGGATAGGATTTTTTAGGGTCAGGTTTGTGTTAGAATTTAAGTAGGCTTTCTGACAATTTATTTATTTTTGAAGTGTTAGTGTCTTGTATAGGACATTTGGGAGGATTTTAAGAAAAAATAGGAGGTTAAGTTTGATCTGGTCTTGAGGAGCGTTCATTGATATCCTAAAGTTTGATGTCTTTAAAAAATGTACATATGCCTTTGTAGTAGATGTTAAGAAATCCAGGTTGCTTGGAGTTAAGGGCAAGAAGAAGAAAGCACCTGTTATCCCATTAAGCGTTGAGAATGACCTGCTTGCGGATTTTGACCATCATATTTACCATCCTATGGGTTGTCAAAAGCATCCATGCTTTTATATCTGTAGCCGATATGGGATCAGAGTGTGTAATTTGGAATTTAACGGTTTACCAGTTCTCCTTGGAGATGAGTGAGAGCGGTGAATTTGTGAAATACGAGGAAGCATGCGGTGAAAACTACAATATTTCTGCTATGTGTATTGAGGACCATTATTTTAGGGATCCAGTGTCTTCACGTATAAAGAATATGTGTGGCATTTATTACTGTCTCTCTGCCTGCCTTCCTGTCTAGTGTTTTGCCCTCAACAAGGTAGATGGCATGTTGTTTCATTTACATAAGCTTGTTATTTTATTTCTCTTTTTGGTCTCATATCATAAGAAAAGGGTTGGAAAGAATCAGGTGACGAAATGGCTTAAAGTCATGGGTTAGGTCATGAATGTTGAGATTTGCAACAAGTCTGGATGTGTGGCTTTGGTGACGAGATTGGCGTTGGCTGGTGTACTAGTTGAAGTCGGGATGCAGGTTACTAGTCATAACACATATGATGGCTATCACAAGTAGGCATTTCTTGCTTTTTATAATTTATTTTCTATTGTTAGCTATGTTAATAAACATCTTTGTTTACTTTTCCTATAATTAGGTATGACAGGAGCAAAGAAGTTCAAGTTGACGCAGCTATGCTATACTATCGAAGCATGTTGATGATAATGGGAAGTTTTGAGTGTATAACGAGGTCCTTGATGAGCAGATGAGCAATAAGCGAAAGGTATTGTTTGGGTGCAGGATGATCGAAGTCCAAATGGCCTTGCTATTCCCGAGCAGGTAACTGACCTTTTATTTCAACAAACCTTTTTTGCTTTGATGATAGTTTAATGTTATTTAACAAATTTTGGTGGGTTCTTCTTGTTTTATTGAAGATTTTTGGGTTCTTCAAGTGGTTGAATCTGGAAGTTTTATGGATGTTAAATGTGCTACTAAGTGCAAAGAATAGGTATTCCTATTTAGTTTGTTTTGAATTTTTGCCAATTTCTTGCTTTGAATTTGTTTCAGTTTTTATTATTTCAGGTTGTTTGTTTGCCTGGAAAAGAGAATATGGAGTTAGCTAAGAAAGATATGCAGCGACAAGATGATTTCAATTTTATTGACAAAGATGTTGTGGATCAGTTGATGAGTGCCGATCCTGTGGCAAGGAAAGCATTACAGGGAGGATATTCTAATGTGACGAAGGGGAATTTTGTTAGTAATGCAGGTGGGCAAAATTTCATTGGTGCTACATTTTCTGGTTGTCTTTGTTGGTTGTCTTTGTTACCTGTGACAGTCTTGGGAGAGTTTTTGATACCCTTAAGAACTTGAACAACTTTTCATGCAAGGATTTGAACTGGTTGGATTTCCTGGGAGAGTTTTTGATATTGTGAAGAACTTGCACAATAGTTGATGCAAGGATTTGAACTGGTTAATCAAACTGATTTTCTGTTAAATGTTGAACTGGAACTGGAATGAAATTATGTTGTGAAACTGTACAGGAATATGAAAACGTGACGGTCCTATTTCTCATATGCATTCATTTTTATTGCATACGTTGAATATGTCCAATTACGATTCTGGACTGTATTCGCTGCCTATAATTGAAAATTAGGTACTATCAGATGCCCAACTCAAGCAGCAAATCTAGAACTGTAACTGAAAATTTGAGCACCCTCTGATTCATAAGAAGAATCCCGTAACTTTGTACATGATGCATTTTCTGTGAACACCATGGAACCTATATCCATCCAAACAGATACCTACGTATTTCCTACTTATTTGATCAATCTCTAATATGAGGTATAGATGAACCTACACCATGCTGAATATGTACCTGAAATTCTAAGGATTGATCCATGATGTTGTACCTTGGGAAAATGTGCAACTCCTTTGACAATGGCAATACCTCCAATGCTAAAGGCTATAATACTTTGCGCATAAGATGCCTCCGGCGTTGGAGAGCTAACAAAGCAATAATGCTGTCTGTTGCCATGATTTTATACCCAGCTTTAGAGTACATGGCAAATGGAGCAGAATCAATAAGGCGGCAATGCAGGTACATCTCTTTACAACCTACTGCCCTTGCCAAATCTTCGGCTGCTTGCAGAAGCTGCCAACCAATGCCCATTCTGAAGCAGGGCCAGGAGCATTTAAGTTGCAAAACAACTTAATATAAAAAACCAAAAAAAGAAAAAAGAAAAAAAAAAAGAAAAAAAAAAAGAAAACAGGAACTGTTACAGCAATGAAATGCATGTTCAGGTCACTTTAGCTGCATGTCAACTTAGAATATCAAGAGCAAAACTAAAAGAAACTAAAACAGCAGATCTGAAATCCAGGTTTTTAATAGGAACTACAAGAACAAATGAACTGCAATGCTTATCTAACCTGCGATAATTTTGCTTCACAGCAATATTGCTGAGGTAGGGAGATCCACGAGGAGGAGTTGGAGTTGGAGGATCACTAATCTGGATACCAGTAGCAAAACACATCTCCACAGTTCCAACTATGTCATAACAACTGCCTTTTAGATCCGTCTCTGTTTGCCCTAAAATATCATTTTCTGCCACAAGCACAACTCCATTAGGAAAAACTTTTCTGCTCTCCAATAAATTTTCCTTCACAATATAACTCAACAATGGGCGGTAAGTGGTCGGACCCCACATTGATTCTGCAAAGCTATCTGTTAAAAGTTCTACTACCTGTGCTGTGTGCTCTTCCCTAATCGCCTGAACCCTAATTTGGCCGCCAGCAAATGTCCGGTTTTGCTTAAAACCGTTGAGAATTGCAGACTTCTCAAGCCCCTCATATTTATCCTGCTTAAGAAGGTTAGAGCTTTGGAGCTGTACAGTATCGTCAGGCTGGATGCACGACCGCGTGGGCCTAGAGATTGCTGATCGAAGAGCGGGGGGCCGTTAGAATCAAGTAGAAGGGAAGAGGACCGGAAGTAGGCGCCATAGCCAAGGTTAGAAATAGTGAGTGCAGCATAGCCCATCCCCTATGGTCTGGAAATGTTTATGTTTGGGTCCACAAGCGAGAAATAATGCATTCGGGCATGTTGGTGTACGGTGGAATGGATGTAGAATGTGTGATCCCAAATCTGCCTGCATAAAGGAAATGATACAGCCCAACCGTAGCTACACATACAAGATCGAGAAAAGGTTTGAAAACAAGAAGGCATTTAGGAAACCATTATGGATATGATATATGATGGAATTTTAACGTTCACGAAACCGTAGCTTATAAGACACTTTACGACACACTCAGATGAGTCGTCTGCCCACAGTAATAGCTGAAGTGAGTCATTTTCTCACTAACTTTACAACGATATATGGCCACTTTCACAAACTTGTGGCCTTGGGTATGGCATGAGAGACGTGATATCATATTCAAGAGTGAATGACTGTGAATACTTGGTAAGTGAATAGGAAAATATCCAAAAGCATATTAGGCCAATATTGAAGTCACATTTTGACTTTATAAAGCCAATGTAGAAAGATATTGATGTTACGCGTAAGAAGCGTATGTTGATGAACCTAATGTGCCATTTGAAACAAAAATCTTCCACTTGCAAGGAATGATAAGGGGACACTATTGTATCATATGTAGGCCCTCAATTACGTACAATCCAGTCCATATTTTATGAAAAACAACTACTCATC
The DNA here is from genome assembly GCA_021234155.1 of Isoetes taiwanensis. Classification (NCBI taxonomy): domain Eukaryota; kingdom Viridiplantae; phylum Streptophyta; class Lycopodiopsida; order Isoetales; family Isoetaceae; genus Isoetes; species Isoetes taiwanensis. Next base: position 256,384 of record JAJEKV010000177.1, on the reverse strand, counting down.
TGTAGGACCTGGACGGGCACAATTTTTTTTACTTACTCTTTTATAGTCATAATAGCCATATCCATCTTCCACTTCATATGTAAAAACTTTATTAGAATTTCATCCAATTGAGCAGTAAGGAATCGTCTGGCCAGGCCGATTTCAGTTACCACATCGATGTAAGACGAGCTACATGGCTGCAAGTAACGGCTCCAACTAGTAGTCATTTTAAATATTATGCCTGAGTTGTTGAACATAGTCTGCTTTGTCAGGGTAATATGTATTTGGAGCTTCCCAAAAATAATCCTCTGCCTTTTTAAGAAGACGAAAACCAATGAAGCTGCCTTTTCATTGAAGATAAGATTATGTTATACAGATTTAGCAGTGCTAAAGATAGAATTACACCGTCTCAGCAACTTCCAAAGATAGCTTTATAATTGTTTATGAATCCTCAACTTGAGGAACTATAGAATACAAACCAACAAATGTCAACTCTTGTTTATGACATCCAACACTCCCCCTCAAAGTTGACACTATTGCAAACAAGACTTGCATAACTCCAAATATTTAGAAAACTTGGATGACTTAAAAGAAAAAACTCCCCCTCAAGATGAACAGAGAGTTGCTTCAGACTTTGACCATTCCCATTTCATCCACACATTGAATAAACCTCTTTCTAGCGAGTGGTTTAGTCAAGCTGTCTGTTTCATCATATGTGTGCCAAGATGCTTAATCTGATTTTTCCCTTCTTCCACATTTTCTTGGGTGAATAGAATTGCACTGCTACGTGCTTGACTTTAATAAAGTTGATGGGATTTCTAACCAAATTGACAGTTGCTCGATTGCCATTCATAATGATAGTAGCCATCTTTTGATCTAATCCAAAATCTGTAAGCAGCCTCGAAAGCCAAATGGCTTCTTTTATGGTTACACAAATAGCTACATACTCTGCTTCACATGTGCTTACTGCGGTAGCTTTTTGTAGTTGATGACTCCATCTTGCAGCCTAAAACAAAAGTCTGAGTATGATTTTCTTTCTTTGACTTCAACGACATAGTGTGCATCAATAAATTCCTCCAACGTGTGACAGTACCAGACTTATCTTGGTAAAGAATACCCAATCAGGATGTGTGTTGGAGATATTGTAATATGCGTTCCATGGCTTGTCAATGAGAAGAGTCTGATTTTTCTATGTACCGGCTTACTGTGATCACACTCTCAACATAAAGTGCATCAGTGACCCCACAATACTTTTATACGATGGCCCAGCTATAGAGTTGGTTTCATGGAATAAAATAATGGCTAAGGTTAGCCAAATGGCTATTTTGTAGCAGTTTTGCCAAGAAAAATGGCTAAAGTAAATGGAAAAAATGCCCCAAAAAAAGAAAATTTTAGCCCAATTTTTTGCCGCCCAATTGAGTTTTTAGGTTGAATAGCCAAACCTTTACCTCCAGACGTATCCATCAGGACATCGATTAGCTAAATCTAAGATAGAGTGAGTTTGGAAAAATGGATAGATTAGCTTGAAATTCAACATCAATGTATGTACTAACTTTAAGAAATTTCAAATTGGGTTTATATTTTTCTTTTTTTTTCCCACTTTCTTTCTTGTTCCAAGTACAAAGTTGAAGCATTAGAGGAAAAGGAACAATGTAGTCCCTTTTTTTAAGATTTTTGAACATGTTCATGTATGTTTGTGTCTTGATTTTTGTATTTACAATAAATTCAATGTCTTTGCCAAAATGCTTGGATTTGTTTGAGTTACTATAGTGTGTTGGCTAATATTTGCCTTTCCATTTTGTGAAAGTTTAGCTAAAAGCAAGACAATGTGATGGAGAAAAACCATTTAGTTTAGCCATGTGTTAGAAACTTCTAGCCCCAATTTGAAGGTAGTTTAGCTAAACCTATTTTGGCTACACTAAAATATAGGAGTAGTAATTTATTCCATGGTTGGTTTCTGTTTGTGGTTTTGAGCAGAACCTAAAGCAGCTGAAATTGAGGAATATTGACGTCTCTTGTGCTGATCATGGTGCATTTCTCGAGAAGGGACTCAATTCCCTTGGACTAGTGAATGAGGACTGTTTGCATCTTTGGATCATGCAGCACTTGTACGCTGATGAAATACTTTAATGGTCCTAAGTCTGTCATGTGGAACCGTGCTGCCAAGGATGCTTTTATCTGCGTCATAAGCATAGGAGAGTTAGAAGCCAAAATCAGATGATCAATATAAAGCACCACAAAGATCATGTGTGATTCAAGACATTTCATGTATATGTTCCAGTCAGTCCCTAGAGAATCGGTGGATAGTGAAGAAAGCATGAATTGTTTTGTACCATAGACATGGAGATTGCTTAAGACCATAGATGGCTTTCTTTAGCCTGCAAACTTTATCTTCAGATCCTTTAGAAATTTATCTTGGAATTGCTTTAGGTGGACCTTCTCATCAAGTTTACCATGCGAAAAGGCAAATTTGACATCCATCTGTTAGAGATCTAGATTCATGGCTGCAGCTAGTGCTAAAACAGTTCTGACTGAAGCCATGCGTGTTACAGGGGCATATGTGTCTTAAAGTCAACCTTGCAGTTTGTGAACAGCTCCTAGCTACGAGTCTAGCCTTATATTTAGGAATTACATTATGCTCATCATACTTTAACTCGTAAATCCACTTACATGTAATAGCTTTACGTCCTTTGGGCAAATGGCAAAGCTCCCACGTGTTATTCTCCAACAAATAAAAGTACCTGTTAGCCTCCAGCCAAGGGTTCATTATGAACTCTTTAATGAAAGCATGTTGGCTCGTTTATGGAAGCATTACTATGCAGCGCTATAAATGCAGACCCTCTAGGTCTTTTGCTGTTAAGATAATCAAGCATCTTGTCAGTTTGTTTCCTGGCACGAGAGGACCTTCTCAAAGAAGGTGGTTCTATCTTCTCTTCATCACTGGATTCTGCTCCAGATTCTAGTTTTGAAGGCAATTTAAACACTTTACAAAGAACATTTTGTCGGCCTTATTCCACTTCAGAATGACTAGTGCTCTCATCTGAGGCTGCTCCTGTTGCAGCTAAGAGAGGATCCCTACGTAGAGAGGTTATTGCACTTTGTTTAATGCTAAAATTGCCTTCATCAAATGCCAAGCTCCTTAGTAACTATCATTTTCCTGGTTGCCGGCACATAGAGTTTATATCCTTTCATGGTGTCATAGTACCCTACAAACATACAAGGTATTACCCTTGTAAAATTTTCTAAATTTTTGCTTGTTCTTACAAAGGTGAGTATATGCCCAAACTCTAAACCTTGTGGCATCTAGTTTTTCTCCAGTCCATGACTTTTTTGGCACATATCCAACTAGTGTTTTAGTTGGCACTCGATTAATAATGTACAATACTGTGTGTACTGCCTCTGTCGAAAACTTGAAATCAATACCATTTGACAGAGTCATGGCCCTAGCACACTCAAGCACAATACAATTTTTCCTTTCCACAACCTTGTTTTGTTGATGCTCGTGTGCAATGGAGGTCCCTTGGAGTATTCCACACTCATGGAGAAATGCTGCAAATTCATTTGCTCGTGAAACCACCTCCTTGGTCTAATCTGATCACTTTTTGTAGTTCTTTCTAATACAATCATCAATCAAAAGAAAAAAGTACATGAAGCCTCCCGTGGAAGTGACTTTAGCTGGACCCCAAATACCCATGTGGACCAGATCAAGGGGTTGGCTGGCGCATGTAGCAGGCGTAGCAGGTTAATTTTTTGTACGGCTTCTTGTTTGATTTGCCTAAGGCACATTCTTCACACACTCTAGAGGATGGTCTGATCTTTGGAAGCTCTTTCACATAATTTAACTGTCTCATTTGCTTTTAAAATTGGAAGTTTGCATGTCCTAACCTTTCATGCCATAATTGACTTATATCAGACGAGTTCAATGTATTTAATGCACTATTCTTTGTACCAGCTTTCATGCTACTTGACTTATATTAGACAAGGTTGTATTTAAAGCCATGCGTTGTTCTTTGTACCAAATGAGTCTATGTAGACCTCCTTCCCTTTCTCCTTGGGCTACAACGCTCTTATAGCCATCCTTGACAATGCACTTTCCACCACCAAAAGTAGCATACAAGTTGGGGGTAATAAAAGGTTCAAGATTGGAAAATAAATGCTAAACATAGAGGGGATTGGAACAATAGGACTGAAGTTGCCTGCAAGCAAAATCCTCTCGTTTTTTAGAACGTCACATTCTCCCCCCTTTAGCATAATGTTGTACTCAGCATTACAGTAAGATGACGAACCTGCATCAACCTTGCAAAATCACACAACAAGAATATAGCAACTTAACTTTATAGAAAAGATCAACTTCCACTTCATTACTTATCGCGTTAATTGTAAGGCTACATTTATATACTTATAACAAAATTATATAGCCTTAATACCTATTATTATAAAAGTTAACACATAATGTTATCACAACAAGTTTAGGAGTTCATAGTTAAGTCTAAAAATCTATGACTCCTATCTTCTCCTAAGGTGCTCCCTCCTCCATGCTCCTCCTTCATTGGCCTGCACAAGCACCACATTATGTTAGTTTAGATAATAAGTTGTGGTTTTAGGGGACCACCCCCCTAATTACCTCCTTGAGCCGAACTACTAGCTCAAGTTATCCCTAATACCTTGCACTCGATCATGGCCCATAGGATTTGAGCTTACGGACCGTTTAAGACAATCCTATCATTACCCATGATCGAATGCTACCTTGTACAGGATCCCCTTGATTGTGTACACCTGCAATGCCTCGTGCCCCCTGAGGTTTAAGCTAGGGAACATCCCAGACGATCCCATCATCGCGTATGATCACACTTATGTGACGTTCCAGCACAGTATACGGTCCCGAGACGTATACTGTACTGCCTCGTCACGCGTACACGCCATCCCGATTGACGTGTACGCCGACGTGTAGCCAAGCAAGTAGCACCCTAGGGGGCAACTTGCAAGGTGTGTACATGTATTTATGTGCACATCTATTCATGTGCACATTTATCCATGTGTACACATTTACCCATGTGTACACATTTATCCATGTGGACACTTTATGCCACTTAGTTAATAAAGGCAAGTGGGCCACACCATTTATCCCACATGCTCAAAGGGATAATGGGAAACCCTAGCCCTAACCCTTAGTCTATATAAGTATAGGAAACCCTAACTTTCCATTTTTGTCCACAGCCTTCTAGGGCTCTGTTTTGCTTGCTCCAAGAGCCAATCTCGCCTCTCAAAGTCTGTCTGAACAGCCTAGCTCATCAGTTTTCCTTTCTAGTTTCATCTTCGAGCAGTTCTGCAGCATGGTCGAGTTAAGAGCAGGAGGAGCAAGCCAGGGATCAGGTATTTTGTCAATTCAATAGTCTAATCCGCCTCCCAGACATAGAGTAAGTAGGTTTAGCCTATTGAATTGCCCATAGCAGCCATCTAGATCTCTAGATACCAAGCTTTAACTAAAGAACCTAACTCTGTGATTTAGATTAAATCTTGTTCTTTAGTTCTTCTGTGATATGTATGTGAAGATGATCTCTGTGGACTCATTGTATTGGGAAGGGGGGTAGAGACCTTAAAGCTTAGTAGTATGATGCTCCTAGCTAGCCTCTTTAATGCACTATTAAATTCGGCCTGTCTACAAGAACCACACCTGGTTGTGGGTGAAGGGGCCAGACTGGCTTATAAGGAGGTTCATGTCCTGACTCATGATCATGTCCCTCTGGTAGTAAGGCCTATCGGGGACTATAGTGCACTAGACCTAATGCGCTGCCACTGCGTGAGGGCTTTGCATGGGTTCGACACTCTTGGGGTGGACACCTTCCATGGAGTTCAAGTCGAGTACGGGCAGTGGCCCTCTAGTCACCTTGAGTCAGCATGCTAGCCTCTGGTGGGAGTGATCCCTACCTGCCCTATCAGACATGGGGAGATGCAACCCAGGAGTAGCCCCTTTGGCTATGCATCCGGCGGGCTACAGTCAGGTCCCAACACTCTTCAACCTACTCTGCAAAGTGTGCACAGGAGGGGCGGATGGAGTGGACTACCCTAAGCCATGTTCTTATGCCAGCCAAATCCATTTGCCATGAATTCTGTCTGCAATGACCTCTGGAGACCCAAGCCGTCAGTCATCCCCTTTGAGTCTGAGCCTTGGGTAGGATTTCCATATGTGATGTGCTGATCCTTGTCTATGCAGATATATGGTGAGCCATCCTTCGTGATGGGCATGTGATGTAGATGTTGTATACTGACATGTACGTTTACGGTTCCGCAGCTAGGTAGGCCCTGAAGGAAGACATGGTAAAATGACCCCTTCATTCTTCCCACTGGAACTCATCAAGGTTGCAGTGACACGTGGAGGGCCTTGTATCAGCATGGAGCTGGTATGGGGGATGAACTCATGTTTGTATACGGTGAGTGCACCGTATATGAGTAGGGGACGTCACAGTGGTATCAGAGCAATGTTCTTGGTGACCAAGAGCAAAGCACTGACCATACTCCCAGTAGTACTAACTTAGTAGGATTCTCAAACCTCGAAAAAGTGGGAAATGTTTTTTTTCTCATTTTTGTAGTATATGCTAAGGTAATAACAGTTAGAAGAATTGAAGAACCAAGAAAACTAAAAAGTTGAATAAATTTTGACCTAAAGTAGCAAATGTCTCACGGTATGCGCCCAGGCCAAAAACCAAATTTTGGTTTTGCCTCCCAGCGCACTCCGTGAGACATGGGCCACAATCACCTTGAAACATGATGAATTTTAACAAACTAACATGCTAAATCGAGTTTTAAGGTAAGAATTAATTAGATCTGTATGTTATACCCCTAGGAATATGCCTGGAAATCCCATAATTTAGTCATAAATGCCAAATGTCTCGCGGTATACGCCCAGGCCCAAAATCAGATTTTGGTTTTGCCTCCCAGTGCACACCATGAAACCAATGGATTAGAAAAGTCTGAAGTAAGCATATGTTATAGGTTAATAGGTGCTTTGGCACATGAAAAAGAGTAACTTAGAATTTGACCTGAAATTGGCCAAACTATAAATAGACCTAGACCCCCATTTGTAGACTTCCTGTTTAGAAATTTGCTCCCGCTTTTTGAGGCAATTTTTGGGCGCCCGACCTCCGACCGACGAGACGTAAAACATGGCGAGAACCAAACAGACTGCTCGGGTTCCTCGAGCAGGCGAAATGCCTAGCGCCCAAGATCCGAGCCTCATACAGCAAATGCTTCGGGAGTGACTTCTCGCGAGGGGAGGCCCAACTTCATCAGGCGAGACCCCGTTAGACGAGCATCAAGAGAAGGGATCCCAGGGATCAACGGAAGTACTCGAGGAAGAGGACATTGGATCTCCGAGTTCAATGAATGAAGAGACCCAAGAAGTGTACGAGCAGATAGAGCGAGAGATATAAGAAGAGGAGAGGACAGACCGAGAGCGGGAGGCCGAAGTACACGAAGAGCAGAGGAAGCCCACCCCCGAGCCGACGGAGGAAGAACAGCTCGAGGCGTGGATCCGAATGCACGAGGCAAAGGAACGGCGCAGGGAGAAGAAAAAGGCGGAGAAGAAGAGGAAGAGAGAAGAAAAGGAGGCCAAGGAGGCGGAAGAAAAGAAGAAGAAAAAGGGCAAATACGTGGAGGATCCCAAGAGGAAGTTGAAGAAGACGCTGAACGTCAAGGTCGTCATCCAGGAACGACCAGCCGACCAGCCCGCCTCCTCCGACGATTCTGATGACGACGACTTCAACCCGAACCTGGAGGTAGGGAGCCCCTCCAAGCCAGCAGAAGGGGACCAGCCAGCCCAAGAGGAGGGAGAGCAGAACCAGCAGGTGCAGGTGCCCCCACCCTACCCGACTTGGGAGAAGGACCTGAAGAAGCCGCCTCGGCCTGCCCGGGAATCATACGTGATAGACCCTATCAGGGTCTACCAGAAGAAGCTAAAGGCACATCACGAGTTCATGAAGAAGTGGGAGGCTTACAACTCCTACTATCAGGCGAACAAGATCACTTTTGTAGCAGGTGGACGGCCATCCAAGAAGCAGACGCTCAAGCCGCCGCCAGAGAAGCCTGTTCCTCCAAAGAAGCCAACGAAAAGGAAAGCCAAGTCCAACCTGTCACGAGCAATATGGGAGATCAGGCATTTTCAGCGCAGCTACGGCTTCCTTATTCCCCGTGCACCGTTCGCTCGGCTAGTGAGGGAAGTTGTGCAAGAATACAACTCTGACATGAGGGTAACAGACGAGATGCTGCTAGCATTACAGGAAGCAACCGAGCAGAAGCTGGTGCAGCATTTTGAAGACTCAACAGCCTGCACTGTACATGCCAAGAGGGTAACCTTAATGAAGAAAGACATGCACCTCGCCAGTCACATTAAGGGAGAACCCCATTAATTTTGTAAATGACAAATTTTTGTTAATATAAAGTTGTTTTAAGTAAGTTATAAGTGCATAATCGTTGTTAATTAGGTTGAATTAGCAATAATTGCCCTTTATTTTAGTTAAATTGGACATTTCTAGGCCAAATAGTGCCCAATGTCTCACGGTATGCGCCCAGACCAAAAACCAGATTTTGGTTTTGCCTCCTGGCGCACACCGTGAGACCTTCATGCCTAAACTAGTCCAAAACATCTCCAAATCGGCCAAGTAAGGGGTCAATCTTGCATATCTCGATGAGATTATCATGTTTGACCCTTAATTCACCTTGTTTAGATAAGTCTAGACCAAATTGGGGCCAATGTCTCACGGTATGCGCCCAGACCAAAAACCAAATTTTGGTTTTGCCTCCTGGCGCACACCGTGAGACCTTCTAGCATTTTCTCCAGCAGGCCATATCCAATTGACCTCTAGTTTGTTGCAATAGGTTCATTAGATAGTCCTAGTCATGCTCAAACCCTCAAATTAGCCTTCCAATCCCCATTGGGACCTCAAGATAGGTCAGATTTGCCCAACCCCAAGAGTTTTCCAAGTGATCCAAAAATTAGGGTTTTTCCCTTGTTTATAAATAGGCCCCATTTCTCACTTAGCATCCTATAAGTTTGCTCCCGACCTTCTAGGCGATCTTCCAGCTCCCTGAGGTCTATTTGTTAGTCCAATCTTCTCTAGATCCATGGCAACTGCTGATTTTAGGTGATGGTATAGCGCCAGTGCCCATGCAGCTGAGACCGATGTCAATGCCATTTTCTGAGTTTTCCAGAAAGAGATAGATGTCCAAGCCACTATGCAGGCAACCCCAGCCTATAGAGAAGTCATGACCGAGTTCCAAGCTAGGGTAGGACCGTCCTTAGTACAGCTTCCCCCTTGTACAGGCTATTTTGTTCCTAGGCCATCCCTTCAAGCAGCCTTGGGTGATGTTCCCAGCATTGCAAGTATCTGACCAACAAGGCTCAGAGATTGCCAGACTACATGGTCTTGACCGTTGATAGGACCAAGTATTTCTCCTACACCGCCGCCCTAGCAATCTTTCTTTCCCACCGTGCCCAGAACCCCATTGGGGAAACCTCTATTCCCCCCATGGATGTAAACCCCTTAGCATCCTCAGCAGAAGGTCAGCTCCTTTTGCAGTATCAACAGGAGCAAGAAGGAAGAGCCGAAGACGAGGACTCTGATGACGAGGACTACGTCGAGCTCGACCCCGAAGAAGAGCGGCAACTAGCAGAGCAGGAGATACCGATCTTCGAACAGGACCGGCAGACACTCAGGATCGCTCCCCCGCTCGGGCTAGGTATCACAAGCCTAGCCCCCATCATCATCAACGGCCAGGAGTACCTGCTCCTCAGTGACATCCAGAACCTCCCCGAATGCAGAGACAGGAAGTAGCGACTTGACGAGTTGCTGCATCTTCTGCGGCAACAACCAGCTCTGGATGATTTCATTGTCCGGGGAGCTTCCGACTTCCCAATTCAGGTAAGAGAAGCCGACACCTACACCGGGGAGTCGACTTCAGACATCCAAGTCTACAGCAGCATCCGGCAGATGATGGAAGCTCGGGACCTGCCGTCTGAAGAAGAGTTCTACGCCATCCAAGAACGGATGGGGATCCGTGGCAAGACCACCAACATTTTGATGCCGAGTTCTTCGACACCAGCCCCCACAGAAAGAAAAGGCGAGATCGACCTCAGGCGAATCACCTCGACAGTCAGGGACTACAGAGAATTCACAGAGATTTACGTCGACGAATATGCCGGAAGACATAGAGCTGGTGCCCGAGGGGACGACGAATCATCGGCAGCAAGCAGGGACAGGTTGCTGAGGCATTATCTGCCTCTACTGATGGACGGAAGGATAGCGGTCATACACCGCAAGTTTAGCCCAAGGGGCGAAGAAGGAGTGTTCATGCTCATCGCACTCTCCGGCTTTGGTAGGCATGCTCAACTGCTCCCAACAGTTGACCATGTCATCCTAGTCAAGAAAACGATGGCACTTGACATCTTCGACTTCGCCATACCATACCGACGGCAGGGAAGACTGGCAGTGACCGCGGCCTACACGTCCGACCGCAGGGTAGAAGACTTGGTGCAAGCCTTGCAGGGCGGGACATCAACGAACATCCTCAGGAACTTGGGACGCTCCGTAGGAACGGCCCAAGTTAAGAAGTTTCTTCAGGATAACCCATCCTACTGGCAATTCCAAGAATAGTTACTCTTGATCCCAGAGGCATTGTACTAAAATTATTATTACATATATCTAACATATATATGTTCTTATGTTTGTCGCGCTAAATCCGGCCGTCCATTCGAGATCCTACGGTCCACAGGGCTTTGGCACGTATCCTATGGCCCAGATGGCTTGGGAGTTTCTATATAGATTCCATATAGACGATCCTACGGTCTAGGTTGATCTGATCCTGATCGTCGATCTGAGATCCTACGGCTCACGTTGCTTTGAGACATATCCTACGGTCCACATGGCTTTGGGAATTATATGTAATCAATCCAACGGCCCAGGTTGCTCTTCATTCTGATCGTCGATCCGAGATCCTACGGCTCATGTTGCTTTGAGACATATCCTATGGTGCACATGGCTTTGGGAATTTTATGTAATCGATCCAACGGCCCAGGTTGCTCTTCATCCTGATCGTCGATCCGAGATCCTACGGCTCAGGTTGCTTCGATACATATCCTACGGTCCATATGGCTTTGGGAATTATATGTAATTGATCCTACGGTCTAGGTTATTCTTGATCCTGATCGTCGATCCGAGATCGTACGGCTCATGTTGCTTTAGATATATCCTACATGATCCTACGGTCCAGATTGATTCTAATCCTTGGTCCAAGATCCTACGGCTCACATTGCATGCTCGGGCCTTGGTATTTTCAACAAATTTTAAGAAAAAGCTTTTTAAAATTTTTATGTTATTGGAAGGATTTAAACCTTAGTCATTACTCCACAAACCCCCCACTCTAACCACTAGACCAAGTATTAATTCAATAAATAAAATAATTTTTCATATATACTTTAAGGCAAGAATTAAATTAAAATAGAGTAAATAGATAGATAAATAGTATTTTTTTGAATCCTAGAATGTTGTAGAATGCTCTAGATAGTTCTAGAACATTCTGGAATGCTCACGGCTAAGCACGTCAATATAAAAATAGAAACCGCGTGGAAAGTTCTAGATAATTTTGGGAAGCTCTATAATATTCTAGATAATTCTAGAATATTTTAGATACTCGTGGGTAAGTATCTTACTCAAAAAATAGAAACTTTTTTTTGAAATTTTGTGTAGAGTCAAAATAGAATGTTCTAAAATATTTTAGATAGTTTTAAAAAATTCTATCATGTCCTAGATAGTTATGGAATATTCTAGATACTCATGTGTAAGCATCTTAATTTAAAAATAGAAGGTTCTTAAGTTTTTTTGAATAGAGTCAAGATATAATGTTTTGGAATATTCAAGATGCTAATGGGTAAACACCCTAATGTAAAAATAGAAAGTTCTTTTGACATTTTTCAAAGAGATAAGATAGAATATTTTGGGAATGTTCTATAATATTCCAGATGCTCATAGATAAGCACCTTAGTCTAAAAATGGAATGTTTTTGAAACTTTGCAAACAGTAAACTAATATTATAGAATGTTCTAGATGCTGATGAATAAGCATCTCAATCTAAAAATAGAAACCTTTTTAGAAATATTGCAAAACAATCCAAAATAGAATGTTTTAGCATGTTCTAGATTGTTCTACATGCTTATGGATAAGCACCTCGTTCTAAAAATAGGTTTTTTCTTTTTGAAAGCTCTATAATGTTATAGAGAGGTCTAGAACGTTCTAGACAGTCGTGGGTAAGCACGTTAACCTAAGACTAGAATGTTTTAGAATGTCTTAAATAGTTCTAAAAAGCTCTAGAATATTCTAGAAAGTTTTAGAATATTCTACATGCTTATCAAAGAGCCACGATAGAATGTTCTAAATTGTTCCTAAATGAAGGTGTTGAACATAAATCTTGCAAGGAAAATTATCTAGATGCTCATGGGCAAGCACCACATTCTAAAAATAGAATGTTTTCTTAAATGGAATGGTTTAAAATGTTCTATATGCTTAGGGGGAAGCAGCTAAGTCTAAAAATAGAAAGTTTTCTTAAATAAAATTATTATATAATGTTCTAGATGCTCATGGGCAAGCAGCTCAGTCTAAAAATAGAATTAGAATTGTCGCACGGATCCAAAATAGATTGTTCTGGAATATTCTAAATGCTCATGGGTAAGCACCTCAATCTAAAAATAAAAATTTCTAAGAGAATCTAGAGGAATCTTCATGGGTTGCACTGTAAGAACATGCTAAAACTAGAACAATGCACCGTAGAACATATTAGAATGTTCTAGAATGTCTTAGATAGTTCCAAAAAGCTCTACAATGTTCTAGAAAGCTCTAGCATGCTCATAGTTAAGCACCTCAATATAAAAATAGAAAGATTTTTTAAGATTTTGCAAAGAGCCACAATAGAATGTTCTAAAATATTTCAAAATAAAGGTGTACAATATAAATCTTGAAAAAAAAAATGTTCTAGATGCTCATGGGCAAGCACCTCAGTCTAAAAATAGAAAGTGTTTTAGAAATGTTGCACAGAACTAAAATAGATTATTTTGGAAGGTTCTAGATGCTCATGGGTAAGCACCTCAATCAAAATAGAAAATTCTAAGAGAATCTAGGGGAATCTTCATGAATGCTAAATCTAGTACATAGAATCTTGAAGAATATAGAGGAATTACAAGAGAATCTCAGCAGAATCATTGGATATCTAGAGCGCGACAGGTCCTTGCACCGTAAGAATATGCTAAAACTGGAACAATGCATCGTAGGACGCATTAAATTTCTTGTATAAATATATAATTTCTTTTGCACTGTAAATGTTTTGTTGATGTATCTTGTTCCACAACTATATCAGCAAACACATATAATGCAATAGAACAAATAAAACTAACCATAAGGCCATGATCTACTTGTGTATGCAGCTAGAGGTCCAGGAACAGCTGAACAACAACGGCGAGTCCATAGGGATGAACAGACTTCGCCTAGGCAGCACCCAGCAAGGAACCTGAACGAAGAATTCGGTCCAATGACCTCCCGAGGAGGAGATGTCCCAGATGAGAATGGACCTTCAGCAGATAAAGGCCTTCTTAGCAGCACAAGCAGGAGTTGGGTCAGACCACAACGTCCAGTTGCCGGAAGCACCACCTCAGAAGACGGGAAAGGACAAGAAGAGGAGCAAGAGAAGGAGGTCCCCCAGCACGGAATCCTCCGACACAAGCTCAGATTCGGACTCCGACTCCGAGGAAGAGGAAGAACAGGTGCAGGACCATAGGGACGGCAGACACAGGGACACAAAGGCCTCAGACTACCAGAAGAAAGTTGACTCAGCACTGGGGAATGTATGGAAGGCCAGAAAGCTTGAGCAATTCTCAGGCGACAGCAGGTCAGGCATGGAAGCAGAGGCTTGGCTAGATGAAATGAGTGAATATGGTAACGCATACAGTATGAAGGACAAGGACAAAGGTAGGGTAGCAACAGCCAACCTTAAGGGAGCAGCTCGCATTTGGTGGAAGGGCTATGCCAAGGCCCATGGATTGAACATGGACAGTTGCAGGTTCAAGAAGTTTGCTAAGGCTTTCAAGCGCCATTATGTACCACGGGAACATAAGTGTCACATGATGCAGCAGTTTCACCGATTGCAGCAGGGCAACAGGTCTGTGCAAAAGTACACAGAGGAGTTCATGAAGCTCAGATTGTATGTGCCCAAGTTGAGCGAAAGGCACGCAGTGGAAGGATACATAGAAGGGTTGAGCGAAGAGATCCGAAAGCTAGTAAGAGCAATAAACCCTAAGACGGTGTCAGAAGCGGAATCCAAGTCAGTAAGCTTGCAAGGAACGGGGCCTCATAACAGCGGGCAGAAACAGCAGTACTATTAGGATAAGGGCAAAGCAACAGGAAGCTATAGCCCTAGAGCAGCTAGCCCAGGTCCAGCAAAGGCTCCCTATAGTGGCAATTATGGGAAGCAGCAAGAGAAGAAACAGGTGTCCTTCAAGGATAAGCAGGAAGGGTCAAACTACTCGAAACCAATGCGGTCCTTTTTGCAAGCAATGCCCAAGGAGAAGAGATAGGTGTGCATAGAAAAGCAGCTTTGCTTCATGTGCTTCCAGCCAGGCCACAGAACAGCGAACTGCCCCTTCGTCATGAGTGCAGCACTAGCAGAGTTGGGTGGATGGGACACTCTTTCTGACGACTCGGCGGAGAAGCACGCGACTTCATTCAGGGTGAGTGTCGTATTTTTGCTGCCATAGATACAGAACAAGCAGAAAATCAGTATCAGGAAATCTCCACAGTAGGGAAGGCCAAGGCCAAGTCTTTCATAGTCCTGATAGACTTGGGGAGCACCCACAACTTTGCATCCCCAAGAATGGTTGAGATGTTGAAGCTCAAGCCGTTGAAGTCCAAGCCGAGACCCGTGATGTTAGCAAGTGGAGCAGTGAGACACACGGCAGGCAAGAGGATAAACTTCGACATTGATTTGCCAAGAATCAACATTCAAATGGGGGCAGAAGTCATGAGCATCGGGAAGTATGATTTGATCATAGGAATGGAGTATCTTGGACCAGCAGGAGCCATCATTGATTGTGAGAAGCAAAAGCTGACCCTCACGGCGCCCAACGACAAAATCATAGAGATCACAGGTAAAGAAGTTGTTCCCATCATGCAGTGTATGTCTTCTAAGCAGCTGTTCAAGTGCATTAAGAGCGAGCGGATAGCATATATCTTCAAACTTCAGCTAGAAGAGCCCGAGCCAGAAGAAAGCAAGGAAGATAAGGTGCTCAGCAAGTTGCCAAAGCAGATTGCTAAGTTGATCAAGGAGTTCCATGATCTCTTTCCAGACGAGATCAAGCAGCTTCCTCCTTACAGGGGAGTTGAGTGCGAGATAGCACTCAAACCATGTACGAAGCCGACGAGCAAAGCTCCGTACAGAATGACGACACAAGAGCTAACCGAATTGAAGAAGCAATTGCAGGAGCTGCTTGACCTAGGGTTCATTAGACCTAGCGTCTCACCATTTGGGGCACCCATTCTTTTTGTGAAGAAGAAGGATGGCAGCTTGAGGATGTGCATAGATTACAGGCAGCTGAACAAGCACACCATCAAGAATAAGTATGTGCTCCCCAGATCAGACGACCTGGTGGATCAGCTCCAAGGGGCGAAGCTATTCTCCAAGATAGACCTGAGATCGGGGTACCGTCAGATCAGGATCAAGGAAGAAGACGTCCACAAAACAACATTCAGGACCAGGTATAGGCATTACGAGTTCACAGTAATGCCATTTGGGTTGTCAAATGCCCCAGCAACATTCATGAGGCTCATGAACGACATCTTCAGAGAGTTTGTGACGTTCCAAAGACAAAGATACGCCCCGGGGCGTACATTGTATGCCACGCCACGCCAGCGTTACCGCCACCCGATTGGCGGTAATGCATAGCGGATAACGGTGTAAGTAGCCCTAGGGGGCAACTTGCTAGGAGTGTTCATATATTATTAATGTGCACATGTGCACATTAATGAGGGCACACCTTTCCATGTTGGCATATTTTGCCACCTAGCCACTAAAGGCAAGTGGGGCCTTTCCAATTATCCCACATGCCAAATTGGGTAATTGGAAACCCTAGCCTAAACCCCATGTCTATTTAGGGTAGGAAAACCCTAGCTTGCTAGTTTTTAGATCCTTAGGGTTTTAGAGCTGGGTTTTGGCTGCCCCCAGAGCCAAAAAGCCGCCCCGACGCTTCAAGCTTAATTGCGCCATCGGTTTCCCTGAATTGATCGGCTCAGTGGGATGGTTGAACTCGAGGTCGGGAGGAGCCACTCAAGGATCAGGTATTTGGTCAATTTAATAGCTTAAACCGTCTTCTAGTCATAGAGTAGAAGTAGGTTTAGACTATTAAATTGCCCATAGTAGTTATCTAGATCTTAGATCTCGGACACTAACTAAAGAACCTAACTCTATGATTGGATCTAGTTCTTTAGTTCTTCCGTGATATATTTGGATGATGTATTTCGTGAACTCCTTGTATTGGGAAGGGGTAGAGGCCCTAAAGCTTGTAGTTGATGCTCCTAGAGTAGCCTCTCTAGCACTGCTTGTAGATTCGGCTGTGTACAAGAGCCACACCTGGGTTGTGGGTGAAGGGGCCGGCCCGGCTAAAAAGGAGGTTCATGTCGACTCTTGAGCGATCCCCACGGTGTGTAAAGCCTACCGGGATCATTGTGACTAGGTCTAATGGCTTACCACCGAAAGTGCGGGTAAGGCATGGGCTCGACACCGTGAAGTGGTGTACACTTTCCGGTGGGTTCGGTCGAATGACGAGGCGGTGGCCCTCTAGTCACCTTGAGTTAGCATGTAGATCTCAGGAGGGAGTGATCCCTACCGCCCCATCGGGCTGGGAGGATGAGACCCAGGAATAGCCCCTTGGCTATGCATCCGGGCTGGCTACTGGTCAGGTCCCAACACTTTTCAGCCTACTCGCAAAGTGTGCACGGGTGAGGGGCGGATGGAGTGGACAACCCTATGCCATGTTCTTATGCCGCCCAAATCCATTGCCATGAATTGCATGCGCAGCGAACTCTCGGAGACCCAAGCCGTCGGTCATCCTTTGAGTCCGAGCCTTGGGTAGGATCCCCTATGTGATGTGCTGATCTTTGTCTATCAGATATGAGGGGACCATCCTTCGAGATGGTCACGGGATGTTGATGTATGTGCTTTCTTGACATGTATGTTTACGCCGCTTGACTAGGTAGGCCCCGAGGGAGGCGGGGTAGAATGACACCTTCACTCTCCCCATCGAGACTGGATTACGGGTGCGCAGGATTGATATGTGGAGGGCCCAGCCAGACGGCATGGAGCTGGTGTGGGGAAGAACTCTGTTTGTATCACGGTGAGTGCACCGATACGAGTAGGGGACGCCACGATAAATGTGACGTTCAAAGACTGATATACGCTCCCGGGGCGTACATTGTATCGCCACGTCACGCATTACCGCGCCACCCGATTGGACGGTACGCCAGCGGATAGCCAGGTAAGTAGCCCTAGGGGCAACTTGCTAGGAGTGTTCATATATTATTAATGTGCACATGTGCACATTAATGAGGGCACACCTTCCATGTTGGCATATTTTGCCACCTAGCCACTAAAGGCAAGTGGGGCCTTTCCAATTATCCCACATGCCAAATTGGGTAATTGGAAACCCTAGCCTAAACCCCATGTCTATTTAGGGTAGGAAAACCCTAGCTTGCTAGTTTTTCGTCCTTAGGGTTTTAGAGCTCGGTTTGGCTGCCCCAGAGCCAAAAACCGCCTCGACGCCGCCTGCCAATTGCGCCATCGGTTTCCACAATTGATCAGCTCGCCGGGATGGTTGAACTTCGAGGGAGGAGGGAGCCACTCAAGGATCAGGTATTTGGTTAATTTAATAGCTTAAACCGTCTTCTAGTCATAGAATCAGTAGGTTTAGACTATTAAATTGCCCATAGTAGTTATCTAGATCTTAGATCTCGGACACTAACTAAAGAACCTAACTCTATGATTGGATCTAGTTCTTTAGTTCTTACGTGATATATTTGGATGATGTATTTACGTGAACTCCTTGTATTGGGAAGGGGGTAGAGGCCCTAAAGCTTGTAGTTGATGCTCCTAGAGTAGCCTCTCTAGCACTTGTAGATTCGCCCTTTGTGTACAAGAGCCACAACGGGTTGTGGGTGAAGGGGCCAGGCTGGCTAAAAAGGAGGTTCATGTCCTGACTCTTGAACGATCCCCCTGGTGTGTAAAGCCTACCGGGGATCATTGTGACTAGGTCTAATGGCTTACCACTGAGTGCGGGTAAGGCATGGGCTCGACACCCGTGAAGTGGTGTACACTTTCCAGTGGGTTGGTCGAATCACAGGCGGTGGCCCTCTAGTCACCTTGAGTTAGCATGTAGATCTCGGGAGGGAGTGATCCCTACCGCCCCATCGGCCCCGGGAGGATGAGACCAGGGAATAGCCCCTTGGCTATGCATCCGGGCGGGCTCTGATCGGGGTCCTAACACTTTTCAGCCTACTCGCAAAGTGTGCAATGTGAGGGGCGGATGGAGTGGACAACCCTATGCCATGTTCTTATGCCAGCCAAATCCATTGCCATGAATTACATGCGCCTTGAACTCACGGAGACCCAAGCCGCCGGGTCATCCTTTGAGTCCCGAGCCTTGGGTAGGATCCCTATGTGATGTGTCTTTGATCTTTTGTCTATGCAGATATGAGGGGACCATCCTTCGAGATGGTCACGGGATGTTGATGTATGTGCTCTCGACATGTATGTTTACGCTTCGCGGCTAGGTAGGCCCCGAGGGAGGCGGGGTAGAATGACACCTTCACTCTCCCCATCGGAGACTCGCACGGTGCGTGATATGTGGAGGGCCCCAGACGCGATGGAGCTGGTGTGGGGGAAGAACTCCTGTTTGTATACGGTGAGTGCACCGTATACGAGTAGGGGACGTCACAGTAAATGTGACGTTCCAAAGACGATATACGCCCCGGGGCGTACATTGTACCGCCACGCCACGCAGCGTACGCCACCCCGATTTGGCGTGTACGCCAAGCGGATAGCCGTAAGTAGCCCTAGGGGGCAACTTGCTAGGAGTGTTCATATATTATTAATGTGCACATGTGCACATTAATGAGGGCACACCTTTCCATGTTGGCATATTTTGCCACCTAGCCACTAAAGGCAAGTGGGGCCTTTCCAATTATCCCACATGCCAAATTGGGTAATTGGAAACCCTAGCCTAAACCCCATGTCTATTTAGGGTAGGAAAACCCTAGCTTGCTAGTTTTTCGTCCTTAGGGTTTTAGAGCTCGGGTTTGGCTGCCCGGGAGCCAAAACCGCCTCCCCAGATTTGCCTTGGCTTAATTGCGCCATCGGTTTCCACAATTCGATCATTTCAGCAGGGATGGTTGAACTCAGTCGGGGAGGAGCCACTCAAGGATCGGGTATTTGGTCAATTTAATAGCTTAAACCGTCTTCTAGTCATAGAATCGGTAGGTTTAGACTATTAAATTGCCCATAGTAGTTATCTAGATCTTAGATCTAGGACACTAACTAAAAGAACCTAACTCTATGATTGGATCTAGTTCTTTAGTTCTTCCGTGATATATTTGGATGATGTATTTACGTGAACTCCTTGTATTGGGAAGGGGGTAGAGGCCCTAAAGCTTGTAGTTGATGCTCCTAGAGTAGCCTCTCTAGCACACTTTGTAGATTAGGCCCTGTACAAGAGCCACACCGGGTTGTGGGTGAAGGGGCCGACCGGCTAAAAAAGGAGGTTCATGTCCCCGACTCTTGAAGCGATCCCCGGGTGTGTAAAGCCTAAAGGGGATCATTGTGACTAGGTCTAATGGCTTACCACTGAGTGCGGGTAAGGCATGGGCTCGACACCCGTGAAGTGGTGTACACTTTCCAGTGGGTTCAGTCGAATACGGGCAGTGGCCCTCTAGTCACCTTGAGTTAGCATGTAGATCTCCGGAGGGAGTGATCCCTACCTGCCCCATCGGAACTGGGAGGATGAGACCCAGGAATAGCCCCTTCGGCTATGCATCCGGCGGGCTACAGTCAGGTCCCAACACTTTTCAGCCTACTCTGCAAAGTGTGCACAGGAGGGGCGGATGGAGTGGACAACCCTATGCCATGTTCTTATGCCAGCCAAATCCATTGCCATGAATTCTGTCTGCAACGAACTCTGGAGACCCAAGCCGTCAGTCATCCTTTGAGTCTGAGCCTTGGGTAGGATCCCCTATGTGATGTGCTGATCTTTGTCTATGCAGATATGAGGGGACCATCCTTCGAGATGGTCACAGGATGTTGATGTATGTGCTACTGACATGTATGTTTACGCTTCCGCAGCTAGGTAGGCCCTGAGGGAGACGGGGTAGAATGACACCTTCACTCTCCCCACTGAGACTCGTTACGGGTGCAGTGATATGTGGAGGGCCCTGTATCAGCATGGAGCTGGTGTGGGGGAAGAACTCCTGTTTGTATACGGTGAGTGCACCGTATACGAGTAGGGGACGTCACAGTAAATGTGACGTTCCAGCACAGTATACGCTCCCAGGACGTACATTGTACTGCCACGTCACGCGTACACGCCACCCCGATTGACGTGTACGCCAACGGATAGCCAGGTAAGTAGCCCTAGGGGGCAACTTGCTAGGAGTGTTCATATATTATTAATGTGCACATGTGCACATTAATGAGGGCACACCTTTCCATGTTGGCATATTTTGCCACCTAGCCACTAAAGGCAAGTGGGGCCTTTCCAATTATCCCACATGCCAAATTGGGTAATTGGAAACCCTAGCCTAAACCCCATGTCTATTTAGGGTAGGAAAACCCTAGCTTGCTAGTTTTTCGTCCTTAGGGTTTTAGAGCTCAGTTTTGGCTGCCCCAGGAGCCAAAACCGCCTCCCAGACGCTGCCCAAGCGAATTGCGCCATCAGTTTCCCTGAATTCGATCAGCTCAGCAGGATGGTTGAACTCAGGTCAGGAGGAGCCACTCAAGGATCAGGTATTTGGTCAATTTAATAGCTTAAACCGTCTTCTAGTCATAGAATCGGAGGGTTTAGACTATTAAATTGCCCATAGTAGTTATCTAGATCTTAGATCTCGGACACTAACTAAAGAACCTAACTCTATGATTGGATCTAGTTCTTTAGTTCTTACGTGATATATTTGGATGATGTATTTCTCGTGAACTCCTTGTATTGGGAAGGGGGTAGAGGCCCTAAAGCTTGTAGTTGATGCTCCTAGAGTAGCCTCTCTCTGCTTGTAGATTCGGCCTGTACAAGAGCCACACCGGGTTGTGGGTGAAGGGGCCGACTGGCTAAAAAGGAGGTTCATGTCGACTCTTGAACCATCCCCCGGGTGTGTAAAGCCCACCTGGGGGATCATTGTGACTAGGTCTAATGGCTTACCACCGAAAGTGGTAAGGCATGGGCTCGACACCCGTGAAGTGGTGTACACTTTCCAGTGGGTTTCAATCACGAGGCGGTGGCCCTCTAGTCACCTTGAGTTAGCATGTAGATCTGGGGAGGGAGTGATCCCTACCTGCCCCATCGAACCGGGAGGATGAGACCCAGGAATAGCCCCCTTGGCTATGCATCCCGTGCTGAGCTGATCGAGGGGTCCCAACACTTTTCAGCCTACTCGCAAAGTGTGCACAGGGGAGGGGCGGATGGAGTGGACAACCCTATGCCATGTTCTTATGCCAGCCCAAATCCATTGCCATGAATTCCATGCCGCAGCGAACTTCCGGAGACCCAAGCCGTCGGTCATCCTTTGAGTCCGAGCCTTGGGTAGGATCCCTATGTGATGTGGCGATCTTTGTCTATGCAGATATGAGGGACCATCCTTCGAGATGGTCACGGGGATGTTGATGTATGTGCTCATCGACATGTATGTTTACGCTTCATGACTAGGTAGGCCCCGAGGGAGGCGGGGTAGAATGACACCTTCACTCTCCCCAATCGAGACTTCGTTACGGAGTGCGGTGATATGTGGAGGCCCCAGCTATCGGCATGGAGCTGGTGTGGGGAAGAACTCTGTTTGTATACGGTGAGTGCAAATTATCACGAGTAGGGGACGCCACGGTAAATGTGACGTTCAAAGACACGATACGCTCCGGGGCGTACATTGTAATCGCCCGCGTCGCATTACCGCCACCCCGATTGGCCGGTAATGCGTAGCGGATAGGGGTAAGTAGCCCTAGGGGCAACTTGCTAGGAGTGTTCATATATTATTAATGTGCACATGTGCACATTAATGAGGGCACACACCTTTCCATGTTGGCATATTTTGCCACCTAGCCACTAAAGGCAAGTGGGGCCTTCCAATTATCCCACATGCCAAATTGGGTAATTGGAAACCCTAGCCTAAAACCCCATGTCTATTTAGGGTAGGAAAACCCTAGCTTGCTAGTTTTTTTCGTCCTTAGGGTTTTAGAGCTCAGTTTTGGCTGCCCCAGGAGCCAAAACCGCCTCCCAGACGCTGCCTGCCAAGCGAATTGCGCCATCAGTTTCCACTGAATTCGATCAGCTCAGCAGGATGGTTGAACTCAGGTCAGGAGGAGCCACTCAAGGATGGGGTATTTGGTCAATTTAATAGCTTAAACCGTCTTCTAGTCATAGAATCAGTAGGTTTAGACTATTAAATTGCCCATAGTAGTTATCTAGATCTTAGATCTCGGACACTAACTAAAGAACCTAACTCTATGATTGGATCTAGTTCTTTAGTTCTTCTGTGATATATTTGGATGATGTATTTCTGTGAACTCCTTGTATTGGGAAGGGGGTAGAGGCCCTAAAGCTTGTAGTTGATGCTCCTAGAGTAGCCTCTCTAGCACACCTGTAGATTGCCTTGTGTACAAGAGCCACACCAGGGTTGTGGGTGAAGGGGCCGGGTGGCTAAAAAGGAGGTTCATGTCGACTCTTAAACGATCCCCCGGTGTGTAAAGCCTCATAGGGGATCATTGTGACTAGGTCTAATGGCTTACCCAGTGCGGGTAAGGCATGGGCTCGACACCGTGAAGTGGTGTACACTTTCCGGTGGGTTCGGTCCGAATCACAGGCAAAGGGGCCCTCTAGTCACCTTGAGTTAGCATGTAGATCTCGGGAGGGAGTGATCCCCTACCGCCCCATCGGAACCGGGAGGATGAGACCCGGGGAATAGCCCCTTGGCTATGCATCCGGCGGGCTACGGTCGAGTCCCAACACTTTTCAGCCTACTCGCAAAGTGTGCGGGGAGGGGCGGATGGAGTGGACAACCCTATGCCATGTTCTTATGCCCGGCCAAATCCATTGCCATGAATTCATGCACCTTGAACTCTGGAGACCCAAGCCGCCGGTCATCCTTTGAGTCCGAGCCTTGGGTAGGATCCCTATGTGATGTGCTGATCTTTGTCTATGCAGATATGAGGGACCATCCTTCGAGATGGTCCACGGGGATGTTGATGTATGTGCTACCGACATGTATGTTTACGCCCGCAGCTAGGTAGGCCCCGAGGGAGACGGGGTAGAATGACACCTTCACTCTCCCCCCGAGACTCGTTACAGTGCGGTGATATGTGGAGGGCCCCGGGGACGGCATGGAGCTGGTGTGGGGAAGAACTCCTCATTTGTATCACGGTGAGTGCACCGTGATAATGAGTAGGGGACGTCCATACGTGGTATCGAGCAATGTTCTTGGAGACCAAGAGCAAAGCACCGACCATGTTCCCAAAGAGTACTAACTTGATAGGATCCTCAAGCCTCGAAAAGTGGGAAAAATTTTTCTCACCTTTGTAGTTATGCTAAGCTAGTAACAATTAAGTGAATTGGAATTTAACAAGATTAAAAAGAAGCGAGCCAAAATTTTCCAAGTGAGGTGGTCTCCATTTCAGCCTCGTCAAAAACTAACTTTTTGTTTTGAAGCGCGGTATAAAGCTATGAGACATCGAGCCAAGAACACCAAAACATGATGAATTTGAGATAAATAATGTGGTAAGGCTAATTCTAAGGTAGGAATTAGTTAAAATAGCATGTTTTAATTACCTAAAAACCCTAGAAATGTATGAGATCTCACATTTACCGGGTCGTAAAACTAAACATTAGTATTGGAACGAGGCAAAGTCCGTGAGACCAATGGGTAGAAAAAGTCTGAAATAAGTATAAGTTTTAGATAAATTGGTGCCTTAGCATGTTAAATGAGCAACTTGAGTTTTGACCTAAAATTCCCCAAGCTATAAATAGATATAGAACCCCTCATTTTTTTTCGTCCAAGCCCTAGAAATCCGCTCTCCCCAATTTAGGCGATCTTTCGGTACGCTTTTATCCGATTGACGATCCCAGAAACATGGCCCGAACCAAACAGACCGCATGAAGGCTGCCGCCAGCGAAACCACCAACACCGAGGCGTAGGATCATTCGAAGATGCTTCGTGAGAGGCTCGCAAGAGGGGGTCGCTCGCCTTCTGGACGAAGAGGAAGACACCTCCGATTTGATCGATGTCTTCAACCAAACAGTGGAGGAGGACGAGGCCACATCACCCAACTCCATGGACTAAGAGACGAGGGAGGTGTAACGAAGAAATAGAGCGGGAGATCCAGCAGACAGGAACAAGGTATTCATTCAGACAAGACAAATCGGAAATCCTCGGTGATGAGCGGTGTGATGTGTCCGGAGCCCGGAGGTAGCACCTTAGAAGGTTCATCAGAAGTACGAAGCCGTGAAGTAAGAGAAGGGAAGACAAAAAGAGGAAAAGGAAGGAGGAGGAACAAAAGGTAGCGTAAGAAAAAGAAGAAAGCGGATAGGAAGGAGGTGGAGAGAAGAGCGCTAAGGAGATTAGACACTTCCAAAGCCAGCTTCGGTCTCCTAATCCCCCCGTGCCCCTTTCGCTCGGTTGGTGCGTGAAGTTATGCAGCCTATAGAGCGGACTTTAGAGTCACGCATTTAGCTGGCGGCAATGCAAGAGGCGGCCGAGGCAAAGATAGTGCAACATTTTGAAGATTCAACGGCTGCACTATCCACGCAAGCTGGTAACCTTAATCGCGACAAGACATGAGTCTTGCGACCGCATTATAGGGAGAAGCATCTTAGAAACTTTTGTTGTAAATAATTAAAAATTTTTGTAATATAGAGCAATTTTGTGTACCTTGATGACATAAACTTGAGTAATTAGAGCAAATTAATAAGTTTTAGCTTTTATTTCAAAGTGAAATAGGACATTTGGGAGCCGAGAGACATGATGTCTCACACATTTCGCCCTCGTCATAAAACAAAAGTTAGGATTGAAGCGGCAAGTCGTGAGACCTCGCCTGTTTTGACCAAAACAGCTCCAAATTGACCAAATAAAGGGGTCGATTACGCCTAATTTGATGAGCCCATCACCCTTACACCATTAGTTTACCCAAGTTGGACATCTTTGATTAAAATGGGACTGATGTCTCACAGCTCGCCTCGTCGCCAAAACAAAAAGTTAGGATTGAAGCGAGGCAAAAATTTGTGAGACCTCTTACCAATTCTTCACGAGGACTTGTCAAAGTCACCTTCAACCCTCTTGCATAGCATCTTTTAGGTAACCTAGCCTTGTTCAAGCATCTCCTATAGTCCTCAAACTCCTATTTTGACCTCGGATAAGTTAGAATTACCCAATCCTAGGAAATTTCCAAGTCATCCAAAAAATTAGGGTTTCCCCTTTTCTATAAATAGACCAGTCACTTCTCACATAGCACCCTACAAATCTGCTCCTGCCCTTCTAGCCGATTTCCTAACTCCCTCGAGGCTCTTGCAACCATTTGTTACCTTCTTCTCGCAATTAATCAATGGCAACTTCTGATTTCGAGGAGATGAGCGCCGCCGGCTCATCTTCATGTGAGGCCGGTCGTCGACCAAATCTTCCAGATTTTCAGGAAGGAGGTAGGCGTCAAGCAACCCTTGCACGACCCCAGCTTATAGTAGAGTCTTGGTGAGTTCCAAGCTAGGGTAGAACCCGGCGCTAGTGCAACTCCCTCCTTGTATAGGATATTTTGTTCCTAGGCGGTCCTAGGAGGCGGCATTAGGCGATGTCCCGAACATCGCCAAATACCTCACAAACAAAACCGCGACACCTCGAGCCAATGGTCCTAGCTGTCCAGCCGGGACCAAGTACTTCTCTTTCAACATTTGCCACGGCAATCTTTCTCACCCACCGTGCGAGAACATTGTGGGGAAACCTCTATTCCCCATGGGCGTGGATCCATTAGCCGTAGCGTGCCGAGAACAAGCGGCTCCTCACACAGTATGAGCGGGGCGGGAAGGGAAGGGAAGAAGACTTCGGATGAAGCGAGGAATCCGAGGGAGGAGGAAGACGATGTTGAGCTCGACCAAGCCAGAGGGCGGCGACAAGCGAGCCCCGAGTGGCAAGACTCGAAGCCCGGCAGACTCTCGAGTCGGCGCCACCCCCGGGTTAGGCATCACAAGCCCGGCTCCCATTATCGAAGGTGAGGAGTTTCTACTCTGGCGACATTCAAAACCTCGGTGAGTGCGAGGGGAAAGGGAGTACCGACTGAAGAGTTGCTGCACCAACTCAGGGAAGAGCGGACTTGGGCGACTTCATCGTCCGAGGAGAGTCTGACTTTCCCCTCCAAGTAAGGGGAAGCCCGACACTTGCGGGAGAGTTTACCTCCCACATCCAAGCCTACAAAGAACATCGAGGCCCGGATCATGGAGGCGCACAAGGCGAGAACAAGCTACCGGACGGAGGAAGAGTTCCTTGCTCTCGGAGGAGCAGATGGGGATCCGCTATCGACCTCAAACATCCTAACGGCAAGCTTCGTCCGAGAACCTCCAGGGATAGGGAAGGCGAATTCGACCTCGGGAGGGCTTGAGCAAAAATCAAGGACTACTGGGGGAGCTCACCCGCGGTGGAGGTTGATGATTTGGCGCGACACAGAGTGGATACCGAGTGGCCGAGGACCCATCTCATAGCATTGCAGTCATTACGCTACACCGCCATTGCCGATGGATGGAAGAATAGCGGTTATCCACCAGGAAGTTCACCCCCGCAGGCGAGGAAGGAGTATCGTTGCTGATTGCACTCGGGGATTACGGCATGCACGGCTACCCCTTAAATCGAGTATGCAATCCTGGTGAAAAAAGCGGTAGCACTCGGCGTCTTCGACTTACGCCATACCTTCAAAGGCAGCAAAAGGCCGCTGACGTGGCAGCGACTTACACCTCCCACCATGAGAATAGAAGATTTAGCAAGAGCATTCGGGGTGGATCTCCACCAATGTTCTTAGGAACTTGGGCCATTAAAGTGGGAAAGCCCAAGTGAAAAAGTTCTTGGAGGATAATCCATCTTCACAGGCATCAACGAAGTGATTAGTGATTAGTTGCAAGTTCTTGTATTAGTGTAATATAAAATATAAATATAACATTCTCTTGCACTATAAATGTTATTGTTGATACATTTTGTGTCCCCTCAACCATGCCAACAAACATAAATAATGCAAGAAAGCAAGGAAAACTAACCATGTAGATATGAACCACTTGTGTATGCAGCTAGAGGCCTAAAAGCGCCAGAGAGCGACAACTTGGGGAACTTACGGAGGGAGCAGAGCAGCCAGCCACGCCCCGCAAAAGGAACACGCTTGAAGAGTTTGGACAAATGACTCGAGGAAGAAGAAATATCGCAAATGAGGATGAGACCTCGAGCGGATAAAGGCCTTGCTAGCCGCTTTCTAAGCGGGAAGCGGGGTTCGATTGGTAACGCCAAGCTCAAGCCGCAAAGCATCGGCTCGGAGAAACGGTAGAGCGGGGAAGAGGAGCAAGAGAGGAAGGTCCCCAGCTTGGACTCCTCAGAGCTCAAGCTCGGTCGGACTCAGGTCCGGGAGGAAGAAGAAGAGCGAGAACCAAGTCAGAGCGCGACGAAAGGCGAGGAACCACCCGGGAGGGACGACAAAGGACACAAGAACCTCGACTACGGAAGAAAGTAGACTCGCGCATTGGGAAATGTTTGGAAGGCCGGGAAAGCTCGAGCAATTCTCGCCAGGCGAGAACAGGTCGTATGGAAGCGAGAGGCTTGGCTTGGACGAGATGGCCGAATCACGGCAATGCCTATGGTATGAAGGATAAGGATAAAGGCGAGGGTGGCAAAATAACACGAAGGGCAAAGACGCATTTGGTGGAAGGGGCTATGCAAGGCTCATGGCTTAAGCGGGGATGCTTGCGGTTCAAGAAGTTTGCTAAAGCCTTCAAAGCGCCATTACGTTCCAAGAGAGCACAAGTCCGGTATGATGCGGCCAGTTTACGAGGTTGCAGCAAGGCAACAAGTCGGTCTGAGAAATACACGAGGAATTTATGAGGCTAAGGTCAGATGTGCCAAAGTTAGGTGAGAAGCATGCAAAGTGGAAAGCTACATTGAAGGTCCGAATGAGGAGATCCTAAAGCTTGTAAGGGCAATAAACCCTAGAAGCGGTGATCGGGCGAGTCCAAGGCAATAAGCTTGCAAGGGACAGGACCTCGAGAATAGCGAGGCGAGAGGCAACAAGATATTACAAGATAAAGGCAAAATGACAGCGCTTTTAGCCCAGAACAGCCGGCCCTGGGACCGGCTAGAGCCCCATATAGTGGCAATCAAGGGGAAACAAAGCAGGAGAAGAAGGTGTGTCCTTCAAAGACAAACAGAAGGGTCAAACTACTCCAAAGCAAAGGCGATCCTTTCACGCAGCCATGCCCAAGGAAAAGAGATGGGAGTGCATAGAAAAGCGGCTTTGCTTCCGGGTGTTTCCAGCCAGGCCATAGGACTGACAAACCCGCCCATATGTCATGAGTGCGGCGCTAGCGAGTTGGGAGATTGGGACACTCTGTCGGCGGCGGCGGCGGCAGAGGAGGCCCGCGACTACATTCGGGGTGAGTGTCATATCTTTGCCACAATAGATCTGAGCAAGCAGAGAGCCCGATAAAGTAATTTCCACGGTGGGAAAGGCCAAGGCCAAGTCATTTATAGTCCTAATAGATTCGAAGTAGCCATAACTTTGCATCTCCCGGAATGGTTCAAATGTTGAAGTTGAAACCATTAAAGTCAAAGCCAAGGCCCGTTGTCTTAGCAAGTGGAGCAAGAAGGCGCACGGGTAAAAAGAATCAACTTTGACATCGACTTGCGAGGGATTAAGATCCGGATGGGGGAGGAGGTAATGAGCATCGGCAAATATGACTTGATAATAGGTATGGAGTACCTTGGACCAGCAGGGGGCCATTATTGATTGTGGAAAGCGGAAGGTGACCTTCCCAACACCCCAACGGCAAGATCATTGAGATAACGGGTAAAGAAGTTGTCCCCATCATGCGGTGTATGTCTTCTAAGCGGTACTGTTCAAGTGCATCAAGAGTGAGCGGGTAGCATACATCTTCAAGCTTGAGATTAGTGAGCCGAATTGGAAGGAAGCAAAGAAGACAAGATGCTCGACAAGTTGCCGAGGCAAATAGCTAAGTTGATCACGGAGTTCCACGATCTCTTTCGAGATGAGATCAAGCAGCTCCCTCCTTATAGGGGGAGTCGAGTGCGAGATAGCACTCGAGCAGGGGAACAAAACCGACAAGCAAGGCTCCATATAGAATGACAACGCGGAGTTGCCGAGAGCTAAAGAATTCGCGAGGGCTGCTTTCGACCTAGGTTTCATTAGACCTAGTGTCTACGCCGTTTGGGAGCCCATTCTTTTTGTCAAGAAGAAGGATGGATCTTTGAGAATGTGCATAGACTATAGGCAGGTTGAATAAGCACACCATTAAGAACAAGTATGCGCTTCCAAGATCGGGGCGACTTGATGGATCAGCTTCAAGGAGCAAAGATCTTCTCAAAATCGACTTAAGGTAGGGTTATCATCGAATCACGGATAAAGGAGGAGGATATCCACAAGACCGCCTTCGCCGTGACGGTATGGGCATTATGAGTTCCGCGGTGATGCCTTTTCGACTTATCAAATGCCCCAAGCGTTCATGAGGCTCATGAAGCGATATCTTGGGGAGTTCCCCGACACCTTTGTGATTGTTTTCTTTGATGACATTTTGGTGTATAGCAGATCCCTTGAAGAGCACGTGCAACACTTGAGAAGGGTGCTAGAGAAGTTGAGGAGGCACCGGTTATGCGCCAAGTTGTCGAAGTGCCGCCGCCTTGAAGAAGGTGGAATACCTTGGTCATGTGATCTCGGCAGAAGGCATCTCGACGGACCCGCCAAGATTGAAGCAGATGATTCGGTGGCGGCGAAGAATGTGCCGCGAGGTCGGAAGTTTTCTGGCGGTCTAGCTAGTGGTACTACGGGAAGTTCGTGGAAGAACTTTGCTAAGATAGCAGCCCCGGATTAATGGGAACGACGAGGGCAGAGAAGGTGAAAGATTGGGTAGAGCATTGGCACAAGAAAGCCCAAAAGGGATTTGAATTGTTGAAGGAAGCTTTAACACTTGTGATCTTAACCTCACGGACGGGAGAAAGATAAGCTTGTAGCAACGGATGCAGTAAGATAGCTTCAGGTGCGGTGCTTATGCAAGAAGAGTGTGGTAGCGTATGATTCAGAGAAAAATGAAGCGACGCCGAGACGCTACCCAACGCACGATCGGGAATTGCTTGCGGTTGTCGGGGCATTAAGAATATGGAGGCATTATCTCTTGGGAAGGAAGTTCCAATTGGATCGGACCATCGAGCCTCCAATATGTATTCACGCTAAACCACACCTCAACTGAGGCAGCGGAGATGGATGGAGTTCCTCGAGGAATAACGACTTTGATATAGTCTACAAGCGGGGAAACTCAATGTGGTAGCAGATGCTTTCAAGGCATCCCCGACAACTAGAGTGCATTGCAGCGCAATTTCGGCGCTCTCCAAATGACTTTGGTAAGAGGATTGAAGAGTCCTTGCCAGCGGATGTGGATTCGAGGGAAGTATGGGCAAGCCTCTCTAAGGAGGCTAGAACACGGATAAAGAGGGGAGGCCTTCAAGCATTATAAGAAGGAAGGCAACTGTTATACCATAAGAACAAGTTGTGCGTGCGAATCATCGGTGTAAGGAAGTTGATCCTCCATGACACGCACAATTGCCCCAATAGCTGGCCATGCGGGATTCATGAAAACATATTTCAAAGTGCGCAGCAGCTATTATTGGCCAGGAATGAAGAAGCAAATAGCTCGCTACATCAAGGAATGTCAGCTATGCCAGCAGACGAAGGCAGAGCAGCTTCGAATTCCAGGGGCATTAGAGCCATTAGCGATTGCCAAGCGCTAAGTGGGAGGTAATCAGCATGGATTTCATCACGGGACTCCAAGAACAAATGAGAGGCAAGGATGCCTTGATGGTAGTGGTCGACAAGTTGTCAAAGATGGCACATTTTGTGCCTTGCGGGACCACGAGTCTGACTATGGATCTGACAAAGCTCTTCACCAAAGAGATCTTCGGGCTTCATGGCATGCCAAGGGAGATTATCTCCCACAGAGATCGAAGTTCATGAGTGCCTTTTGGCAAGACCTCTTTGCGACAATTCAGACCAAGCTATCCATGAGCGCGGTATCATCATCCTCGAGACGGATGGCGGGCCGGAGGCGGACCAACGGGATCTTAGAAGACATGCTACTGAAACTATGTCCGGAATAAGCAAAGTATGTGGGAAGAATTTATTCACTTGGTGGAGTTTGCATACAATAGCACCAAGCAGGAATCGTCCCAAATGTCGCCATTTATGATCAATTATGGCTATCAGTGCCTAACTCCAGACACTTGGCACAACCCCGTGTCAAAAGTAGAAGTTTCGCAGCGGATGTTGGCCGATATCAAGAGCTTCGTGGAAGAGGTTCGAGGGTATCCGCTAGCAGCAAGAAGTCGACAAAAGAGCATCGCCGATAAGCATCGAGCGGTAAGAGAGTTCAAAGTTGGAGATGATGTATGGCTCAAGATAAAGGTGAAGCGGCGGCTTCGAGATTGGCAATTGCAAGAAGCTTGCTCCAAGGTGGGCTGGACCCTTGAGAATAATCAAAGAGTAGGTAATCAATCCTACAAGTTAGAATTGCCAAAGACACCTAAAGATTCATAAGGTCTTCCACGTGAGTTTGTTGAAGAAGCATACTCCAAATCAGGGCGAAGTTTTGGACCTCCAACGTTGTTGGAAATGGCGGAGGAGCATTTGGAAATAGTTCGAAATGATTCTTGATAAAGCTTTCAAGAAGACAAAGGAGGTCGGAGTTCCTCAATACTTGGTCAAGTGGAAACACTTGCCGGTGGAAGACGCGGCGTGGGTACTTAAGAAGGATTTGGTAAAGCGGTACCCACGGTTTTATGGAGCAATGGGGCGGCAAAGGTCATCTCAGGAAGAAATCGGCTCGGGCATGTCGAAGTGCGTAGGTTAATTCTTGTATAGATTAATCACGCATGCAACCTATGCTTGGTATGGGTCGCATCTTAAGTTACCGATGATGAGACCACTACGGTGATCTCTAGGGCGTGGTGTAATGTCAATGTAGGCATGACCGCGTTTCGCTTACAGGCGAAAGTGGAAGGTAGATTAGAAAGTCTACTTGGTCCCACGGAAGGAGACGGCCTCGAGAGAAAAGAGGTCATTAAGGAATGCATTGATAGGGAAAGCACCTTTAGCCCCATATATGCTTTGATAGGAGGAATCCATCCTTCACGCCCCCACGCGAGAAGGATATCCTCCACGCTGGGCAACTAGAGGTGTAGGCATGAGCGGCATATAGGCATATAGGCGCTGTCTCCCCGGCCATTATGGAAGATTCATCCTCTTTCTGTAGGGAGATTAGCCATGCATTCATGTAGATAGGTGGGGTGGTCACCATATAACCAAAATTTATTAAACAATTAAAAGCGGTACTAGCGTAGTGTCGACTGCGAGGCGGTGAGAGCTCAGGAGGGCAAGGAGGTCGAGCTACGAAGACTTGCAACACAAGTTTTGTTGGAATGTGTTGCAAGGAATGAAGAGTACCTCGGACAGTAATTATAGATATGAAATGCTGAAATTTTGTCTAACTTAACATAGTGAATAACTTGTTAATGGTGTTATGAATTGATAAGTATTCCATAATATAATAACGTAATAATGTTCTAAAAGTAATTACCTTAGAGTAATCGCGATAAATGTATAAAGATTATATTGTAGGTATCACGTTGATTGCGGGGTTGCGAGGTTAGGAAGATCCCAAGGTGGGGAGACCCGCGATCTTTGCGGACGACATCATTTCAAGGTGGGGAGAATGTGGCGTTCCGGCCACGATTATCACGCTCGGGGCGTACATTATGCCCCGTCAGCGTACCACGCCACCCCGATTGGCGATGCATGCGGACGGATAGCGGTAAAAGTAGCCCTAGGGGGCAACTTGCTAGGAGTGTTCATATATTATTAATGTGCACATGTGCACATTAATGAGGGCACACCTTTCCATGTTGGCATATTTTGCCACCTAGCCACTAAAGGCAAGTGGGGCCTTTCCAATTATCCCACATGCCAAATTGGGTAATTGGAAACCCTAGCCTAAACCCCATGTCTATTTAGGGTAGGAAAACCCTAGCTTGCTAGTTTTTCGTCCCTTAGGGTTTTAGAGCTCGGTTTTGGCTGCCCGGGAGCCAAAACCGCCTCCCAGACGCCCAAGTTTAATTGCGCCATCGGTTTCCACGAATTGATCATTTCGGCCGGGATGGTTGAACTTCAGTCGGGAGGAGCCACTCAAGGATCAGGTATTTGGTCAATTTAATAGCTTAAACCGTCTTCTAGTCATAGAATCGGTGAGGTTTAGACTATTAAATTGCCCATAATAGTTATCTAGATCTTAGATCTGGGACACTAACTAAAGAACCTAACTCTATGATTGGATCTAGTTCTTTAGTTCTTACGTGATATATTTGGATGATGTATTTCGTGAACTCCTTGTATTGGGAAGGGGGTAGAGGCCCTAAAGCTTGTAGTTGATGCTCCTAGAGTAGCCTCTCTAGCACACTTTGTAGATTCGGCACGTGTACAAGAGCCACAGGGTTGTGGGTGAAGGGGCAGGCCCGGCTAAAAAGGAGGTTCATGTGTCGACTCTTGAGCGATCCCCACGGTGTGTAAAGCCTTCCAGGGGATCATTGTGACTAGGTCTAATGGCTTACCACCGAGTGCGGGTAAGGCATGGGCTCGACACCCGTGAAGTGGTGTACACTTTCCAGTGGGTTCGGTCGAATCACGAGGCGGTGGCCCTCTAGTCACCTTGAGTTAGCATGTAGATCTCGGAGGGAGTGATCCCTACCTGCCCCATCCGGGAATGGGAGGATGAGACCGAGGGGAATAGCCCCTTCGGCTATGCATCCGTGCCGGCTCTGATCGAGTCCCAACACTTTTCAGCCTACTCGCAAAGTGTGCAGGGGGAGGGGCGGATGGAGTGGACAACCCTATGCCATGTTCTTATGCCGACCAAATCCATTGCCATGAATTGCATGCCTTGAACTCTTCGGAGACCCAAGCCGTCGATCATCCTTTGAGTCCGAGCCTTGGGTAGGATCCCCTATGTGATGTCTTTGATCTTTGTCTATGCAGATATGAGGGGACCATCCTTGAGATGGTCACAGGATGTTGATGTATGTGCTACTGACATGTATGTTTACGCTTCCGCAGCTAGGTAGGCCCTGAGGGAGACGGGGTAGAATGACACCTTCACTCTCCCCACTGAGACTCGTTACGGGTGCAGTGATATGTGGAGGGCCCGACCAGACGCATGGAGCTGGTGTGGGGAAGAACTCTGTTTGTATCACGGTGAGTGCAATCGATATACGACAGTAGGGGCGTCCACGGTGGTATCGAGCAATGTTCTTGGAGACCAAGAGCAAAGCAAGCGACCATGTTCGATAGTACTAACTTGATAGGATCCTCAAGCCTCGAAAAGTGGGAAAAATTTTTCTCACCTTTGTAGTTATGCTAAGCTAGTAACAATTAAGTGAATTGGAATTTAACAAGATTAAAAAGAACGAGCCAAAATTTTCCAAGTGAGGTGGTCT
Organism: Isoetes taiwanensis; assembly: GCA_021234155.1. Lineage (NCBI taxonomy): Eukaryota > Viridiplantae > Streptophyta > Lycopodiopsida > Isoetales > Isoetaceae > Isoetes > Isoetes taiwanensis. Next base: position 221,351 of record JAJEKV010000177.1, on the reverse strand, counting down.
CACATTTCGGCCTCGTCGTCATAAAACTAACTTTTTGTTTTGAAGCGAGGCTAAGCTATGAGACATCGAGCCAAGAACACCAAAACATGATGAATTTGAGATAAATAATGTGGTAAGGCTAATTCTAAGGTAGGAATTAGTTAGAATAGCATGTTTTAATTACCTAAAACCCTAGAAATGTATGAGATCTCACATTTCGCTACCGGTATAAAACTAAACATTAGTATTGGAGCAGGCCAATTTTGTGAGACCAATGGGTAGAAAAAGTCTGAAATAAGTATAAGTTTTAGATAAATTGGTGCCTTAGCATGTTAAAAGCAGAGCAACTTGAGTTTTGACCTAAAATTCCCCAAGCTATAAATAGATATAGAACCCCTCATTTTTTTCGCCCAAGCCCTAGAAATCCGGCTCTCCCCAATTTAGGGCGATCTTTCTACGCTTTTATCCGATTGACGATCCAGAAAACATGGCCCGAACCAAACAGATCAAAAGGAAGCGCCGCCAGCGAAAAAACCACGCTTAATCGGTAAGGAGATCATTCGGAAGATGCTTCGCGGAGAGGCTCATAAGAGGGGGGTCGCCGGGACGAAGAGGAAGACACCTCGATTTGATCGATGTCTTCAACCGGCCGGTGGAGGAGGACGAGGCCACATCACCGAACTCCATGGACTTAAGAGACGCAGGGAGGTGTACGAAGAAATAGAGCGGGAGATCCAAAGAAGCAGAACAAGCAGACCATTGAGCGACCCACCGGAAATCCTCGGCGGGATGAGCAGTGACAGTCCGAGAGCCACGGAGGTAGCGCACCTTAGAAGGTTCATCAGGAAGTAACTGGCCGTGAGAGAAGAGAAGGGAAGACAAAAAGAGGAAAAGGAAGGAGGAGGAACAAAAGGTAGCGAAGAAAAGAAGAAAGCGGATAGGAAGGAGGTGGAGAGAAGAGCGTTAAAGGGAGATTAGACACTTCAGTAGTAAGCGGTCTCGGCCTCCTAATCCCCCCGTGCCCCTCGCCTTTTCGGTTGGTGCGTGAAGTTATGTGAGGCCTATAGAGCGAGACTTTAGAGTCACGGGCAGGCTAGCGGGCAATGCAAGAGGCGGTGAGGCAAAGATAGTGCAACATTTTGAAGATTCAATTTTGCACTATCCACGCTTAAGCGGGTAACCTTAATCGCGACAAGACATGAGTCTTGCGACCCGCATTAAGGAGAATTTAGAAACTTTTTGTTGTAAATAATTAAAAATTTTGTAATATAGAGCAATTTTGTGTACCTTGATGACATAAACTTGAGTAATTAGAGCAAATTAATAAGTTTTAGCTTTTATTTCAATTGAAATAGGACATTTGGGAGCCGAGAGACATGATGTCTCACATTTCTCGCCTCGTCATAAAACAAAAAGTTAGGATTGAAGCGAGGGCAAGTGTGAGACCTACTTGCTTGACCAAAACAGCTCCAAATTGACCAAATAAGGGTCGATTCTGCCCTAATTTGATGAGCCCATCACCCTTACACCATTAGTTTACCCAAGTTGGACATCTTTGATTAAAATGGGACTGATGTCTCACAGCTCGCCCGTCGTCCAAAACAAAAGTTAGGATTGAAGCGAGGCAAGGCGTGAGACCTCTTACCAATTCTTCACGGGGACTTGTCAAAGTCACCTTCAACCTCTTGCATAGCATCTTTTAGGTAACCTAGCCTTGTTCAAGCATCTCCTATAGTCCTCAAACTCCTATTTTGACCTCAGATAAGTTAGAATTACCCAATCCTAGGAAATTTCCAAGTCATCCAAAAATTAGGGTTTCCCCCTTTTCTATAAATAGACCAGTCACTTCTCACATAGCACCCTACAAATCTGCTCCTGCCCTTCTAGCCGATTTCCTAACTCCCGAGGGCTCTCTTGCAACCATTTGTTACCTTCTTCCGCAATTAATCAATGGCAACCGATTTCGGAGATGATGGTAGCCCGGCGCTCATCTTCGAGGCCGGCGTCGACCAAATCTTCAGTTTTCGGGGAAGGAGGTAGGCGTCCAAGCAACCTTGCACGCGACCCGGCTTATAGTAGAGTCTTGACCGAAGTTCCAAGCTAGGGTAGAACCGGCCGCTAGTGCAACTCCCTCCTTGTATAGGATATTTTGTTCCTAGAGCAGTCCCTGCGGCGAGCATTAGGCGATGTCCCGAACATCGCCAAATACCTCACAAACAAAGCGACCGCGACACACACGAGCCAATGGTCCTAAGCGTCGCGGGGACCAAGTACTTCTCTTTCAACACGCCACGGCAATCTTTCTCACCCACCGTGCGAGAACATTGTGGGGAAACCTCTATTCCCCATGGGACGTGGATCCATTAGCCGTGTTAAAGAGAACAAGCGGCTCCTCACACGTATGAGCGGGGAGCAGGAAGGGAAGGAAGAAGACTTCGGATGAACGAGGAATCTGAGGAGGAGGAAGGCGATGTTGAGCTCGACCCGCCGGAGGAGCAGCGACAAGCGAGGCCGGGAGTGGCAAGACTTGAAAAGAAGCCGCGGACTCTCAGTCGCACCACCCTCGGGTTAGGCATCACAAGCGGCTCCCATTATCGTCGAAGGTGAGGAGTTTCTACTCTGGCGACATTCAAAACTCTCGAGTGCGGGGAAAGGGAGTACCGACTGAAGAGTTGCTGCACCAACTCCGAAGAAGCGGACTTGGGCGACTTCATCGTCCGAGGAGAGTCGACTTTCCCCTCCAAGTAAGGGGAAGCCGACACTTACAGGGAGAGTTTACCTCGACATCAAGCCCTCTGGCAACATCCCGAACATCGCAGATCATGGAGGCGCACAAAGGCGAGAACAAGCTACCGGCCGGAGGAAGAGTTCCTTGCTCTCGAGAAGCAGATGGGGATCCGCTATCGACCTCAAACATCCTAACGGCAAGCTTCGCCCATGAGAACCTCCCGGGGATAGGGACGGTAATTCGACCTCGGGGAGGGCTTCAGCACCTTGATCAAGGACTACGGGGAGCTCACCACGGTGGAGGTTGATGATTTGAGGCGAACCGCGAGCTGGATACGAGTGGCGAGGACCCATCTGCAACGACAGTCATTACGCTATTACACCGCCATTGCCGATGGATGGAAGAATAGCGGTTATCCACCGCAAGTTCACCCCCGTGAGGCGAGGAAGGAGTATCGTTGCTGATTGCACTCGAGGATTCGGCCGGCATGATGCACGGCTACCCTTAACACCGAAAGTATGCAATCCCGGTGAAAAGAGGTAGCACTCGGCGTCTTCGACTTCGCCATACCTTCAAAGGCGGCAAAGACCGCTGTGGCGGCTTACACCTCCCACCATGAGAATAGAAGATTTAGCAAGAGCATTACGGGGTGGATCTCCAAACCAATGTCTTAGGAACTTGGGCCATTCGGTGGGAACAGCCCAAGTGAAAAAGTTCTTGGAGGATAATCCATCTTCACAGGCATCACCGAAGTGATTAGCGATAGTTGCAAGTTCTTGTATTAGTGTAATATAAAATATAAATATAACATTCTCTTGCACTATAAATGTTATTGTTGATACATTTTGTGTCCCCTCAACCATGCCAACAAACATAAATAATGCAAGAAAGCAAGGAAAACTAACCATGTAGATATGAACCACTTGTGTATGCAGCTAGAGGCCTAAAAGCAGGAGAACGACAAGCTAGGGAACTTACGGGAACAGAGCCCGCCCAGTGCCACGCCCGCAAAGGAACCCGCTTGAAGAGTTTGGACAAATGACTCCAGAAGAAGAAATATCGCAAATGAGGACGGGACCTCGAGCAGATAAAGGCCTTGCTAGCCGCTGGCAAGGAGAGCGGTGTTCGGTGGTAACGCCAAGCCGCCTCAAGCATCAGCATCCTGGAGAACAGGTAGACAGGAAGAGGAGCAAAAGAGGAAGGTCCCCGCCTTTGACTCCTCCGACTCAAGCTCGATTCGGACCGGGTCGAGGAAGAAGAAGAGCAGAACCAAGTCCGAAAGCGCATTTAAAGGCAGAGGAACCACCGGAGGGATCGACAAAAGGGACACAAGAACCTCGACTACCGTAAGAAAGTAGACTCGTGATTGGGAAATGTTTGGAAGGCCGAAGCTCGAGCAATTCTCAGGCGAACAGTCGTATGGAAGCAGAGGCTTGGCTTGACGAGATGAGCGAATACGGCAATGCCTATGGTATGAAGGATAAGGATAAAGGTGGTGGCAACAAGCGAACTGAAGGAGCAAAGACGCATTTGGTGGAAGGGCTATGCCAAGGCTCATGGCTTAAGCCAGGATGCTTGCGGTGTTCAAGAAGTTTGCTAAAGCCTTGCCGCCTATTACGTTCCAAGAGAGCACAAGTCCGGTATGATGCAAAGAGTTTTACAAAGTTGCGAGAAGGCAAACAAGTCGGTCTGAGAAATACCTAATGAGAGGAATTTATGAGGCTAAGGTTTGTATGTGCCAAAGTTAGGTGAGAAGCATGCGTGGAAAGCTACATTGAAGGTCTGAATGAGGAGATCCGCTTAAAGCTTGTAAAGGGCAATAAACCCTAGAAGCGGTATCGGAGCGGAGTCCAAGGCAATAAGCTTGCAAGGGGCGAGGACCTCGAGAATAAGAGGCAACAAAGTATTACCAAGATAAAGGCAAGGCGGTGGCGGTTTTTAGCGAAACGGCCCCGGGACCGGCTAGAGCCCCATATAGTGGCAATCAAAGGAAAACAGCCAGGAGAAGAAGCGGGTGTCCTTCAAAGACAAGCGAGGGAAGGGTCAAACTACTCCAAAGCAAAGGCGATCCTTTCCGGGCCATGCCCAAGGAAAAGAGCGAGGAGTGCATAGAAAGCGGCTTTGCTTCAGGTGTTTCCAGCCGGGCCATAGGACGACAAAGCGCCCATATGTCATGAGTCAACTATAGCGCGAGTTGGGAGATTGGGACACTCATGCGGCGACGGCAATGGCGAGGAGGCCCGCGACTACATTCGGGGTGAGTGTCATATCTTTGCCGCAATAGATCTGAGCAAGCGAGAGCCCCGATAAAGTAATTTCCACGGTGGGAAAGGCCAAAGGCCAAGTCATTTATAGTCCTAATAGATTCGAAGTAGCCATAACTTTGCATCTCCGGAATGGTTCAAATGTTGAAGTTGAAACCATTAAAGTCAAAGCCAAGGCCCGTTGTCTTAGCAAGTGGAGCGATAAAAGGCGCATGGCAGTAAAAGAATCAACTTTGACATCGACTTGCGGGGATTAAGATCCGGATGGGGCGGAGGTAATGAGCATCGGCAAATATGACTTGATAATAGGTATGGAGTACCTTGGACCAGCGGGGGCCATTATTGATTGTGGAAGCGGAAGGTGACCTTCCCAACACCGGCGGCAAGATCATTGAGATAACGGGTAAAGAAGTTGTCCCCATCATGCGGTGTATGTCTTCTAAGCGGCTGTTCAAGTGCATCAAGAGTGAGCGGGTAGCATACATCTTCAAGCTTGAGATTAGTGAGCCGAATTGGAAGGAAGCAAAGAAGACAAGATGCTCGGCAAGTTGCCGAGGGCAAATAGCTAAGTTGATCCGCGGAGTTCCACGATCTCTTTCCGGATGAGATCAAGCAGCTCCCCTCCTTATAGGGGAGTCGAAAAGCGAGATAGCACTCGAAGGGAACAAAACCGACAAGCAAGGCTCCATATAGAATGACAACGCAGGAGTTGCCCGAGACTAAAAAGCGATTCGCGGGGAGCTGCTTTCGACCTAGGTTTTCATTAGACCTAGTGTCTCGCCCGTTTGGGAGCGCCCATTCTTTTTGTCAAGAAGAAGGATGGATCTTTGAGAATGTGCATAGACTATAGGCAGTTGAATAAGCACACCATTAAGAACAAGTATGCGCGCCCAAGATCGAGGCGACTTGATGGATCAGCTTCAAGGAGCAAAGATCTTCTCAAAATCGACTTAAGGTGGGGTTATCATCGATCACGGATAAAGGAGGAGGATATCCACAAGACCTTGCCGGGGGCCTTGGTATGGGCATTATGAGTTCACGGTGATGCCTTTTCGCTTATCAAATGCCCCCATAACGTTCATGAGGCTCATGAACGATATCTTGAGGAGTTCTGGACACCTTTGTGATTGTTTTCTTTGATGACATTTTTGGTGTATAGCGCAGATCCTTGAAGAGCACGCGGCAACACTTGGAGAAGGGTGCTAGAGAAGTTGAGGAGGCACCGGTTATGCCAAGTTGTGAAGTGCCACCGCAAGAGAAGGTGGAATACCTTGGTCATGTGATCTCGTGGGAAGGCATCTCGACGGACCCCGCCAAGATTGAAGCGGTGAAGGATTGGCGGGCCCGAAGAATGTGCACGAGGTCGGTTTTCTCGGTCCTAGCGGTACTACAGAAGTTCGTGAAGAACTTTGCTAAGATAGCAGCCGGTTATAATGCACTGGCGAGGGCAGAGAAGGTGAAAGATTGGGTAGAGCATTGGCACAAGAAAGCCCAAAAGGGATTTGAATTGTTGAAGGAAGCTTTAACAACAGCCAGTCTTAACCCTGCCGGACGGGAGAAAGATAAGCTTGTAGCAACGGATGCGAAAGTAAGATAGCTACAAAAGCGGTGCTTATGCAAGAAGAAGCGTGGTAGCCGCGTATGATTCCAGAAAAATGAACGACGCCGAGACGACGCTACCCAACGCGACGACGATCAGAATTGCTTGGTTGTCGGGGCATTAAGAATATGGAGGCATTATCTCTTGGGAAGGAAGTTCCAATTGGATCTGCAACCACCATGAGCCTCAATATGTATTCACGCAACCACACACCTCAACTGAGGCGGAGATGGATGGAGTTCCTCGAGGAATCGACTTTGATATAGTCTACAAGCCGTGGAAACTCAATGTGGTAGCAGGATCGCTTTCAAGGCATCCCCGACAACTAGAGTGCATTGCAACGCAATTCGACGCTCTCGGCGACTTTGGTAAGAGGATTGAAGAGTCCTTGCCAACGGATGTGGATTTCGAGGGAAGTATGGGCAAGCCTCTCTAAGGAGGCTAGAACAGATAAAGAGCGGGGAGGCCTTCAAGCATTATAAGAAGGAAGGCAACCTGTTATACCATAAGAACAAGTTGTGCGCACCGAATCATCGGTGTAAGGAAGTTGATCCTCCATGACACGCACAACAGCCCAATAGCCGGCCATGCGGGATTCATGAAAACATATTTCAAAGCGCGCAGCAGCCTATTATTGGCCAGGAATGAAGAAGCAAATAGCTCGCTACATCAAGGAATGTCGGCTATGCCCGCCAGACGAAGGCGAAAGGCAATTCAGGGGCATTAGAGCCATTAGCGGCTAAACGCTAAGTGGGAGGTAATCAAAGATGGATTTCATCACGGGACTCCTAAGAAAACGGCCGAGAGGCAAGGATGCCTTGATGGTAGTGGTCGACAAGTTGTCAAAGATGGCACATTTTGTGCCTTGCGGGACCACAGATCTGACTATGGATGAAAGAAAGCTCTTCACCAAAGAGATCTTCGGGCTTCATGGCATGCCAAGGGAGATTATCTCCGGACAGATCCGGTTCATGAGTGCCTTTTGGCAAGACCTCTTTGCGACAATTCAGACCAAGCTATCCATGAGCACGGCCAGTATCATCCTCGGACGGATGGCCGGACGGAGGCGGACCAACGGGATCTTAGAAGACATGCTACTAAACTATGTGCGGAATAAGCAAAGTATGTGGGAAGAATTTATTCACTTGGTGGAGTTTGCATACAATAGCACCAAGGGAATCGTCCCAAATGTCGCCATTTATGATCAATTATGGCTATCGATTGCCTAACTCGGACACTTGGCACAACCCCGTGTCAAAAGTAGAAGTTTTGGCGAGATGTTGGCCGATATCAAAGCAGCTTCGTGGAAGAGGTTCGAGGGTATCGCTAGCGCAGAAGAAGTCGACAAAAGAGCATCGCCGATAAGCATCGAAGCGGTAAGAGAGTTCAAAGTTGGAGATGATGTATGGCTCAAGATAAAGGTGAAGCGGTAAGCTCAGATTGGCAATTGCAAGAAGCTTGCTCCAAGGTGGGCTGGACCCTTGGAATAATCAAGAGAGTAGGTAATCAATCCTACAAGTTAGAATTGCCAACACACCTAAAGATTCATAAGGTCTTCCACGTGAGTTTGTTGAAGAAGCATACTCCAAATCCGGGGCGAAGTTTTGGACACTCCAACGTTGTTGGAAATGATCGAGGAGCAGTGGAAATAGTTCGAAATGATTCTTGATAAAGCTTTCAAGAAGACAAGGAGGTCGGAGTTCCTCCAATACTTGGTCAAGTGGAAACACTTGCCGCTGGAAGACGCGACGTGGGTACTTAAGAAGGATTTGGTAAAAGCGTTACCCACGTTTTTATGGAGCAATGGGGACGGCAAGGTCATCTCCGGAAGAAATCGGCTCGGGCATGTCGAATTGCGCGAGGTTAATTCTTGTATAGATTAATCTACGATGCAACCTATGCTTGGTATGGGTCGCATCTTGCGCCGTTATCGATGATGAGACCACTACGGTGATCTCTAGGGTGGTGTAATGTCAATGTAGGCATGACCGCGTTCGCTGGGCGAAAGTGGAAGGTAGATTAGAAAGTCTATACGTCCCCCACGGAAGGAGACGGCCCGAGAGAAAAGAGGTCATTAAGGAATGCATTGATAGGGAAAGCACCTTTAGCCCCATATATGCTTTGATAGGAGGAATCCATCCTTCACGCCCCACTTGAGAAGGATATCCTCCATGGCACCGGGCAACTAGAGGTGTAGGCATGAGCGGCATATAGGCATATAGGGTTTGTCTCCCGCCATTATGGAAGATTCATCCCTTCTTCTGTAGGAGATTAGCCATGCATTCATGTAGATAGGTGGGGTGGTCACCATATAACCAAAATTTATTAAACAATTAAAAGCGGTACTAACGTGAGTGTCGACTTTGAGCCCAAGAGAGCTCCAGGAGGGCAAGGAGGTCGAAGATCGAAGACTTGCAACACAAGTTTTGTTGGAATGTGTTGCAAGGAATGAAGAGTACCTCGGACAAGAATTATAGATATGAAATGCTGAAATTTTGTCTAACTTAACATAGTGAATAACTTGTTAATGGTGTTATGAATTGATAAGTATTCCATAATATAATAACGTAATAATGTTCTAAAAGTAATTACCTTAGAGTAATCGCGATAAATGTATAAAGATTATATTGTAGGTATCACGTTGATTGCGGGTTGCGGGTTAGGAAGATCCCAAGGTGGGGAGACCCGCGATCTTTGCCGGAAAGATCATTTCAAAGGTGGGGAGAATGTGACGTTCGGCACAAAGAGATCGGCCCCCGGGACGTACATTGTGCCCGCCACGCCACGCCGCCGCACCCGATTGGCGATTGACGCGGCGCCAACGGATAGCCGTAAGTAGCCCTAGGGGCAACTTGCTAGAGTGTTCATATATTATTAATGTGCACATGTGCACATTAATGAGGGCACACCTTTCCATGTTGGCATATTTTGCCACCTAGCCACTAAAGGCAAGTGGGGCCTTTCCAATTATCCCACATGCCAAATTGGGTAATTGGAAACCCTAGCCTAAACCCCATGTCTATTTAGGGTAGGAAAACCCTAGCTTGCTAGTTTTTCGCCCTTAGGGTTTTAGAGCTTCGGTTTTGGCTGCCCCAGAGCCAAAACCGCCTCGAGCCTGCTTAAGCCAATGCGCCATCGGTTTCCACGAATTGATCATTTCAAACAGGATGGTTGAACTCAGTCGGGGAGGAGCCACTCAAGGATCAGGTATTTGGTCAATTTAATAGCTTAAACCGTCTTCTAGTCATAGAATCAGTAGGTTTAGACTATTAAATTGCCCATAGTAGTTATCTAGATCTTAGATCTAGGACACTAACTAAAGAACCTAACTCTATGATTGGATCTAGTTCTTTAGTTCTTACGTGATATATTTGGATGATGTATTTACGTGAACTCCTTGTATTGGGAAGGGGGTAGAGGCCCTAAAGCTTGTAGTTGATGCTCCTAGAGTAGCCCTCTAGCAGCAATGCTTGAGATTCGCCTTGGTACAAGAGCCACACCGGGTTGTGGGTGAAGGGGCCGGGCGGCCAAAAAAGGAGGTTCATGTCGACTCTTGAAGCGATCCCCCCGGTGTGTAAAGCCTACCGGGATCATTGTGACTAGGTCTAATGGCTTACCACCGAAAAGGGTAAGGCATGGGCTCGACACCGTGAAGTGGTGTACACTTTCCCGTGGGTTTGGTCGAATCTGAGGCAAAGTGGCCCTCTAGTCACCTTGAGTTAGCATGTAGATCTCAGGAGGGAGTGATCCCTACCTGCCCCATCGAACCGGGAGGATGAGACCCGAGGAATAGCCCTTTGGCTATGCATCCCGGCTGGCTCTGATCAGGTCCCAACACTTTTCACCTACTCGCAAAGTGTGCGGGAGGGGCGGATGGAGTGGACAACCCTATGCCATGTTCTTATGCCGCCCAAATCCATTGCCATGAATTTACATGCACCAGCGAACTAACGGAGAGACCAAGCCGTCAGTCATCCTTTGAGTCCGAGCCTTGGGTAGGATCCCCTATGTGATGTGGCCGATCTTTGTCTATGCAGATATGAGGGGACCATCCTTCGAGATGGTCACAGGATGTTGATGTATGTGCTACTGACATGTATGTTTACGCTTCCGCGGCTAGGTAGGCCCTGAGGGAGACGGGGTAGAATGACACCTTCACTCTCCCCACTGAGACTCGTTACGGGTGCAGTGATATGTGGAGGGCCCTGTATCAGCATGGAGCTGGTGTGGGGGAAGAACTCCTGTTTGTATACGGTGAGTGCACCGTATACGAGTAGGGGACGTCACAGAGTTCTTGGATACTTTTGTGATAGTATTCTTTGACGATATTCTGGTGTATAGCAGATCCCTGGAAGAGCACGTACAACACCTAAGGAGAGTGCTCGAGAAGTTAAAGAGGCACCAGTTGTACGCCAAGTTGTCAAAGTGCCACTTCGCAACGGAGAGAGTAGAATACCTGGGTCATGTGATCTCATAAGAGGGAATTTCGACGGATCCTGCCAAGATTGAAGCAGTCATACAGTGTCTGGCGCCGAAGAATATACATGAGGTCAGAAGCTTTCTCGAACTAGCAGGGTATTACAGGAAGTTCGTGCAGCACTTTGCAAAGATAGCGGCCCCGCTAACGGATTTGACGAGGATGGAAAAAGTAAAGGATTGGGCATATCACTGGCAGAAGAAGGCCCAAGCAGGGTTCGAAATGTTGAAAAAAGCCTTGACAACCGCCCCCGTCTTGACCCTGCCAGACCCAGAGAAGGACAAGCTTGTGGCGACAGACGCAAGTAAGATTGCCACAGGTGCAGTGCTCATGCAAGAAGAGCGGGTAGTAGCCTACGACTCCAGGAAGATGAACGATGCAGAAACACGCTACCCGACTCATGATCAAGAGTTGCTTGCAGTTGTCAGAGTACTAAGAATTTGGAGGCACTACTTGTTAGGGAGGAAGTTCCAGTTGGACACAGATCATCAGAGCCTCCAAGATGTATTCACGCAACCACATCTCAACCTGAGGCAGCGAAGATGGATGGAGTTCCTCGAAGAATATGACTTTGATATAGATAAGCCGGGGAAGCTCAATGTGGTAGCAGATGCGCTTTCAAGGCATTCTCTGACAACAAGAGTGCATTGCAATGCAATTTCAACGCTCACCAGCGACTTCGGTAAGAAGATCGAAGAAACCTTGCCGACAGATGCAGACTTCAAGGAAGTGTGGGCGAGCTTGTGCAAGGAGGCAAGAACAGATAAGGAGAGGGAAACCTTCAAGAATTTTAAGAAGGAAGGTAACCTTTTGTACCATAAGAACAAGTTTGTGTGCCCGAATCATCGAGGGAGGAAGTTGATTCTCCACGACACCCTAAGCTTGACCCAATAGCTGGCCACGCAGGATTTATGCGGACATATTTCAAAGTCGCGAAGCGGCTATTATTGGACGGGGATGAAGAAGCGGATAGCTTCGCTACATCAAAGAGTGTCGGTCGCCAGACGGCGGTGGGCGAAGCCGACCGAATTCTAGGGGCATTGGAACCATTAGCGGTGCGAACGCTAAGTGGGAAGTCATCGATATGGACTTCATAAGCGGGGCTCCGAGGATAGTAAGAGGAAAGATGCCTTGATGGTTGTGGTCGACAAGTTGTCAAAGATGGCACACTTTGTGCCTTGCGGACCACCACCAAACACGCCCATGGATACTGTGGCTCTTCACCAAAGAAATCTTCAGGCTCCACGGCATGCCAAGAGAGATCATCTCCGACAGAGACCCGAAGTTCATGAGTGCCTTTTGGCGGGATCTTTTGGCGACGATCCGCACGAAGGCGCCCATGAGCACGCCTATCATCCTCCAGACGGATGGGCAAAGCGTAAGCGGACCAATGAGAACTTTGGAAGATATGCTACGAAACTATGTCTGGAACAAGCAGAGTATGTGGGAAGAGTATATTCACTTGGTTGAGTTCGCTTATAATAGCACCAAACAGGAATCATCCCAGATGTCGCCGTTCATGATCAACTACGGCTACCAATGTCTAACTCCAGACACTTGGCACAATCCCTTGTCAAAAGTAGAGGTTTTGTAGCAAATGTTGGCCGACATGCAGCAGCTGGTGGAAGAGGTCCGAGGATATCTTCTTGCAGCAAGGAGTCGTCAAAAGAGCGTCGCCAACAAGCATCGGACGGTCAGAGAGTTCCAGGTTAGCGACGACGTTTGGCTCAAGATCAGAGTAAAGCAGGCGAAGCTCTGCATCGGAAATTGCAAGAAGCTTGCTCCAAGGTGGGCTGGACCTTTCAGAATAGTCAAGAGAGTAGGTAATCAATCCTACCAGGGATAGGTTCAATACGATGTACGTTTTATACGGAATACGTATGAATTGTATGATACGGCACATAGTTGCCGTATAAAACGTAAAAAATATGGCAAAAAAAAATTCCGGCGTCGGAAGATTTTCGCGTACGCGAAAACAACGTGAAAGCGTGAATTTTTTTTTTTCAGCGTCTGTGAACATAAAAAAAAAAAAAAAAAAAAAAAGTTTTTTTTCTTTGCGTGACGCTGAACCTTCTCAGATCGCTAGCAGACGCTGAAAGTATTTTCGGCGTCTGTAATCTGTAAGAATTAAATAATCTGTGGAAAAAAAAAAACGGATTTAAATTTTTTTTTTTTTTTTGTGTCGGATTCTTCCAGACGTCTGCGATACGGAAGGTTTTTGACGTCTGTAAAAGAAAAGAAAAAAAAAGAAAAAAAAAACTAGTCAAAAGCACGTTTGGTTACTTTTTACAGAAATTACATGTTTTGATAATATTTTTTTCCCTCCATAATTTGTAGTTTGAAGTTCCCTATATATCAATCCCATCAAAAGCATTGCTAATTTCTAGTTACAAAATAAAAAATATAGTTTTCGTCTTTCGAATGGTTGCATTGTTTTTTATTTTGATCCACCATGCCTATAAATCTACAAAGGAGCATATGTCTAAGCCTACGATGTTTTTAAAAGTAAGTCTGCCATTGGCTGCATTATACATAATATTATTTTTCTATTTTGATCCGCCGTGCCTATAAATCTACAAAGCAGCCTAAGTTGCATATCAGGATTTACCTTTCTTTTTTGAAGTGAATGAATTATGATATATCCCAGTCACTAATTCATGCTTGGAAAGCTCTTTATCAGCATATAGAGGAGGGGAATACGCGTTTCCATGTGTATCATTCTACATGCATGGAAACGAATCTTATTCATTTTTGTTCTACCATGTATCTCAACTTTGCAGTGGGACTCATCCTCCTAGAGGATGCAGAAAGATAATGTTGAAACTAATGACCAACCAAATTTTATCATGAAACAATGCTGGAAAAGCAAATAGAGATCAACCAATAGGATGACAAAATAGTTACAATAGGTGAAAAGCTAAGAATACTAGAAGCAAAAAAGGTGAAAAAAAAAACCCATAGTTCAAAAAATATTTTGTACCCTAAGGAGCTGCATGTACCTAAGAATCAAGGAAATATTCTTAACTTTGTCCGAAAACGTTATTGCCATTTTAGCAAAGCACTCATATTTAAGCATTTTTATTGAAACTTATAAAGGCATTTTGATAGTTTTCCTTCTACAAAGGCTCGTTATCACATTGCTAGGCTATTGCAAGTGTGAGTTATTTGTTTACTTGGGTACAAGAATCATAACTCAACATATTTAGTTTCATTATCTCAAGACAAGCACAATGGGGTTGCAACAGATACGCCTTGTAAGGTCGTGATCTTCTCAATGGGGATAGGATTGTAAGCCAACTAGTTAAGCCAGATAGATATTATTTTAATGACCATGGAGACCACACAGGAAGAGAGCACCAATTAATCTCAGCCATAGCAAGTGTGATATCTTAATGAAACACACTGTGGCAAATGTAACATAAGCAATCTATATTTTTCTTGCAAGTGAAAACTAAAAGGATTGGATTTGTTTAACTTTATCTTTATCAATCCTATAATTGTACCATGGTGGTAACATTTTTGAACTTCTATTGATCCAATGTTGATGAAAAAGGTGATATTGATGTCCTATAACTGTACATTGTCATCTTGCTCAGAAACTAGGTAGTAAAATTTATGAAATTTTGATAATTCAATGTTAATGACGAAAACCAATTCACTAAGATACGATCTTTGAAGCTTAAGAGCGGGAGACCTTCATTATTTGGCCCCTTCATCTGCAAGCAGGCCAAAAAACAGAGAAATCACAAAAAAAAAGTAAAAAAATGCCAAGAATATGGCCAGAAATCACTTCAACCAAAACATAAAACATGGGAAAAAACGGTTCCTACTGATTTCCGATAGGGGGGAGGGGGCCGAATCACGAAGTCTATCCGAGATATGGGTATCTGCATGGACGTAAATGGATGTTCAAATTCCATTGTTTTGGCATGTAAAGCATGGCGGTCATTATGGATTTCATTGAAATACACTACATCACCGTACTTTACGTCACACTTAAGAGGCAGATCCAAGTCTGACTTGATGTGTACTTCCAGTTAATGGAAAATATCTCAATAGAGTTCCGTTTCATCTAATCCATTGTCTTCCATTAAGCTGTGTGTTGTTACATGCCTGTGGCAATCACAAGTTTGTGTGTCACTGTCCCCAGCTATAGTCTTTTGGTACTTATGTTCATTATATTAGTCATGCTTCTGCAACTAGAAGAATATCTTGCATGGTCGAAAATAGTGAACTGGATTACCATATCCTTCAGAACTGATCCTCCTACAAGACGTTGACCAACATCTCTTTTACAATACACATGCCATGAACCATGTCCCAAGCGAGCGTGCCCAGATTCTATACTTATTGTAGTCTAATCAGGAAGGGATCCAGTCCACAAGGCCATATAAGGTTTTTTTATTAGTCTTCTTATGAATGTCTACACGAGTTTCCCTACTGCTATTTTAACCATTATGCCACTTGCGTTATGATCCAACTGGCGGCTCTATCAATGAGTTCCCAGCATTCAAACACAATGGTAGTGGTGATTGGAAACGTTAACCCAATGCAGAACAGTAGATAAAACAACAATTTATATGCTCCATGGGATCAAAGGACACGTTTAAACTGTGTTTGCTGTTGTTGGATGTCTCGTACCCAGATTCAATTTAAACAGATAAAAGATCCTTTGCCAGCTTAATAGGACCCCTTTATTGGTAAACTATCTCTTTTATTAGTATGGTAAACACCACAGTAACATCATCAGAAGACCCATGTAAGAATGCCATATGAGATACCAGAAGACTTCAGATGGCTGGTTATGGAGAGAGTGATTAACTTATAATGATGGAAAAGGTCTCTATGCTGTTTGATCACATACGTTATTTGTGATCATTTTATTGACAATTCACCATATGACAATTATGAATAAGAAATCTACAACATCATCTCCTTCCACACGTCACAAACAAAACTATTATGGCATCCACTTGACACCCAAGATCATGTTCACTATTTACTGACTAGAAATCCTAATATGCAAGCTCACAACAGATTTTAACCAGACTCTGGGATTCCATTATTCACCTCCACTTATTACATATGAAAACTTTGAACATGATCACAGAATCTAATTATTTTCCAATCCATTCCAAGAAAGCAAGATTGTTGTGCCACATTCCTTTTGAGTGCATATAGCAGATACAATCAGTTTCTTAGATTGATATAAAACCTATAGTTAAAATCCATGATCCGAATCTCCGTTAATAGGCTGACCGAACAAAATGGGATTGGCATAATATTGGCTTTCTTGTTCATGCGCATGAAGGGACAAGAAAGGCAACTACCAAAAAGAAAAAAGAAACATGCATTTAAGTAAAACAAAGGTTGAACAAAACATGTGGCTCTGCATTTATTTTATCGTATGCAGGATGAAGATTTTTGCCAGACGCTCAAACATATGTTGCTGCAGACATAGCCATTCATTCCCAACTTGCGAATACTGACCATGAGTTGGACATTTTTGTGGCAAACGCTTTGTTAGATATGTATGCTAAATGCTCAAGGATGGAGCCTGCTCATAGAATTGTTAATAGGATGCTGCACCATTCGATTGTAACACGGAATTTTCTGATATTTGGGTATGCAGACAGTGGGGAAGCAGATTTGGCACTACATTTATTTAAGTGCCTGCAGAAGGAAGGTTTTACACCACATGCTCTAACTTTTATCTTGCCATGCTTAAGGCATGTGCTAGCTCTGCGAAAAAAAAAGAGGCCAAGCAACTGGGAGGGAAATTTGTGAAAATAGATAGTTTGAACAAGGCAATAGCTGCCCACTCTCAAATCTTTAAGAGTGGGCATGATATTGATATATTTTCGGCAAACACATTGTTAGGTGTGTATGCTATGTGCGTGAGCATGATGCATGCACGCCTTGTTGTTGACAACCTGCTGAACATGTCTGTGGTAACATGGAACATCATGATATTTGGACGGAAAGGGTGAGTTAGCTAAGAACGAGGAATCGAATAGGAAGAGCTACCAAATGATGCTTTCTCCTGTGCTGCAAACAATCCAAACATTGCCCAACTCGTTGCAAGTCTAGCTTCATAAGCAAATCTTTGGACTTGGACTTCAAAATTTACCTGCTATCAGCCAAACAAACCAATTTGATATATAACTTGTTTCTAACTCGTTTTTTTTGCTTTTGATCTCATGTTAACGGACAGTGACATCAACATTAGAAGCTCCATTGAAATAGAGCAGGTATGGACCTGCAAGTTTGAACATATATAAACATGTCAAACAACATAACAAATATATTTGCATGTTGCAATGCTAGAAGATATGCTTCAGTGATCGGTAATCATAGAATAGTACCTTACATGCGATTCCATACATACCCTGAATAAAAAACATCTGCTCAACTGGATTCGGGCAAAAGCAATGGAACAATCCCATAATCTAGGTATATAATTAAAATTACAATGCTCTTGATTGATGATAGGAAAACTAATATAACTCTGCAATCTTCACTACTCTGCAATCTTCAATAATTATATTCCTTTAAGCAATATAATTAGAGGAACATCAACCACATAAGACTGCATACCCTGAACTGGTCCTTTGTTGCCACGAAGGAACCACATGTGGCATACATTCCAACCAAACTCCGACCAACAAAATGATTTTGTTCAAATCCCTTTTGGCTGATCTTTGAATGTAATTCTCTTCCCTTGTCTAAGACTCCATCTAATACAATTGTATGCTTTAAAGGTGCAAACTGCTGCATGTTTTTAAGGTTTGCCTTGTCTATGGCAGCTATATTGCCACAAGCTTTCATGCTGCAAATAGACACAACGGGATCTGAAGGCACGTCCTCCAGCTGCATCTCATTAAAACAGCTCAATCCTTTCTGATGAGACCCATGTTCTGCATATCTTTATAATAAGTGCAGTCCAACTAACAACGATATGTCCTTGCATTTTTTGGTATACATCGAGAGCATGCTGTGGTTATCCACAAACAATATGCCCTGATATGAGAGATGTCCAGGCATATTCATTACGGTGAGATAATTTGTTAAAGACTTGCTGGGTATCAGCACCACTACCACATTCAATAAACATAAGCACAAGATAATTACCCACTGCTGAATGTGCCTGCAATCCATTTCCGCAGATGTGGTTGTGAACCCCCTTGGCATACTCCAAGTTCCTATCTTGTCTGCATTTCTGCAAGCTACTAATAATGCCCTCTATCAGAGACTGCTCATCCAAGCTGGCCAGACGACCCAGTGCTTTGTACCTATACACCTTTAGAATGCATTTTTATCTAAATTCTCACCTTTTGTAGTTCTCTGGACGTCTGTATCAGAATGTGCAGAACACTACCCTGAACTTCATTTTGAACATAGGAATGAATCTGAACATGAACAGCCTTGAACTTCATCTTGACGAGGTAGAGCCATTCTTTTGGGCATTTTGGTTGCAAAATGTCTATATCTTGTCTTATTTGCCTCTAGTATTCTGAAGCACGGTAAAAACTAAGGGCCCTACCATTGAGAGTTCAGAGAGAGCTTACCGCAATGTCTATGTCCAGAATTTTTTGCGGAAGGATGTTTCCAAAGGCTGCTAATAGACAAAGATCAGTTAGTGCAATAGCACACGAAATAGTGAATAAAACGTCGTATGTAGTATGTAGTAATGATGCAAGAATCATGACAGGAATCGAAGAAAAGACAGCTCGTGGTAACCTCAGCGCCAAAACTTGCTTGGGCGTGGCGTTTGATATAGGGCTTTGCTGCTGTCGAGGCACAAAGCCAGGAACACTCTTCCGCAAGATATCCCGGCGCAGCTATAACTGCCTCTGACTTGGAATTTCCATGAATTTTTGAAGGCGTAGATGAAATCAAACGACGGAAACAGCAGCCACCTGCACAAAAGTCTCACCTGGCAGCAACGTGGACACTCTAGAATCGGTGACTTTATCTATGCCCCATTTGGGTTATCCCCGAAAAAATTGAAACTTAATATAGTTTCAATTTGGAAACTATATTTAGTTTCCAAGAAACTATGTTCAGTTTCCCTTGAACTCTTTCTATCCTGACTTTTTCGTTGAATTTGCTGTCTTTTTCATTGAATTTGCAATGATTTCAGTGGCAATGATTTCTGTTTGTGTATCTATGCTTCCATATCTGCAGCACAATCCAATCCATGTACAAACATTCTTTTCCATTTAATGCACCAATTTTTTCATCCGGCAAAGATTTGACGCTAAATTTTGAGGGCAAAGATTTGGAGCAAGATTTTGAGCGCATGCCGCTCTCGCCTTGATCTTGGTATGTTGATCTTGTTCTTGTCAATTTGATTGTAGATTTGTTTTTTTTTTTTTTATTCAAACACCTGTTCTAGTGTCAGTTTTCATTCCCTATTCTCATCTCACAAAATCTGTTTTCATCTGGTTGTTCTATTCTGCATCCTCCGACCAAACTGAAAAATTTGCCCCAAAAAAATTGCTCTTCCTTTGCCACAAAAGGGAGAAAAACAGATAGGAAGATAAAATGGCTAAGATGGTGCTTGGCTGGAGTCCTAACTAGAGGACGGGGAGCATGGTAGAAGCTAAGGGGAGAGGAGAGCTGGGTTTTGCAGAGAAAAAGGAAGACCAAAAAGGATTTTGCAGAGAAAAAAGGAGGATATGGCCTGCCGGGGCTCCATCTGTTAAGTGAGTAGGATTATAGGGCATTTTTTTTCTCTCGATTTTGGCCTCGAATTGGGCCATCTGCATGGCATTGAAGCTTTGGAAGTGATGGGAAATCGAAGCCGCCCTCCAGCTAGTCCTACTTGTTTTTGCAAGCGTTGTTCTGGTTGATCATTTGGACACATCGATCCAGCCATTCAAATCTGATTTTTTACAGCTCATTTCTGATCTCCGGATTCTCTGTTGCTGCAGAACAGTCTGAAGCTACTTTCATTTTGCTTTGTCAAGCGGGATGGGTGAGCAATGAATTGCCTTTCTAGATATACACTCTGCCTTCAGCTTTACGGAGATAAGCCACTAGATTGCTGCTAGCTGCAACAATTTGAGGAATGCAATATTCTAAATCCCGGCTCTCTATGAGGATCATAATGTCTAAATCCATGATTTGAGTTTTCCCAGGAAAGGGAATATTTGAAGAAAGCAAGGGGCGCTTCCATTGTCTCTTCATACATGACTAATTGTCTCTTCATACATGACTAATTGGTACACTACAAATGAGTACATCATTTCTGGCGTATAAGCAAAGTTGGCCAATACAGAAATATGAAGTCTCTGCACCGCAAAGATCTTGCAGTTAAATCACCAACAAGAGAAAATGTGCTTGAAAACTTTAAAATAACCAAGGATTACTAAAAGCTCAGCAGAGGGGATCCACAAAAATATCTTTTATATGCTGGATTCCAGACTTTCTCATCCCAACATGCCACTTAGGACCTGGAAACTTGGCATCAAGCATCTTCCAGAATCGTCTTCCCCATTTCTATTTTCTTCTTCAATGTTTTGCCGAAATATTCTGAGCTTTAGCCAATCGTCCTCCTGCTTAAGCACGGATTAGGAGCATGGCAGTTGTTCATGCGATTACGAGATGTTTTTACCTCCTGCTTAAGCACGGATTAGGGTTCGTTGTTTAATCCCTACTTGGTTCTCTTTTCGACCAAATAACTAAGCTTGTTTGTGCCCTTACGGTTGTTACTCTTAGAAATGGTTTATATGGCATGATGGAAACCTTATAAAGTTTCTTTGGAAACCTAATATAGTTTATGTTTCTTCGCAGTTTCAAATTCAAAATGTTGGCGTACTCCTCACGCTAAAAAGACTCCTCATGCATTTGGGAACACAATCTTCCATAAGACATAAGATCTTACACATAAGATCCTACATCAAGTTTCCATTGAAACCACATTAAGTTTCAGCAAGAAACCTTATAAGGTTTCCGACGAACTCCAACCCAAATCGGGAGTAGAAAAAACCGTCGCTCTAGAATTGCGTTTGTGCAAACGTGCGAACTAGTCAAAAGCACGTTTGGTTAGTTCGCTTAGGAATTTAGTTGGTATAATAATTTGAGTGTTTCAGCAATCCAAAGGAAAAACAAGGTGCTGCGCACGGAGGGTTACCCTCTGTGGCCGGAGGTTGAGGTGGCTTAAATCATACTTGAAAGTTATGTTTTTATAATCAATCAAAATTGCTATTTTAGAACATTGTCATTTTGTGAAGATGATGGTACCCATTTGCATCACTAACTCCTCCTTAGATGTTGAGCTTCTCTTGGACTAGGATCCAACTGGACACATGGACATTGGGGTTTGAGTGTAACGTATTGTTCTGTGGTGCTCGGTATGGAACAAGGATGGCAGAAGCATAAGGAGAAGTCTAATAGAGGAGAGAATGGAAATACATGTTTTGTGAAGTGACTTAAATCATAGTTCAAAGTCATGTTTTGACAATCGATTCAAGTTGCTACTTAGACAATAGAGTACTTGATACCATGAGTTTATTAATAGCATGGAGTATTTGATACTTGATAACATACGAAGCAATGTATGAAGAATTCTAATAGAGAAGTAAGAGGAGGAGTGTGCAGAAGAACTTAGGAACTGTGAATTGTTTTGTATATCAATTTTGTTGAGGGTACGAAGGAAGAACTCGATATTTTAAAATGAAGAAGGTTGCTAAGAATTTAATAGTATGAAATACATGGAAGTTGCAAGCCAAGGAAAGCTGCTTAGAAATGCAAAGGCATGTCTTTTGTTGCTCAATAGTTATGGGTCGTGTTGTGAGTTTGGGTCCTGACGAATGCAATGATTTGGGAGTCCGTGATTGAGCTCGAACATGCATAATTGCATTCCATGAATAACGATCTGGATTTGAAAGCATGTTTGATGTATTATTCGCTTCAATCCATTAAAAGACGAATGAGATGGTTGGCTAAGAAAGGAGCAGAATCACGACAGTTTTGAATCATCAAAGAGTGAAGGAGCTTACCTGAATCCAAGTCTTTCTGATGGGTGCAGTCATGCACCAGCCGATAAGCCAAGTCCGGAGATAAATTCTTCCAATTCCCCCCTTCTTCGAACACCAGTTCCCACACCAGCCGCACAGCAACAATGGCGACCGAGAGTTTACAGGTAAGAGTAGGTTTGGAGCAGTCACATCATATCCTAAGTATATTCCAGTATATACCTAGGATATGCCAAAAGCCCACATAAACAAGGGTTTGCCCCCCTAGGGGCAACCCAAAAAAAAAAATATACGGTGTTTTTGTGTGGACAACGCTGGTTAAAAACACCAATATTTAATAGTAGGCCTCATACGGGAAAGACTCTGCAATGCAATTCCAGGACTAATTTTTGAACATGTCTAGTTAAGTTAGCCAAATGCATAAAAAATTATAAGCACATTTAACTAAACTTAAAGTGACCTCTAAGAGGTCATTTAACTTTTAGTGCCAATTTTTAATTTAATTAACTTTTAGTTAATTTTGCTAACTATATGCTAACTTAACTAGTGATGCGAATATAAATTTAGTTAAAAATCATATTTTAACCACAGGTGCGAATGTACCCACATTGGTAATCCTACTAATGTGGCAATGTACATGTTGGTAAAAATGTGTTAGATGCATGTACACATTGGTAATCCTACTGATGTGGCAATGTACATGTTGGTAATCCTGATGTGGCAGATCAACAACTTGTCGAAATAGGCATGTTCTACAAAGTCTTTGTACCTTGTCAATAGTCTATTAGTCTTAGTCGTGTGTTTTGGTCTCATATATATTGCATCTGCAATGGGCATGATTCCCAACCAGTTTCATGTCAATCTATAGTGATATATTAGTGTATGATTTTGTAGGCATATCTGCGCACTTGCATATTTATCTACACGCTGATTATTTAAAAGATAATGAAGCTTTGAGCATTCAAAAGCCAACAAGTAGATCAAGCTTTGAGCAAGTAGCTTTGCATGCATTTTTATGCAAAAGTACAGAACTCTGAAATTTACAGTAACAGCCTACAAGTTACATTTCCAGACAGAGAAGGGGAAATAACGAAACTAGCTTGACATACCTAATGAAAACAACTTTTCACCAAGACTATCCACATTTGCTTTCAATCTTCAACTTCTAAAGCTAAATGAACAGGAGACGACTTACTACAACTAGAATTAAAGATAGAAAAAGAGCTAAAACGGCATCCGCAGTTTTTATATGCCAACAAAAAACTCTTTTTAGAGGGCATTTGATGGCAGTCTTCGCCTTAAATAATAATCTCCAATAATTTAGTATTACATGTCCCCAATTAATTGTGTTCAAGAGGCTATAGAACGGAATAGATCGGCAATCCAAATGCATACTTAAAACTTTCCAAAGCATTTCCAGATTAAAATTACGAAGAATTTTAAATCTGACAAGAGAGTGCTCCCAAAACTAAAGATCTTACACTACAAATACTATACACAGCATACCATGTAGATTTATTTACACCCATTTCTTCCTGCTTGCTCAACTCGTTAAACTCCACAGGAAAAGCTTAAGACTCAAACTCTGAAGTTCTATAACAGAGTCCACAAGTTCCCAAAAGATATCTGGCCCACGTACCTGAACAAAAAGTGTCAAACATGCTGAGAGATAAGGATATAGAAGTGCTAAAATCTACGTCACAAAAGTGTTAGCAATATTATCATCTCTATTTGTGACATGTTTGAAAACAAATCTTCATGTCAATACTAGACCTACCAGCAAAGATGGATGGGCGAGTGTTACGAGCAGCCTGTTTGAATTCAAGGTCACATTAATCTAACAATCTCTTATCAGTATAGTCCTTCCATTGAGTTTAACAGCAGATGATTTTATGATGGACGAACTCAACTTCCCTTTCAAATTACATCTTAGCCACTGGCACCATAGATATGCTAAAACCAACTGCCTCTTACTTGAATCATTTAACCAACTTACTGTTCCTTCCTGTTTGTTTGCATTTGTATGAGATATCCTTAGCACGTGAACTTCGTGGAAGCGAGGAGCAAAAGTACGATATCTTCTGATGATTCTTTTATATGCCTCCTTCAATCATGTCCCTTGACAAGGCATCCTAATATTGCCAAACTAATACTCTTCTTCCAAGTTCTCAATCATGTCATTTGACCGACCTCCTTTCTTCAAATTCTAAATCAATCATTCCAGTTATCCATACCGAATGAAGAATGTTTAACCACTGATTATCATGTTGATAGAAAGGCATGTCTCTTCTGTTATCATCTCTTTTTGTTATCGACACTTGCCAAGGTTGCTAAACCACTTTCGGTCTGTTGTCCGACGCTTCGATTTGGTGGCACTTTGCTTCCTCCCATGTCAAAGGTTGTTTCTATCGGAACTAAAAGCTCCCGGATAATTAGCATTTAGTACTTCCTCAATAATCCTTTTGAAATGTAGAACTAAATAATCTTTGAACCATATGGTACCCCATGCAAGCATCGCATTTGAAAAGGAATGCAAAGGAGCTCTACATTGGCTATGACATAAAACCCGGTTTTGGTTATGGCTTTGGTCAAAAAAAGGCACCTGAGATGATATCTGAGGCTAATAATACCAAGCCCTATGGCAATGCACCATAAACTATGATTCATTGCTGCAATGTATCAATTACCAAAGATGACATAGCAAAACGGAATACATTCTGTACTCTCTAATTCTTTAAGAAATTGCTATCAGCTGAAAAACGAGTCTTCGTAACAAATATCATTGATAAAGGACGCATAAGACTAGGGCAAGAAGCAATCAAGAAAACGCTCAACCCAGTGGATGATTGATGACCAGCAAAATCTGTTTATGCAAAGTACTACTTCCTCAAACTAATTGACAATATGGAGCTAGGCATAGTTCTGCAAGCAATTATTGCATTCCCTTGGGGCAGAAACACGACAGTTTTGAATCATCAAAGAGTGAAGAAGCTTACCTGAATCCAAGTCTTTCTGATGGGTGCAGTCATGCACCAGCCGATAAGCCAAGTCTGGAGATAAATTCTTCCAATTCCCCCCTTCTTCCAACACCAGTTCCCACACCAGCTTATGGACCTCACCTCGCTCTAATGCTTGGCGGTGCCGGTTAACCGGGTTCCCACACACCCCAAGCACGGCAACAATGGCGGCCAGAGTTTCTGGTGTAAGAGTAGGTTTGGAGGCGATCCAAAGATATCCTAGGTATATTCCAGCATATACCTAGGATATGCTAAAACCCCACATAAACAAGGGTTTGCCCCCTAGGGGCAACCCAATAAGTTCGCTTAGGAATTTAGTTGGTATAATAATTTGAGTGTTTCAGCAATCCAAGAGGAAAAATATAATTATTTTGGTCTTAAAATACAACCAACCATATAATAGCCTCCACTTGTAATGTAACCTCCACTTATTAGTCCTAATATTGGATTGTCACTCCACACCTACACACCTAGCTCTTTGAGATGCAATCCATTTAAGCATTATCTATCTATCTATCTATCTATCTATCTATCTATCCCTCCCTCCCTCCCTCCCTCCCTCTCCCCCTCCCTCTCCCTCTCCCTCTCCCTCCCTCTCCTCTCCCTCGCTCCCCCTCCCCCTCCCCTCCTCTCTCCCTCCCTCCCTCTCTCTCTCTAAAACTCAAGCGTATGCAAACTATTCTTACTAATAAAGGCATGCATAGATGCTCTTCTTACTATGTCACTTCTTAATCCATGCACCCATGACTTTCGTCTCTTTCTACATGGGTCCAAGGAATCGTCACTGCATCTGCTTGCAGCAACATACTTATTCATGAACTGGTGTGCCTTTAAGAGAAGCTACTGCTATAAACACTGCAAGTTTTGCTTATAATAACATCTGTTGCAACATTTCCTCTCTTGTTGATGGAAGAGATGACCAGGAATGACTGAACATGAAAGGGACTTTTACTTGACAACGATAGTGAATATCTTCGTTAAATGCTGAAACAATTAGAAGAATGTCAAACCATTATCTATAATTGATCAGTTTATAGCAAACACCACTTGTACCATCTAAAATAAAATGCAAACACAAAACTCGATCCAACAGACTGCTTTTGAAGGAAAGCACTAAAGCAGTCTTTGGTGGGAGAAAGATGAATTTCTTTTAACCTTAGAGGAATACATGAGCACTTACTTAAAACATAAGCCCGATAGGGCAAGATTTGGGTGAAGCATGTATCCCATGCAGTTGAACGTGCCCTTCTAACATCTGGTTATGGTTCTCCCATTTAGGTAAATGTTAATTAGTACTTAAAATATATTAATATTTTAAGACATTTGACACTTTTATTTGTTGCAAAAGATGGCTCACACGGCCCATGCTATCACCTATCCATATTGTGACTAGATTATTTTGTTACTACCCACCCATCCATCATCAAAGACCTGGAACTGGAACTGGGACCTCTCCAAGAGAACTCCATGCCATAGAGATAATTGTTAATTCCATTATACAATCTCTGAAATATCTAGCCCCTCTCAGCGTAGGTCTGTCCACCACAAACATCAGAAAACTGATAAAAGTAATGTTGCATAGCTTTATACAGTCCAACTGCATTTACCTTATGTATGATGATCCTAGCAAAGGAAATGGAGAAGATGAAGGGCTTCATCTTCCAGCATGCAGAGAGAGGATCTATGGCAACTTGATGAGTAAACTGCCTCAGATCTGTTTGAATGAATATATGAGTTCAATAGAATAGAATATCATAAAGACTGTAAAAGATATAGAGGAAGTATCATCCCTTGTATTGGCTTAATTGTTATGTTACTCAAGAGAAGTAGGAAGCAAATTACAAATTTGTCCCATAAGTTACAAGAAGCTTGATGATTTTATACTGTTATACCTAGTATACCTATCTCTATCATGAATATATGTCCTTGCAAAAGCTATCGCCCCAGGCATTGGGTGTTCCATAGATTAAAATATGTGCGCATCCGCAACACCACATATGCTTCATAATGGTTGTATACTCCTTTGTGGTCCCCAAAAATCAAAATATGTGAACAAAGTGATGTCACAAAGGTGGCATGGTGTATTTCCAAATACAAATATCATGCTCACAACAATTCAATCCTCAGCCCCGTTTTATGGCCCCAATGTTACCACAAGCCTTTAACACTTGAGAATATGTGGAATTCCATCACTTTGTTGCATGTCTTCAAAACATTTGAGAGCAAGACCCCCCTCATCATTCTGGCAGTAACCTGCAATCACTGCCACAACCAATCACGAGTTGCCAGGTTGTCAACAAATATAAGCCTCTGTCTGCCACATTTATTTTACATGTCAACAAGCATATGACCTATATTGAATTCTAACCCACATTTAACGTTTGTTTCTGCATAAACAATCTAGGGCACAAAGGCCATCATCATGCCCACAATCCACAGACAATGAACAGATAGACAAAATCATTCTCAGCAGCATTCTTCAGTGTAGTCCACTAATATGTTCCTGAAGACCTGCTTGATCCTTTTTTGCATACGGATAAATATAGACTCTCTTAGTTCTAGATATTAGCACCAGGCTGTGCATGGTTGCTACTATGCAAACCCCAGTCATGATTATGTATGTTAAGCGGAAGCATGAGGGCCCAAAACAATGTAATTCATTAGAAGCGAGATGCTTCTGGCGCTCAGCTTCTCTGTCATAAATAGAACCTGCTATCACTCTGGAGAGGAGCATAGATTTGGCTGGATTTGCCATAGACAGTATATTGTACAGAACCCCAAAGCTTTTCAACCCAAAAATCTCTGATGCTATTGCTGGAACTATAGACCAAATAGAACTATAGCCAAACCCACAAAACATAGTTCCAAGGTACAAAGATCCAGGAAAGGCTATGACAAACATTACATGGTATGAGGTAAGATGTTGCCACCGTAATTCCTCCTGGAAAGATATACTTCCTGCAGACATAAACAAGAAAGATCTAATCAAATGCTCGACTAAAGGTATGTCATATAATCTAATTTCTGATCCAAAACTAGGTAATTCTTGAATTCAAACATATGCCTTCCATAGGTAGTTTTGGCGTTAGATTATTTGCTCTTAAATTCTTTATTCTCTGATCAAGTGCCAAGGAAATTAGAAAATTAGATATGCCTTATAACTCATAGATTGAAATAGGACTGTTTATGGTCAGAGAAGAAGGAGAAAATGCTAGTTTGAAAGTAAATGAAGCTATGCATGCAGAGAATCTTACTTGCCATAGCCCCCATTGTAATTTGCTGTTGAATGTCATCATTAAAAAAGAACAAAAAATCAAATGCCTCGGGCTTGCCGGAACTCTTTGGGGAAGATAGCCAGATCTCTGTGCAAACAGAAGGCCGCAGCTTAAGAAAGTGCCCATAGGTTCAATGACCCACAGAGAAAGGGGCTGGAAGTTCCATTTTCCAGATTTGCTACGAATTGTTTTCCCTTTCTCTTATAACATCACAGAGGGAGTGTTGACTTCATCACATAGAAGAGAAAATGAATTTAATAGGGAGGGCTTCTTTTCAAAATGTTTGATTGCTATGTGTTTAGCATCATCCTGTCAATTCTATGCTACAATTATGCCAGCGCACCAGACTTTACTTCTGTTTTTAAGATACCCCCATTGTTAGCACAGGATCACCATGATTCTATAGCTGTACATGGATATAGAGCAATTTCGTCGGTTGTAAGAAGAAAACAAGTAGTGCCAGAAGCAAAGCAAAAACACGTACCACCATCAAATCATTTGAGAGCTACAAGGCCTTCCCCATAATGGGCATATTCTAACAAACTCCCACATCTTGTGTACATAAGAATAATGTTGTTGCCTAGGATTATATCTGATAGGAGCCCTCCTGTAATGATCCTGTCATGAATGAGCCTTCCCTGCTGAAGCAAAGACGTCATGGTGCATGATGTTAGAATGGCAATATAAACGTACTTATCATTTGCAACACCTGTCAATTGCATCATGTTAAACAACTCAAGAGTAGGCTTACCTTGCTCTGTAGCATTTGCAGAAAAAATGGCACTCCATGTATATGTGATTGGTTTTGCAACCTTACAAAGAGCTTGATTTGCCTCAATCAAAATTCCATGGTGAATAAACAAGAAAAATTTATAATCGGCCAAAATGGCACATGAATGCAACCCATTGCTCATCATAAGAAAATGAACTCGTCTGCCACATTCCAAATTCTTCTTTTTCTCACAGACTTGAAGAAGATTATGCATGTAGTGAAATATCATGGCTCTTCATAAATTCCACAACTTCATCTAGATCCTCATATAGGTTCTACAAATTGCCAAAATTTCTGGAATCGCTTGAATCAATATGTGCTAGCAAACTTTTTATGACCCCATCCCTTGGATATCTCACACCCTTTAAGAGTTGTTTCATCTCGTCATCAATAAGCCTGAGAAATACCCACTATAAGAGAACGCAGCACTGCCAGGAAAAGAACAATACCACATACAATCAGGCCAAAGGTTATCTGACTATGCAGAATATAAGGCGAACACCACAAGACAATATAGTCTTATGGTCTGATGTTTTGACTATGGGACAGTTAAAACCTGAATATACAAGACTAGCGTAAAGATCTTACCTTCTGCATTTCATTGAAGTAAAGCCTTCTACAGCAAGCTAACAACGCATGAAGGACTGCCCATGCTGGACCTAATCAAGCTAAGATTTACAGAATAGACTATGTCCAGATCAGGTCTGCGGCTGCATATTCAGCTTCATATTCTGCCATGTTCCACATAAGACAATGTCAAGACCAAATCCAAAACAAAATCCACCCGTTTAGGCAAGGGATGCATCTATGCACTGAAAACAAAATATTAACCTTTGATATGGAGTGAAAGCGCATCTGAAATTTTTGCCAGATGTTGTGCCATGTACTTAACTAGATGAGCACACATAGCCAAGTTGTAGATTGCTACAACCAGTAGTTTGGACATAGAGAAGTGCGGATTTCAAAAACAACAGCGAGAATACAAGTTAGTCTCAATGCTCCACTTCTTCCAAGTGATGAATCAGCTAGATTTCCAAATAATCAGGCACCTAATTCATGAAAAGCAACGAGGATTCCATATTATATATGCTACTTCAGTGGGTCTCCTTCTGATCCAACCCCACGAATTTCTATCCGGCTTACAAACATCAAAATCTCTGCTACATGTGGAACCCAAATAGTAGGGTGGTCCATTGCAATGCCAATCAGGCTGCCTACCTGCAAATATTACCACAAACGTGTACAGAGCTTTAGGACCTCAAGCCAAGCTCATCAGACGAAAATGGACCAACTGGTCAGGTCTGAACTCGCGAACACATTTTTCCAGAATCCTATCACTTATAGATTTTCTTCTTCGACTTCTGTGAAGATTTGCTCTTCTTCAGGATCAACTTTCGATAATAGGGGAACGTTCAAGAAAAAATACTCCGAAACACTGAAATTCACAGAGTAATTGAACATGCAAATTTGCTTTTTAAAAAGAAAAACTAATACTTATGAAGCAGGATCATGAAATATCTCATTCAGACGTTTCAACAAGTTGCAGCTGTCAGCGGAATCTTGGAATGCAAGAACGGTGCTTCAAATTGAAGCCAAAGGACTTCTCCCATGGGCTTTCTTCCTATTACAAAACATCAGAACGCCGGCACAACGCGGGCATAACTTCCCACGCTCCTATGACCACCTGGAATTTTGACGAATTTTCACGATCGTAGATGAAATCAGACGGTTGAAATAGCATCCACTTACACAAAAATCCCACTTGGCGGCAACGTGGACACTCTAAAATTGCTTCAAAGTGTCAACTTGTGTTTGTGCAAACGTGCGATTTTTTTTTTTTTTTTTAGCGTACTTTCGGTTTTCATTTGTTGCACAGACGCTTAAAAAACTTTCACAGATGCTTTTTAAGCTTTTCAGACGTCTAAATTTTTTTTTTTACCCGAGGTTTAAATACGTTAAATACGTATTTTATTAAAAAATACGTATTTTTTGACTTTATACGTCAGGAATTTGAATTTTGTATGTACAGAACCTATCCCTGAATCCTACAAGTTAGAGCTGCCAGCACACCTAAAGATACATAAGGTCTTCCACGTGAGTTTGTTGAAGAAGCATACTCCAAATCCAGAAGAAGTCTTGGACACTCCAACGTTGTTGGAAATGATGGAAGAGCAGCTGGAGATAGTTCCAGAATTGATTCTTGATAAAGCCTTCAAGAAAACAAGGAGATCAGAGTTTCTCCAATATTTGGTCAAGTGGAAACACTTGCCGGTGGAAGATGCGGCATGGGTACTTAAGAAGGACCTAATAAAGCAGTACCCACAGTTTATGGAGCAATGGGACGACAAGGTCATCTCCGAAGAAATCGGCTCAGGCATGTCGATTTGTGTTTAGGTTAATTTCATGTGTAGTAAGATTAATCTACGCATGCAACCTATGCTAGGTATGGGTTGCATACGTTGTTACCGATGATGAGACCACTACGGTGATCTCTAGGACGTGGTGTGATGTCATTATAGGCATGACCGCGGTTCTGCTTGAATGAGTTGGAAGGTAGATTAAAAAGTCTACTTCCGTCCCACGGGAGTAGACAACCTTGATAAGAGGTCATTCAGGAATGCACTGATAGGAAAGCACAATGCCTATGGGAAGGATGCCACCTTCATGCCCAGGGCAACTAAAGGTGTAGGCATGAGCGTCATATAGGCATTATAGGGCGCTGTCTCCACGGCCACGATGGAAGAAGCATCCCCTTCCTATGCCGGGAGATTAGTCTTGCATCCATTTAGTTAATTAGATGGGTGGTTACCTTATAACCATAATTCTATTAATAATTAAAATGGTAATAACGTAGTGTCGACCTGCAGGCCAATAGAGCGCTCCGGAGGGCAAGGAGGTCGAGCTACGAAGACTTGCAACACAAATTTTGTTGGAATGTGTTGCAAGGAATGAAGAGTACCTCGAAGGATAATTGTATATGGAATTGTTAAACTTTGATAAACTTAAATGTTGTGTTAAGTGAGGCTAATAAGTACTTTGTTTTAAGGGAGTTATGAATTGATAAGTTATTGGATAATGTAATGTCGTAATAATGTTTTAAAAATATTACCTTAGGATAATTCTAATAATCGTGTAAGTATAATAGTAATAAATTTTATGCATCAAGTTGATTGCAAGTTAAGAAGATCCCAAGGTGGGGAGACCCACGATGCTGCGGATAGCATCATTTCAAGGTGGGGAGAATGTGACGTTCCAGCACAGTATACGGTCCCGAGACGTATACTGTACTGCCTCGTCACGCGTACACGCCATCCCGATTGACGTGTACGCCGACGTGTAGCCAAGCAAGTAGCACCCTAGGGGGCAACTTGCAAGGTGTGTACATGTATTTATGTGCACATCTATTCATGTGCACATTTATCCATGTGTACACATTTACCCATGTGTACACATTTATCATGTGGACACTTTAGCCACTTAGTTAATAAAGGCAAGTGGGCCACACCATTTATCCCACATGCTCAAAGGGATAATGGGAAACCCTAGCCCCAACCCTTAGTCTATATAAGTATAGGAAACCCCAACTTTCCATTTTCGTCCACAGCCTTCTAGGGCTCTGTTTTGCTTGCTCCAAGAGCCAATCTCGCCTCCCAAAGTCTGTCTGAGCAGCCTAGCTCATCAGTTTTCCTTTCTAGTTTCATCTTCGAGCAGTTCTGCAGCATGGTCGAGTTAAGAGCAGGAGGAGCAAGCCAGGGATCAGGTATTTTATCAATTCAATAGTCTAATCCGCCTCTCAGACATAGAGTAAGTATGTTTAGCCTATTGAATTGCCCATAGCAGCCATCTAGATCTCTAGATACCAAGCCTTAACTAAAGAACCTAACTCTGTGATTTAGATTAAATCTTGTTCTTTCGTTCTTCTGTGATATGTATGTGAAGATGATCTCTGTGGACTCATTGTATTGGGAAGGGGGGTAGAGACCTTAAAGCTTAGTAGTATGATGCTCCTAGCTAGCCTCTTTAATGCACTATTAAATTCGGCCTGTCTACAAGAACCACACCTGGTTGTGGGTGAAGGGGCCAGACTGGCTTATAAGGAGGTTCATGTCCTGACTCATGATCATGTCCCTCTGGTAGTAAGGCCTATCGGGGACTATAGTGCACTAGACCTAATGCGCTGCCACTGCGTGAGGGCTTTGCATGGGTTCGACACTCTTGGGGTGGACACCTTCCATGGAGTTCAAGTCGAGTACGGGCAGTGGCCCTCTAGTCACCTTGAGTCAGCATGCTAGCCCTCGGTGGGAGTGATCCCTACCTGCCCTATCAGACATGGGGAGATGCAACCCGAGGAGTAGCCCCTTTGGCTATGCATCCGTGGGCTCTGGTCAGTCCCAACACTCTTCAACCTACTCTGCAAAGTGTGCACAGGAGGGGCGGATGGAGTGGACTACCCTAAGCCATGTTCTTATGCTAGCCAAATCCATTTGCCATGAATTCTGTCTGCAATGACCTCTGGAGACCCAAGCCATCAGTCATCCCCTTTGAGTCTGAGCCTTGGGTAGGATTTCCATATGTGATGTGCTGATCCTTGTCTATGCAGATATATGGTGAGCCATCCTTCGTAATGGGCATGTGATGTAGATGTTGTATACTGACATGTACGTTTACGCTTCCGCAGCTAGGTAGGCCCTGAAGGAAGACATGGTAAAATGACCCCTTCATTCTTCCCACTGGAACTCATCAAGGTTGCAGTGACACGTGGAGGGCCTTGTATCAGCATGGAGCTGGTATGGGGGATGAACTCCTGTTTGTATACGGTGAGTGCACCGTATATGAGTAGGGGACGTCACAACTTACCTCATCATGACCCCCCTATGGTATGACCCCTTCGATCATGCACACCTGCAGTGCATCATGGCCCTGAAAGATTAAGCTAGGAAACACTCTGATGATCCCATTATCACCCATGATGACGCACTCCTTTCACATGACCTTCTCGATCATGCACACTCCTGGTAGAGAATGCCCAAGGGAGATCTCATCATCGCCCACGCTCCAAGACCTTCATGTATGTATATGTTTCCTGCACTTGCCACTAAGGCATATACAAGCTTAAGCTAAGAGCACCTGGTGCATTGGCGTCGACCAATTCGGAGATGACTTGGCTGTCGTCTACTCCATAAATTGCGAGTATTGCTTCTCTAAATCCTGTTTTAATATTCAAGTTACGTTTTCCACTGGCAAATGCTTCCACTTGACCAAATATTGAAGGAATTGAGACCTTCTTATTTTCTTGAACGCTTTGTCAAGAATTAATTTGGGGACTATCTCAATTCATTCTTCCATCATTTCCAACAAGATTGGAGTCTCCAATACCTCCTCTAGATTTGGGGTATGCCTCTTGAGTAAGCTCACATGGAAGAGTCAAGCTTATATGATTGGCTCCTTATTTGCTTGACAATCTTCAATTTTCGATGCGGAGCTTCGTTTGCTTCACCTTTACTTGAGCCAAATTTTATCTCCCACAACAAACTCTCGAGGAGTTTTATGTCTATCTGCTAGACTCTTCTGATGTGCCTTTGTTGTTTGAAGATATTCTCGCACTTCTACACCAAGCTGCTACATATCTGCCATCATCGTTGAGAAACTTCCACCTTGGACACTAGATTGTGCCACGTATCTGGGGTCAAGCATTGATAACCGTAACTGATCATGAAGGGAGACATCTTTGATGACTCTTGCTTCGTATTATTGTACGCAACTCAACTAGGTGGATGTAATCGGCCCAGTTGGATTCCTTGTTCTGAACGTAGTTTCTCAATATATCCTCCAAGGTTCTGTTGGCATGCTTTATTTGCCCATTTGACTACAGATGATAAGCAAAACTCATCCACAAGTCGGTGCAAATTGTGTTAAAGAGCTGATGACTTCGGATCTCTATCAGAGACGATCGCCCTGGGCATTCCATGCAATCTAAAAAAATCTCTTATGTAGACAACAAAGCTATATCCGAAGCTGTGTCTGTGGTGCGACATCGTAAGAATGTGCCATTTTAGATAACTTATCTACCACAACCATCAAGGCATCAAACCCCCTTGTTGCCCTTGGAAGGCCCACTATAAAATCCATGCTGACAAGTTTCCACTTGGCATCTGGCACCGCCAAAGGTTCCCAAGCTCCCGGGATTCGAAGTTGTTCTGCCTTTATCTACTAACACAACTGGCATTCCTGGATATATATGGCTACCTACTTCTTCATGCCCAGCCAGAATTAGCTACTTCTAATCTTAAAGTAGGTCTTTATAAATCCTGCATGGACGGCAATAGGCTATTATGCGTGCCATGTAAGATTAGCTTCCTTACTCCTGATGCTTCAGGTATGCATAGCTTGTTTTTGTGATATAAAAGAAAATGCACTGAACACCCTATATCAATGCTCATGTATGGCCATGATTCCTAAAGGTGATATGTCTAGGTCTTGGAACTGTTGTTGTTGTTGATGCTTTAGAAGATAAAAACAACAAAATAAAAACCAAGCAAACACACTCTCAGGCCATCGGAGGGCAACCCTCCGTGTGCAGCACCTTGTTTCCCTTATGTATCCCTCAAAAAGTACTTCAGTTCAACTTTGTGCTATTTCATTTGGATTTTTGGAATGCGTGGATCTAAGTATTATCGTTCACTTTTAAGTGAAACCATTCCACATTTTTGTCCGTTCAACTCTGTTTTCAGAGCTACACCGTCTTCAACTGGTTGGTTATGCAGACTGCTACCCCAAAAAGACTCAGTTTCTAGAAGGCGTTTTGATTTTGCGACTGTACAGAGCTTTCGACTAGTTCTGTTCTTAGGAGTAGCTTATTTCCAGCAGGTGAGTCTTTCTTTTTTGTTTTGGTCTTTTGGGCTTTCTAAAGTCGATCCAGGCCTTTCTAGTTGCTTCCAGATGTTTGTACTCAAAAACATTCACTCAGTTTTTGCTTAAGATAACTTGGTTTCTTAGTAGAATCTTACTCCTTTACCTTTGTCAACCATTTGCAGGTTCAACTCTAATGATAGTAGAGACAAAAGATCCCAATAACAAAACACTGGATAGAATATCTTACAACATCAAATTTTATAGTGGGATTATTTACTCATCTCACTTTCTCACTATCCAGCCATGATATATCAATCA
Source organism: Isoetes taiwanensis (assembly GCA_021234155.1). Lineage (NCBI taxonomy): Eukaryota > Viridiplantae > Streptophyta > Lycopodiopsida > Isoetales > Isoetaceae > Isoetes > Isoetes taiwanensis. The sequence goes on along the minus strand of JAJEKV010000177.1, from coordinate 185,087 downwards.
TGTTCAAAGTTTGGATTATCCTAAAGTGATTTCAGACATGTTATCAGAGATGCTTTCAAAGGACATGATGGCTTTTACGAACAAACTTAAATAATCAACATTTAAAAATAAAAAATTAAGGAGCATTACCTGAAGAGTCATCCGTAGAAGCAGCGTGAAATTTCTCTAGTCCATAAAACGACACTGCCATTTGAAAACAGTTTATCTCGAGGTCGTATTTAATGCCTTGCATGCTCGTCTTATATAAGGGCCCTGCTTGTTTGTAACAACAGCAGATTACCTCTATGTTGAAGTGCACTGCGATCAAATAATACTTGGAGTAAGGTTAAAAGGTTTAGTCCAGTAGGTCTAAAACTGAAGAATGAAAGGATGGTTCTAAACTAAGAACAAATCTAATAAGGCAATTTGAACTTGCATTTTGCAGTTCTGGGAAAGGGGAGCCTGCAAGGCCAGTTAATCTTCACGTGCGCAACCTATAATAGTTCCATTTGTATGAAAAACGAAAAGAAAGATTATATCTTCCTTGAACTGACTGTAAAGATATGTAGCCATGGCTATCTTTTTGCCCTTTAACTGGCATTTGTTTTTTAACCTGCATTCACAAAGAAAAATAATAGATCGTGATTGAAGCAAATCAATGTATGCTGGCCGATTTGAAGAAAAAGCTCCAGAGTTCCAGACATTTTGGCAAGCCAATGACGGCTTGATGCAGAAGTTACCTTATGAGAAATGTTGCAGAAGTTGGATGTCTATTTTACTTGCAACTCCAATACGGGAATGAAATGTGAAAAAGATCCATCGTTGCCATAGCTATTTGGAAAGATTTTGGGTTTCTCCTCTGAATCTTAAATCCTTGGATAACTCACATCACTACATAAAGCACCCATGTCATAACACGAGGTCAAAATTTTACATACCATGTACCTGATATTGCTGGTGTAAGAGAGCTTTGCCCTGCTATCATGTTCATTTGCAAAAAGTGCAAGGACCAACACAAAAACTTGAAGTGCTTTGTGCTTTTGAAACTATTGCTTGATCCACAAGCACCACTTCATATTTCTATTTTGCAGATCAAGATTATATTCTGACAACTTTTTATTCTTTGGATTTTGATTTGAGATAAGGGCAATGTCTGCAAATCGAGAAATAATAGAGTATAATGCGAAAGTTCCCTCTGACAATAAAGGCCTTCAGTATTAGAATATTGGCAAGAAGAACTTCAGCTGCAATAAAAGGTCAAAGTTGAGGAACAACCAAATTTAGAATGAAATGAGAAAAGACTTGCCTTTGGAAAGAGCATTCATGCAATTCTTCCCATTCGTCTCATCCTCCTCGACACTATATCTTGCAAAAGCCGTATTATCATGCAGCATATGATGTACTTGTGATGTGTTTATCAAGAAGTTCAGAGATTTGATCTGTGCATGAGTGTGTCTATGATTCTAAACCACCAAGCTAAGTGGATTGTTTCCAAAGAATCAAAATATAGAATAATATCATATAGAAAACAATGACATTTAATAGGAGGAGGACATTTCTGTTGCTAACTACAATGGTCTAGACAAAGAAGCGTGATTCTCTCACACATCTAAAACAATCAATAGTAATGTCTCTAGACCTATTCCTCAGCTTCTCCTTTTAGCGGCTTTCTCAACAGACCATCTTCCACGATTTAATACGATTATTCAACTTCCAAGATTGGGCTGAAAGGCAGGAGCCAAATATTGTGCTCTGATACATTTTGAAGACACCAGATAAATGGACTACCCGTAGAAAATTTTCCATAAATTCTCTTTCTTTTAGGTGCTTCTCAAGAGTCCACTTTCCACAATTTCAATGCCATTACTCAGCTTCCAAGCTTGGCTGAAAGGCAGGAGCCAAATATGATCCTCTATTACAAATTTGGACGCAGCAGATGCTCTTCTTTTATGCTACCAAGGATCAATTATGGAGCCTAGTCATGTTGCTGCATCAACATCTTCCAGTCAACATGTTCAAGGTGCAAAATTGGAGGAACATACAATAATAGTTGGGAAGATAGGCTGCATAGCAAGTTCCCCTCGGCCCTATTCCTGTGCACTGAATTTACAAGACACTACAAATCCTGAAGCTACAATCCTGAAAAAAATAAGATAATCGTGAGAAAATGCATCACCGTTTGCATCTTACCCATGCCGATCATGGACACGACTCACCTCAAGCTCAGGAGCAGTGAGGCACCGAAGAAGAAAAATTCGTAGCTGAGGACTGAAGAATGCAGAACTCGAGAAGATTTCATGGAGCTGTGGGTGTTAATTGCTATTTGAAACTTGCATTCATAGCTGGCAACTTGCGTCCCGCAAGAAGGCCCGCAAGCGGGAAGGGAACACGCATGCATCTATATAGCGGCGTTCCAGCACACATTTCAAAGCCTTCCCATTTTAAAAAAGAAGATAATAAATGCTGACAACGACATAAACTCCATTAAAAGTAGGGTTTCACTTTTAGGGTTTCATTCTTGGGAGCTCCTCTAGCCTTCATCCCCTCCTGCTCCTTACCTTGCTCCAATGGACTACTCTAAGCACCTTCAATGGTATGCTGACGGCGAGCATTGGGATTCTCAGGTCCCTTTTGACTTGCTTCACCAGCATCTCGTCCAAGAAGTGGCATGGAAATTATATAAAGACCTTTCTACCAACATCCACATGTGGGTGTACCAACGTCAAGATTGTGCGTTCTTGTATGAACAAGGTGACTTATTTCAATTGGGAGATGTTGAGGTTTCACAAAAAATAGAGCAATCTGCGTGGACTCTACTTCCAAAACTAGTGACAAGCGGTATTCCTTCTTCAATACTTAGTGTTCATGAGAATTGAAGATCCAATTTGATCCCTCTTATATGCAAGTTTTATCTTTTCACACTTATTGCTTCCGATGACCCCATTGCAATGTTTTGCCGTTGGCTTGGGTTTTGATCAATTCTCAAAAGATTGGACATACAACAAGGTATTTGATTGCATGCAGCCTGGGAGTGGGATCAATTACTAGCATGAGGTTGCATTTAAGCTCGTTTTCAATACTCCGTATGTTTTATATGCAATACATTATTATTAGATAATCGACCGCGACTTTGTCGTTATGTCACGTAAAAAATCTGAAAAAAAACACTTTCGGCCTCGAAAGATTTTTGCGTACGCGAAAAGAACTAAAGCGCGTACGCAAAAATTTTTTCGCGTCAAACGCGTACGCGGAAAGGCGAATTTTTTCTTTTTTTTCTGCGTACGCGAATTATACTATTCCGCGTACGCGAAACAGTGAAAATCGCGTACGCGAAAAGGCAAAAAAAATTTGCCTTTTCACGTACAGGCGGATTTTTTTTTTCTGCATACACGTATCATACTATTTTGCGTATGCAAAATAGTATAAATCATATCTGGAAAAAATTGCCCTTCAGCGTCTGTAGCGGTTTATTAAAAGCGTAATGCCTTGAAAGTTTTTTTCAAGATCAGCGGTTTAAAAGATTTCCGGCGTCTGTGAAATTTTTTCTGGCCCGTGAGAAAAATCATTATAATACATTTTAAACAATAAAATACGTATTTTTTGACTTTATACGTCAAAATTTTTAGTTTTGTACGTATAGAACCTATCCCTAGTGCGTGCATTGAAATCTCTAACTAGCTACTGAGTGTCATCATATAGATCAGTATATATGGGTCCAGTCTGTGTATATCTGAGTGCCTGTAATAGAAGTTTGAGCCAGTTACGTGGAAAGTAGCATGCGGTTGCTCCTTTAATCAACGGTGCTGCTCTTGTTCTTTGGCGACCCTATTCCCCATAGGTTGGACGCGTCTGCACCTAGACATTTGGTATATTGGTAGCAAATTACTCCTAGACCAAATATATCTCGAGTTCGAGGCTGTCGTATTCAGTGTAAGGTGATGTGGTGCAGGACCCAATAAAGCAACGTTGGTGTAGTCTGTGATGTCAAGGTGGCATGCCGTAAATTATCATCATATTCTTCCTCCTCCTCCTCTTCCTATGGCCTATTGTTCTATGTGGATATTAAAAAATCTATTCTATTTTATTCTTCCATTCAAATGGGGCCACTCAAGGATTTTGAGACATAAGCCACCACAATTATATCTTGAGCTCTGTAATGTGGCAACGCATGCCGATTTGGATTTTGGAGCTCTTATAAATTGTCGGTTAAATTCCAAATTAATACGATGCAGAGTAGTTTAATTGGGGTTTAGCTTCATAGTCCTTATATTTTGGTTGATTAAGTTGAAATGCTAAGAATTTTCCTTTGACAGGAAAATATTCTCGAACCAATGGCTCAAAATATCATGTCAAACCCTCTTCCATGTCGACATTCTAGCAGAAGGGGAATAGAAACTGGGGAGTGCATTATGAGGGGTCTGCGACAGGTATTAGTCAGGAGTGGGTCCTGGAATGTGTGACCCAGTTTCATTTCCCCACAACATGGAAACTAAATTTTTTACTCAAAAGTGAAAGAATAGGGCCAATTTCCATTCGGCAGAGGAATAGGCCCAAGTTGTATTGGGGAAGAAAAGCTGGTCCCCCATTTTGTCAAAGTGGGATTGGGACTCCATTTCGCGACAACACAGGGGGAGGCACCGGGGGGTGTGTGTGGACGGGGGGTGGCCTAGGAGTGGGTTTCTCACTATGGCAGAATGAGGGATCAGCTTTCCTTTCCCTACAATAAGGTTCGCAAAAGATTTTCTATGGTTTTTTTTAAGGATTGGTTGAGGGTTTAATGGTTTGAATTTGGCTTTTTTTCTTTTGTTAGTGATTAATTTTAGTAAGCAGAGTTTTTCTTTTTCTGGTCGCGGCCCTCAGGGGCTGCGATTGATGCATCAACACAACCACAAACTGCACAGGGTTTTTTGAACAACGGTGGCTTGCTTGAACAGGTTTTTTTGAAGAACGTTGGTTTGGTTGAACAAGAGGGTTGCTTGAATAGGGCTTTCTTGAACAGATTTTCCTAAGCAACGGCTAGGGCTTGAACGAACCAGGCTTGAACCAGGAGAACCAAGCTTGAACCAGGCTTGAATCATACGATTACAAATACAATTGTATGAAGCCGACTTTGGTTTGGTAGGAGGTTTCTGGTGGGCATCCCGACTCTGGTCTGGAGGAGGTTTCCGGTGTTTGCTGTGGGCAGGATGCATTGCAGATACACATTCATTTTATGGATTTTGTGTATCGGTTGGGTTTCAATGGTTTTAATGCCATGTATTTTATTTTTTACAATGGTCAATTATTTAAAAACAAATACGGGGTAGACATAAGGTTATAGAGAAGCTGAGAGCCATTTTTGGGACTTGTTTGTTAACATATATGTTCCTAGGTAACATATATCATGCCAGAAATTGGAATGCATTATCCAACGTGGAAAATAAAGGAATGGCGGTGCGTTCTTGCACTGTGCAACATTTTGTCGGAGCATGGAGGGCGCCGGAGTTGTTCGTATTCATGGCGAACCTGATAATCTGCAATACAACACCCGTGGGATGCCACACTTTCCCGAGGATATTGTTTTCTGCATCGACATAGATCGCCAGGTGGATTGTGACATGAAAACTTCAGGTTCTAAGGGTCAAACCATTAGCAGATTAGATGCCATTAGGCAAGCTATTCTTCTTTTTGTCCATTCCAAGCTGCTCATGTATCCCTATCATCGCTTCGCAATTTCAACAATGGGAAATACCGCTGCTTGGGTAATTACCTGCCCTGTTTTTGGGTTGCAAAGTTCAGTTTTGTAGCTTACATGATTTGGGATTGTCTGCAGCATAGAAAGGAGTTTAGTAATGATGTAGACATCATTGGAACTTGGTTGCGAAGTTTGAGCTCTGGAGGGCTTTTCTCACACTGTGATCTGGCCTCTTTGCTTCAAATGGTGTTACCAGAGGCCAAGGCTTCAAGAACACTTAATAGATGCTTCAGAGTGGTAAGCACTGTGCTTTAAAACGACAGCAACTTTTCTTTTTTGATTTTAACTAAAAAGTTCTGATATATTGTATTGATAACTAGCCACATTTCTAAAACGCCTTTTGGATAGATCTTTATCTATTGTAGGTCAGATATTGTCCCAGAATTTACAATTCGTTGGCCACATAATCAACGGCTTTTTACTTTTGATGCGCTTTACCTCCATGATAAGCCTAGTCGGGAGAATTGTCCTCAGACTGTGTATGACACTCTGGTGGAGGTACTTGAAAAAGTGACACTAAATGAAGGCTATATATATGAAAGTGGGAGTGGCTTTGCACGGTTGCTATTTAAGCAAACATGTCTTCTTCTTTCTCATCCACAACAACGATGCCTCCAAGATGATTTCGATGCTCCAAGGGATTTGTCAAAAACAGGTCATTCAGCAGAAGCAAGTAGCATAGCCATTGTAAGCACAAGGAAGGATGAAGATATCATTTAACAAAATTTTGCGTCTCTGGACATGTTGTGTTGATATATGCACGTAACTGGCTTGGAAGTACAAGGGGTTTGAGCACAGAGAAACAAGGATAAGCCGTCTGCATCTCTAGATGTGTACATTGTAAATAGTTACTTTCTCTGTACATAACTGGCTTGATAATACCGATCACTCATCTCAGAATGCTTGAGCTGCCATGCATCAGTTTGCTATATTTCTCAAACAACATTCATGCACGGTTGATGTCTGGCTCCATTTGGTTTCAGCTTCAACTGTTTATGTAGTTAGAATCTTGACAGACTTGAGGTCCTAGATCAAAGACATATATGCACTGTATTACTGTATACATAACTATATTGCCAATATGGAAGGTACGTCTTGGAAGCTTGGTCCATACATTGACGTATTCAATTCTGTGTATCCATTTGTTACGTTCTATTGAATGCAAAAAGAGCAGACTTTTGGGTGAAGGTATGACGGTAACATGATTCATATAATTGTTTCCCTTTGTGACAAGAGAATACAGACTCTTTTGTTAATGTCCAATTTTTCCTTGTTTGGAGAAGAAAATATTACGTTCTTTTTATAGAAAAGATCCATCAGAAGTACAGCTTAGCAATGACTAATCCATCCTCAAGCTGTCTAATGCATATGGCCATGCAATTGGAATACTTGTTCTCTATGCTTCTCTATTACATCGATTTTGAAGGGCCGAATCATTTCTTCAAAGCCTGAAAGTGTGGAACTTTATTTGTTGTTGAAGCAGTATAACACAAGAAGCTTCACTTTTGGATAAAGATAGTTTTAGAGTTTCAGCATTGCGGACTGGCTTATAATCTATCTGATTACAATGGCATGATCTTCATGACAAGCAGAAAGGTGTCTTCTGTTCATTCACACATTACCTTTATAATATTGGAAAGCATGTGTCTGCTACACCTGTTCCTATCTGGCGGTATTCTTGATGCCCAAATTTTATCTCATGCTTTCCTCCTACCTAATCATAAAAATGAGGTCAAGTTTGGAATCCACTCAAAAGATGTGGCCCCAAATTGGTTTTGGTTCCCCAAATTCATGGAAGCAATGATTCTAATGATTTAAGGGGGTTGCTTGATTCCATTGAAGAAATCAAATGGAACTTTTTCAGCCTATTTGTTGAAAAAGAGCAGCTGTTCTATGCTACTGCTATCAGAGAAAGTTGCTGAAGTCCACTGACTTACTGATAAGTTGTGGCAATGCCCACCGGAACTACCTTGAAGTCTGCAGATTTGGTTGGAATTCTGGAATTACGCAAATTTGTCGGAATATCTCAGGCTAAATATTTTCATTCTTTACTCCAGAGGAGCCTTTTGCATTGACCTTCATCCTGGTGGCTGGAAATTTTATTATAAGAGAGGTGTTTGCATGCCAACGTAGCACCCAATATTTCTTGGATAAAATAAAGTAGTTAAGAGCATGGCTTGTTATTGAAGAGATCTTTTATACTTGCTTTCTAACCATTTCAGATTCAACTATCCCTTTTTATTCCCAAAATCATTCTAACATTCTTCACCTTGAAACAGGATGGAACGCAATTTATTTTAAAATCTGTCATGCTTCAGAAAATATATTTTAGTTCATTGGGAAACTCATGTATATAAACAAAAAGATATTTACAACAATTACATCTTCTATTTCATGTATCTTCATAACGTATCCTTTCATATACAGCTATGCCACTACATAGAATAGAAGTTCGGCAATAGGGCATCCAGTAACACCTGATATTTTGGGACAGGTCCAACTGCACAAGGTATTTGAAATCATTAATGATCACAACCAGCCTTATAATGTAACTTACCATAGAAGTAAACGCTGATACCAACTTCGAGGATCCCTCTGCCTTTACAAAACAAAAACAAGGCTATATCAATTACCTCTCTTTTTAGCCAGCCTGACATGTTCCTTTTTCTAGAGCAGGTAATTTTGATAATCTGGAACAGAAGACTCAACTTTATGCCTGTAAGTGTAAAGAAGAAAGAGGATTTGACTGGCATCACATATTCGTTCCAAGACAAGCTAGTCACATATCAACTGAAAACCAAAAGAGCAGTCACACATATCAAATACAAAGCCAAATACTTGAAGCTTTTCTAAATATCCAGGTATGTCGGATTCAAATTGATACCCATGATCGTAAAACCAAAACTTATCTGATAACAAAAAAGGATCAAACATCAACCAACAAAATAATCATTTGAATACAAGTTGACTTGATTAGAATCATTTGAATACAATCATTTGAATACAAGTTGAATTGATTAAAATCATTTGAATACAAGTTGAATTGATTAGAAGAGGGCCGCACGAACGCGAGCCCCCCACTGCCACAAATTACGACGTGCACTCTCCCCTCAGGGAGATGCTAGAAGAGTCTATGCCCTGGTGCAATAGCATAAACAGTTCTAGGCCATCGGCTTTATTGATCACCGATTAACCCGCCCAGGTAAGTATGATCTAAGGTGCCCACTGGTTTTATTTTGTAATGTTTCCTTGTCTTTCTGTGGAGCTGATTCATGTGGGATAATTACTTCTGTTCAGAAAAAATGTAGCTCTGCCCCTCTGTTGCAACAAAACCTAAAAGCTTAATTCCAATTTGTATGCCCTTTATCCAATCCAGACTCTGTCTTAGGAAGAACATGCTTTCGGAGATGTCTTATGTTTTTCTGTTTACGGCTTCATCCCTCCTGATTTGCGGCATATCTTGTTTCATAGACTGATTTGACATTAAAATAAAATTCAGTTCAATTCTTACAATAGTCCTTGGAATTTCGTGACACTCCTCCTCCTCCTCCTCCTATGTAGTGGAGCCGAACCTTACTGAACCTTACTAACAGATCGAAGTCTATGTATAATAAATAATGATTTAATTAAAGCCACTTTCTGCAGCATAAAGAAGAGTTAAGAAAATAAAGATGTTAAATTGGAATAGAAGACTTTCACGTTATGCCTATGGAACTTTAGGAAGGAGAAATTTTCTGTGGGGAGAAAATTTTGGGAAGAAATTTTTTGGTGGCCGCTAGGTGACCTGGGGGGCCGCGAGGGGCAGAGCCACGAGTGGCGCCGCCAGGTCAGTTGGCGGCCTCCAGAAAATTTCAACTGAAATTTTCAATCGATAAAAATTCTACAACGAAAAACTAGCAAGAAGCACACTAGAAGGCTTTAGCAAGGTAAGACTTGTCTAGTCTTTATTTGGGCTTGGTGACATTAGACTGGACTGGTGGCTAATCTTTTCCCTTTATATTTCCATTTCTTGGTTTTGCTCTACATAGATAGATGACAGTGTTTGAATAGACCTAATTGAAGAAGAAATGGCACGATAAGGCCATGGTAGTCGAAGTTGTATTATTTTGATGGCAATTTAACATGTCCCTTCGGCAAGAAGAAACAGTTTTTCTTGAACTTGCTCGGAGTTGAGTTGAGGTTGTTGTAGCCATGTTGGACGGTTTGATGTTTTTAAATTTGTTGTTTTCCTAATGTATATGCTTCAGTTTGCAAGCTTGTGCTATGAAGGATCTCGATATCGAAGTTGTCATAAAACGACCTATATTTGCGAACGTCTAGAACCATTTCTTCTTTGAATGGAATTGGGACAACTAGAATAAGCCGACTCCTCATACAAATAGAAGCTATCTTTTGCGCCATGTAGGCCATGGATTGAACTGCCTTTTATATGTCATGATGAATCTTACCAGCTCAAGCACCTTGGATCCTGCTAAAGAGGCGTGTTAAACTACGTGTTAGTTCAAGAAGAGTCTCAGAATAAGGCTCTCAAACGAAAAGGGTGTTACTGTACCAGGTGTAAACAAGCTTTGATAACATTTCTGGGGCGTTCAATCGAGCATACTGCTTAGAGGCAGTCTTTGATAATCAACTCCATCTATCATGCTAAAATTAAAATGTCTGCATGTTCTTCATTTTGAATTTCTGAAGAGCATCCAATAAAGGATATTCATGTGCATTTTGTATCTTTCTATTAAGTGTTCCATAAAATGAAAACAGATAAAAGTTGCTTCTCCAATAGAGCCCTGAAAATTCCATAGTGAATGTGGCACTGATTACGCCAGAGGTCAGAGGCAACCCTGTGTGTAGATGCAGATGTCCCTTGGTCTGATACTTACTCTTCCCTCTTCCAAGTTGTATAACTTTATGTGCACTATGTCGGTGCAACCTGAATGTGACAGGGCTGGCACTTTACAAATTGTGTGGGGCAGACATGCACCACTAGGAGCATCTTCCCTGTTTTGATCTATTGGAGAGACGTACGTCTACAAGCACAAGAATCGCTACATCTTTTTTGCTACTTGAAATGCAATGCCTTCAGATAATTAAGTGATTGAAAGCAGAAGTAGACTCTAAAGGACATACTATTGAAGTTGAGTTGCCAATTTCATCTGTTTTAAGCATTTTGAACAATTAGAGTGTTGGACTAATGTGTAAATCAAAGTTCATGTTGCTTAAGAAGGGGGTAAGAAGGTTGTTGATATGCCCTGGGAGAAGTATTAAAGAACAATGTTTGGATGCCATTCGCACTATCATCTGAATGAACTAACAGTAAAAGGAGTTATAGGGACCCCAACTACTGGTGCTAGAATGTCTTACATTCTCACCGTCACTATCGACACAGTGGAACCATCTTAACTTTTAAAGGTGTCTATGTGTTTCATATAGTATGTCTTTTTTATGCTATATTAATATACTAGAAAAGGGCCCATCCGTATTGCACCATTCCTCGGCTCAGCCTCAATTTTTGGCCGAGGCCTCGCCTCGGTTTAGACAACTCCAAAGTATCATCCGTTAGGAGCTTCCTCAATCTCGGCTCGGTCTCGGCCTTGGGTAGAGGCGTCACCTCGGTCATACACCCCTACTACCAATACCTACTACCAATAGCAAAGTATCACCCATTGGGAGCTTACTCACACCTATTACCAATTCCAAAGTATCATCCATTGGGAGCTTACTCACACCTACTAACAATTCCACCCATTAGAAGCTGACTCACACCTATTGTACTCAACATTCATTTGACAATCTATAAGGAGCTTACTGCCACTTACTGCCAATTCCAAAGTATCACCCATGAAGAGTTTACTCACACCTACTACCAATTTGAAAGTATCACACATGAGGAGCTGACTCATACCTACTACAATTTCAAAGTATCGCCTATGTAGAGCTTATACACACCTACTACCAACACCTATCAATTCCAAAGTATCATCCATTGGGAGCATACTCACACCTATTGCCAATTCCAAAGTTGCACCCATTAGAAGCAGACTTACACCTACTGATACCTACTACAATGTCAAAGTATCCTCCATGTAGAGCTTATACATATCTACTACCAACACCCCTCAATTCCAAAGTATCATCCATTGGTGACTTACTCATCCAAAGTCACACTCATTAATTTGATTCACACCCCTCGCCAATTTCAAAAGCATCACACATGAGGAAAGCATCACCCATGTGGCTCAACATCCATATCGATGTAACTCAACATCCATTTGACAATTTATGAGAAGTTTCTTTGCCACATATTGCGATTCTAAAGTATCACCTATTGAGGAGTCATACGTACTACTCATGGAGAGTTTACTCCCACCTACTACCATTTCCAAAGTATTGCATATTTTGAAAACTTTCTATTCTTGGATTGCGCTTGCACTGCCAATTCTAAAGCATCACACATGAGGAAAGCATCACCCATATGGCCCAATCCAATATTATCAATTCTAAACTTGGTTTTTTGTAAAGTTTCAAAAATCCTCCTTGCAAAGTTTCAAAAAAACCTTTCTATTTTTAGATGGAGGTCTTACCCATGAGCATCTAGAACAATCTAGAACATTCTATTTTGAACGTTTGCAAAGTTTTCAAGAAGCTTTCTATTTCTAGACTGAGGTGCTTATCCATGAAAGAAAACTTTCTATATTTAGACTGGGGTGCTTAACCTGAGTATCTGGAACATCACAAAACATTCTATTTTGCCTCTTTGTAAAGTTTCAAAAAAACTTTTTATTTTTATATTGAGCTGCTTACCCATGAGCATCTGGAACATTCCACAATATTCATTTTTAGCTCCTTGCAAAGTTTCAAAAAAAAATGTCTACTTTTAGATGGAGGTGCTTACCCATGAGCTTCTACCATTCCAGAACATTCTAGAAGATCTAGAAGATTCTAGAGTTATCGAGAATATTCTAGAACATTCTTGAATTAATTAGCTCTCACCCTTAACTATATGTGAACTTACAATTATTTCAACAAACCAATGTTTAGCCTAGTGGTAGGTATGGGGGGTTTTTGGGGCATTCGAATCCCTCACCCAATATAAAAGTTTTCGAAGCCCCTGAGAAAGACCACGTAGGGTCGAGATCACGCCACGTGGCATCTCCACGACCGTCAATAGGTCATGAACGATAGACTCACTCGCTCACAATGGGGCATGGAATACAGACTCATTCACGGACGCTATTTCTTTTGCACCCTTTCTTGGCACGGTCCATACAACCTTTGGATCTAGCACCTTTGAACACAAGGGTGAATCAACGTTTCATCCAAGAACTCGACTCTATCGAATATGTCTATCACGGTATATCCTTGTGAGCACCTCAGCTTGAGGAAGACTATGAAGAAGTAGAGGATCAAGATGAGGAAGAGGAGAATGGGCTAGCAGAGAGAATGAGAAGACATCTTGATAGGCATGAGAAAGATTTAGAGAGAGCCACAGAACCACCGAAAGGCATTACCGCCTTGTCTCCAGTGGTTATCGAAGGGGAGGAGTACCTCTTTGCCAATGACATTCTCCAGCTACCATATTGCTTGGACGAAGGGCTAAGAATTGATGAGCTCTTAGGGCTGATTGCAGAGAGATAGCAATGAGACCTCATCGAATACATATCAGGAAATTCCTCGAGAAATAGCAGAATGACATTCCTATGCCCCGGAGACAATGTCGGATGTAGCAGCATATGAGTATATAATGCAAGTCTATCAGCAGCACCAATTCAGGAAGAGGAGTTTCAGGCAATCCAAAGCACCTTATACAAGTCGATATTGAGGATCATGACGACCTCTTGGCAGTGGATGTCTACAGCAACGTAGCGGGGAGGAAAGGTCACGAGGCGCGGGAGGCAAACCTAAGGCAGGACCTCAAAGGGAGAAGGCCATTCGTTACTACCTTCCGGCCCTAAGCCAGGGTTAGATGATAGTATTTTATAGGGATTTCATCCAAAAAGGAGAAGAAGTGGTGACACTCCTCATTGCACTCACGAGGTTTGGCCAGCACATCAAGATGAGAGAAAACACTGATCATGTCATTCTCTTCAAAAAATCAGTGGCACTTTACAGCTTAGACCGCAGGAGGGCATCTAAGGGACGCACCCCTGATAGTAGTGGCAGCCAAAGCACCCCAACTTCCAGCCCCCCAGATGGCACAAGCGCTCAAGGGAGGATCCTCACGCAACATTCTGCATAACATCGGCAAGGGCCTTCGGCTCAAGGACGTCAAAAACTTCTTCAAGTCGAAGCGGTTTTCTCGGGATTAAACATTCGCCTACTATGTGATGATTAAATATTTTAACTCTATATGTATTACTATTATTATAATTTTGCAATTTCAATTGTATACCTATGATATGTTTAAGATTGTTTTTATTGTAACCTTGTAAATTGAGTATTATCCTAAACAGAGCACTACCACACACGGGTCAATCTGTCGCTTGAACACGACCCCCACCAGTATCTGAAGGCACACATTTCCACCAAGAAACGAAGAGCCTATAGCTGCAATAAGGACAGGGTCCCACCATCTCAGAATTGAGACAGGCTGCTGGGGTACGGACGGAGGGCAGGAATCCCCCGGCATGAGAGATTATGCCAGTGCTGTCACATGCAGATAGTAGAAGATGAACACCATGCTCTACAAGAATGCCCAGCATATGCACACATCCGAGCAGCTCATGCCGATCTCAGATGCTCTGAGATAGCAATTCACCAACTGCTGGCTTCGCCAATGGTGGCACATCTTGCGTCCTACATTCTGCAGGTCTCCACCGTCAGGGAGTCCCTCACAGCACAGGGAATTTGAGCGCCCAAATAGGGCCTCTCAACGCCTACTACAAGGGTTTTTCCTCCCACACGGGGTTTTTTTCATCCCAGTGGTAGAGACACATTGTACAGGGTTTCTGTGGTTTTATTTTGTGTTTGGAAACTTTCCGCTATATTGTAAAACCGTCTCATAGGCCAGTTGGTCTCCGTGGACGTTAAAATATACTTCCTTCCTTCCTTCCTTCCTCATTTCTTTTATGATTGAAATAAGTCAACAATAGAAGAATTATAATAACATATAATTTTGAATAACAAGTACGTGTGACTAATCTTTAGGCTAGAGGCCGTTGAGATTGGCCCTAAGCAGAAGGAGGAGTTAAGCTTGAAACAATTGCCTAGGGCAGTTGCTACGCTAATTAAGGAGTTCTATGATGTCTTTCCAAAAGAAATCCGTGAATACCATCCTATAGAGGCGTGGAATGCGAGATCACCCTAGCACCATGTGCTGAGCCTATCTTATAGGATGAGCATCCCAAAGCTAGCAGAGCTAAAGAAGCAATTGCAGGAGTTGCTAGGACTTGGGTTTATTAAAGCAAGCGTATCACCCTTTGGGGCACCCATCCTCTTCGTGAAGAAGAAAAATGGAAGTTTGAGGATGTGTATAGATTACCGTCAATTGAAACGGTAAAGAATAAATACGCATTGCCAACACCAGATGACTTGATGGACCAACTCCAAGGAGCAAAATTCTTCTCCAAGATCGATTTGAGATCAGGTTACCACCAAATAAGAATTAAGGAAGAGGATATTTATAAGACCGCTTTTAGAACATGGTATGGGCACTACGAATTCACAATCAGGCCATTTGATCTATCAAACACCCTAGCAACTTTTATGAGATTGATGAATGACATCTTCAGGAATTCTTAGACGAATTTGGCATCATCTTCTTCGACGATATTTTGAGTTATAGTAAGTCAATGGAAGAGCATATAGTGCACTTAAGGAAAGTTTTAGAGAAGCTAAGGCGGCACCGCTTGTTCGGCAAGCTTTCTACATGCCATTTCGCTACTCCAAAAATAGAGTACCTAGGCCATGTGGTATCAGCTGAGGGTATTGCCACCGACCCGTCGAAGATTGAGGCAATAAGTAGTTGGCCGGCACCGAAAAACATAGGGAAAGTAAGGAGCCTCCTCGGGCTTGCGGGGTATTATAGGAAGTTCGTGAAGAACTTTGCTCAGTGGGCGGCTCCCCTCACAGATCTCACCAAGCATCACAAAGTCAAAGATTGGGTGGATCATTGGGTTGAGAACGTTCAAGCCTCCTTTGACAAGCTCAAGGAAGCCTTGACAATGGGCCCGTTGTTAATATTGCTAGACCCAGAGAAAGATAAGCTTTTGGCAACAGATGCAAGTAAGATAGCCACCAGGGAGTGCTTACGCAAGAGGGCAGAGTTGTAGCTTACGACTCCAACAAGATGAATGTCGCAGAGCAACGCTACCCAACTCATGATTCAGGAGCTTGTTAGAATCAGAGCTTGGGATTCGAACCCAAGTATGCCAAGACTCTGTCTCCTTCAAACCCCTCCCGCACCTATATTTGCATACACGCACCTGTATCTGCACTCAGCCGCATATTTTCTATGACAATCAGTCATATATATATTTTCTCATCAACCTGGATATATCCACTTGTCAAATCGTGCATGCCCTTCATATAGAAAGTTTTTCAACTTGCCTAAATAATAGGATGCCCTGCTGTCCTTATCTTCCAGCTGTCGTTGACTTTGACCCGTTGACCAGTCAACCCAAAACCCTAAGTGGCGGGCAGGGGGTGTCTGTGTGTTTCTAGCGAGCCCAGCAACACCCGGGTAGGGTGTGCCCGCCACCTTTGACCTACTGCCTCTGCTTCTCATAGGTCTCCCCTATTCAACTGCTTAACTTTGAATAACATGACACCATTTAACAACTCTAATCTACTGCCACTGCTTCTCATAGATTAGAATATCACATGACACATAATTTTGTCATTTCCAACAGAGCTTTTAGCCATTGTCAGAGCCCTGCGTATTTAGAAGCACTATTTGCTGGGTAGGAAATTTCAGTTAGATACTGACCACAAGAGCCTCCAGTACATCTTCGTGCAACCACTCCTCAACTTAAGACAAAGACTTTGGATGCCAAATAGCAAGGGGCCATGATGCTTTAATGGTCATGGTTGTCGAGTTGTCTAAGATGGCACATTCCTTGCCATGCAAAACCACAGATGCAGTGCTAGATACAGCCTTACTTTTTGCCAAGGAAATCTTTAGGTTGCATGGGATGACTAGAGGTATCATATCAACTAGAGACCCGAAGTTCAGAAGTGCATTTTGGAGAGACTTCCTCAACACGACTGGGACGAAGCTTTGTATGAGTACAGCATATCATCCCCAAACTGATGGTCAGACAGAAAGGACAAACATAATCTTGGAAGATATGTTGAGGCGTTACATCTGGGATAAGCAATCAAAGTGGGAGGACTACATCTACTTGGTTGAATTTGCATATAATAGTATCAAGCAAGAATCACCTCAGATGTCCCCCTTCATGATCAATTATGGCTATCAATTCCTTACATCAGATACCTGTCACAATCCTGTATCAAAAATAGAAGTGTCTCAACAGTTGTTGGCAGATATGCAGCAGCTAGTAGAGGAAGTCTGAGGTTATCTGCTCGCAGCAAGAAGCCGTCAGAAAAGCTTGGCAGACAAGCATAGAATGGTAAGAGAGTTCAAGGTGGGTGATAGTGCATAGCTCAAGATCAAGATCAAGCAAGCCAAGCTCAGAATTAGGAATTGCAAGAAACTCGCTCCAAGATGGGCGGGGCCATTTGGGATCGTTGAGTAAGGGGGAAATCGATCTTATAAGCTCGACTTACCCACTCATCTGAAAGTTCTCAATTATCAGTGATAGTAAGTTGCTGCAGAAGCTCTTCAATCGAAATGCAGATTAGGAAATACTATTCATCTAAGCCCCTAACAGTTTGTCCGGTGCAACATCCAATTTGTAGAAGCAAATACAGAATAATTTAGGTGGTATTATTCATGTAAGCCCTGACTAGTAGAAAAATGTATGGTATGCCCTCCAAATCATGCTACCCTCATTGCTTTCTGGCCATTTGACAAATGTGAAGAACTCAGTATTTAATATCCCACTACAGAATAAGAACGTGATAAATCCTGCATCTCAACTCATTATCCACTTGGCAAAATACCTGGCCCTTAATCAGTAGTATAGGTAAATGAGACACCCTTAGATCCCTTGATCTGTAGTATAGGTAAGTGTAAATCCCTTAAATCTTAAAGCCAAATATGCTAAGCCCTTAAATTTTAGTTGCAGCATAGAATAAATGAAATGAAAAAACCCAAAAAAAAAGTTTAACTCTTTATGTAGTAGAGGAACAAATGCAGAACACATAAGAAGAGGCAGCTAGAACTGTGCATGCAGATATTACCTTTTTCAAAATTCGTTTTCAGCAATTTATTCTTTGTCTTCGATCCACCAAA
This sequence comes from Isoetes taiwanensis, assembly GCA_021234155.1. Classification (NCBI taxonomy): domain Eukaryota; kingdom Viridiplantae; phylum Streptophyta; class Lycopodiopsida; order Isoetales; family Isoetaceae; genus Isoetes; species Isoetes taiwanensis. Next base: position 167,022 of record JAJEKV010000177.1, on the reverse strand, counting down.
GACTTTGCCCTTTAGCTCTGCTATTAAAAATAGTTTAGAATATGCATGTGAAATCTAATGGTCCCTAAAATCTAAAGGCTCCAGTATTACAAAACCATTCATACTTGTCAAGCTTCATCGTCCATAAATCCTCTGTTTTCGAATGGGTGATGCAGAAAACAAAGAAAACAGAGGATTAAATGAGATTAAAAAATGGATATGGATATTCACAGAAAGAAATAACGAACTTAGTTGATAAAGCAAAACCGAAGTTAAGAGTGCACCTAAAAGAGGCACACCACAGTAAGGCTCCAGATCAAAAACGATCAATCCAATAAGAAGCACGATGAACATGGGAAATATGAAATCTTGAGCTGTCGCTATGGTCTTGGTATCGAAATATTAGAGGAGCATTACTGGAAGAGATTGATATAAGAGATTCAACAGAGCCTTGCTCCCTGATTTCATCAGTGCTCCCTCTGGCTCTATAACTGCCATTGCTCCCCTATATGCACCTATAGTAAGGTAGAGCTTCCTAAACCCTTAATCTATAGTATAAGGGTACCTACACACCATGGGGTTAATTTTGTTAAGTTAAGAAAATTTAAGTTAACTAGTAACACACATGTTTTTTGTTAAGAAATTTGTTAAATTGAAGGCTTAACTTTTAACAAATTGTTAGAGTTAAATTAGGCATTTAACCCCCTTTCACATTGATTTTTGTTATGTTAAGTTTTAACATCTAGTTAACAACTTCATGATTCGAGTACCAAAATTTATCTGATGCCAGACCCCTCCAACTTTTGTTAACTCCGTCGGAGGCCAGCATCAAAACGATCTAGGGCTCCATCCCCGAGGCTCCTCGACGTGGCGTTGGTTCCAGAGTGCGATGAATCACCTGTAAGTTTTCTTCCATCATCCTGGATTTTTTCAAGAAACAAGTAGGGTACATTCTGTGTGTTGTTTTTTTTTTTTTTTTTTTTTTTTTTTTTTTTTTCTATTATAGACCCCCTGTATATTCAATGGACCCCATTTATTATTGATCCCATGTATTTTCCCATGGTCACAGTTTTCATAGTGCAGTACATTTTAGATATATGTGGGAACGAATTTGGATAGCTATTAATAAAACTCATAAGTTTATGTCTACTCTAACTTAAATGCTAAGGGACCGTGGTAGACGTATGAAATCAAGATGCTGGTATGGTCATCCCTAAGGTATATTATACCAAAGGTTAATTTGTATTTTCTATGGTTTGGCCTAAGTGGCATAATATTTAATTCCAGCCGCAGTAGAGGATATTCCTTGACCAGTCTGGATTTTGCTTGACCATATCCGATTCCGTAACCTAAATACTCCTTTTGGCGGGGTTAATGGGCTATAGCACTGACGGTGAAGAATCCTCCGGCTCAGATAGAGAATGGTTGGAGGCTGAAGCTCTTAGACGAGAATTTGAAGACTGTGGCATCCTCTCTGATTGCGAAGGTGCAACAATGGAACCTCGTGGTTCTAGAGGTGGATTTGGGAAAAATAAGAATCCCTATAACAAGGATGATAGAGCAGGGTTTCAGCCGGGTAATAGGGCTTCTGGTAGAAAAAGACAAGGAGATTTTACGGCTGCACAAAGTGTTGACGAGACACAGGAGTTAGATGATGATCTGGAACTAAATCAGGTTCTTGGATTCATACTTTTTAATAGCTTTTTTAAGCTGACTTTAGAATAGACATTAGAGTTCTATGATGATAAACCTTAGAGTTTATCAGTAATACATATGGCTTACAGACCGATTATATTTCCTTAAAAGTTTACTTTTAACACTTTTGTCACATGTTTCTAAAATATTAAATGCATAGTCGAAGTAGGCTGTACTCTGATAATGGGAATAATAAATATTCCTTGAACTAAAAGAACAAATCATACAGGTTTTTATTTTCTGTTTATGTTGTATTCTCATTCATGTATCCAGTTTTAACCCAAGGAGCAAAAGGGGACAATGGGTGATCAGCGAAGAGCTGAAAACCCCATTGTACCTTTTGGCCCTTGCCCTGTTACCAAGATTATTGCTAACAGAGTATTGATTGGCTGCAGGTACGGGGTTTTCCTCCCATTGTCCATTTTTTGTTCTTTAGGCTTTTTCTGGATGGATGGGTAAAGATCTTATTTGAAGATGCGGATAGCTGAATGGGACATTGATCTTATGTTATACAAAAAGGGAAGTCATGAAGAATATCAACTCTGGTTACTACTTATTGGCGCATAAATATGGTGCTCCTGTTTTTTATCCAGGCCAGCTACATTAAGGGGCTTTTTCTTTAAATACTAGTTTAGCAATAACAGGTCCTAAATGTTTACTACTTGTTATAGTGTATCTGCATGGAGACAGGCTGTTGTAGTAACAGAATAGCTATTAGTAGTACTCTGAGATCATATAGATTTGACTCTATAAAATGCAGGTTAAAGCATCAAAACAGATTGTTGTATAAAATCTGGATAATACTTCAGCAGTTTAATAGTAATGGAATCATCTGTGTATAATACTTGTACAGTGTACAGTTTAAGAACATTGGAAAATCATAAGATAACTTACCATGGTTTAGATATAGATCTAAAATCATGTTGCTAAGTAGTATCTCTGTAAGCATCAGATTAACATAAACTATTTTTGGGAGATCATATGGAAGTGAAAATCTATAAATGGTCTATGCATGAATGATTGGTCATATAAAAGTTCTGAAACCGGTTGCATGTTGCTTAAAATTAATTAGAATCAGCATATGGGAAACTGATACAATCGTCTAGTTGATATTGATGCCTATATGAGAGCTGGGCCTTAGAACAATGTATATATCGGTTATATGCCTGTTTAAGTAGTCGGATAAGACATACATTGATACTTAGGGTGCATAATGCTTTAATGTTTAAAAGAATCCAGGGTGGTTTAAAGTTTTAAAGGAATCAGTAACTGATAATGCATTAAGGATCTAAGGGTTTATGGATGGGCCATAAGATGCTACACTGGATGTGCTCAGTCCAGAGGTAGGATGATAATACTACCAAAGGATTGACTGAGGTGGATGTCTGGGCTAGAATTATCTAGGTCAGACCGGCTTTTTTTTTTTTTTTTTTTTTTGCTCTACAGACCGCCACATTATCCTAGATTCTGTGTTATCTCATATCTACCTTTCAAAAGTGGTATCATATATTGTTTCAGATATATGGGCAGCCCACCTTTCCAAGCAAGTTCCAGATCTGGAGGCGCAAAATACACAAATTTGGAGGGGTCGGATACTCCTTCGTGATGAAGAAACAATGGAGTTTTATTCGACCCTCAATAAAGGTATAGAAGCCATCAGAGCTGGATTCCATCAGAGCATAAATTCTTCCCAGAGTTCTCTCACCAATTTCATTTCTATTTGCTTGGTGTGCTGACCGAAGTTAGGCTTGGTGTGCCACTATTATAGCCACTATTATGAGCATATAGCCAAATTATAGCCATTTACTTTCAGATTTCTGGTCTTAAAGCAAAATAGTGATCTCTGCAAACAAGATTCAATTCACCTGCTTGAAATCTACAAATATAATATTAGGGTCTTGAATATTTGAGTTATACTTCTACATTGTTGATGAAAATAGATATACTAGGCATTTCTTTCTGAAAAGCACAGTACCTGATGGTACTCATTCCTGTTCATATCTACTAGCAACCGACTTAGACATGAAGGCAGTTTCAGCATATAAGTATGCCAGTTGGGAGCTTGGATATGGGGATATTCACCTGGTTCCTCAAATCAGGACTCTCCGCATTGCAACATGGTGAGCCTTGTATTCTTTTTTTCTAATATGGTGTTTTTGCTAATAATTCAGTATAGGCTGGAAAAAATAGCATTAGTCCTATGTGATGTGGTTGATGAAAAATGCCACGAGCTAGCTCCTCATGCTTCCAGATCAATTCTGAGAGATCAAATCAAGAAAGCAGAAGAACTTGGCAGTTATATCCCAATGACAGCCTCTGAACTTGAATATTATTTGTACCAAGAGGATCTTGAGAAAGCAAAGGTGATGCATTTTTTCTGTCACCTTTTATAAAAATGACTTGTCATTTTAACGAATATATATTACTGATGAAGCCAGTCGGTTGGATCAGAGAGGATTACCACATTTTGCAAGGGACAAGAGAGGGGTACTTTCATGGTACAAATCGCTAATTGATTTCTTATTATTTGAAAGGATATTTCTATGTCAATGTACGTTTTCCCCCCAGTTCCATGCCTCTGCTTTATCCCATGTGTCACGGATATCGAGTAAAATTATGACATGTTTTATACCTGCATGGTACAATGATAAACTTGCTATCATATATTTATTCTATGTTCCTTGAATCTTCCATCCATTCTCTCAGAATAATTTAGGACAGAAACAGGTCTCTGGTTTGCAATCAATATCTTGCAATTTTAATGTCCAATTCTTGTTTTTAACTAACATCAAAGCAATGTATAATTCCCAGGGCAGGCAAGACGTCATTTAGAAGCATCCGGAGTGCCAGTCGAGAATAGGTATTTGATGAGAGAATTTTCTTTGTCAAATAATGTTTATTTAAGGTTCTTGTGCACAGCAAAGGAGAGTATGATTTAGGCCAGCATGAGCTTAACGTGAGATATGCAGACATTCTGGAAATGGCAGATCGGCACGTTGTTTACAAACAGGTCTTGTTTCCTTCTTTTGCAGTTTTATATGCATCATGTGCTCAAAAGGAAAATTTTGTTTTAGTATTTGTCTCTTCACGTCATTTTCTTTAGGTTTCATTGTTCAATATGCTACTAAAATTCGCTAAAATATGGAATTGATTCCACATTAAACTGGCCATCTGTTTAGTATGAGGATTGTCACATTTTCTGCCGACATGATTCGTAGACATGGAAAAACTTTGATGGATTTTAATTCTCTTTTGCTGGGCAGTGTTTACGAGAGCTTGCACAGAAATTGGGGGTATCAATCACATTTATGGCTGAAATATACAAATGTTTTGTACTGTTAGTTTGTACTCGTGTCCCTGATGGTGCGTTCATTTATTAGCGATGAATTCCGTTGGTTTCTTGGTGGATGGATGAAGCGCACTCCAGATATGATGGCATTTTATGCTCCAATAATTAACTCTTACAAACGCTACACAGCTGGAAGCTTTGCACCAACACAGATTGCATGGTGTCAATTTTGTGTATTTATGCTTTAACTTTGACATTTACTAAAAGTTCTTTATATTTTTGCTGGTTCTTGGGAGTCACGATAATCGAATTGCACCCTTTTGTGTTCTTGGATCAGGGAATTGGATGGAATTAAGAACAAGATTGAACCACCAAAATCAATTGAAGGAAATGTGTATTTAGAAACTGATCTTCCACAAATACCCAAATCATTGGTAATTAATTGCTTTTGCCTTTTCATCTGAGAACTACTTTTGTGCTAAATGCTAACCTGCTTTTTGTACTAAATCTGTATCTGGCAAGAGCTGGTGAACAAGCCTCTTAAGAAAAAGTGAATCACAAATTTGAAAGGTATGGCCAAGAAGTTGCTCATAAAGTTTAGAAGGCGTACCAATCGTAAGCCTGAGAAAATTATTTCCTTAAGGATGGGGTCAGTAAACGCCAGTTTGCTAAGCTTTTGGAGACTGAGATGCAATATCTGCGGCAGGCATTTGCAGACTTGGATGTGGCGTATAAACCCATGGTAACTTTTGTTAGAGTTCAGAAAAGGCACCATACCCGCTTATGACTAGTTTGCTACAATTTTGGAAACTGAGCTATGGCCAGTTTGCTTGGAGATTGAGTTGCAATATCTGCGGCAGGCATTTGCAGACTTGGATGTGGCGTATAAACCCACGGTAACTTTTGTTGGAGTTCAGAAAAGGCAACTCTAAATCTTATGATTGTTCTTGCTTGAATACATGTTCTTGATTATAGCCCTTTTGGATTCTTGTACACATTCTTCTTGTAACTGTTAGTAAATACTTGGAGCCAAACAAATTATTGTTCAAATTATGAAATGACGATTAACAGATTAAATTTTTGTTTTGCAATGTGAAATGCGTATTAACAGATTCTGTTATGTTAAAAACTAACATAACAACTCCGGTGCGAAAATGTTTTTAACAAATTTTGTTATGTTAGTAGATAACATAACAAATCACATGTGTGAAACTCTATTTACCAGATTTTGTAATGTTAGTAATTGACATAACAGTTGGTGTGAAAGCTCGACAAAAATAACCTTAATTTAGCATAACAAACAATTGGTTAACTTAAAATTTAGTTTAATTTAACCCCATGGTCTGAAGGTACCCTAAGTAAATGAGAAACTTGGAAACAGAACCACAAATGGGTCTTACCTAAATGCTTGGTGCCTAAAAATTCCTCCAACCTGTTTTCCTCCAGAGTTTCGAGTTTCGTATCAAATCGCTTGGCAGGATCTTTAAATAGCCCAGATTTGAGTTGGGTCTTAACCTACTGCAGGCAAGCTGGTTCTCGCTGAAAAATTGATTTAAAACATGGATCGCCTTCTCCACATCCTTATCCAGGGCTATCCTCCGAGAAGCCATAATCATCACGGTGAGGACGACTTAAGAAATGCTCTGCCGAAAAAACGTTTAGGGTTTGAAAAACTAAAAAGGGCCGCACAGGTTAAGGGAAAAAATGCCGAAAAAGAATGTTACAAAGTTTTCCGAACCTAAAATAACGCTTTTAGCCAAAAAATAGGGTGTTACCGGCGTTACCGACGGCCAGAAAAAAGAGGACACCCACCTCATGAAACATTTTAAGTAAGTAGATTCCTAAGGACGATTAGGACTAGCATAATGGCCTGCTAGAGGCCATTCCTAAATAAAAAATACCAGATTTTACACTATGTTACGTTACCGCTTGCTTGAGAAGAAGACATGAGGCGGCCAAGGTTTTGCATGGTCCTACAACTTGCCCAAAAGGGATTATGAATTCCCCAAGAGGTCTTTGGTTGTTGCGCCTTGCTTCCTAATATTCAGGCCAAATTGGGCCCTCCTCTTGTTTCTAATTCCGCTCCTCCTTCATTTCCTTGGCTGATTCTTGAAGCAATCGCAGTTTTTTTAAGTTTTCAGAAGGTAGATCTTTGGTTTCAGAAGGATTTTGTAACAGTTCGTTTTTTGTGTGAGATCGGAGGACCTAAACTGTTATTTGTTATCTGGGTTTATACTTTTTGCAGCAAGACATGGATAATCAAGGTGAAAATAATGCTCCTCGAGCACAAGACTGGGAGATGCTTCTCAAGAGTGCTTTGTGCTTTGTGCTTTTGAAACTATTGCTTGATCCACAAGCACCTCCTCATATTTCTATTTTGCAGATCAAGATTATATTCTGACAACTTTTATTCTTTGGATTTTGATTTGAGATAAGGGCAATGTCTGCAAATCGAGAAATAGTAGAGTATAATGCGAAAGTTCCCTCTGACAATAAAGGCCTTTAGTATTAGAATATTGGCAAGAAGAACTTCAGCTGCAATAAAAGGTCAAAGTTGAGGAACAACCAAATTTAGAATGAAATGAGAAAAGACTTGCCTTTGGAAAGAGCATTCATGCAATTCTTCCCATTCGTCTCATCCTCCTCGACACTATATCTTGCAAAAGCCGTATTATCATGCAGCATATGATGTACTTGTGATGTGTTTATCAAGAAGTTCAGAGATTTGATCTGTGCATGATTGTGTCTATGATTCTAAACCACCAAGCTAAGTGGATTGTTTCCAAAGAATCAAAATATAGAATAATATCATATAGAAAACAATGACATTTAATAGGAGGAGGACATTTCTGTTGCTAACTACAATGGTCTGGACAAAGAAGCGTGATTCTCTCACACATCTAAAACAATCAATAGTAATGTCTCTAGACCTATTCCTCAGCTTCTCCTTTTAGCGGCTTTCTCAACAGACCATCTTCCACGATTTAATACGATTATTCAACTTCCAAGATTGGGCTGAAAGGCAGGAGCCAAATATTGTGCTCTGATACATTTTGAAGACACCAGATAAATGGACTACCCGTAGAAAATTTTCCATAAATTCTCTTTCTTTTAGGTGCTTCTCAAGAGTTCACTTTCCACAATTTCAATGCCATTACTCAGCTTCCAAGCTTGGCTGAAAGGCAGGAGCCAAATATGATCCTCTATTACAAATTTGGACGCAGCAGATGCTCTTCTTTTATGCTACCAAGGATCAATTATGGAGCCTAGTCATGTTGCTGCATCAACATCTTCCAGTCAACATGTTCAAGGTGCAAAATTGGAGGAACATACAATAATAGTTGGGAAGATAGGCTGCATAGCAAGTTCCCTCCTGGCCCTATTCCTGTGCACTGAATTTACAAGACACTACAAATCCTGAAGCTAGAATCCTGAAAAAAATAAGATAATCGTGAGAAAATGCATCACTGTTTGCATCTTACCCATGCCGATCATGGACACGACTCACCTCAAGCTCAGGAGCAGTGAGGCACCGAAGAAGAAAAATTCGTAGCTGAGGACTGAAGAATGCAGAACTCGAGAAGATTTCATGGAGCTGTGGGTGTTAATTGCTATTTGAAACTTGCATTCATAGCTGGCAACTTGCGTCCCGCAAGAAGGCCCGCAAGCGGGAAGGGAACACGCATGCATCTATATAGCGGCGTTCCAGCACACATTTCAAAGCCTTCCCATTTTAAAAAAGAAGATAATAAATGCTGACAACGACATAAACTCCATTAAAAGTAGGGTTTCACTTTTAGGGTTTCATTCTTGGGAGCTCCTCTAGCCTTCATCCCCTCCTGCTCCTTACCTTGCTCCAATGGACTACTCTAAGCACCTTCAATGGTATGCTGACGGCCCACTATAAAATCCATGCTGACAAGTTTCCACTTGGCATCTGGCACCGCCAAAGGTTCCCAAGCTCCCGGGATTCGAAGTTGTTCTGCCTTTATCTACTAACACAACTGGCATTCCTGGATATATATGGCTACCTACTTCTTCATGCCCAGCCAGAATTAGCTACTTCTAATCTTAAAGTAGGTCTTTATAAATCCTGCATGGACGGCAATAGGCTATTATGCGTGCCATGTAAGATTAGCTTCCTTACTCCTGATGCTTCAGGTATGCATAGCTTGTTTTTGTGATATAAAAGAAAATGCACTGAACACCCTATATCAATGCTCATGTATGGCCATGATTCCTAAAGGTGATATGTCTAGGTCTTGGAACTGTTGTTGTTGTTGTTGATGCTTTAGAAGATAAAAACAACAAAATAAAAACCAAGCAAACACACTCTCAGGCCATCGGAGGGCAACCCTCCGTGTGCAGCACCTTGTTTCCCTTATGTATCCCTCAAAAAGTACTTCAGTTCAACTTTGTGCTATTTCATTTGGATTTTTGGAATGCGTGGATCTAAGTATTATCGTTCACTTTTAAGTGAAACCATTCCACATTTTTGTCCCATTGTTCAACTCTGTTTTCAGAGCTACACCGTCTTCAACTGGTTGGTTATGCAGACTGCTACCCCAAAAAGACTCAGTTTCTAGAAGGCGTTTTGATTTTGCGACTGTACAGAGCTTTCGACTAGTTCTGTTCTTAGGAGCAGCTTATTTCCAGCAGGTGAGTCTTTCTTTTTTGTTTTGGTCTTTTGGGCTTTCTAAAGTCGATCCAGGCCTTTCTAGTTGCTTCCAGATGTTTGTACTCAAAAACATTCACTCAGTTTTTGCTTAAGATAACTTGGTTTCTTAGTAGAATCTTACTCCTTTACCTTTGTCAACCATTTGCAGGTTCAACTCTAATGATAGTAGAGACAAAAGATCCCAATAACAAAACACTGGATAGAATATCTTACAACATCAAATTTTATAGTGGGATTATTTACTCATCTCACTTTCTCACTATCCAGCCATGATATATCAATCATGTTCAAAGTTTGGATTATCCTAAAGTGATTTCAGACATGTTATCAGAGATGCTTTCAAAGGACATGATGGCTTTTACGAACAAACTTAAATAATCAACATTTAAAAATAAAAAATTAAGGAGCATTACCTGAAGAGTCATCCGTAGAAGCAGCGTGAAATTTCTCTAGTCCATAAAACGACACTGCCATTTGAAAACAGTTTATCTCGAGGTCGTATTTAATGCCTTGCATGCTCGTCTTATATAAGGGCCCTGCTTGTTTGTAACAACAGCAGATTACCTCTATGTTGAAGTGCACTGCGATCAAATAATACTTGGAGTAAGGTTAAAAGGTTTAGTCCAGTAGGTCTAAAACTGAAGAATGAAAGGATGGTTCTAAACTAAGAACAAATCTAATAAGGCAATTTGAACTTGCATTTTGCAGTTCTGGGAAAGGGGAGCCTGCAAGGCCAGTTAATCTTCACGTGCGCAACCTATAATAGTTCCATTTGTATGAAAAACGAAAAGAAAGATTATATCTTCCTTGAACTGACTGTAAAGATATGTAGCCATGGCTATCTTTTTGCCCTTTAACTGGCATTTGTTTTTAACCTTGCATTCACAAAGAAAAAAATAATAGATCGTGATTGAAGCAAATCAATGTATGCTGGCCGATTTGAAGAAAAAGCTCCAGAGTTCCAGACATTTTGGCAAGCCAATGACGGCTTGATGCAGAAGTTACCTTATGAGAAATGTTGCAGAAGTTGGATGTCTATTTTACTTGCAACTCCAATACGGGAATGAAATGTGAAAAAGATCCATCGTTGCCATAGCTATTTGGAAAGATTTTGGGTTTCTCCTCTGAATCTTAAATCCTTGGATAACTCACATCACTACATAAAGCACCCATGTCATAACACGAGGTCAAAATTTTACATACCATGTACCTGATATTGCTGGTGTAAGAGAGCTTTGCCCTGCTATCATGTTCATTTGCAAAAAGTGCAAGGACCAACACAAAAACTTGAAGTGCTTTGTGCTTTTGAAACTATTGCTTGATCCACAAGCACCTCCTCATATTTCTATTTTGCAGATCAAGATTATATTCTGACAACTTTTTATTCTTTGGATTTTGATTTGAGATAAGGGCAATGTCTGCAAATCGAGAAATAATAGAGTATAATGCGAAAGTTCCCTCTGACAATAAAGGCCTTCAGTATTAGAATATTGGCAAGAAGAACGTCAGCTGCAATAAAAGGTCAAAGTTGAGGAACAACCAAATTTAGAATGAAATGAGAAAAGACTTGCCTTTGGAAAGAGCATTCATGCAATTCTTCCCATTCGTCTCATCCTCCTCGACACTATATCTTGCAAAAGCCGTATTATCATGCAGCATATGATGTACTTGTGATGTGTTTATCAAGAAGTTCAGAGATTTGATCTGTGCATGAGTGTGTCTATGATTCTAAACCACCAAGCTAAGTGGATTGTTTCCAAAGAATCAAAATATAGAATAATATCATATAGAAAACAATGACATTTAATAGGAGGAGGACATTTCTGTTGCTAACTACAATGGTCTAGACAAAGAAGCGTGATTCTCTCACACATCTAAAACAATCAATAGTAATGTCTCTAGACCTATTCCTCAGCTTCTCCTTTTAGCGGCTTTCTGCGGACCATCTTCCACGATTTAATACGATTATTCAACTTCCAAGATTGGGCTGAAAGGCAGGAGCCAAATATTGTGCTCTGATACATTTTGAAGACACCAGATAAATGGACTACCCGTAGAAAATTTTCCATAAATTCTCTTTCTTTTAGGTGCTTCTCAAGAGTCCACTTTCCACAATTTCAATGCCATTACTCAGCTTCCAAGCTTGGCTGAAAGGCAGGAGCCAAATATGATCCTCTATTACAAATTTGGACGCAGCAGATGCTCTTCTTTTATGCTACCAAGGATCAATTATGGAGCCTAGTCATGTTGCTGCATCAACATCTTCCAGTCAACATGTTCAAGGTGCAAAATTGGAGGAACATACAATAATAGTTGGGAAGATAGGCTGCATAGCAAGTTCCCTCCTGGCCCTATTCCTGTGCACTGAATTTACAAGACACTACAAATCCTGAAGCTACAATCCTGAAAAAAATAAGATAATCGTGAGAAAATGCATCACTGTTTGCATCTTACCCATGCCGATCATGGACACGACTCACCTCAAGCTCGGGGAGCCCTTATTGAGGCAATCAAGAAGAAAAATTGTGAAGCCGAGGACCCAAGAATGCGTAACTCGAGAAGATTTCATGGAGCTGTGGGTGTTAATTGCTATTTGAAACTTGCATTCATAGCTGGCAACTTGCGTCCCGCAAGAAGGCCCGCAAGCGGGAAGGGAACACGCATGCATCTATATAGCGGCATTCCAGCACACATTTCAAAGCCTTCCCATTTTAAAAAAGAAGATAATAAATGCCTACACAACGACATAAACTCCATTAAAAGTAGGGTTTCACTTTTAGGGTTTCATTCTTGGGAGCTCCTCTAGCCTTCATCCCCTCCTGCTCCTTACCTTGCTCCAATGGACTACTCTAAGCACCTTCAATGGTATGCTGACGGCAAGCATTGGGATTCTCAGGTCCCTTTTGACTTGCTTCACCAAAGATCTCGGCCCAAGAAGTGGCATGTGAAATTATATAAAGACCTTTCTACCAACATCCACATGTGGGTGTACCAACGTCAAGATTGTGCGTTCTTGTATGAACAAGGTGATTTATTTCAATTGGGAGATGTTGAGGTTTCACAAAAAATAGAGCAATCTGCGTGGACTCTACTTCCAAAACTAGTGACAAGAGGTATTCCTTCTTCAATACTTAGTGTTCATGAGAATTGAAGATCCAATTTGATCCCTCTTATATGCAAGTTTTATCTTTTCACACTTATTGCTTCCGATGACCCCATTGCAATGTTTTGCCGTTGGCTTGGGTTTTGATCAATTCTCAAAAGATTGGACATACAACAAGGTATTTGATTGCATGCAGCCTGGAAGTGGGATCAATTACTAGCATGAGGTTGCATTTAAGCTCGTTTTCAATACTCCGTATGTTTTATATGCAATACGTATTATTCGTATAATACGACACGACTTTGTCGTATAATACGTAAAAAATACAGAAAAAAACACTTTCGGCCTCGAAAGATTTTTGCGTACGCGAAAAGAACTAAAGCGCCAGACTAAAAAATTTTTTTCATCAAACGCTGCAAGATGAAGGCTTTTTTTTTTTTTTTTCACAGACGCGAATTATACTATTCGCGCGCTGACGCCAAAAGCGAAAATCGGCAGACGCGAAAAGGCAAAAAAAATTTGCCTTTTCACGTACAGGCGGATTTTTTTTTTCTGCATACACGTATCATACTATTTTGCGTATGCAAAATAGTATAAATCGCATACGGAAAAAAATTGCCTTCTCACAGACGCTGGCGGTTTTATTGTGTTCTGATGAAAGTTTTTTCTAGATACGCTGTTTAAAAGATTTCACAGACGCGAAATTTTTTTTTTGTCGCATGAGAAAAATAACCTATAATACATTTTAAACAATAAAATACGTATTTTTTGACTTTATACGTCAAAATTTTTAGTTTTGTACGTATAGAACCTATCCCTAGTGCGTGCATTGAAATCTCTAACTAGCTACTGAGTGTCATCATATAGATCAGTATATATGGGTCCTTGCAGGTATATCCGAAAGTGCCTCGTAATAGAAGTTTGAGCCAGTTACGTGGAAAGTAGCATGCGGTTGCTCCTTTAATCAACGGTGCTGCTCTTGTTCTTTGGCGACCCTATTCCCCATAGGTTGGACGCGTCTGCACCTAGACATTTGGTATATTGGTAGCAAATTACTCCTAGACCAAATATATCTCGAGTTCGAGGCTGTCGTATTCAGTGTAAGGTGATGTGGTGCAGGACCCAATAAAGCAACGTTGGTGTAGTCTGTGATGTCAAGGTGGCATGCCGTAAATTATCATCATATTCTTCCTCCTCCTCCTCCTCTTCCTATGGCCTATTGTTCTATGTGGATATTAAAAAATCTATTCTATTTTATTCTTCCATTCAAATGGGGCCACTCAAGGATTTTGAGACATAAGCCACCACAATTATATCTTGAGCTCTGTAATGTGGCAACGCATGCCGATTTGGATTTTGGAGCTCTTATAAATTGTCGGTTAAATTCCAAATTAATACGATGCAGAGTAGTTTAATTGGGGTTTAGCTTCATAGTCCTTATATTTTGGTTGATTAAGTTGAAATGCTAAGAATTTTCCTTTGACAGGAAAATATTCTCGAACCAATGGCTCAAAATATCATGTCAAACCCTCTTCCATGTCGACATTCTAGCAGAAGGGGAATAGAAACTGGGGAGTGCATTATGAGGGGTCTGCGACAGGTATTAGTCAGGAGTGGGTCCTGGAATGTGTGACCCAGTTTCATTTCCCCACAACATGGAAACTAAATTTTTTACTCAAAAGTGAAAGAATAGGGCCAATTTCCATTCGGCAGAGGAATAGGCCCAAGTTGTATTGGGGAAGAAAAGCTGGTCCCCCATTTTGTCAAAGTGGGATTGGGACTCCATTTCGCGACAACACAGGGGAGGCAGGGGGAGGTGTGTGGACGGGGGTGGCCTAGGAGTGGGTTTCTCACTATGGCAGAATGAGGGATCAGCTTTCCTTTCCCTACAATAAGGTTCGCAAAAAGATTTTCTATGGTTTTTTTAAGGATTGGTTGAGGGTTTAATGGTTTGAATTTGGCTTTTTTCTTTTTGTTAGTGATTAATTTTAGTAAGCGTAGTTTTTTTTTTTTCGGTCGCTTTGGCCCCTCGGGGGTGCGATTGATGCATCAACACAACCACAAACCCATGGGGTTTTTGAACAACGGTGGCTTGCTTTGAAATGTGTTTTTTGAAGAACGTTGGTTTGGTTGAACAAGAGGGTTGCTTGAATAGGGCTTTCTTGAACGATTTTCCTAAGCAACGGCGCTTAGGGCTTGAACGAACCGAGGCTTGAACCAGAGAACCAAGCTTGAACCCGGGCTTGAATCATACGATTACAAATACAATTGTATGAAGCCGACTTTGGTCTGGTAGGAGGTTTCTGGTGGGCATCCCGACTCTGGTCTGGAGGAGGTTTCCGGTGTTTGCTGTGGGCAGGATGCATTGCAGATACACATTCATTTTATGGATTTTGTGTATCGGTTGGGTTTCAATGGTTTTAATGCCATGTATTTTATTTTTTACAATGGTCAATTATTTAAAAACAAATACGGGGTAGACATAAGGTTATAGAGAAGCTGAGAGCCATTTTTGGGACTTGTTTGTTAACATATATGTTCCTAGGTAACATATATCATGCCAGAAATCAGAATGTCCACTAGATCGTTGACTAGAGGTGGAATGCATTATCCAACGTGGAAAATAAAGGAATGGCGGTGCGTTCTTGCACTGTGCAACATTTTGTCGGAGCATGGAGGGCGCCGGAGTTGTTCGTATTCATGGCGAACCTGATAATCTGCAATACAACACCCGTGGGATGCCACACTTTCCCGAGGATATTGTTTTCTGCATCGACATAGATCGCCAGGTGGATTGTGACATGAAAACTTCAGGTTCTAAGGGTCAAACCATTAGCAGATTAGATGCCATTAGGCAAGCTATTCTTCTTTTTGTCCATTCCAAGCTGCTCATGTATCCCTATCATCGCTTCGCAATTTCAACAATGGGAAATACCGCTGCTTGGGTAATTACCTGCCCTGTTTTTGGGTTGCAAAGTTCAGTTTTGTAGCTTACATGATTTGGGATTGTCTGCAGCATAGAAAGGAGTTTAGTAATGATGTAGACATCATTGGAACTTGGTTGCGAAGTTTGAGCTCTGGAGGGCTTTTCTCACACTGTGATCTGGCCTCTTTGCTTCAAATGGTGTTACCAGAGGCCAAGGCTTCAAGAACACTTAATAGATGCTTCAGAGTGGTAAGCACTGTGCTTTAAAACGACAGCAACTTTTCTTTTTTGATTTTAACTAAAAAGTTCTGATATATTGTATTGATAACTAGCCACATTTCTAAAACGCCTTTTTGGATAGATCTTTATCTATTGTAGGTCAGATATTGTCCCAGAATTTACAATTCGTTGGCCACATAATCAACGGCTTTTTACTTTTGATGCGCTTTACCTCCATGATAAGCCTAGTCGGGAGAATTGTCCTCAGACTGTGTATGACACTCTGGTGGAGGTACTTGAAAAAGTGACACTAAATGAAGGCTATATATATGAAAGTGGGAGTGGCTTTGCACGGTTGCTATTTAAGCAAACATGTCTTCTTCTTTCTCATCCACAACAACGATGCCTCCAAGATGATTTCGATGCTCCAAGGGATTTGTCAAAAACAGGTCATTCAGCAGAAGCAAGTAGCATAGCCATTGTAAGCACAAGGAAGGATGAAGATATCATTTAACAAAATTTTGCGTCTCTGGACATGTTGTGTTGATATATGCACGTAACTGGCTTGGAAGTACAAGGGGTTTGAGCACAGAGAAACAAGGATAAGCCGTCTGCATCTCTAGATGTGTACATTGTAAATAGTTACTTTCTCTGTACATAACTGGCTTGATAATACCGATCACTCATCTCAGAATGCTTGAGCTGCCATGCATCAGTTTGCTATATTTCTCAAACAACATTCATGCACGGTTGATGTCTGGCTCCATTTGGTTTCAGCTTCAACTGTTTATGTAGTTAGAATCTTGACAGACTTGAGGTCCTAGATCAAAGACATATATGCACTGTATTACTGTATACATAACTATATTGCCAATATGGAAGGTACGTCTTGGAAGCTTGGTCCATACATTGACGTATTCAATTCTGTGTATCCATTTGTTACGTTCTATTGAATGCAAAAAGAGCAGACTTTTGGGTGAAGGTATGACGGTAACATGATTCATATAATTGTTTCCCTTTGTGACAAGAGAATACAGACTCTTTTGTTAATGTCCAATTTTTCCTTGTTTGGAGAAGAAAATATTACGTTCTTTTTATAGAAATGAAGAATAGACAAACAAATTGATATTAGAAGTTTCAAGATCCATCAGAAGTACAGCTTAGCAATGACTAATCCATCCTCAAGCTGTCTAATGCATATGGCCATGCAATTGGAATACTTGTTCTCTATGCTTCTCTATTACATCGATTTTGAAGGGCCGAATCATTTCTTCAAAGCCTGAAAGTGTGGAACTTTATTTGTTGTTGAAGCAGTATAACACAAGAAGCTTCACTTTTGGATAAAGATAGTTTTAGAGTTTCAGCATTGCGGACTGGCTTATAATCTATCTGATTACAATGGCATGATCTTCATGACAAGCAGAAAGGTGTCTTCTGTTCATTCACACATTACCTTTATAATATTGGAAAGCATGTGTCTGCTACACCTGTTCCTATCTGGCGGTATTCTTGATGCCCAAATTTTATCTCATGCTTTCCTCCTACCTAATCATAAAAATGAGGTCAAGTTTGGAATCCACTCAAAGATGTGGCCCCAAATTGGTTTTGGTTCCCCAAATTCATGGAAGCAATGATTCTAATGATTTAAGGGGGTTGCTTGATTCCATTGAAGAAATCAAATGGAACTTTTTCAGCCTATTTGTTGAAAAAGAGCAGCTGTTCTATGCTACTGCTATCAGAGAAAGTTGCTGAAGTCCACTGACTTACTGATAAGTTGTGGCAATGCCCACCGGAACTACCTTGAAGTCTGCAGATTTGGTTGGAATTCTGGAATTACGCAAATTTGTCGGAATATCTCAGGCTAAATATTTTCATTCTTTACTCCAGAGGAGCTCATCCTGGTGGCTGGAAATTTTATTATAAGAGAGGTGTTTGCATGCCAACGTAGCACCCAATATTTCTTGGATAAAATAAAGTAGTTAAGAGCATGGCTTGTTATTGAAGAGATCTTTTATACTTGCTTTCTAACCATTTCAGATTCAACTATCCCTTTTTATTCCCAAAATCATTCTAACATTCTTCACCTTGAAACAGGATGGAACGCAATTTATTTTAAAATCTGTCATGCTTCAGAAAATATATTTTAGTTCATTGGGAAACTCATGTATATAAACAAAAAGATATTTACAACAATTACATCTTCTATTTCATGTATCTTCATAACGTATCCTTTCATATACAGCTATGGCACTACATAGAATAGAAGTTCGGCAATAGGGCATTTTGGGACAGGTCCAACTGCACAAGGTATTTGAAATCATTAATGATCACAACCAGCCTTATAATGTAACTTACCATAGAAGTAAACGCTGATACCAACTTCGAGGATCCCTCTGCCTTTACAAAACAAAAACAAGGCTATATCAATTACCTCTCTTTTTAGCCAGCCTGACATGTTCCTTTTTCTAGAGCAGGTAATTTTGATAATCTGGAACAGAAGACTCAACTTTATGCCTGTAAGTGTAAAGAAGAAAGAGGATTTGACTGGCATCACATATTCGTTCCAAGACAAGCTAGTCACATATCAACTGAAAACCAAAAGAGCAGTCACACATATCAAATACAAAGCCAAATAACGAAGCTTTTCTAAATATCCGTATGTCGGATTCAGCTGATACCCCATGATCAGAAACCAAAACTTATCTGATAACAAAAAAGGATCAAACATCAACCAACAAAATAATCATTTGAATACAAGTTGACTTGATTAGAATCATTTGAATACAATCATTTGAATACAAGTTGAATTGATTAAAATCATTTGAATACAAGTTGAATTGATTAGAAGAGGGCCGCGCGAACGCGAGCCCCCCACTGCCACAAATTACGACGTGCACTCTCCCCTCAGGGAGATGCTAGAAGAGTCTATGCCCTGGTGCAATAGCATAAACAGTTCTAGGCCATCGGCTTTATTGATCACCGATTAACCCCGCCCAGGTAAGTATGATCTAAGGTGCCCACTGGTTTTATTTTGTAATGTTTCCTTGTCTTTCTGTGGAGCTGATTCATGTGGGATAATTACTTCTGTTCAGAAAAAATGTAGCTCTGCCCCTCTGTTGCAACAAAACCTAAAAGCTTAATTCCAATTTGTATGCCCTTTATCCAATCCAGACTCCTGTACCGGAAGAACATGCTCGGAGATGTCTTATGTTTTCCTGTTTCTGGCTTCATAGACTGATTTGCAGCATATCTTGTTTCATAGACTGATTTGACATTAAAATAAAATTCAGTTCAATTCTTACAATAGTCCTTGGAATTTCGTGACACTCCTCCTCCTCCTCCTCCTCCTCCTCCTCCTCCTCCTCCTCCTCCTCCTCCTATGTAGTGGAGCCGAACCTTACTGAACCTTACTAACAGATCGAAGTCTATGTATAATAAATAATGATTTAATTAAAGCCACTTTCTGCAGCATAAAGAAGAGTTAAGAAAATAAAGATGTTAAATTGGAATAGAAGACTTTCACGTTATGCCTATGGAACTTTAGGAAGGAGAAATTTTCTGTGGGGAGAAAATTTTGGGAAGAAATTTTTTGGTGGCCGCTAGGTGACACTGGGGGTCATGAGGGGAGAGCCATTTAGTGGCCGCCAAAGTCATTGGAGTGACCTCCGTAAAATTTCAACTGAAATTTTCAATCGATAAAAATTCTACAACGAAAAACTAGCAAGAAGCACACTAGAAGTTTTTTAGCAAGGTAAGACTTGTCTAGTCTTTATTTGGGCTTGGTGACATTAGACTGGACTGGTGGCTAATCTTTTCCCTTTATATTTCCATTTCTTGGTTTTGCTCTACATAGATAGATGACAGTGTTTGAATAGACCTAATTGAAGAAGAAATGGCACGATAAGGCCATGGTAGTCGAAGTTGTATTATTTTGATGGCAATTTAACATGTCCCTTCGGCAAGAAGAAACAGTTTTTCTTGAACTTGCTCGGAGTTGAGTTGAGTTGAGGTTGTTGTAGCCATGTTGGACGGTTTGATGTTTTTAAATTTGTTGTTTTCCTAATGTATATGCTTCAGTTTGCAAGCTTGTGCTATGAAGGATCTCGATATCGAAGTTGTCATAAAACGACCTATATTTGCGAACGTCTAGAGCCATTTCTTCTTTGAATGGAATTGGGACAACTAGAATAAGCCGACTCCTCATACAAATAGAAGCTATCTTTTGCGCCATGTAGGCCATGGATTGAACTGCCTTTTATATGTCATGATGAATCTTACCAGCTCAAGCACCTTGGATCCTGCTAAAGAGGCGTGTTAAACTACGTGTTAGTTCAAGAAGAGTCTCAGAATAAGGCTCTCAAACGAAAAGGGTGTTACTGTACCAGGTGTAAACAAGCTTTGATAACATTTCTGGGGCGTTCAATCGAGCATACTGCTTAGAGGCAGTCTTTGATAATCAACTCCATCTATCATGCTAAAATTAAAATCGCAGATGTTCTTCATTTTGAATTTCTGAAGAGCATCCAATAAAGGATATTCATGTGCATTTTGTATCTTTCTATTAAGTGTTCCATAAAATGAAAACAGATAAAAGTTGCTTCTCCAATAGAGCCCTGAAAATTCCATAGTGAATGTGGCACTGATTACGCCAGAGGTCAGAGGCAACCCTGTGTGTAGATGCAGATGTCCCTTGGTCTGATACTTACTCTTCCCTCTTCCAAGTTGTATAACTTTATGTGCACTATGTCGGTGCAACCTGAATGTGACAGGGCTGGCACTTTACAAATTGTGTGGGGCAGACATGCACCACTAGGAGCATCTTCCCTGTTTTGATCTATTGGAGAGACGTACGTCTACAAGCACAAGAATCGCTACATCTTTTTTGCTACTTGAAATACAATGCCTTCAGATAATTAAGTGATTGAAAGCAGAAGTAGACTCTAAAGGACATACTATTGAAGTTGAGTTGCCAATTTCATCTGTTTTAAGCATTTTGAACAATTAGAGTGTTGGACTAATGTGTAAATCAAAGTTCATGTTGCTTAAGAAGGGGGTAAGAAGGTTGTTGATATGCCCTGGGAGAAGTATTAAAGAACAATGTTTGGATGCCATTCGCACTATCATCTGAATGAACTAACAGTAAAAGGAGTTATAGGGACCCCAACTACTGGTGCTAGAATGTCTTACATTCTCACCGTCACTATCGATAATAATGGAACCATCTTAACTTTTAAAGGTGTCTATGTGTTTCATATAGTATGTCTTTTTTATGCTATATTAATATACTAGAAAAGGGCCCATCCGTATTGCACCATTCCTCGGCTCAGCCTCGATTTTTGGCCGAGGCCTCGCCTCGGTTTAGACAACTCCAAAGTATCATCCGTTAGGAGCTTCCTCAATCTCGGCTCGGTCTCGGCCTTGGGTAGAGGCGTCACCTCGGTCATACACCCCTACTACCAATACCTACTACCAATAGCAAAGTATCACCCATTGGGAGCTTACTCACACCTATTACCAATTCCAAAGTATCATCCATTGGGAGCTTACTCACACCTACTAACAATTCCACCCATTAGAAGCTGACTCACACCTATTGTACTCAACATTCATTTGACAATCTATAAGGAGCTTACTGCCACTTACTGCCAATTCCAAAGTATCACCCATGAAGAGTTTACTCACACCTACTACCAATTTGAAAGTATCACACATGAGGAGCTGACTCATACCTACTACAATTTCAAAGTATCACCTATGTAGAGCTTATACACACCTACTACCAACACCTATCAATTCCAAAGTATCATCCATTGGGAGCTTACTCACACCTATTGCCAATTCCAAAGTTGCACCCATTAGAAGCAGACTTACACCTACTGATACCTACTACAATGTCAAAGTATCCTCCATGTAGAGCTTATACATATCTACTACCAACACCCCTCAATTCCAAAGTATCATCCATTGGCAGCTTACTCATCCAAAGTCACACTCATTATAAGCTGATTCACACCTACTGCCAATTTCAAAAGCATCACACATGAGGAAAGCATCACCCATGTGGCTCAACATCCATATCGATGTAACTCAACATCCATTTGACAATTTATGAGAAGTTTACTGCCACATATTACTGATTCTAAAGTATCACCTATTGAGGAGTCATACGTACTACTCATGGAGAGTTTACTCCCACCTACTACCATTTCCAAAGTATTGCATATTTTGAAAACTTTCTATTCTTGGATTGCGCTTGCACTGCCAATTCTAAAGCATCACACATGAGGAAAGCATCACCCATATGGCCCAATCCAATACTATCAATTCTAAACTTGGTTTTTTGTAAAGTTTCAAAAATCCTCCTTGCAAAGTTTCAAAAAAACCTTTCTATTTTTAGATGGAGGTCTTACCCATGAGCATCTAGAACAATCTAGAACATTCTATTTTGAACGTTTGCAAAGTTTTCAAGAAGCTTTCTATTTCTAGACTGAGGTGCTTATCCATGAAAGAAAACTTTCTATATTTAGACTGGGGTGCTTAACCTGAGTATCTGGAACATCACAAAACATTCTATTTTGCCTCTTTGTAAAGTTTCAAAAAAACTTTTTATTTTTATATTGAGCTGCTTACCCATGAGCATCTGGAACATTCCACAATATTCATTTTTAGCTCCTTGCAAAGTTTCAAAAAAAATGTCTACTTTTAGATGGAGGTGCTTACCCATGAGCTTCTACCATTCCAGAACATTCTAGAAGATCTAGAAGATTCTAGAGTTATCGAGAATATTCTAGAACATTCTTGAGTTAATTAGCTCTCACCCTTAACTATATGTGAACTTACAATTATTTCAACAAACCAATGTTTAGCCTATTGGTAGGTATGGGGGGTTTTTGGGGCATTCGAATCCCTCACCCAATATAAAAGTTTTCGAAGCCCCTCACTAAGATGGAGAAAGACCACGTAGGGTCGAGATCACGCCACGTGGCACCTCCACGACCGTCAATAGGTCATGAACGATAGACTCGCTCACAATGGGGCATGGAATACAGACTCATTCACGGACGCTATTTCTTTTGCACCCTTTCTTGGCACGGTCCATACAACCTTTGGATCTAGCACCTTTGAACACAAGGGTGAATCAACGTTTCATCCAAGAACTCGACTCTATCGAATATGTCTATCACGGTATATCCTTGTGAGCACCTCAGCTTGAGGAAGACTATGAAGAAGTAGAGGATCAAGATGAGGAAGAGGAGAATGGGCTAGCAGAGAGAATGAGAAGACATCTTGATAGGCATGAGAAAGATTTAGAGAGAGCCACAGAACCACCGAAAGGCATTACCGCCTTATCTCCAGTGGTTATCGAAGGGGAGGAGTACCTCTTTGCCAATGACATTCTCCAGCTACCATATTGCTTGGACGAAGGGCTAAGAATTGATGAGCTCTTAGGGCTGACTGCAGAGAGATAGCAATGAGACCTCATCGAATACATATCAGGAAATTCCTCGAGAAATAGCAGAATGACATTCCTATGCCCCGGAGACAATGTCGGATGTAGCAGCATATATAATGCAAGTCTATCAGCAGCACCAACCAATCATTCAGGAAGAGGAGTTTCAGGCAATCCAAAGCACCTTATACAAGTCGATATTGAGGATCATGACGACCTCTTGGCAGTGGATGTCTATAGCAACGTAGCGGGGAGGAAAGGTGCAGGGGCAGGCAAACCTAAGGTAGGACCTCAAAGGGAGAAGGCCATTCGTTACTACCTTCCGGCCCTAAGCCAGGGTTAGATGATAGTATTTCATAGGGATTTCAGCCAAAAAGGAGAAGAAGTGGTGACACTCCTCATTGCACTCACGAGGTTTGGCCAGCACATCAAGATGAGAGAAAACACTGATCATGTCATTCTCTTCAAAAAATCAGTGGCACTTTACAGCTTAGACCGCAGGAGGGCATCTAAGGGACGCACCCCTGATAGTAGTGGCAGCCAAAGCACCCCAACTTCCAGCCCCCCAGATGGCACAAGCGCTCAAGGGAGGATCCTCACGCAACATTCTGCATAACATCGGCAAGGGCCTTCGGCTCAAGGACGTCAAAAACTTCTTCAAGTCGAAGCGGTTTTCTCGGGATTAAACATTCGCCTACTATGTGATGATTAAATGTTTTAACTCTATATGTATTACTATTATTATAATTTTGCAATTTCAATTGTATAATGATATGTTTAAGATTGTTTTTATTGTAACCTTGTAAATTGAGTATTATCCTAAACAGAGCACTACCACACGGGTCAATGTCGCTTGAACGAACCCCCCCCACCCAATATCGAAGGCACACATTTCCACCAAGAAACGAAGAGCTATAGCTACAATAAGGACAGGGTCCCACCATCTCAGAATTGAGACAGGCTGCTGGGGTACGGACGGAGGGCAGGGAATCCCCCGGCATGAGAGATTATGCCAGTGCTGTCACATGCAGATAGTAGAAGATGAACACCATGCTCTACAAGAATGCCCAGCATATGCACACATCCGAGCAGCTCATGCCGATCTCAGATGCTCTGAGATAGCAATTCACCAACCGCTGGCGGCCGCCAATGGTGGCACATCTTGGCGCCCCTACATTCTGCAGGTCTCCACCGGGTCGGGGAGTCCCTCACAAAGACCGCGGGGAATTTGGCCCAAATAGGGCCTCTCAACGCGCCTACTACAAGGTTTTTTCCTCCCACACGGGGTTTTTTCATCCAGTGGTAGAGACACATTGTACAGGGTTTCTGTGGTTTTATTTTGTGTTTGGAAACTTTCCGCTATATTGTAAAACCGTCTCATAGGCCAGTTGGTCTCCGTGGACGTTAAAATATACTTCCTTCCTTCCTTCCTTCCTTCCTCATTTCTTTTATGATTGAAATAAGTCAACAATAGAAGAATTCTAATAACATATAATTTTGAATAACAAGTACGTGTGACTAATCTTTAGGCTAGAGGCCGTTGAGATTGGCCCTAACACAAGGCACCCAAAATTATAACACTGCATGGTTTTTCCCATGGTTATGACTACAAAACTATCATAGAAAACCAATGCATGTTTGTGGGTTGATATCATTAAAAACCATATGTGACTAAACTAATGGGTTCTCTTGTAAGGTTTATTACGTTGGTATTATGACATGGTAATTGCAAATAGTTTCTTTGTATAGTTTGTCAAAGTGGTATTACATGTTGGTAAGTTGATGTGGTATATTATAGTGTTTTAAGGGTATGACTTGAGCATGTGGTATAACATGATGGTTGTGGATGTGGTTTAATATAGTGCTCTATTTATATGATTTTATAATATGGTTGATTGTTGTGGTATACTAGCATGGCTAAATGTCATGGTAAATGCACATGGTTAGCAATGTATGTGATGCAAATTATGATTATTTATCGTAATTGTTTATCCTAAATGTGTATAGTTTTGTTATGTATTAGCTTCATGGTTATCATTAATAAACCAGTATGATAGCCAACATGTTTTGTTGTTTGAAGCATTTCATGTTTAATAATGATACCCAACAACGTTTTGTTGTTTGAAGCATTTCACGTTTAGTAAATTTGAAACACTAATTTGAAACTATTAAAGACGATGTGAATGGTTTCTCTTATATATTGTAGTCTTTATTCCATATAGTGTCACTATATTTTTTTTCCTCAATTTGCTCCTCAATAGCAACACAAATCAAGGAGCAAGGGATTTGAACCCCAACCATTCCAAAACTTATATAAACAAAACAATCACAAATCTATTTTCAAAAAGAAATATGTAGCAAACATCCAAAGATAAAGAAAGTAATGACCTTGCATTTGTATTTAAGTACTTAAACATCAAACATATATTAATACAAATTTTAAATGGATCACATATTAATCCAACTTAAAGCGGATCACCTCTAGTTGGATCACCTCTAGTTCCCCTGTGGTGATGCGACAAGGCCCCCAGATTATATCTCACCAGATTCAACGTGGAGACCCAAAATTACATTCCACGCATATTCCTAGCTTTGAACTACACTTGATGCAAAGCGGTGTTTGCCTATTGCCATAGCTGGAAAAGTAGAGAAGAGAAAAATAGTGTAAAAACCGTGGTCGGCTTAGCCGTTGAAATAGCAAGCAAAATAAGGCCAATGAAATTTTATCGGACGGACCGACTTTAGATGAATATCTGCTCCTATTGGTAGACAATGGCATTTGAAGCATTCCACTCGAACCACAAGCTATCAAGCATTATTAAGTAGTCGGCTCGGATGCGGACCAAGATCTAGATAACAAAACAAAGAAACCCCCTTATAAACATTAGCTAAATAAATGGCATAACACTTAAGAGCTAGACTTGGAAGGTCCCACTGCCACAATCGGCCATGAGCTTCCATTTGCCATGTAATTTCACAAGTTGGTGCTGCATTTCCTTATACCATGCAATATAAAAGAGCCGCAAAAGGAAAATAAAAGGGAAGAACCAAATAGCAAGAGTTGCATGGAATAACCTCAAGGTAAAGTCAACTAGAGATTTAGCAAGCCCATTTTGAGAGTAGCTTCATCACAAAATGAGGCCCATTTACTTTGGATGCATTCTCCCAAGTTGAGGAGAAACTTCTTCTAATTCTAAATCATGTTGAGAGGACAATTAAACCTATAAAATTGCCTTATTGAAACGAAATCCCTACTCCAATATAATCCCTATGAAAACAAGACTCTCAGATATTTCTTCAAAAAAAATCCATGGCTATCAAAGATGCATGATGCGACCTCCAACCTTGGTGATGATGATGCGTACCAAGCTTGACTTAAGGCCATCCATCTTCCGGAGCCCTGTCGGGATAACATTTTAGCAGACTAGCGAAACATCACGGATCTTCTCATTTATCTGCCAGATCCATTCTAAGAAGAACAAGCCAAAAAACTTCGGTACCATAGATTAGCGCCTGGTCGCTATGGCGATGGCGTTGGTCGAAGAGTCTCTAGCCGATAGGTCTATGCTCCATCCGAACAGTTACACATCGCTTGAACTCAACCTCTCAATATAATGATTCTCTTGCATTGCCGCCAAAAAAAGAAAATAAAGGATTGATACATAATTTTCATTTTACCGGTTGGGTCTTTTTCATTGTCTTTGTGTGTATACTTAATACTAGGTGGAGGTATGAGTCAGTTGGCGGCCCGGATATCTGCTATTATTTATCCAGAATGGCTTCGGGGGGAGGTGAACCCCTTCTTAAGGATTCCTAGTTGTATTTGGCCCCTAGATGGAGGTATGAATCCCCTAAAGAAATTATTTTTCGTGATCCCTTGCTTGGTGGGTTTTGTTCATGGCAAGGCACACCTTTTACCAACACATATATGATTGAATTTACCAAGGTTCGATTCCTTGTATTCTCAAGATTCTCAAGTAGGGGAAAAAATAGCAAAGAAAAAAAATAGTTGGGGGAATTTTCCAAGATACCACGCTTTTATTGTTATCGGCTTCAATGAAGCCATCTTCTTCAATAAAAAGCAAGGGCTTTTCTAAAGCTTATAAATTAATGGCATTTTTTGTCTTGACTGACATTTATTTGCATATTGCTTTGCATGTAGCCATAGTCTTGTTATGTAGGTTATCACTAATTTCCATGAGCTCATTTTGCAAAAAGGTCACAACATTTCCATGAGCCCATATTACAACGTTACACAAGGATCATTAAAAGCGACCAATGATTTATGAGCAAAATATAACGAACATTATTCTACATATGATCCGTTTCTCATTCGTAATCCGTAAAAGCTATTCAAATCACGCGTTTGTTGTTACATGATTGAATGAACCGTGTTGAGTGTTGAATAGAAGAATGCTAAAAACAGTACACAGATGACAACACTGGTGGTTGCAATATTCTTTCCACACATTCACATCTATTGAGATATTGGAATCATAGTCACTATTCCATCTGATCATTAATGCAGACCCTACCCTACCAAGTTCGAAGCACCCAACATCAGATGATTCAACCAAGTATAGAAGGTCGCTAGAAGATTGCACATTGAAGAATTGAGCATGATCTAGTAATTCATTTTAGAAGATGGTTAGAATACAAAGATTGGTGGAGCATGCAAGATGAAATAAAACCAAAGGAGACATCAAGAAAGGAGGAATAGATGCGAGTAACTCCGAGGGTGCAATGGATTTTGATTTTAAGGACTCTAGGCTCGTGTAGTAGTGCTCATTTGGTTGGACTTGGCTATGCATCTAGTTGGTAGCATCCCGCAGTCTACTTTTTTCCGGTTTTTCATGTATGGAAAATCTTTTGTTGACCCTTGGAGCATGCTTTTTGTTCTTGCCATTTTTCTTCCAATTGTGACGTCATAAACATTTTTTGCTCATGAAGCATGTTAGAACTAGGATTTCCTGTCTAAAGCCATATAAACATTATTTTCCATGAGTTATTCATGCATGATAGTTTTTTCTTCTCTCAATTATCATTTTCTCTGTGCCCATTGCTTGGCTATTGCTTTCAAGGGTTAAGCTCTCATGTGTTGCTCATAAATTGAAAGATGATTTGGTGTACGAAGCAAAGCTACATTTGTGAATTTTGTCTTAAGAATGGCCTGCATCATAAAAGCCCCATCCTGAAGGTGCCCTTAATGCCCAATTAAAGCTCAGTCTATGGAGGTTCTTCAGAAGGTTGAGTTGGATCAGAAATTTACTCAGCAAAAGCACACCTAGTACAGATGCAAAGAATATGAATTGACAGGCATATGGAAGCGATTCATGGGGTTTGAAAAAATATGTAACGGACACCATCTATAAATAAAACAACAAAATATGCCTAGGGACACAGAATATGCCCATCCAGCAAGTGGAGCGAACACATGTCTTGGTAAAAGCTATAGATTTCAAAGTCATGTTGCCAGATATTGCTTATTATCTACAAGGGCTTTAGGGCTGAGGATAGACTTACCCTGGTTTGGGTTGATCCTGCCCTTCAGGATCTCCAAATGGGATCCTCTCCTCCGACATTCCCAAGCGAGATCCCCTCCTCCGGTATCCCACAGTTAACTATGCAGTTAACGCCTTACTGCGAAGCTTCGGTTGTTTTTTTGGCCGGATTGGAGCGAGGCCAGTGCAGTGGCACTCGCCCGCATCTAGTTGCTCCCCTTGCTCTCCCGATTTCGACTAGCTACGAACTGATCCGATGTGATTCGGTTCTAGATCGAGGGAGAAAATCCCATAGCAAGTTGCCCCAAAAAATCCCTATAAGGGAGGGATTTTAGTAATCAGGCGATAACTAGAACGGGGATCCCCTCCTCGGGATCACAACCCCCGGGATCCCATCCTCTCAGATCACCCCTCTAGGATCCCGAAACCAGTAAGACTATCACAAAACATTCTTTTAGATGAAAGAGTCTTGAATCGCCATTCCTCCTGCCTCAAGTCAAGAAAAACAACCACCCGTGCCATTGCCTAGCACACTAACATGATCTCATTTAAGTAACATGGTAAATATTAAATAATTTGAATCCCTTAGAATTGCAATTGGTTAAACTAATGAAATTCTAAAAGGGCATGTGATTTAGTCAAGCATGAATAAATAGAATCCTTTGATTATCTTCTAAATTTGGCTAAAGTCACAACTTTTTCTTACAATCACAATTTTTTGTGGTGAATTGAAGTTACAAAAAACAACAATTGAGATTTTTTATCATATTTGTATCATGGTTAAGCTTGGACTATGTACCATTCCATTCTAATTTAGCACCACATGGAATTACATATTTAGATGTAGGCTATCATTACAATAAGAGAGGCATCTTCAATTCACGGCATTCAACATCTCTATGTCATTTTATGACCCAGCTCCAACAATGACAAGTGTTTGCCATCTTAAAAAGATAAACTGAGACTTGCAAAAGTAAGACCTATAAATTCTATAGATAGATCCAACATCTTAAGTTTATAACATTTGCCTAGTTCTTTCCATTTAAAAATTGTTGCAATAAAATAAGTAGCCTTCCATGATAGCCATGTCAACAATGAAGATGCTTACTACCCAAGGGCTTGAAGCCATATTATGAACGAAGTTGATCCAACTTCAAACAAAATGTAGCAATAAACATCATTCCAGTTCTCAAAGTAATAGTGAAGGATCTAAAATATTAAAGACATTTCTACAAGTCATAGACTTCCATTCGTTGTTTCATATTTGAATGGATGCCAAATTAAAAAAAACAAAAAAAGATATGGATGTTCAAACGTTTTTCCAAATTTTATCACTATGTAAGAGTAGATAGCGCCAATGTTTTTCCATGCCATGACTTGCTCTTTTTGTACATCTGTATCCATGCCTCGTGCTGGGAAAAGTTGAATGCGGGATTTTCAAATGCCGCGTGGCAATGGCATGCGCCTATGAAGATTCTCGCTACCATAAGATAGATCGCTTAGGATGGAGCAATTTATCCCACACACATTTGCATGACCGCCTTTTGATGAGGCACAATGATAACTAAAGGCCGCTTTTGGCGACGGAGAGAGAACACTTCGTAATGAAGAAGGCTTTTCGAAATATGTGCCAAGGACTTGAGATTGCACTTTGATCGAAGTTTTCACAAAAACAAAAATACATCTTCCTTTGTGTTTTCCTCCTGGATTTAACATAAGGCTCTATGGCCGTTGTTCCTAAAATGCAATAATTACATTCCATTCTCTAAGTTTCCAAAACATATAAAGGGCCATGTTTAAAATGGAAGAGAGATGTATCAATGTTTATATAATCAACAACTTTTGAACTGTTACCTCAACAAATATTGTGGATGTCAGTCAAAAGTGATGCTTCAACCTGGTTAAAGGGCAATCAATCTATATTACCACATCTACTTCAAGTAAGAACACTTCTTTGCAAAGATGAAGCAGACGTGTCTTTCACAAAGAGTTTGAACTATGAATTACAAGTTACAAAAGACACCTTTTGTATTTTGATATGTTGGTTTGCTTGATATTTGAAAAAAGTCTAAATTGCTTTGGAGGCTTGAGAAAACAAAAATTACAAAAGATCATATCTATTGTGGTTTGATAGTGGTTAATTAAGACAATTTTTGGGTGCTTATGAGTAGCCTAAACCACTATGGATGGCTACATTCTTTTAGGTGATACCTATGAGAACTATGACAATTAACTCGACTTTGAAACTATGCTATAAACCACAACCATTTTATAGAATACATTGTGATAATAGAAAACTAGCATAAATAACCACCACGACATTTAAATTGGCATAGAAAAGCATGCCATAAATTAATTCAACTTTCTCGACAATAGAAAATCAACTAAACAACCATTGCTATCTTTATTGTGGTGTTGAAAACCATGCTACAAAACCATTGTCCATTTAATAACCCTTCTCGACCCTTCTATGTTAGAAAACAAACATGAATGACCACTATTTTTTGCTAGAAATCATATAATAAACTAATATGGGTTCTAATAAACCACGCTATACAAAAAAATCAACATGAAAACCGTGGGTTTTGATATTAAAACCACTACGTTATGTGGTTTTGTTTAAGAATGAATTTTTGGCATAAAAAACCACATGTATAGTGGTTTTTCTATGATTGAAATAAGTCAACAATGGAATTATAATAACATATAATTTTGAAGTACGCAGACTATAGTGGTTAAAGTTTTGGGTGCCTTGTGTGTTGTATGAGGAGTTAAGCTTGAAAACAATTGCCTAGGGGCGGGGTTAATTTTGCTAATTAAGGAGTTCTATGATGTCTTTCCAAAAGAAAACCGTGAATACCATCCCATAGAGGCGTGGAATGCGAGATCACCCTAGCACCATGTGCTGAGCCTATCTTATAGGATGAGCATCCCAAAGCTAGCAGAGCTAAAGAAGCAATTGCAGGAGTTGCTAGGACTTGGGTTTATTAAAGCAAGCGTATCACCCTTTGGGGCACCCATCCTCTTCGTGGAAGAAGAAAAATGGAAGTTTGAGGATGTGTATAGATTACCGCCAATTGAAACGGTAAAGAATAAATACGCATTGCCAAATGCCAGATGACTTGATGGACCAACTCCAAGGAGCAAAATTCTTCTCCAAGTTCGATTTGAGATCAAGTTACCACCAAATAAGAATTAAGGAAGAGGATATTTATAAGACCGCTTTTAGAACATGGTATGGGCACTACGATTCCACAATCGTGCCATTTGATCTATCAAACACCCTAGCAACTTTTATGAGATTGATGAATGACATCTTCGTGAATTCTTAGACTAATTTGGCATCATCTTCTTCAATTTATATTTTGATTTATAGTAAGTCAATGGAAGAGCATATAGTGCACTTAAGGAAAGTTTTAGAGAAGCTAAGGCGGCACCGCTTGTTCTAAGCTTTTAACGCGCCATTTCGCTACTCCAAAAATAGAGTACCTAGGCCATGTGGTATCACCGAGGGTATTGCCACCGCACCCGTCGAAGATTGAGGCAATAAGTAGTTGGCCGCACCAAAAAAAACATAGGGAAAGTAAGGAGCCTCCCTAAGCCATGGGGTATTATAGGAAGTTCGTGAAGAACTTTGCTCGAGCAGGGCTCCCCTCACGGATCTCACCAAGCATCACAAAGTCAAAGATTGGGTGGATCATTGGGTTGAGAACGTTCAAGCCTCCTTTGACAAGCTCAAGGAAGCCTTGACTTTTGGCAACAGATGCAAGTAAGATAGCCACGAGAAAGGAGCTTTTATGCAAGAGGGCGAGTTGTAGCTAAGAGGGCGTGAGTTGTAGACTCCAACAAGATGAATGTCGCAGAGCAACGCTACCCAACTCATGATTCAGGAGCTTTTAGCCATTGTCAGAGCCCTGCGTATTTAGAAGCACTATTTGCTGGGTAGGAAATTTCAGTTAGATACTGACCACTAGAGCCTCCAGTACATCTTCGTGCAACCACTCCTCAACTTAAGACAAAGACGTTGGATGCCAAATAGCAAGGGGCCATGATGCTTTAATGGTCATGGTTGTCGAGTTGTCTAAGATGGCACATTCCTTGCCATGCAAAACCACAGATGCAAAGTATAGATACAAACTTTACTTTTTGCCAAGGAAATCTTTAGGTTGCATGGGATGACTAGAGGTATCATATCAGCTAGAGACCCGAAGTTCAGAAGTGCATTTTGGAGAGACTTCCTCAACACGACTGGGACGAAGCTTTGTATGAGTACAGCATATCATCCCCAAACTGATGGTCAGACAGAAAGGACAAACATAATCTTGGAATATGTTGAGGCGTTACATCTGGGATAAGCAATCAAAGTGGGAGGACTACATCTACTTGGTTGAATTTGCATATAATAGTATCAAGCAAGAATCACCTCAGATGTCCCCCTTCATGATCAATTATGGCTATCAATTCCTTACATCAGATACCTGTCACAATCCTGTATCAAAAATAGAAGTGTCTCAACAGTTGTTGGCAGATATGCAGCAGCTAGTAGAGGAAGTCTGAGGTTATCTGCTCGCAGCAAGAAGCCGTCAGAAAAGCTTGGCAGACAAGCATAGAATGGTAAGAGAGTTCAAGGTGGGTGATAGTGCATAGCTCAAGATCAAGATCAAGCAAGCCAAGCTCAGAATTAGGAATTGCAAGAAACTCGCTCCAAGATGGGCGGGGCCATTTGGGATTGTTGAGTAAGGGGGAAATCGATCTTATAAGCTCGACTTACCCACTCATCCGAAAGTTCTCATTATCGCTGATAGTAAGTTGTCGCAGAAGCTCTTCAATCGAAATGCGATTAGGGAAATACTATTCATCTAAGCCCCTAACAGCTTTGTTTGGTGCAACATCCAATTTGTAGAAGCAAATACAGAATAATTTAGGTGGTATTATTCATGTAAGCCCTGACTAGTAGAAAAATGTATAGTATGCCCTCCAAATCATGCTACCCTCATTGCTTTCTGGCCATTTGACAAATGTGAAGAACTCAGTATTTAATATCCCACTACAGAATAAGAACGTGATAAATCCTGCATCTCAACTCATTATCCACTTGGCAAAATACCTGGCCCTTAATCAGTAGTATAGGTAAATGAGACACCCTTAGATCCCTTGATCTGTAGTATAGGTAAGTGTAAATCCCTTAAATCTTAAAGCCAAATATGCTAAGCCCTTAAATTTTAGTTGCAGCATAGAATAAATGAAATGAAAAAACCCAAAAAAAAAGTTTAACTCTTTATGTAGTAGAGGAACAAATGCGTAACACATAAGAAGAGGCATTTAGAACTGCGGCATGCAGATATTACCTTTTTTTCAAAATTCGTTTTCAAAGCAATTTATTCTTTGTCTTCGATCCACCAAAACTTTGCCCTTTAGCTCTGCTATTAAAAATAGTTTAGAATATGCATGTGAAATCTAATGGTCCCTAAAATCTAAAGGCTCCAGTATTACAAAACCATTCATACTTGTCAAGCTTCATCGTCCATAAATCCTCTGTTTTCGAATGGGTGATGCAGAAAACAAAGAAAACAGAGGATTAAATGAGATTAAAAAATGGATATGGATATTCACAGAAAGAAATAACGAACTTAGTTGATAAAGCAAAACCGAAGTTAAGAGCGCACCTAAAGGAGGCACACCACAAGAAGGCTCCGTGACGTAAACCATCAATCCAATAAGAAGCACGATGAACATGGGAAATATGAAATCTTGAGCTGTCGCTATGGTCTTGGTATCGAAATATTAGAGGAGCATTACTGGAAGAGATTGATATAAGAGATTCAACAGAGCCTTGCTCCCTGATTAAATCAGTGCTCCCTCTGGCTCTATAACTGCCATTGCTCCCCTATATGCACCTACAATAAGGTAGAGCTTCCTAAACCCTTAATCTATAGTATAAGGGTACCTACACACCATGGGGTTAATTTTGTTAAGTTAAGAAAATTTAAGTTAACTAGTAACACACATGTTTTTTGTTAAGAAATTTGTTAAATTGAAGGCTTAACTTTTAACAAATTGTTAGAGTTAGATTAGGCATTTAACCCCCTTTCACATTGATTTTTGTTATGTTAAGTTTTAACATCTAGTTAACAACTTCATGATTCGAGTACCAAAATTTATCTGATGCCAGACCCCTCCAACTTTTGTTAACTCCGTCGGAGGCCAGCATCAAAACGATCTAGGGCTCCATCGCCGAGGCTCCTCGACGCGGGCGCTGGTTCCAGAGTGCGCGATGAATCACCTGTAAGTTTTCTTCCATCATCCCCGATTTTTTCAAGAAACAAGTAGGGTGTTGTGGTTTTTTTTTTTTTTTTTTTTTTTGCTCTACAGACCGCCACATTATCCTAGATTCTGTGTTATCTCATATCTACCTTCAAAAGTGGTATCATATATTGTTTCGTATATATGGGCAACCCACCTTTCCAAGCAAGTTCCAGATCCGAGGCGAAAAAATACACAAAATTTGAGGGCTCGGATACTCCTTTCGTGATGAAGAAACAATGGAGTTTTATTCGACCCTCAATAAAGGTATAGAAGCCATCGAGTGGATTCCATCAGAGCATAAATTTGGGTCCCGAAGTTCTCTCACCAATTTCATTTCTATTTGCTTGGTGTGTCGACCGGGTTAGGCTTGGTGTGCCACTATTATAGCCACTATTATGAGCATATAGCCAAATTATAGCCATTTACTTTCGATTTCTTGGTCTTAAAGCAAAATAGTGATCTCGCAAAACAAGATTCAATTCACCTGCTTGAAATCTACAAATATAATATTAGGGTCTTGAATATTTGAGTTATACTTCTACATTGTTGATGAAAATAGATATACTAGGCATTTCTTTCTGAAAATCATAGTACCTGATGGTACTCATTCCTGTTCATATCTACTAGCAACCGACTTAGACATGAAGGCAGTTTCAGCATATAAGTATGCCAGTTGGGAGCTTGGATATGGGGATATTCACCTGGTTTATCCTCATCATCCAATGAACAATTTCTATAAATCTACCTTATACAGTATTCACTTAATGAATGGGAGTCGTTTGTTTAAGCTCCCATTATCCAACAAATTTACTTTTTTGAGCGGTATGTTTGATGTCTGACACAGTCGCTTTATAATCAAAGGGGTCCCAGTGGGTTAGTGATTGGGTCATCTGGGTTGTGCTTCCAACACTGTGATCATTGTCAAAGCTTGTCTCTCCAGCACTTTTGTCTTTGCTCTTGTTTGGATAGCTTGCTACATGAAAGCAAAAGCATCCTTTGTTAATTGAAACACTTGCTCAAGAGCATCCTGCTTTCATTGGAGTAGTTCGGCAAAAAAAAGCTAGGAGGCAATGGTACTACTGGGTCGTTGCAATGCCGCCCACATGCGGCTTCCACTTTTGAGACATATAAACATTTCTCAGATTAGTATTTTTATAATGGCATCTTGGTACGTCGTTTGCATTTGTTGTTGACCAAAGCCCATAAAGGGACGGGACGACATTAGTTCACATCGTTCACACGGATGGCATATTTTGTATGTCAATGTCGGGTTTTCCATCAATTTGCCAGGTATGGTTCAAAAACCTCCAAAGGGTACGTTTCTCACTTAAACGATATTTTTCTCCATCTCATATTATGGTTTCTAGTTTGATACCCTAAGGATAACATTGGGCGGATCCGACACATGAGTGGCATGTTCTTATATGTCAAGATCAATTTTTCGTTCAATTTGCCAGGTTTTCGTTTGGTATTATGGTTTTAAACCTCCATATTGTTTTTCCCTTTCGTATCATATGGTTTGAAACCTACAAAGGGGACAACATTAGTTTGAATATAATAGAATAGAATAGAATAGAATAGGTTTTTAGCGTCCACGGAGACTCATTGGCCTATGGTTTGAATACTATACATGAGTGGCATGGTTTTGTATGTCGGTGTCAGTTTTTTCCTTCAATTTGCCAGGTTGTATCTAACATTTGCTTATTGGCTTATTTTCGAGCATCACGAACCGCATGAATTGACCGCTTTTCTATGATATATTATGTGAATGGCTTTCTTTTAATTTTGACAATATTATAGTTCACTTAAGCTGCTCCATTATAACAGAGCATGCAGTTGCGTATAGGGTTCGGTCGCAAGTATTTATTATTTTACAAATGTAATTGTTCAATTCCACAATGGTGAAACAGAGGTTCATATCCTTCTTTACATTCATAGTGCATATTTTTCCTATCCTCCTTGATTAGGACAACATGCATATTTTTTGTATTATCTTTTAACCCCACATGCCTTTTGTAGACGATGATGAAGATCAGTCAAGTTTTGGCCACTAAAGTTACACTTACTCTTGAGCAATTGATGCATTATTCTCCAAATTTGTTGCAAGAGTTAGGGGGAAGAACAAAATCAGAAAATTCAGTCCAACAAATCATCTCAAATGATACCAATAAGAGTAGAATGGAGCCACCAGCCCGGCAATCCAAGGATCCAAAGCCATTTCTTTGTGATGTGAGTATTAATGGATATTCAATCAAAGACGCCAACATAGATACCGGCAGCGGAGTGAATGTAATGTCTTACCACATAATGCTTCAAGTTGGATTGAAAATGATGGAACCGACAACTATGATGCTCAAAGCATTCAATCAAATGAAGGTGCAGCCTATGGGAGTCATAAGAAATGTCTTATGCAAGGTATATGAGGTGGAAGCAATCTTGGATTTCATGGTTTTGAAATTTTCAGAGAGAGTGTGCATGCTAAAACTTATACTTTGTTGCTGAGCCGTACATGGTTAGATGCCGTACAAGCTGCGACTTCATGGAGGAAGGGTGAAATGAACATCTTTCAAGGGGAACACAAGGTTACTATAGATCATCCTCTGAAATCAGCAAAAGGTACCTTTCTTTGCAATTCTTCTTTGAGCAGCCCCTAGTTAGAAATCAGCAAAGATAATGCTATGGTGTCAGGGCAGCAAGGTCTTAGTTGTTTTTATGTCTTGGAAGTGGGTGACAAGGAAGATAAGACTTTGTACAAGTGGTTAAAAGGTACCCAAATTTCAGAAATACGTCATTTACAGTAGCAAGTTGCAGATAAGTATATCCAAAGACTTGAAAGTATTGGTGAAGTTGAGTTACAAGAGACTCTTGTAAACATGCAGGAGGAGTCCATTCAAAGACCCATTGGTGAGACTTTATTTCAGCAAGGTATTGATCAAGATCAAGTAGAGATGTTGATTTTGACATCAAGCATGGATGGAATAAACAGAAATTATGGGGACTAACAAGGATGGCCAGCTTGATCTTATGGATGGTTTTATTAACCTGCAAAGGAAGGTTAGTCCAGAGGAGAATCTAAGTATTGAGAAGCCCTTTTCCAGTGAAGAACTTTATCTTATTGCAAAGGAAATGGAAAAAGGCAAAAGCCCAGGTCCCGATGGGCTCCCTGTGGAATTTTTCATCAAGGTGTGGCCTTTTATAGGGGAGGATATTACCTGCCTGGCTAATGAATTCAGAGAATCAAAATGCTTGGATGCAAGAATTAACATCAGTCTCATCACTCTTATCCCCAAGATAGACACACCTGCTACCTTCTCGGACTACAGGCCTATTTCGTTGTCAAATGTTATCTATAAGCTAATTTTAGGTACGATTGCCAGAAGATTGAAGTTGATCTTGGAAAGGATAATTAGCACATCCCAAGCAGCCTACCTGAAGGACAGATTTATCCTGGATAATGTGGTCACTGCAATCTTGGGTCTTAATTGGGCCAAAGACTCAAATCAGGATGTTGCTCTTATCAAATTGGACATTACCAAGGCATTCGACTCGGTAAGTTGGAATTTTCTTTTTAAGTGCTGCAATGCCTTAGGATTTTCAAATGAAGTAATTCTTCTCTTCAAGGCTATTCTCTCCAATTCCAGATCCTCGGTACTAATCAATGGGGAGTGTGGCCCTTTCTTTCCCCTTGAAAGGGGGGTAAAACAAGACTGCCCACTGGCTCCCTTTCTTTTTCTTATAATCATGGAAAGCCTCCATAGTAAGCTGGAGGAAGCCAAAACAACTAACCTGATCCAAGGGCTAACCCTCCCAGACAATGGGGAGCTGGATCAGATATTGAACGGACATTTTGCAGATGACACATTCTTGCTGGTATCTATGGACCATAGATCTTTAATCAACACTCAAGCCATCTTGGAGGAGTTTGGGGAAGCCTCGGGCTGCAAGATAAATCCAATGAAGTCGAAAATTGTTGCCAAGGATCAGGTAAAAGGGGAGCTTATGGGATGTAAGTATATTCTACCTACCATTTCGTCTAAAATCTTAGGTATTCCAATGGTCCTAAAAGGTAGCCCCTCGGATATCTGGAATGATATTGTTGAGAAGTTTCAGAAAAAAGTGGATAGTCTTAACTCTAAGTATATCTCAAAGCAAGGAAGAGCAATCATTGCAAACTTTGTGATATCCTCGTCTCATGTTTATCAGTCTTCAGTTATCTTGGCGCCTAAAAAAGTTTCTTCCAAGCTACAGAGTATTATCGGCAGATTTATCTCCTCTGGCCAAAACAAGAGGTGTTGGACCCCTGTTGCCATGAAGGAATGTTGCAATATCAAGAAGTATGGGGGGCTGGGAGTGATCAACATCGAGAAACAGGGGATAGCACTTGCAGTCAAATACTTCTACAAGGCTGCTTACAACCAAATCAATCACCCGGTGTCAATCATTATCAGGCACTACCTGGGTAAATGCACTTCATATGGGTGGAGGAACCTCAGAATAAGTCTTCCCCATTCTGTATACTTCCCTTTCTCGGTTCCCAACTCCATGCCTGGCTTGCTTAAGAAATGGATTAAGGCTTGGAATCAGGTAAAAGGGATGTTTAAGTGGAAGGAAGGGTTGTCTATGAATCAATCTATTTTTTGAAATCCAGTTCTTCTCACTAACAATTCTTCTTTGTGTTTGGCATGCCATTTTCCTGAGCAGGCTAAGATTTGGAACTCCAAAGGTATTTGCCTGATCAGAGACATGTTTGATGATCAGGGAATTATCTCCTTCAGGGATTCGGTGCTCTCGGAAGAAGAGGATTGTGAAGCTCTCTACAACAATATATGCACCATGCTTATTCAAGGAAAATGGACAGAAGAAGATAATAATTGGTACCACAAGGGGAAAGCAGAATTCAAAGTTAAAGCAGCTTACAGGTTTTTGATGAAGGACCAGCCCATGACCATGCATAATAAATGGTAAATAGGGAAGGAAAGATGCACTAAGAATCTTGAATTCATGTGGTCTTGCCCTATCCCTCCTAAGGTCAAATCCTTCATGTGGCAGCTGTGGCATAAGGCACTAGCTACAAACTGTAAAAGATACAGGATCCAGATGGCAGACTCGGATGTTTGCCCTAGATGTCTGTCACATAAAGAGGATGAGAATCATCTCTTTAGGACCTGCTTGTGATCAGAGTGGGTTTTAGAGTTAGCCTCGAATATCACTGGCACTGATCTTATTTCTTTGAGTTCTACAGACTTTTTTATGCCAGATGAACCTAACGACTGGAGGGTTTATATCATCCTGTGGAGAATCTGGAAAGGAAGGAATGATTTCATATTCAATGATGAAATTATCCACCCGGAGGCAGTTATCAAATAGATTGAATATGACATCAAATGGATAATTGCTGCAGGTTAACCCTCAAAATAATGATTCTTATTATATTCTGGTATTGTGCAGGGATTATTTTCATGCTGCTGCGCAAGCTTAAGTGGAAAAGAATGGACGAGCATGCGAATCAGGAATGGATTAAGGTCTTTGGGCCACCGGATCCGGAAGGGCATAACGAGCCATGTTTCTGCGGTTGCTGTTATGACCAAAACTATGATGCTCAAAGGGGTATGATCTGTGAAGCCAAAGACAGCAAGGGGAGGTTTAATATGGCGATGGCGGAATCATGTCTATGCATTTTCTGTACCCTCTCAACTATGGTCAGGGGCAGAGGCCGAATATCAGGAAATTTGAACCTCAAATCTCACTTTTAGTTTGAGAATATCCTACTTCTGGACAGCTACTGTTAAAATGTCGCGGACTTATGCATTTGATCTGAGCTTCTTTTTTAATTATCTTAAGCAAAAAACTCTATGTGTTATACTTCCCTGTAAAAAGTAGTTTTGTACCTATACTTATATAAATATACTTATAAGCCTTCAATAAAAAAAAAAAAAAAAAAAAAAAAAAAAGAAATCAGCCCACTATGGAAGGACAAATGTATTTTGATGGTGTTCTCTAAACTCAAGAATTATGGAGGTGTAGGAGTATTTCTGATATATGGGCATAAGAAAAAGATTGTTACATTGAGTACGCCATGCACTGCAAGCAGTAATAATGAGGCTGAATATCATGCACTTATTCAACGGATGACTTGGGCAAAGAAGAAGCATGCTGATTTTTTGACTATTTTTGGAGACTCTTTGTTGGTGTGTCAACAACTTATGGATCAATTTCAGGTTTTAAGTGCTAATTTGAGAGGCTTACATCAACAAGCCATGGATTTGAAGTCCTATTTTCAGCAGAGCATTATGGTACATGTTCCAAGAGAACAAAATAGTGTGGCGGATGCTTTAGCACAATCGGCAATGGTGCAAGCAGCTTGGTGGCATGCACAAATTCTGGAGGAAGAGGTAAATCACATCAGTCCATGTTCATCACAGTCACTCAGTCACCACATTCACCACGGTCATCACTTGCACCATATTCATTACAGTCACCATACTCATCACTGTCATCACATTCACCACATTCATCACTGTCACCACATTCACCACACTTACCCTACTCACCACATTCGTCATGGTCATCACACTCACCACATTCATTACAGTCATTACATTATGTCAAGAACCTCAATATTTCTCAAGAGAATCAAGAAGAATTGGTTACTATTGGAGGCGATCTTACTCAAGAAGAGGAACGTGATTTGATATCTTTATTAAGAGAATTCAAGGATGTTTTGGCAAGAAATTACAAAGAATTGAAAGGCATTCCACCAGAGGTTGTGGTTCATACCCTTGATTTGAAACAAGGATCAAAACCAGTCCAACAAGCTCAAAGGAGAATGAGCCCAGCAATAGAGGAGCAAGTAAAGGTTGAAGTCATGAAGCTTTTGGAGGCGGGATTTATTGTACCCGTGCCAAATTCAGATTGGATCAGTTCTATTGTACTAGTGAGAAAGCCAAATAACTCAATCCGAGTATGCATTGATTACAGAGATCTCAATAAAGCTACAAAAAGAGATCATTTTACCACACCATTCATAGACACCTTGTTGGATATTGTTGCAGGAAATCAGGCCTATTCTTTCTTGGATGGTTACTCAGGATATAATCAGATCCAAATCTATCCACCACATCAAGCAATGACAGCTTTTCGAATACCTTTTGGCATCTATGCTTATAAGGTATTACCTTTTGGCCTCACAAATGCTCCAGCCACATTTCAGCGAGCTATGACATACGTTTTTCATGACATTTTAGACTTTTTGAGAGTCTTTATAGATGACTTAACGGTGCTTTCGAATCCAAGAAGGAATCACTTGGATCATCTCAGAAAAATTTTGCAAGATGCCGATTGTATGGCATAAGTTTGAATCCTGCTAAGTGTATTTTCTTCACTAGAGAAGGAAAACTATTGGGCAATTATGTTTCAGAAAATGGGTTACAAGTGGATCATGGTAAGATTGCAGCCTTGGAGAAAGTGAAACCACCTATAAATGTATCACAAGTGAGAAGTTTATATGGCCAACTCAGCTTTAGTAGGAGATATTTGCACAATTTTGCTAAAGTAACCCAGCCACTTGTGGATTGTATGAAGCAAGGGCAAAATTTTAGATGGATGGAGGATGCTCAAGAAGCATTTGAACGGTGCCTTGGACAATTGAGAACTTTGCTGATTCGTCCAAGAATGAGTGAGCCATTACATTTATTCTTTACAGTTTGGGAGCAAGCTTTGGCTGTCACACTATGTCAGAAAAATCAGCAAAAGTATTATGATGTGATTTATTATGCTAGCAGATGTTAACTCCACAAGAACAGAAATGGACTCATGTGGAGCATCTTGGGTTGGCATTGAAGTGGGCTTTGAACAAATTTAGACATTATCTTCTTCCTTCACAATGGAATTCAGCAAATGTACAGTATGTCTACATTCATATGG
The DNA here is from genome assembly GCA_021234155.1 of Isoetes taiwanensis. Taxonomy (NCBI): domain Eukaryota; kingdom Viridiplantae; phylum Streptophyta; class Lycopodiopsida; order Isoetales; family Isoetaceae; genus Isoetes; species Isoetes taiwanensis. The sequence continues at coordinate 123,953 of JAJEKV010000177.1, read as the reverse complement.
ATGTGAACCCATTGCCATGCATTTACAACAAGACCGTCCAAGATCCTAAATTTACAAGATAGGATCTTATCATACAAGAATTTGAGTTGAAGTATGTTAAGATGGCCCAAGGAGCTCATAATCCAAGTGCTTATTTGAGTAGTGGTGCTGAAATAGAAGAGGAAACAGACCAGCAAGTAGCATTTCAGGATAATGGAGTATTACAAGGGTTCATTGAGACTGTGGATCTTTGATATGCCAATATATACAGGTATTTACAAGATCAGACTTATCCTTCATCATTTGCAAAGCAACAAAAACATGCTCTTAGAGTACAAACAGCTGGTTATGTGGTGCATGAGGCTATTCTTTATAAAAGGACTATGGAAGGTCTCTTATTAAGGTGTGTTGCTGGTCAGCAAACTCATGATTTATTGCAGCAAGCACATGATTGTCAGGGGCATTTTGCAGCCAGAACAACAGCTAGGAAGATCCTTCATTGGGGATATTATTGGCCAACTCTTTACAAAAATACTAGAGACTTTGTTAGCAAATGTGAGAAGTGTCAAAGGCATAAGCAATTAACAGGCCACAATAATATGCCATTTCATCCTATTTTGGGTGTTGTTCCATTTCATATGTGGGGATTGGATTACATTGGGCCTATCAATCCTCAATCTTCCAAAGGTCCTAAGTATATCTTGGGAGCCACATGCATGTTTACGAAGTGGGTAGAAGCAATTCCAGCAAAGCATGCTACAGAATGTACCACAGTAAGCTTTCTTTATCACAATTTAATTTCTCGATTTGGTGTTCCAACCATTCTTTTGTCTGATCGAGGAACTCATTTCATGGGGAAAGTAGTAGCTCAGTTAACAGAAAAGATTGGTGTTCAACATGTGCAAGCTTCTGCTTATTATCCACAGGGAAATGGGCAAGCTGAGTCTACTAACAAGATTTTGAAATCTATCTTGGTTAAAACAGTAAAGGATAATCAAAGAAATTGGCATGAAGCCTTGACAGGTGCCTTATGGAGTTTCAGGTGTACTTACAAGTTGGCTAAAGGATTTACACCATTTGAATTGGTTTATGGAGTGCAAGCTGTGATGCCTATTCATTTGGACATTCCTTTGTGTTCATTTGTGGAGCTACCTTATTATGAGAATTTAGAAGTTCCAACTCCAAATCAAGTGCATAATAGGATGGATGATTTGCTGCAATTGCAAGAGATGAGACAAGAAGCAACAGACTTCAATATGAGGCATAAACAGAAAGTAAAGCTTATCAAAGACAGGTTACAGATGGTCAATCCATTTGAGGAAGGCCAATTGGTGTTGTGCAGGTCCACTAAGAAGCATCTGTCTAAATTTCAAAGCCCATAGGAAGGCCCATTCCTGATTGATAAAGACGTACCAGGTGGGGCTTTCTACTTGATGGCTCCAGAAGGGGAATTGTTGCTTAATCCCAGAAATAGCAACGATCTCAGGTCTTATTTTGAAGGAGAAGTGCTATTCTAAGGAATTCAGATTTGGCATAGCTCCAATTACAGAGAATTTGTGGAGCTTAACGTGAGATATGCAGACATTCTGGAAATGGCAGATCGGCACGTTGTTTACAAACAGGTCTTGTTTCCTTCTTTTGCAGTTTTATATGCATCATGTGCTCAAAAGGAAAATTTTGTTTTAGTATTTGTCTCTTAACGTCATTTTCTTTAGGTTTCATTGTTCAATATGCTACTAAAATTCGCTAAAATATGGAATTGATTCCACATTAAACTGGCCATCTGTTTAGTATGAGGATTGTCACATTTTCTGCCGACATGATTCCTAGACATGGAAAAACTTTGATGGATTTTAATTCTCTTTTGCTGGGCAGTGTTTACGAGAGCTTGCACAGAAATTGGGGGTATCAATCACATTTATGGCTGAAATATACAAATGTTTTGTACTGTTAGTTTGTACTCGTGTCCCTGATGGTGCGTTCATTTATTAGCGATGAATTCCGTTGGTTTCTTGGTGGATGGATGAAGCGCACTCCAGATATGATGGTATTTTATGCTCCAACAATTAACTCTTACAAACGCTACACAGCTGGAAGCTTTGCACCAACACAGATTGCATGGTCGCGTGTCAATTTTGTGTATTTATGCTTTAACTTTGACATTTACTAAAAGTTCTTTATATTTTTGCTGGTTCTTGGGAGTCACGATAATCGAATTGCACCCTTTTGTGTTCTTGGATCAGGGAATTGGATGGAATTAAGAACAAGATTGAACCACCAAAATCAATTGAAGGAAATGTGTATTTAGAAACTGATCTTCCACAAATACCCAAATCATTGGTAATTAATTGCTTTTGCCTTTTCATCTGAGAACTACTTTTGTGCTAAATGCTAACCTGCTTTTTGTACTAAATCTGTATCTGGCAAGAGCTGGTGAACAAGCCTCTTAAGAAAAAGTGAATCACAAATTTGAAAGGTATGGCCAAGAAGTTGCTCATAAAGTTTAGAAGGCGTACCAATCGTAAGCCTGAGAAAATTATTTCCTTAAGGATGGGGTCAGTAAACGCCAGTTTGCTAAGCTTTTGGAGACTGAGATGCAATATCTGCGGCAGGCATTTGCAGACTTGGATGTGGCGTATAAACCCATGGTAACTTTTGTTAGAGTTCTAAAAGGCACCATACCCGCTTTTATGACTAGTTTGTTATAATTTTGGAAACCGAAGCTATGGCCGCTTGTTTGGAGATTGAGTTGCAATATTCTGTGCATTTGCAGACTTTGATGTGGCGATAAACCCACGGTAACTTTTGTTGGAGTTCGTAAAAGGCAACTCTAAATCTTATGGACTCGTTTCTTGCTTGAATACATGTTCTTGATTATAGCCCTTTTGGATTCTTGTACACATTCTTCTTGTAACTGTTAGTAAATTCTTGGAGCCAAACAAATTATTGTTCAAATTATGAAATGACGATTAACAGATTAAATTTTTGTTTTGCAATGTGAAATGCGTATTAACAGATTCTGTTATGTTAAAAACTAACATAACAACTCCGGTGCGAAAATGTTTTTAACAAATTTTGTTATGTTAGTAGATAACATAACAAATCACATGTGTGAAACTCTATTTACCAGATTTTGTAATGTTAGTAATTGACATAACAGTTGGTGTAAAAGCTCGACAAAAATAACCTTAATTTAGCATAACAAACAATTGGTTAACTTAAAATTTAGTTTAATTTAACCCCATGGTCTGAAGGTACCCTAAGTAAATGAGAAACTTGGAAACAGAACCACAAATGGGTCTTACCTAAATGCTTGGTGCCTAAAAATTCCTCCAACCCGTTTTCCTCCAGAGTTTCGAGTTTCGTATCAAATCGCTTGGCAGGATCTTTAAATAGCCCAGATTTGAGTTGGGTCTTAACCTACTGCAGGCAAGCTGGTTCTCGCTGAAAAATTGATTTAAAACATGGATCGCCTTCTCCACATCCTTATCCAGGGCTGTCCTCCGAGAAGCCATAATCATCACGGTGAGGACGACTTAAGAAACGCTCTGCCGAAAAAACATTTAGGGTTTGAAAAACTAAAAAGGGCCGCACAGGTTAAGGGAAAAAATGCCGAAAAAGAATGTTACAAAGTTTTCCGAACCTAAAATAACGCTTTTAGCCAGAAAATAGGGTGTTACCGGCGTTACCGACGGCCAGAAAAAAGAGGACACCCACCTCACGAAACATTTTAAGTAAGTAGATTCCTAAAGACGATTAGGACTAGCATAATGGCCTGCTAGAGGCCATTCCTAAATAAAAAATACCAGATTTTACACTATGTTACGTTACCGCTTGCTTGAGAAGAAGACATGAGGCGGCCAAGGTTTTGCATGGTCCTACAACTTGCCCAAAAGGGATTATGAATTCCCCAAGAGGTCTTTGGTTGTTGCGCCTTGCTTCCTAATATTCAGGCCAAATTGGGCCCTCCTCTTGTTTCTAATTCCGCTCCTCCTTCATTTCCTTGGCTGATTCTTGAAGCAATCGCAGTTTTTTTAAGTTTTCAGAAGGTAGATCTTTGGTTTCAGAAGGATTTTGTAACAGTTCGTTTTTTGTGTGAGATCGGAGGACCTAAACTGTTATTTGTTATCTGGGTTTATACTTTTTGCAGCAAGACATGGATAATCAAGGTGAAAATAATGCTCCTCGAGCACAAGACTGGGAGATGCTTTCTCTGTCCATGTCCATGTCTTCAACTTCAGACCCTAAGCCGGCACCTGTAGACCTTGCAGCAGAGCCTAAGGAAGAAGAGTTGGGCGTCTGGGATGCACCTATGAATTCCAAGTATTTTGTTACGCCGTTTGACAAGGAGCCATCTACAGAAAAGCCTCAAGAACCATTCCACAAGGTAGAAGTACTTTGCCCTTATAAACCCATTTGCTTTACATAACATGCATGGTAAAAAACTTGTGGCCCTTATGCAGCTTGAAGAGCAAATTGAAGGCCAGGCACCCAAAGACGTTTCTTTGAAAGATGGAACTTTATGTACAACGGATTTGAATGCTTTGGAGTCCAAAGTGGTCATGAAAGAAGCACAAGGGGAGGCTGCCTTTGTGAGCCCTTCAGAACCTTTTGACAGGGAGTTTCAGCCCACAGGTATAGAAGAGGAAGAGAATTTTGGTCATGTTAATACCCCAGAAAAAGATGATGGTGATAAGAAAGTAGTAGTGGACATCACCCTTAAGAAAAATGACAAATTAGCGTGGTGGAAACGGCAATCCTCATTGATTTTCTCTCAGCTTAAGGAAGCCAACACCATATTATCCCTTGCAGTAGCTGCTGCTGTTGTGGGGCTTGCAATTATTGGACATAGGTGGCACCATGAACGTCTTCAGAATCAACAATTGCGCCTTCAAGTCTACTCTAAAGAGGAGGTTTGTGGGTAGTTGTGCTCTTTCATGTTTTTTTAGGTTTAGTAATATGTGTGTTCAAAAGGATTACTATGTACCTTTGCTACAGCAAGAAGCCAACTTTAGGTCAGTTACATTGGTTTCTTCCTGTCAGTAAAAGTTCTATAAGTGCAGATAACAACAATAATAAAATTTGTGATGTGGAAAGTTCTCTTTATTTTTCACAGAAAGTGAATCAGCTTGCTTACCAGCTTGGGAAAATGAAGGAGAGCCTTTTGGGGCGTCGTTCTGTACCAGTTATACGCCCGGGTTCTGCATATGTTGGCCAGTTTTGAAGCCTGTAACTGGTCTGCACTTTGGGTCAGAATAGTACTTAAGCTTATTCCAGTTTGCAAATAATGAATTGATATTTCAAAGGTAGGCACCTTATTCTGTACATGTAAATATGAAGGAAGCTTACTGCATGTGCTTTCGATGTTACAAGTATTCAAATACTGTGCTGTTCCAGTACATTGATGTGCATCCAAGTACACAAGTGCTGAGCTGCTTGAGCACATTAATACCCTGCATTCTATTTGTCTTATCCTAGATTATGGCTTCAATGTATATAATGCAAATGGTAATATTGTCTCCATCCAAGATTGCATTGTTAAGCTGGAAAATGATTTTCTTTCATTTTTCTATTCCGTAGTGATAGGCTTGTTCACAACAATGCGTATGAAATATTAGGCTTTGTATGTAATGCAGATCTGCAGATCTGCAAGACTTCTAGATTTGATTCGGGCGCTGTTGCTTTTATGCAGTAAGTCGAGTCAGTTTGCTACTGTGGCCGTATGTCTCGTGTTGAATCTACATTGAAGATAAGTGCGTTTGTGTATTTGCTTTACATTTCCTTGAAGTTCAATGGTTTGATGATGCCAACCTTTGCATTGTGCTATTCCTGAATGATCTATGTTATCTATGATCAATTGGAAGACAATTTTTGTTAACACTAGAGTTGTCTTTAAATGGACAAGAAATGGTTCATTTTTATTGTTCATATAAAATCGACGACTCAATTTTTTAATACAAATTAATATATGGCAGTCATGTTACATAAAAATAATATCTAAAATTCATATAAAATCAACGACTCAATTTTTTTAGTACAAATTAATATATGGCAGTCATGTTACACAAGAAAAATATCTAAAAATTTATCAGCTCGCATCTTGAAAGTACTGTCTCATGTTTATATAAAGTAAAACTTTTCTCGACAAATTATTTTTTTTTTTATTTTTATTATTATTTTTCACACGTTTGCACAAACAAGAGTTGAGACTTTAAGGCAATTTCAAGCTAGTCACGTTGTAGCCATGTGGGATTTTTGTGTAGGTGGATGCTATTTTGATCGTTTAATTTCATCGACGGCCATCGAAATTCAAGGAGATTCAAAACCGTTATTCGCTTTGGCGATGTGGCCCCCTTCATATTTCCAGCCATGGGTTTTTTATGTGGACGTGTGTTTTTGGATGTGGATTTTGGGGATTCTCTGTTTGAGTTTTGAGCCTGCTTCTTTCGCGCTGCGGGAGATGCTTTCGCTCCCTTTGCGCGATCCATTGCCAAAGCTAGGGCCTGTCTTCTACGTTTCCTTCAACCCCATCTTTTCTTTACAATTCCATGTGGATTGAGAGGCCCAAGATCATTTGTCAAGGTTTTGGTTGCCATTTAGGGATTACATATCCCTCTCACAACAAAAGGTGTTAACAGATTCGGCGGAGAAGCAGGGAAGTGTTTGGATAAACAAAGCAGGAGAAGATCTGGTTATGGCAGAGCAGAGGTCTGTCATGTCTAGATATGGCAGAGCACGAGCTTCAAGGTCCGCATTTTTTATCTTATGCTCTAACACTCGCCTATGCAAACTTGAGCTTATTTCTACTCATGAACTTTGCGCTCGAGAAGAGTTTTCAACTCAAGGGTAAACACTTCATCACTTTTACACCATTCAATCCAAAAATATAGTTCGAATAATGAATGTAGAGTTGATGCTACCTATCTTCTCAGCAACATTGTGTTTTTGATGCAGAACTTTTGACCATTATGTCAGAATGCGTGAGTAGACCACCTTGCAAAATCCAGGAACTCCATGCCTATTTTGCTTCAGATTTTGATCTCGATGGTAATCTGTCATTTGTACACTAGTTGAAATCTATGCATCTGCAAAGCTGATCTGTGTGCATGTTTTAGAAAGAAGGGGATGAATCTTTTATTGATGTCTGAGGTATTCCTGGAGATTTTCTTGGATGGTTTCTAGCCAAGAACGTAAGTAGTTGGAATCTCGATAAAATGGTATCATTTTAGCATTTTCAATGTCATTATATCCTGTGCCGGTGCATATTTGATCTTAACTTCTATTGTATCCATAATATTGCAGTTATCAATGCTGTATACTAGCTGATAATATGCAACAATCAATAGAGCCTTGGATGTGAGCCACCATATAAATCTTCAAGCTATACAGGTGGAGGGATATTCTCTCTTCATCTGCGTCTTTGTGAAGTTTATGCTTTTGCTCATTTCTCTTTGTAAAGAGCTCGTGATTTGCTAGTTGGGCATCACAATTTCAGTTCCTTCTATACGGATGTCTATCATGTATAATTTTGAGTTTGATGTGGTATTGGGCAGCTGATTTACCTTCTTACTTCAGGCAAGGTCCCTTGTGAAGACATTGGGACGATATCAATATGTTAGAAACTCCATTGTGACCCTCTTTTTCAATGCAAGCCAGTCGTAAGAAGCTCAATTTGGTGGGCAGAGACAACAACTTGATGTTAAGGAGATGCTTGACAGGTCTGTATGAGCTTGATATTAATAAAACAAGATGTCACTAACAAGGTTTAACAAGATTTGATTGTAAGGGCACAATCTTTTGGTATCATTAGGTGTGCACATTGTTCTTCTTAACCTTATTGCAATGCAACTAATAAATCACATATTCTATTTCTTCAGATCCTTCCCATGGTTAATACTATCAAAGCTATTGGCTCTGGAGTCCTTTTAGTAGGCAATTAGTTAGTGTGTTAGATGGTTAGTGTATTATTAAGTCAGTTCGCAGTTTCTAGATGGAATTTTTTGAGAGGTGATGCATGGATGTAGTCTAGAGAATTTTGGAGGGAAGATCTGTTATATTAACTAGAGCAATGGAACCTGCATGTGGACTCTCTTGTGGAAGTTAAATATGGCTTCGACAGCTCATTTATCTCACTCTCAACAGAACCAACCGAAGAGATTCGTTGATGCAAGAATTTTATTGTTATTGGTACAGTATATCATTTGCTACTGCTAATAGTGCCACGGTTCTATTGCTATCACAATAGAACCGACATTCCTTGGATGTGGACGTCCTTCTTCACATCTCCTATTTATATCCCTCCTTTCTCCTTTCCAGTCATCGGCATTCTCTTGAGCTTCTTTGCATTCTTTTCTTTTGAGCTCTACAAGTTTCCCGCCCCCCCACCCTCTCTCATATCAGCGCTGGTTGGTCACTTCTATAGTTTCGGTTAGTCGCCTGTTTGCTTATGGTTCTATGTTGCGGCCCAATGGCCTCCATTTCTTTTGCATTCTCTCATTTTCTTGGCTTATCAGTGTTGCCTCCGAGACAGTATTCATTTCTCTCGGCATTGCGCTGCAGCTTCTCATGCATGCTTATCATGTCATTTTTTTTCTCGACGTGCCATTGTAGCCTCCGAGGCATAATTCTTTCTCATTGTCTCTCGGCAATGTAGCCTCCGAGGCAGCATTAGTCGGATATTTTTTCCTGCGATGATCATTCCGCGGATGATTCCCGATTGGTCGGCTATGCTTTTTAATTTAGTTGTTATGCGATGTTGAATTAGTACAAGAAGTGCGTTTGTTCTGTTTTTTTCTCCCATGAGAAGAGATGAAAATCTCGTCATGTTTGCTTTGTTATCAAGCACGATTTTTGTAGGTCCTGATATATTGGTTCTTGGTGTTATCATGCCTACATCAGTAATTGGCTGGCCAGATTGTTTCTTGAATCGTATTATTGATTATACTTAGCCTGACCAGAATTGTCTTTTGGTTGTCTGCATGGAGCTTCAATCTAGCCAATGTTTTTTCACGATATGCCTTCTAACAGTTTTTTAGGGCAGTTTCTAGTCCTGCCCTTTGCCTTTTCTCTTTTGCTACAGTAGGAAAAGCATGAACCTGCACGAATTTACTATAGTTCCTTTATTTGATAAGCACATTTGTCAATGTATATATGGATTGCTCCAGAATATCCGGCTGAGATTGTTTTCCTGACATCGCCCTGCTTTCATTCAGGCATGGCATATGTTCAGAGCTCCATGTCCCTCAACTCTTGTGCAAGATGCCTCTTTCTGCTTAAGCCATATGATCTTGTGTGTCCATTATCAAATCGATCGTATGTCTTTGTTGTTGCTTCCTCAATTTCCTTCTTTCCTTTGGAGTGCAGATTGTATCAGTTGTTGGCTTTTTCCGAAACATTCCCATTGACTGCTTGGTTCCTATTTTTGGGTTACAGCAGGTCGTTTTTTTGTAAAACCAGATGGTGACAGCTCAATAATAAACAATCTATCCTACATCAAAAGATGTGTTTCGGCGATACAAATCCAAAGCGCTATAGTGCAGGTCAAACGGAGGTCTGGAACTCAAGATATCAGCTTTCAAAGTTTGCCACAGTTACAGAGGTTTTGTTTTGTCACTGCCATTTTGGACCAATTTGTTTTGTACCAGTTATTTGGATTTTAGGAGGGTAATTTCTTTCTAAACATACATGTAAATGTGTCATTTGGTGACATGTCCCAAGAACCATATTAGTATATTTTGGTGTGGGTTTTCCGCCACGAGTGGCACATTTTTCCACTGTGGTCGCCACTGTTGGGGTGGTCACCACAGTCACCACAATCATCACACTCACCACTATTGAGGTAGTATATGAGATTCTATACCGTATATGGAGGGATATACGCCCATGCACGCGTGGAGGAGATATGCACGTATGCATTGTGGTGTGCAGGAGGGATTATCATCACTGTGTTATCTGAGCAGAGATAAGAACAGAGCGAGACGGTGTATTGAGAGAGAGTATTTTGCTTGATCTAGCTATGGAGATGATGTTGCGCATTGCATAGATTTGGTAAATTGAAGCTTGGAGTATTGGTTTTCCATCCTTCTTGCAAGGTTAGAGTTCAGGCTCTAACTTTTTGCTCACTAGATTGTGCAACAGAAACACTGTATGGCACTTGCAAGTTCTGATCTCGAGCTTTTACAACATTATCTAGATGATGGTTTCTTTCAAAAGATATGGGATGCATTTGTCTTGCTCCAAGTTAAAACTAGTCATTATCATACACTATAAACTCCACTTTGGTACCAGGATCACAAGTTTATTTGTTTGTTTGTTTTTTTTATCCAGGAAAATGCTTGTAGCAATTGCATCAATTTGTAGAGGAATGGATGGGAGCGGTCGTAATTGACGCGAAAAGCAAGCTTATATGCAATACATGTTATTGAAGATGAAAACCATTCATTTTAAAATGTCAAGCTTTTGAGATGGTTAGGAATTGTTATTTGTTAGCATTTCATTCCACGCTCCCATAACTTCTCAGAGCACCATCTGTGCATGACTTGGCATTATACATATTGTGATTTTCCAGGATTGTCTTCACCTACAACCTAAGAGTGATAACTATGATGCATATGCTATTCTTTTACTAGAGATAGGTTTTTAGCCTCTTCAACATTCTGCCATAAAGTACCATATCCACACATGACATGGACGATGATAGGTACCCTCTTCTAGCGCTTGCCATGGCTGAATCTCTCCAGCATTTGAAAAGGTGTTGGAAGAGCATTGTAGTGCATGGTTTGTACGTTGGTCTATGTAACAAAAACTATTCGTGGTGTTTGCAAGTTCTGACCCTAAACTTTTAAAACACTATCTAGATGGTCATTATTTTTTCTTTCCAAAAGATATGGGAAGCGCATGCCTTGGCCCAAGTTAAACTGCCTATTCACATGCTATGGATTAAAACATGTAGCTGGGATCGGTTGCAATTGTCATGAGAGGGTAGATTATGTACATGTTGACAGTTACAGGTTATTGAAGATGAAAACTATACACTTCTGAGATGTCCTGCTTTTGTGATGATCAAGATTGTTATTAACATTACATTCCACGTTTCCACAACTTCTCAGAGCACTATCTGTATATGACTTGCTGTTATAAATACTTGAGGTACTAGATGCGCATTTTTAATTGCTGAGCCATCGACAATCCACGATCTTCTTTGTACAAATTTATTGATTATTGACTATCTAGTATCATCATTACTGAAACGTTTTTCCATGGAAATCCTTTCGAGGAAGAGTTTCTTAATACTAATAGTAATGGTTGTACTAACCCATTGTATGTGTGCGATGGCCTATTGGTCTTCTAGACGTTAGAAAATCTATTTTATTCCGGCTTGACTTTATATTAATAGGATTTTCTTAGTTAATTAGTTATATATAAATGTTCAATGTGATTTTAGTATCTATAATTTCACGTACATTATAGATGGCATTGAGTTTGAATCCTAGATTTTTTTTTTAATATATGCCAAACCGCCTCCTAAAAATCCTATCATTAAAATGCATGGCAATAGAACTAAGGTGAAGATAAAATTCAAAAGTGCTTGGAAAGAACGGCCGTTATAGATAAATTTCTACTAGCCTACCAATCAAATAAACACAAAAATGTTTTTCCTGTTCCTAAAAAATGATTTGGTATACATTGTCAACAGCTGATATACCTATAATCGCTTAATTCAGATAATGCTAGCCCTCCATCAAGGGAATATACCATATGATATGCCCTCTCGAAGGACTAGAATCACCAAACAAAAAACAATTTGGCGTCAAACCCCACTAGATTATGCAACCACATCCATGAATTCAAGATAACTCGAAGTCAATACAATGTATCAATTATACTACTATAATTATAGATCAGATCATATCAATAATTCGTGTAGAACAATATCAACAATTGGCTATCTGCAACACCAGCGACTCCAAAACTTACAACAAATGCCTTAACCTGTTCAAAAGCAAGGGGATTTGAACCCCATTGACTTAATCGATTCCAAACCCATAGAAAATGAAGAAGCAATGTAACTAAGCAACAACAAAGCAAACAAGAGGTCATTTCATCTCACATATAAGACATCATCTGTGTAGTTTCTAAAACTGCACAGTGAGCAATGTAACTAAGCCTGTGACTAATAACAAGAAAGTCCTCATATACAAACTCTTCTTATCGGACTCTCTAGTGTAAAGGGAGAGTCCGATAATTAAGTGATCACTCCTAGGAGTGATAACTAGTTATCAATACTAGGAGATAAATAGTTATCAGCCCGATAAGGTGGTTATCGGTCTTTGCCTCGGCCGCCTCGGCCTTACGTGCCAAATATCTGGCCTCGGACGTATAGCTGAGGTCATGCATTTTTGGTTATCGGCCTCGACCAGACCGATAACCTTACCTTCTGAGCACTTGCTATTTTGATTCAGAGGCCTCATCTGTTGGGATTAAACATAGAATTCACAAAATAACCATCATTTCTACTCAGCGAAACAAGCTGAAAGATCAGCTCAGAAATGGATTCTTCGTAAGGCAAACACATAGCAGAAGTTATTTCATAATCTGGAGACCACAGAACTCGTAGATTAGATGCAAAAATATTGCCGGAAAGAAATCAAACCTTGCTCAAAGCCGACACAATCATGATGAATTTCTGCTCCACCATCCCAATCGCCTCAAATTTGTTTGCTAAGTGTTGGTAATCCTATTCCCAACAAAGAAACTACAAAAAGAAAATCCAGAACCTTTGCTATTCTCAAACCTAATTTCCACCGTCAAATAACTATGCTTTTCACTACAAATCGCAAGAACCATTAAAAACCTTATCGAACTCTTATGTGTAAAGAGAAAGCCCTTGTTTTTCATCACTACTGGAGGAGTACTAGGAGTACTAGTAACTAATTACTACTATTATATCACCCATATAAGCTCGATAAGGCAGTCATCGGTCTTTGCCTCAGCTGATAACCAGAAATGCGTGGCCTCGAACGTACAGACCTCAATCGCGCATTTTGGGTTATCAGCCTCAGCCAGACCAATAACCTTACCATATCGTTTAAAAGATAAATTAATACAAGGCTCTTTTTCCCATTTCTAAAAAATGGTTTGGTATAGACGGCCAACAACTGATTTTAAATAGGGAATAACATATGTGATTGGCTTGTCAGCTTATGTATTATCTATTGCATGAACAGATCCATGTTTGAGCATATACTTGCATTTGTTTTAGTATAAGAAAAAATAAACGTGTCGGATTCCCTGGATGGAATGGGCCAGGTTGTATTAAAAAGCAACTTGTATCATGCTCTCAGCATTATGCGTCAGCACCTCCTTCACTCGACAGCGCTCATCTCTTCAGTCTAAGCTTGTTTGGAAAGTCCTCAAGGTGCAAATGGGTACCGCCATAACCTCTGATACTCGAGCAATTCTGCAAAAGCTCGAGGAACATGGACTGTTGCAATCCAAATGCTTGATTGGAGGCCAATGGGTTGATGCCCACGACGGGCGTACTCTGCCTGTAGGTGCAAAGTTGTATTTCTTACACTTACGCATAATTATCATCTTCTCACAATTCTGACCAAATATTCAGAATGACGATAATGCATGCCATCGTGCCTTTCTTTTTATGTTACATTTGTCCCATAATGTTTATAGTGGTCGATTGATCTTCAAACCGCAGGTTTACAATCCAGCAACAGGAGAACATCTTATTGATGTCCCTCTCATGGGTCAAGCTGAAACTCAACTTGCTATAGATGCAGCTTCAGATGCTCTAAACTGTATGTATAGATGATGATCCTGTAATCATAGCCATTCTTATAGTAACATTTTTAAAGCATAAATCTAGCATCCTTTTGGCATATTCTCATTTAGGTGGTAAGTTTCTTTCACATATGCAAGTGCTCGAGGTTAACAATAGGACGTCATGATATGTATTAGGGTGTGTTATAAGTGAGCAATTGAATTTTCACCCTATTTTTTGGATTAGTGCATACAACGAGGAGGCATGTTCACTGAAATTAAAATTGCATTAGTTTAACAGTTAACTGTAAGTGGAACTACAAGTGTGATTGGATTTCGTAATTTGATGGGTAAAACAGCAGCAACTTAGATGTTCAATGCAAGGCACTGAGTTCTGTTGAGTGATGTAGAAGGGTTCCAATCTCTATTTGAATGAGAATGCCATTTAGGTTGGAGAACTTAGTCAACAATAGAAGCCTTCGACAAGCTTTATATTATTGAGGAAGTATGCGTTTCTTATACTGTCAAATGCACAATTCATTTTACTCCTGCAGTGTGGAAAAAGAAGACAGCATATGAACGTGGCAAACTCCTTCGGAAATGGTAATGTCAATCCATTGATAGCTTGGTTTTGCAACTTGCAATGCTCTTTCACAAGCAGTTTTGAAGAGTGGGAGAAAGGCAACCATTAAAATTATAAGATGTCTCAGATGATTTGATCTGAATTTGCATAAGTGTTTAAATAAGACAGAAGATTTACGTTCCAATGGCTATTCTATTCAACTTTTATAAGGAGTAGAAATAGATAAACATTTGAATTAGAGTGGTTATACTAAGCAGTCTTGTCGTCAGCCAGAATTCTAATTTGAAGTTGTATAATGATTTTTTAACCAGGTACGAATTGCTAATAGCCAAGAAAGAAGAAATAGCCTGTTTAATGACAATTGAGCAAGGGAAACCTTTGAAGGAAGCACTGGGTGAAGTATGATTCCAACTTTTCCAGTTCTGTCAGTAGAAAATGTGTTTGACAAGTTAAACGACGATGAATTTTCGACACCCTTCGAATGGATAGTTCTCTCAAAATCTCCCCGTCTTTATGGCTTAATGCTTGTTCTAGGTAGCCTATGGTGCTGGCTATGTGGAGTTGTATTCAGAAGAAGCAAAGCGTATCCAAGGGGACATTATACCATCACCATTCCCTGATCGGCGCATACTTGTCCTTAAGCAAGTATATGTGTTTGGGACTTCGTCACTTATCTTTATCTATTCTTTTGCAGCTCTCTGCTCTTAATTAACCTTTCATGCTTTTTGTATCATCTGCAGCCTGTTGGTGTGGTGGGCACAATTAGCCCATGGAATTTCCCCCTGGCTATGGGCATAAGAAAGGTAGTGTTTTAATTAAAAGATTCATGCTTTTTATGTAATGTTGTCCGAGGTTTCAGAGGATATAACCTGCATAAAATAGGCCATGTAAATGTACAGGAAAACATTAAGCCTGTAAAATATATGCAGTATATTGTCTTGTTTTAGAATGAGGTTGTTTTGATAGGATATCATTTATTTTTTCTATTTATTTGTATTGGGCGAAACTTCGGAATTTCTTAGACTTTGGTGCTTGCAAATGGTTATTATTTTGATGTTATTCTCAGATGTCATGTTCTGCCTTTTAATTATGTATTAGGCAGCCCCTGCTTTAGCAGCTGGTTGTACAGTCGTCATGAAGCCGTCAGAACTTACACCTTTGACTACTCTAGCTGCGGCAAAACTTGCAATGGAAGCTGGCATTCCTCCCGTAAGGACTTTTACCTAAACTTGTTATTGAAGAACATCACTATTTTTTCTAAGCCATCTTATGTGCTATGCAGGGTGTCATAAATGTTGTCATGGGTGATGCTCCAGAGATTGGTGCAGCTTTGTTGGAAAGCAACAAGGTCCGTTCGTAAACTTCTTAAGAAGAAAATGCTAAACTTGTGTTAGATGGTTGTGCTCGATTATGCATTATTATCTTTTTTAGAAAATGAGAGATGTGAAAGCAGATGCCATGCTATATTTTCAAGAAACAAGCTAAAAATATAGTATAGTGTCTTAGACTATGTTTATGTTGGGGCATACTCATATTTGAAGTTCATGATACTCGGAGTTTTTAATTGACATGATATGATTTTATGTTTATATATTATATTGCTGTGGTGGATTATTCGATGGGAAAACTGTCCTTGGTTTGCATTTTCCAAGCCTTAATGATCCTTAAGCATAGGAGTCCTTTAAAGTGATAACTAGTCAAAATGTCCTAATCGCAGTTCTAAAAAGCATTAGAACATCCTGGTCATCCTGGTCAAGCTAGTTCTTATTTTCTGCGCAGGTGCGGAAGATATCATTTACAGGGTCCACTGAAGTTGGGAAGAGGCTCATGGCTGGTGCAGCTTCTACTGTGAAGAAGGTAACCTTTTCTATGCAATTGCTAGCATTCATCTGGAGATAAAATTTTTGCCCTTCCATAGATGATGTACTTAAACGTGGGCAAAAATACAGATTTATAATATAGAGTGCTAACGTCTAATTCAAACTCAGAGAAATGTTAGACGATATCCTATTGGTAGTCTGAAACCCAACAAATCCTTATCTGTATATGCAAGCCAAACATCAGTATGCATCTTTAGTATCTTGAATTTTCTCTATAAATGTAAATTCTATCCCGCTTGCAAAAATGGGGCATCTGGCACGTTTGAAGCTCTTTGTAAAGAAAAGACAGCCAGAATCAGGATCTGGCAGGGATCAACAAAATTTGCGCACAACAGGTTGATCGAGATGGAGTACTGGCCAAGCATTGGGTTGAAGGAGTCTCATACTTATTAAGAGACCTCTATCTCTGCAACTGGGCTGTTTCTTTATGTATTGTTTAGAAGTTCAGATATTTGATGCTCCCAAGTTATTGTTGGCACCCTATTTGAAGTAATCAAGGAGTAAAAGTCATGGAGGATAGAGATTGGATGAAATAAAATTATTGTTGAAGATATTGGTAGGATGCTAGACAGGACTTGCTTCTCATGAGTGGTAAGTATATTTGCATGCTCTGTTATCCCAAAAATTGAAGTGTAGTTGTAGGTATCGAACAGTAGAGTTACAAATTTTGTTGGTTTCACGTCTGCAACACACACTGAATGCTATGCTTTCTTTCATTATTTGAGCTGGCTGAAAATCTTAGGACTTTTGAGGACCGAAGAGTTAAGTGAATGATTCATAGTCATACTTTCTATGGTGATGGTTTAGGTCTCGCTGGAGCTTGGAGGAAATGCGCCTTGTATTATATTTGATGATGCAGACATTGACGTGGCAATAAGAGGAACTGTAAGCAATAATTCTTTATGAAGAACAGAAATGAAATTGGATGTAAATATAACAGCTGAAATTCCATTTCTACTTCTACATTGCAGTTGGCGTGCAAGTACCGAAATAGTGGGCAGACGTGTGTCTGTGCCAATAGGATATTGGTTCAAGATGGTACCCTGCAATGAACTTTTTCCCTTTACTGTGTTTGTCACTTTTGATTCCTTTAATCCATCTCTATAAATCTAGCTCGCCTGTTAAATAATGAGGAACGATAAACAAGTGAAAGTATTTTAAGCATAGCTACAATAACACTTGCCATACATGGTTTTTGTTTGTCACTTTTGATTCTTTGAAATTAACTTATTCGTTTCCATCACTATAAATATAGCTCGCCTGTTAAAAGATGAGCAGTGATAAGCAAGTGAAAGATAGGTACACGTAACACTTGCCATGTATAGTTTCTAACAAGGAAAATATTTCAGAAAAGTGACTATGCTTTCTACTTTTTTGACAATAAAAGTGCAATACTCATGGCCAGTAGCTAGAGCTTATCATATCATTGTTGCCAGGTATATATGAAACTTTTGCAAATGCTTTTGCTAAAGCAGTACAAGGGCTTCATGTTGGCAATGGTCTTGAAGAAGGTGTTACACAGGTATACTTGAATTTGCGCTTCCAGATAGTTTGCAGTTTTAGTTGTTGATAACACTGATATGGAATTTGAATCTACGTCAGGGTCCTTTGATCAATGGGGCTGCACTCAGAAAGGTCCTCATTTAGCACTCTTATTGCTGCATTGAAAACTAGAAATATATATTAATGGGATTTGTTTATTTTGGAATACGGGAATCTGCAGTTTGAAAAATAGAAGTTTAGCGGATGGTTCAACTATTGCTTGCTTTTACGATGAGCTTGCTGTTTATTTATCTATTTTGTTCACAGGTTGAGACTCATGTTCAAGATGCTGTGTCGAAGGTAACAACTGGTATATGGTCTCGCTTGATGGAAAATTAGTTAGCTTTTCTTTTATGTCTTCTAGGGGGCAAAAGTACTTCTGGGAGGTCAGAGGCATAAACTTGGTTTTACCTTCTATGAGCCTACTATTCTCAGAGATGTTAATGAAAGTATGCTTGTAGCAACGTGAGTATATGATCATTGTTAAGCTTTTATATGACTTTTTTGTACTGAGTGGAGATGTTCTGTGCTCCAGGGAAGAAACTTTTGGTCCAGTTGCACCTCTTTTAAGATTTAAAACAGAAGAAGATGCAATTCGTATAGCTAATGACACTGAAGCTGGTAATGATGTGCCCCCTTATTCGAAGATGTTTATATTATGCGCCAGATGAATGTGAAGCTGAAGGGTATAATCTTGGCATCAGGGCTTGCTGCATATATTTTCACTCAGAATGTACCTAGAGGATGGCGGGTTGCTGAGGCTTTAGAATATGGGATTGTTGGATTGAATGAAGGGGTTATCTCAACAGAGGTATTGTATTCCTTCTGTTTACAGACTGGTGGAGTGCAGTAGTGACTTTCTTGTTTCCCCTCCTTTTTGGCTGCATTCCAATTGCTTAGGTTGCGCCCTTTGGAGGCGTCAAACAATCAGGCATTGGTCGTGAGGGTTCAAAATATGGAATTGACGACTATCTTGAGGTACGACCAGTAACCAGATGATTTATTATGTTTTCTCTCATCTGGTTATGCCAAGTTTAATCATCTGTGGTATATGAACTATTATTTTAATATTCCTATTACAGATTAAATACTTCTGTTTGGGGAACATGGGAGGTTGAGGTTCCCATACATAAGCTGCTCGAAAATGGACCACATAAAATGCAGTTTGGTGGCTATTTAGTAGTAACGGGACATGGAAGAGGATCTTCTCATAACTGCAAGGGGATATGATGGGAAAAAAAGAAGAAAGAAAATCGGGCCCA
The DNA here is from genome assembly GCA_021234155.1 of Isoetes taiwanensis. NCBI lineage: Eukaryota > Viridiplantae > Streptophyta > Lycopodiopsida > Isoetales > Isoetaceae > Isoetes > Isoetes taiwanensis. The sequence continues at coordinate 104,934 of JAJEKV010000177.1, read as the reverse complement.
TCTTATCTAATTTGATTGTATAGTATCCTAGACAACCAATAAAGCTGAGTTAATAATACAAGAAATTGACATTTCTCTATCTTCTCCCTTGTCTGGTAATGATGGATGCATGTCTGTTCAGGAACACACAAGATTGGAATTTGCCATATTGCCTTGTCTATCTTGAAGAAAACACAAAAACTCACTTTGATATATCACTCAAGATTTTGACTGACCGAATAGCTACCAAAAAATAAAGAGCTGAAATGGGACCCAACCCAAGTGATTCCTCTGGTTAATGATTGAAAAGTTATTTTGATCGAAGAGAACTCCCAACACTCTTAGTAAAACCCAAAGGAGAACATCCAAAATTGCAATAACTTTTTATAGCTCGGCAGAACTATGGAAGTACATCCCTTATCACGCGCACATGGATGAGAGCAACCCATGATGCTAACACCTAGATTGCATATGGGTGAGAGCAACCCATGATGCTAACAACTGGATTAAAGAGTGGAATTTAGAGCAATAAGGCATGACTTTGTTGGAAATTATCATCCAGCATTTATTGCGGGTTTATTTCTTTATCCCACTTTACGGATTAAGATAAAAAACCAAGTGATAATATATTTAGCATAATAACAGGGGGTTTTCCTTGTATTTTTTTTACATTTCCCCCCTCTATGATTTGGTCGCTCTATTTGGGAGATTTGGTCGCTCTATTCAGATGGATGTACTAAATAGTAGTTCTAGAGTGCACCAAATCTTAGCCGATGATTTTATAAAGGAGGGCTAATTTTATGTTAGTGATTATTTTGTTTGCATGCAAGTAGTGAAGCTTTATATTTTAGGGTTCGTTGGTTATTTTAGATATTAGCGTGGCAACGTTGATTTTTTGAGTTCTGTTAGTTCGAGCTTATTGTGGTAGATATTGCATCTCTTTCACTCAACTACAGGAGCTTTGGTTGGGGCAATTTAAAGTCCTGTGCAACTACTTTTTGGCCAATTTTAGAGCTTTCAGATGTTAGTTCCTAGGTAAAATTATGTCACCCCACTTAATATAGCAGAGCAGATCATAGCAGAGCAGCTCCTTCATGAAGCTCGGCTGTAGAATGGACATCCAGATTGGAAATCCTTAGGCTAGGGAACGCTAATGGTGAGTGGCATATTATGTCCCTAGGAGCAACAATAAATATATACCAAATAATTATGTGCAAAATTGAAATCAGTAATGTGTCACTCCATAAACCTGCAACAAAGGATCAATAAGAAGAAGAAGCGTTGTGCTAGCCAAACATCTGGAATAATCCTGCATATTCCCCATGCTAGACATAGCAAAAAATGTTAAAGAGAACAAGGCAAAAATTAGAGCAGGCAGAGTAGAGCAAGGAAACGAATTAGATCATGGGAAACAACTTGACGAAGGAAAGGGAAGAGCTAGGAACAAAAGTTCGATCAAAACAAATAGGGGGAGGGGGAGGGGGGGAGGAGCCTTAGAGCAATGAAAATAAAAACGAAGCATTAAACATAGAATATAATAGAAATTGAAGAAGCAATGGAAAGAACGAGGAGCAGAAGAAAGCTTGTAAGCATTGGAGCAACAAACCAGGCTATAGGCAGCAAACTTGGGATAACTGGAAAAAACGTTGAGTATTACAACAAGGACGATAGAAACTAATGGGGCCAAAGGATCAATGGAGAAAAAAAGGAGCGGATGGGTCTAAGTTCAACTATCTGCTCAAAATGGCGTGAAGATGACTTAGGACCTTCCGCCCCTTCAACAATTTTTGTTTCCAAATTTTTGTTCAACTCCTTACAAGACACTTTGATTGGCGCAGGTATTCGGAGCTAGTGGCAAGCTCAAGAGAAGTGGTGACAGCCTTCTCAACCTCTCATGATTTTTGTACTTCATCGACATTGGCATTTTTGGGTCGACTTTTTCGGCGACATTATCGTTACTTTCCCTCACTTTGGACACTGTTGTAAATGTTTAACCTGATGTTATAAAGGTTCTACATAGTTTGGTTTGTTGGGAGTGTTAGCTCTTTGGGCTAAACATATATATGAGTGGCATAGGCCACATGTATTTATCATATTGGACCGCTGGATCTATGGCCCAGATTTAGCCTACATCTGTGGTAGGTGGCATAGGCCACATGTATTTACCATATTGGACCCCACAATCTATGGCCCAGATTTAGCCTAGATCTGTGGTAGGTGAGATGTCAGTTAGGGTTTTGCTCTACTATTTAGAAAGAGCATTTCCTCTCATTTGTTTAGGCTTTTGCTCACGTTTTGGAGCACCTCCTTTTGGAGCATCAATATGATTCTGTTTTGTTCATTCTTTGCTTTGTTCTTGTTCTTGGAGTTTCTTCCCATCTTCTTTTGTTGATCCATGAGCATTTGTGGCAGCCTTGTGGCATCTGGCAGTCATGGACTGCTGCCAAGAACCCCAAAAATCAACAATCAACTTATTATCACGCCATTTGGGAAGCCCCCAGGTCCATATGGCAAGACAGTACAATGGTTTTTTTGGGCAAAAAATGAAAGTCCTAAAGAACTATGTGAGAAATATCAGAACATGAACATCCCAGAGTTTTCAAGTAGTGACATATGCTCATATAGATGTATGACATCCAGTCTTTCCCTGAAAATAGACTTTAGGTACATCCCTAATTTGGATGGTTGTATCCTGAAAAAGTCTTTGAGATTACCAGCATTGACACTGAAAGCCTCTCAAATATGTGCATAGGATGGGCAAAAGAGCAAGGCGTGGGCCTCATCTTCAACCTGGGGTTCTGCCAAGCAGCAGGGGCATAGCCGATCTTCACGAGCTAGATTTTGCCATCTCCCAGTTTCTATGGCGAGGTGGTGGGAGGAGAGCCGCGTCCTGGAAATGATTTTTCTCAGCTCTAGTCTTATCTCTTGCCCAAGATATGGCTGCTCGCCATAGATATCAAGACTATTTATTTCTTTTCTATAGAAGGTCGCTTTCACACTATTTTCACAATCCTCCCAAAGTTTGGCAACTGCTTTAGCTAATACAAAAGTTTGCAATTCATCCCATTTATGAGGCCAGCTGCCGGGCAATATACCCCATTTATATGCTCACTTAATTACTGCGGCATACCATCCATTTAGCTTCCCTTGAGAGTGTGTTAGTGCCAAGGTAGGAAGACGACCTTGGTCTAGATTTGAGATTCTATTTAGGTAGTGAAGCGTTTGGCAGAGTGCATCAATCTCAATTGAACTGTTCCTGTTTCCGCCAAGAGCATGATGTAGGGTGTTTGAGCTTTGACACCCAATTCTTCAACCAAAATCTCTTTTGTACTCTCTAGTTGTTCCCATCCCCGATTTTGCTAATCCAGTGCCGGACACTGCACCCATACAACATTACTGGTTTGACTAATACACCAAAAAGCAGCTTGCGCAAGTGCCAACTCTCAAGATTATTTCGCACACAGATCTGAAAAAGAGCAAGTAGTGCTCTCAATCCACCCGCTGCTCTCTTTGATGCTGCAACAGTCCATTTGTAATTGGATGTCATTTCTATCCCGTGTAAATGGTTGTAGAGTGGACACATCCAGATTGGAAATCCTTAGGCTCAAGAAAACTAATGCTGAGTGGCATATTATGTGCCCGGGGGCATCAGTAAATATGTACCAAATATCTGCAGAAATGAAATCAGTAATCTGCATTTCATAGACTTGCAGCAAAGGTGAACAAGAGCTAGGTGAGGTATCGTGCTAGCCAAACATCCGGAATAATCCTCCAAACATCTGGAATAATCTTGCATATTCTCCCATGCTAGACATAGGAAAAAGTGTTAAGGAACAAAGAAAATTTAGAGTAGAGCAAGGGGAGCAATTAGACCACGAGAAACAACTTGATGATGGAAATGGAAGAGCTAGGAACAAAAGATTGATCAAAATAAACAGGAAAAAACTTAGAGTGAATGAAAATAAAATACATAACACTAAGAATAGAATAAAATACAAATTGAAAAAGCAATGGAAAAAATGAGGAACCGAACAAAGCTGTAAGCATTGGAGCAACAAACCATATGGGGAGCGAACTTGGGATAATTGGGAAAAACATATGCTAGGCAATCCTTATGATAGGGGATGCTAGCACTAAGTGGCATGTTTTATGCCTAAGGGCATCAAGTAAGTATGTAAGCTTATGGAAACGGTGTGGTTTAATTACTAAAAAACCAAAGAGGCTAAAAACCCTTCAGGTTGTTTAAGCCCCTTTAAAAAAGTGAGCACCCCTAAAATCAGGGAGTCATCAACGTAGCTCAACCACGAGCCTAAACGCAGCCAGAGCTGTCGTTTCTGCTTGGCGCCGTCAGAGCGGGCCGGATCTGCTTCCGACAGTCTCATATGCCTTCTAAGAGATTGCCACATGAGCGGGGATAAGGAGAAGAGGTGGAACAGTAATTTACAGAAATGAACATGAAACAGAGGGAAGAGCTATAGTTTGTAACAATAGATTATAGAAATCGGAGAAAAATCGCTGGAAAATTGCATCAAGAGATATATAAATGCCAAGTTTTTGTTTGGTACAGTGTGGGATTGTTAGAGCAGGCCGGGATATCAAGATAACAAAAGGAAAAAGTAAGCAAATCGACCTACAAAGTTTCTAGCAATCTCAAGGCCAAGTAATATGACACAATTTCAAAATTTCCTTAGTTTAAATAAATGTTGGATCCACATGATGAAGGCTCAGATCCTTGAGAACCAATAAAGAGTAATTTTAACTTGGATCAGAAAATGGCAAGAATGGGGTAGCTACAACAGCTAGAAAAATGGATTTAGGTAAGAAAAATAACAACATAGTACAGACACGAATATTGAAAAGAAGATGGGACACAAAATTTATCACAAAAGCAAGCTATTGAAGGAGAACAAAACTCAAAGGATGGATTATGCTGGTTGGAATAGCCCCAACCGTGGCTTACAAATGCTATTTATAATGGGCAAAAGGGCACATCCCTTAAGAAGGATCGTGCCTCTTAATCTTGCCTCTTTTGGCATCGTCCACATCATCATGTGACACGTCTACTGGAGAACGACATACTCCAAAAGACAAGAAGGAGGTGATTCAAGCAGTATTGATGGATGCTGCACTGGCAATGCTCTCAGGTGCTGATTAGATTCTTTAAAAGTAATTATCTGGTAAAGTAGCAGATAACATCAAATTTGGTGTAAACTATTCAAGATATCATCGTCTGAAATACGATTCATTTTAAGTTTTAGTTAAAAAGTTTTCCCAATGTTGAGGAATGAAATAAAAGGAATGCACGAATATTTCTTACAAGAAAAAGGTTCGAAAAAACATAAAAAAAGTCGCACTCGACAATTTGTAAGGTAGTCACCACGTGACTATAGGACGAAGGAAGACTTGTGAACAAAATTGCTTTCACATCCTCCTCGCCCACTTTGGCATTAATTCCGGCTAATTGGTGCAGTAGGGATCGTAATTTGTTAACATGCTCTGCTAAATCATCACCCTCATTCATGGATAAATCAAACAGTTGCTTTTTCAAGATCATTGCCGAGTGCTTCGCCTGCGCTCCAAAGTGTTCCACACTTCACATCCTTTGATAAATCCACGTGATGAATATGAGCATCTCCTAAGTCAAGCCCAATCATGGCCATGGCTTTTCGATTCTTAGCATCCCACTTCACAAGTTCTGCAGCATCTGAGGGCTTTTTCTCGGTGCCTTCGACTACTCCATAAAGATCTTGATAAGATGAAACTTTATCTTAACCTGCCATGTATGGAAATTTTTACCATTAAAATTTTCAATGACATACTTGCCTCCAGAAATCGTCTCCATGCTCGCTTTCTTGTAAAAAAAAAAATAATAATTTCTTGGAGGAACCAGCACCGCTTTTTATAATCCCAATCGCTCAAAAATGCTTTTGCGGCGATTGCTATTATTTTTTATCTATATCCTTCTTCTCTGAGCCAATCTTTTATTGATTCTTGATACCGCTCTTTGTACTCTCAAAGATTGGAGGAGAATTCGTTGCCGCTTAGAAGCCATCACCGTGCTCTGATACCATATCACAAAAGCAAGCAATTGAAGGAGAACAAAACTCAAAGAATGGATTATGCTAGTTGGAATAGCCCCAACCGTGGCTTACAAATGCTATTTATAATGGGCAAAAGGGTACACCCTTAAGGAGGATCGTGCCTCTTCATCTTGCCTCTTTTGGCATTGTCCACGTCATCATGTGACATGTCTACTGGAGAATGTGACTGCTGGACTAAACCGCCACAGCCTGACGACTCTCCAACAAAATTAGGCTAGCTAAAAAAAAAAATGAACAAGAACACGCTTGGGTTTAAATTTTTACTCTTTAAGATTTCATTTAAACTTGGAAATCAAAGCGTTGTCTAGAAAATAATCGAGAGTCTCGAAGTGCATAGATTGATTTAGACCTTCAAAAACTTAAATCACTAATTTGTCTATCTTGAAGAAAACACAAAAACTCACTTTGATATATCACTCAAGATTTTGACCGACCGAATAGCTACCAAAAAATAAAGAGCTGAAATGGGACCCAACCCAAGTGATTCCTCTGGTTAATGATTGAAAAGTTATTTTGATCGAAGAGAACTCCCAACACTCTTAGTAAAACCCAAAGGAGAACATCCAAAATTGCAATAACTTTTTATAGCTCGGCAGAACTATGGAAGTACATCCCTTATCACGCGCACATGGATGAGAGCAACCCATGATGCTAACACCTAGATTGCATATGGGTGAGAGCAACCCATGATGCTAACAACTGGATTAAAGAGTGGAATTTAGAGCAATAAGGCATGACTTTGTTGGAAATTATCATCCAGCATTTATTGCGGGTTTATTTCTTTATCCACTTTACGGATTAAGATAAAAAACCAAGTGATAATATATTTAGCATAATAACAGGGGGTTTTCCTTGTTTTTTTTTTACATTTCCCCCCTCTATGATTTGGTCGCTCTATTTGGGAGATTTGGTCGCTCTATTCATATGGATGTACTAAATAGTAGTTCTAGAGTGCACCAAATCTTAGCCGATGATTTTATAAAGGAGGGCTAATTTTATGTTAGTGATTATTTTGTTTGCATGCAAGTAGTGAAGCTTTATATTTTAGGGTTCGTTGGTTATTTTAGATATTAGCGTGGCAACGTTGATTTTTTTAGTTCTGTTAGTTCGAGCTTATTGTGGTAGATATTGCATCTCTTTCACTCAACTACAGGAGCTTTGGTTGGGGCAATTTAAAGTCCTGTGCAACTACTTTTTGGCCAATTTTAGAGCTTTCAGATGTTAGTTCCTATATAAAATTATGTCACCCCACTTAATATAGCAGAGCAGATCATAGCAGAGCAGCTCCTTCATGAAGCTCGGCTGTAGAATGGACATCCAGATTGGAAATCCTTAGGCTAGGGAACGCTAATGGTGAGTGGCATATTATGTCCCTAGGAGCAACAATAAATATATACCAAATAATTATGTGCAAAATTGAAATCAGTAATGTGTCACTCCATAAACCTGCAACAAAGGATCAATAAGAAGAAGAAGCGTTGTGCTAGCCAAACATCTGAAATAATCCTGCATATTCCCCATGCTAGACATAGCAAAAAATGTTAAAGAGAACAAGGCAAAAATTAGAGCAGGCAGAGTAGAGCAAGGAAACGAATTAGATCATGGGAAACAACTTGACGAAGGAAATGGAAGAGCTAGGAACAAAAGTTCGATCAAAACAAATAGGGGGAGGGGGAGGGGGGGAGGAGCCTTAGAGCAATGAAAATAAAAACGAAGTATTAAACATAGAATATAATAGAAATTGAAGAAGCAATGGAAAGAACGAGGAGCAGAAGAAAGCTTGTAAGCATTGGAGCAACAAACCAGGCTATAGGCAGCAAACTTGGGATAACTGGAAAAAACGTTGAGTATTACAACAAGGACGATAGAAACTAATGGGGCCAAAGGATCAATGGAGAAAAAAAGGAGCGGATGGGTCTAAGTTCAACTATCTGCTCAAAATGGCGTGAAGATGACTTAGGACCTTCCGCCCCTTCAACAATTTTTGTTTCCAAATTTTTGTTCAACTCCTTACAAGACACTTTGATTGGCGCAGGTATTCGGAGCTCGTGGCAAGCTCAAGAGAAGTGGTGACAGCCTTCTCAACCTCTCATGATTTTTGTACTTCGTTGACATTGACATTCTTTGGTCAAGAATTCTCGGCGATATTATCGTTACTTCCCCTCACTTTGAACACTCTGTTGTAAATGTTTAACTTGATGTTATAAAGGTTCTACATAGTTTGGTTTGAGGGGGAGGGGGGATTAGCCCTTTGAGCTAAACCTATATATGAGTGGCATAGGCCACATGTATTTACTATATTGGACCCCACGATCTATGGCCCAGATTTAGCCTAGATCTATGGTAGGTGGCATAGGCCACATGTATTTACTATATTGGACCCCACGATCTATGGCCCAGATTTAGCCTAGATCTATGGTAGATGAGATGTCAGTTAGGGTTAGGGTTTTGCTCTACTATTTAGAAAGAGCATTTCCTCTCATTTATTTAGGCTTTTGCTCACATTTTGGAGCACCTCCTTTTGGAGCATCAATATGATTATATTTTGTTCATTCTTTGCTTTGTTCTTGTTCTTGGAGTCTCTTCCCACCTTCTTTTGTTGATTCATGAGCATTTGTGGCAGCCATGTGGCATCCCGCAATCATGGACTACTGCTGCAAGGTGTATGCCAAGAACCCCAAAAATCAACAATCAACTTATTATCACGCCATTTGGGAAGCCCCCAGGTCCATATGGCAAGACAGTACAATGGTTTTTTTGGGCAAAAAATGAAAGTCCTAAAGAACTCGTTGAGAAATATCAGAACATGAACATCCCAGAGTTTTCAAGTAGTGACATATGCTCATATAGATGTATGACATCCAGTCTTTCCCTGAAAATAGACTTTAGGTACATCCCTAATTTGGATGGTTGTATCCTGAAAAAGTCTTTGAGATTACCAGCATTGACACTGAAAGCCTCTCAAATATGTGCATAGGATGGGCAAAAGAGCAAGGCGTGGGCCTCATCTTCAACCTGGGGTTCTGCCAAGCAGCAGGGGCATAGCCGATCTTCACGAGCTAGATTTTGCCATCTCCCAGTTTCTATGGCGAGGTGGTGGGAGGAGAGCCGCGTCCTGGAAATGATTTTTCTCAGCTCTAGTCTTATCTCTTGCCCAAGATATGGCTGCTCGCCATAGATATCAAGACTATTTATTTCTTTTCTATAGAAGGTCGCTTTCACACTATTTTCACAATCCTCCCAAAGTTTGGCAACTGCTTTAGCTAATACAAAAGTTTGCAATTCATCCCATTTATGAGGCCAGCTGCCGGGCAATATACCCCATTTATATGCTCACTTAATTACTGCGGCATACCATCCATTTAGCTTCCCTTGAGAGTGTGTTAGTGCCAAGGTAGGAAGACGACCTTGGTCTAGATTTGAGATTCTATTTAGGTAGTGAAGCGTTTGGCAGAGTGCATCAATCTCAATTGGAACTGTTCCTGTTTCCGCCAAGAGCATGATGTAGGGTGTTTGAGCTTTGACACCCAATTCTTCAACCAAAAATCTCTTTTGTACTCTCTCTAGCTGTTCCCATCCTGATTTTGCTAATCCAGGTGCCCAGACCTGGCACCCATACAACATTACTGGTTTGACTAATACACCAAAAAGCAGCTTGCGCAAGTGCCAACTCTCAAGATTATTTCGCACACAGATCTGAAAAAGAGCAAATAGTGCTCTCAATCCACCCGCTGCTCTCTTTGATGCTGCAACAGTCCATTTGTAATTGGATGTCATTTCTATCCCCAGGTAAATGGTTGTAGAGTGGACACATCCAGATTGGAAATCCTTAGGCTCAAGAAAACTAATGCTGAGTGGCATATTATGTGCCCGGGGGCATCAGTAAATATGTACCAAATATCTGCAGAAATGAAATCAGTAATCTGCATTTCATAGACTTGCAGCAAAGGTGAACAAGAGCTAGGTGAGGTATCGTGCTAGCCAAACATCCGGAATAATCCTCCAAACATCTGGAATAATCTTGCATATTCTCCCATGCTAGACATAGGAAAAAGTGTTAAGGAACAAAGGAAAATTTAGAGTAGAGCAAGGGGAGCAATTAGACCACGAGAAACAACTTGATGATGGAAATGGAAGAGCTAGGAACAAAAGATTGATCAAAATAAACAGGAAAAAACTTAGAGTGAATGAAAATAAAATACATAACACTAAGAATAGAATAAAATACAAATTGAAAAAGCAATGGAAAAAATGAGGAACCGAACAAAGCTGTAAGCATTGGAGCAACAAACTATATGGGGAGCGAACTTGGGATAATTGGGAAAAACATATGCTAGGCAATCCTTATGATAGGGGATGCTAGCACTAAGTGGCATGTTTTATGCCTAAGGGCATCAAGTAAGTATGTAAGCTTATGGGAACGGTGTGGCTAAAAACCCTTCAGGTTGTTTAAGCCCCTTTAAAAAAGTGAGCACCCCTAAAATTAGGGAGTCATCAACGTAGCTCAACCACGAGCCTAAACGCAGCCAGAGCTGTCGTTTCTGCTTGGCGCCGTCAGAGCGGGCCGGATCTGCTTCCGACAGTCTCATATGCCTTCTAAGAGATTGCCACATGAGCGGGGATAAGGAGAAGAGGTGGAACAGTAATTTACAGAAATGAACATGAAACAGAGGGAAGAGCTATAGTTTGTAACAATAGATTATAGAAATCGGAGAAAAATCGCTGGAAAATTGCATCAAGAGATATATAAATGCCAAGTTTTTGTTTGGTACAGTGTGGGATTGTTAGAGCAGGCCGGAATATCAAGATAACAAAAGGAAAAAGCAAGCAAATCGACCTACAAAGTTTCTAGCAATCTCAAGGCCAAGTAATATGATACAATTTCAAAATTTCCTTAGTTTAAATAAATGTTGGATCCACATGATGAAGGCTCAGATCCTTGAGAACCAATAAAGAGTAATTTTAACTTGGATCAGAAAATGGCAAGAATGGGGTAGCTACAACAGCTAGAAAAATGGATTTAGGTAAGAAAAATAACAACATAGTACAGACACGAATATTGAAAAGAAGATGGGACACAAAATTTATCACAAAAGCAAGCTATTGAAGGAGAACAAAACTCAAAGGATGGATTATGCTGGTTGGAATAGCCCCAACCGTGGCTTACAAATGCTATTTATAATGGGCAAAAGGGCACATCCCTTAAGAAGGATCGTGCCTCTTCATCTTGCCTCTTTTGGCATCGTCCACATCGTCATGTGACACACTGGAGAACGTGACTGCTGTGCTGAACCGCCACAGCCTGACGACTCTCCAACACTCCCACTCAGACACAGTTCTCCAGTGTCTTCAGAAGTTATCCCAATCAGTCCTAGAGAACTTCTATGCTTCTCAAATTTGTCTCGGGCTAGTGCTTTAGTAAATATATCAGCTACCATCTCATCTGTTCTCACAAACTTGAGTTCTAGTATTTCTTCATTGACCTGTTGTCTTATGAAATGATACTGAGTCTGAATATGCTTCGTTCGAGCATGAAACTTAGGATTCTTTGCCAAAGCAATAGATCCTTGATTGTCACTAAGGGAGGTGGAGCATCGTTGGTGCACTTAAAGAAAAAATCTCTGTAGCAAATTCAACCTCAGTCCAACCTTCCTTTTTTTCTTATAATTCTGCTCCCTAAGAGATGCAGATTACAACAAAATCTAATTCATCTTCAAAATTGGAGCTTTCCCAATAGAAATTATTATCCAAATTGAAGGGGGTCTGATCACCCTAATGGTGATTCCTAGCCCCTTATGGTGCATTTATAATAGTGCACCTCATTCCCCAAATAGTGATATTTCTGTTCTTGTAGGTGCAGAATCAAACCTATAATAGTTCACAATCTTACCTTCAATGGATCATTCGGTCACCTTCCATTGGTGCTCCTAATTCCTCATTATGGAGCAGAAATCATCCTTTAATAGACCTTTACCTGTCTAAATATGTTAGGGAATTGAACCCTAAACCAGCACACAGGTTGGCAAACCAATCATCTTACCTACAAAATGCAAAACAAGCAAACAGATTAAATCCATAGTGGAGATGATGATAACATCAATAGTGTTGCCACTCTTGGTGCTATAATCATCTCCACTAAACAAAACAAAAATGAAAAACATCAAGAAAATAGGTCTGAAACTTACCTAGCTGCAATATTGAACAGTTCTAGCTTTTGGCATGGTATATTTTGGTGTTGTAAGTCAAAATTGACAAAACATTTCAGGATAACAAATGAATGATGAGCTCATAGAAATACAATCATTGAAATTAAGAATGTGATTTGAAGAGTCATAGAGATACATCACACTAAAACTCTGTTTCCATTGCTTAAAACTGAAAATACAATTCAACATTACCATTACCAGAAACCTTCTTTTTTTGTTCTCTTGCTATCCTAGCTGCCTCTTTCCTTTTCATCTCAATCTCTTTTGCTGCCTTTCTTTTTTCTTGTAGCATTTTCTTCTCTTCCAACTTCTCTTTTCTTATTCTAGCTGCTTCCTCTATTTGTTGCTGATGCTCTAATCTGGCACGAATAACCTCATCCGAAGTTACATACAATTTACCTACTAAACCAGGAGGTAGTCTACCCCTTTTTTTCTGTTTAGTTACAACAGTTTCTGGAGCAACAGGTTGAGGTGCAACTACTGCAGGTTCGGGAGCAGCGGGTGATGCCAAGGTAGGTTCAGGTGGACCTTGTATAGCTGATGGTCCTTCTGGAGCTTCAGCTGCATTTGCCAAAGCCACTAGCCCACTATCTTCATTGTTACATGCTGGTACTAGTGGAGGAACACTCAATTCTGCTTCAAGATGATCTGCCAAGGGTTCAGGAGCCACTGCATTTGAGTTAAAAAGCCATATACCTGTTTTACAGAATCCAGCAGTTATATTTGAAGGTGTTAATGACTTCTGCAATGCATCTGAAACTAAAGTAGCCAGATCCTCCTTTGTTGGTTCCTTCCTCTCTTCATCAATATGCTGGTGCATGAACTGTGACCTGTTATTTCGAAAATGGTACTTAAAGGAAGAAAAACAAGAAACATCCAAAGGTTGAAGCTTGTGTGAAGTGTGAGCAGGCAATTGAATGATATGGAGGCCCATTTCTTTTGCCTTCTGAATGGTAGCCGTGGTGACATGAGAGCCATGTCCATCACACACCATTAAGTGTGGTCTTTCTTCACTTATGCCACCTGGAACATTAGACTTAAAATGATCCAACCAAGCGAAAAATAAAGCATCTGTTATCCAGGCTTTTTTCTGATATGCCATTACAGCTCCAGGCTCACATCCAAGAAGAAGATCAGAATCTCTCATCCTCTTACCTTTAAATAAATAGAGACTAGGCAACTTACCCCCTTGTGCATTCACACAACACAATACTGTTAGCCATTCTCTATTGTTTGGGATTGTTTCACGAACATTTCTAACTCCTTTTGGTGCAATCACCCTCATGGATGTTCGATTACCAGCCTGGACACCTGTTTCATCACAGTTCCAAACTCGAGAAGGATCCAAGTCAAGACTGTCATAAACAGATTTCAAAGTAGAATAAAAATTAGAAAGGTTAGAACTGGTGACAGCCCTCATCCTGCTCATCTCCACACATTGAGCAGACCCCAATACAACTTCTGGATGCCTTCTTCTAAAACCCTGCCACCATTTTGGACCAGGCAAACCATCTTTAAAGCTTGTTTGCCTATTAATGGTCATTTCAGCAACCTTCTGTCTAAGAATACCTAAGGAGATAGCTCTGCCCTCAGCACAAAGTTGAAAGCACCACTCCACAAGATAATTCTCCTCCTCCTTTGTTAATGCTCTAGGTACAGCCCCAAATTTGCTCTCACTAATTCCATACAGGTGGTTCCTAACTGTATTTTGAGGAATACCATAATGCTTAGCTGCTTTTCTGATGCTTAAGATGCCCCTCTCTGTGGATTCCAAGGCCTCATTCAGATCCTCCATTGTCCAAGCCCCTCTCTTCTGATTCCTCACTCTTTTTTTCCCTACAGGTAAAGAAGGATTGGAAGACTTCAATACAATGGGCCTATTTCTGGACGTTCTCTTCTGTTTAGCAAAATGTGGTTCAGAACTAGGAACAGGTGCATCAGGAGCAGGGGCAATGATCCTATTGCCCCTCAAGTTCATGGTGAAAAAAATAATTAAAAAGAAGGTAAAATAGAAGTTCAGATAAAAGGAGAATTGACAGATGCAAAGGAAATAAAATCTGAAAGCTCTCTTATATGGGAGAAGTACATAAAATAGTCAATCCAAATGCCTGCAAACATTGGAAATACATCAGCAATGAGAAAACAAAATTTAAGAAATTATGATAATGAAATAAAATTTGCTTACTTAAATCATGTCTCCAGGGACTTCCACTTGTATGCAGCTCCCAAAGAACTCCCAAAAACTCTCAAAGAACCTCCAGAACAACAGGTATTCATGAAAACTCTTAGGCTGTGTTAGAGCCAAGACTCTAACCTTGCAAGAAGGATGGAAAACCCAACAATCCAAGCTCAATCTATCAGAACAAGGCAATGCACAACACAAAGAATCATCATCTCCATAGCTAGATCAATCAAAATCCTCTCTCTCAATACACCGTCTCCCCGTTCTTCTTCTCTCTCTGCTCAGATAATACAATGCTCATGATGGCTCCACAATGCATACGTGCAAATATCATGCACGCGTGCATGCGCGTATATCACTCTATATACGGTATATGATGAGTGTGGTGATGAGTGTGGTGACAAGTGTGGTGAGTGGTGACGAGTGTGGTGACTGTGGTGAGTGGTGCGTGGTGACGAATGTGGTGAGTGGTGATGAGTGTGGTGACGAGTGTGGTGAGTGTGGTAAGTGGTGATCACCCCAACAGTGGCGACCACAGTGGGAAAATGTGCCACTCCGTGGCGGAGAACCCACAACAAAACATACTACTATGGTCCTTGGGACATGTTCCCAAATGACCCATTTACACCCTTCTCAAATCCAAATGACTGATACAAACAAACTGGTCCAAAATGACAGTGACGAAACAGAGCCTCTGTAACTGTGGCAACCTTTGAAAGCTGATATCTTGAGTTCCAGAACTCCGTTTGACCTGCACCATAGCTCGTTGGATTTGTATCGCCGAAATGCATCTTTTGATGTAGGATAGATGAAGTATTATGGAACTGTCACCACCTGTTTTTACAGAAAAACGACCTGCTGTAACCCAAAAATTCTCCACAATTCTCTGTAATTGGAGCTATGCCAAATCCAAATCCCTTAGAAAAGTACTTCTCTTTCAAAATAAGGCCTGAGATCCTTGCCATTTCTGGGATTAGGCAACAATTCCCCTTCTGGAGTCATCAAATAGAAAGCCCCACCTGGTACCTCTTTATCAATCAGAAATGGGCCTTCCCATGGGCTTTGAAATTTGGATAGATGCTTCTTAGTGGTCCTGCACAACACCAATTGCCCTTCCTCAAATGGATTGACAACCTGTAACTTGTCTTTGATAAGCTTTACTTTCTGTTTATGCCTCATATTGAAGTCTGCTGCTTCTTGTCTCATCTCTTGCAATTGCAGTAAATCATCCATCCTATTATGCACTTGATTTGGAGTTGGAACTTCTCCTAAATTCTCATAATAAGGGAGCTCTACAAATGAACACAAAGGAATGTCCAAATGAATAGGCATCACAGCCTGCACTCCATAAACCAATTCAAATGGTGTAAACCCTGTAGCCAACTTGTAAGTACACCTGAAACTCCATAATGCACCTGTCAAGGCTTCATGCCAATTTCTTTGATTATCCTTCACTGTTTTGGCCAAGATAGCTTTCAGAATTTTGTTAGTAGACTCAGCTTGCCCATTGCCCTGTGGATAATAAGCAGAAGCTTGTACATGTTGAACACCAATCTTTTCTGTTAACTGAGCTACTACTTTTCCCATGAAATGACTTCCCCGATCAGACAAAAGAATGGTTGGAACACCAAACCGAGAAATCAGATTATGATAAAGAAAGCTTACTGTGGTATTTTCTGTAGCATGCTTTGCTGGAACTGCTTCTACCCACTTTGTAAACATACATGTGGCTGCCAAGATATACTTATGACCTTTGGAAGATGGAGGATTGATAGGCCCAATGTAATCCAATCCCCACATATGAAATGGACCAACACTCAAAATAGGATGGAATGGCATATTATTGTGGCCTGTCAATTGTTTATGCCTTTGACATTTCTCACATCTGCTAACAAAGTCTCTAGTATCCTTGTAAAGAGTTGGCCAATAATATCCCCAATGAAGGATCTTTCTAGCTGTTGTTCTGGCTGCAAAATGCCCCTGACAATCATGTGCTTGCTGTAACAAATCATGAGTTTGCTGACCAGCAACACACCTTAATAAGAGACCTTCCATAGTCCTCTTATAAAGAATAGCTTCATGCACCACATAACCAGCTGCTTGTACTCTAAGAGCATGCTTTTGTTGCTTTGAAAATGATGAAGGATAAGTCTGATCTTGTAAATACCTGTATATATTGGCATACCAAAGATCCACGGTCTCAATGAACCCTTGCAATACGCCATTATCCGGAACTGCTACTGGCTGGTCTGTTTCCTCTTCTATTTCAGCACCACTACTTAAATAGGCACTTGGATTATGAGCTCCTTGAGCCATCTTAACATACTTCAACTCAAATTCTTGTATGATAAGAGCCCATCTTGTAAACTTAGGATCTTGGACAGTCTTGTTGTAAATGCATGGCAATGGGTTCACATCCATATGAATGTAAACATACTGTACATTTGCTGAATTCCATTGTGAAGGAAGAAGATAATGTCTAAATTTATTCAAGACCCACTTCAATGCCAACCCAAGATGCTCCATATGAGTCCATTTCTGCTCTTGTGGAGTTAACAACCTGCTAGCATAGTAATTCACATCATAATGCTTTTGCTGATTTTTTTGACATAGTGTGATGCCCAAAGCTTGCTCCCAAACAAAGAAAGAATAAATGAAATGGCTCACTCATTCTTGGAGGAATCAGCAAAGTTCTCTCTTTTAATTGTGCAAGGCACCATTCAAATGCTTCTTGAGCATCTTCCTTCCATCTAAAATGCTGCCCTGGCTTCATACAATCCACAAGTGGCTGGGTTACTTTAGCAAAATTATGCAAATACCTCCTACTAAAACTGAGTTGGCCATATAAGCTTCTCACTTGGGATACATTTGTAGGTGGTTTGACCTTCTCCAAGGCTGCAATCTTACCATGATCCACTTGTAATCCCTTTTCTGAAACATAATTGCCCAATAGTTTCCCTCCTCTAGTGAAGAAAATACACTTAGCAGGATTCAAACTTATACCATACAGCCGGCATCTTTCAAGAACTTTTCTAAGATGATCCAAGTGATCCCTTCTTGGATTCGAGAAGAACATGTCAAGTCATCTATAAAGACTCTCAAAAGTCTAAAATATCATGAAAAGCATATGTCATAGCTCTCGAAATGTGTGGAGCATTTGTGAGGCCAAAAGGTAATACCTTGTAAGCATAGATGCCAAAAGGTGTTGAAAAGCCGTCATTGCTTGATGTGGTGGATAGATTTGGATCTGATTATATCCCGAAAGTACCCATCCAAGAAAGAATAGGCCTGATTTCCTGCAACAATATCCAACAAGGTGTCTATAAATGGTGTAGGAAAATGATCTCTTTGGTAGCTTTGTTGAGATCCCCGTAATCAATGCATACCGGATTGAATTATTTGGCTTTCTCACCGGTACAATAGAACTGATCCAATCTGAATTTGGCACTGGTACAATAAATCCCCGCCTCCAAAAGCTTCATGACTTCAACCTTTACTTGCTCCTCTATCTTTGGACTCATTCTCCTTTGAGCTTGTTGGATTTGGTTTTGATCCTGTTTCAAATCAATGGTATGAACCACAACCTCCGGTGGAATGCCTTTCAATTCTTTGTAATTTCTTGCCAAAACATCCCTGAATTCTCTTAACAAAGATATCAAATCACGTTCCTCCTCTTGAGTAAGATCGCCTCCAATAGTAACCAATTCTTCTTGATTGCCTTGAGAAATATTGATGTTCTTGACTGAATGTGGTGACTGTAATGAATGTGATGACTGTGGTGACGAATGTGGTGATTGTGGTGAATGTAGTGACTGTGGTGACGAATGTGGTGATTGTGGTGAATGTGGTGACAGTGATGAATGTGGTGCGTGTGATGACTGTGGTGACTGCAATGGATGTGGTGGATGTGATGATTGTGATGAATTTGGTGCATGTGGTGACTGTAATGACTGTGGTGAATATGGACTGATCTGATTTACCTCATCCTCCAGAATGTGCGCATGCCCCGAAGCTTCTTGTATTTGTATAGTGGGCTGATTTTTGTTTACCCCATTCATGCTTGATGTCAAAATCAACATCTCTACTTGATCTAGATCAATACCTTGCTGAAATAAAGTGTCATCAATGGGTCTTTGAATGGACTCCTCCTTCATGTTTACAAGAGTCTCTTGTAACTCACCTTCACCAATACTTTCAAGTCTTTGGATATATTTATCTGCAACTTGCTGCTGTAAATGACATATTTCTGAAATTTGGGTACCTTTTAACCACTTGTACAAAGTCTTATCTTCCCTGTCACCCACTTCCAAGACATGAAAACAACTAAGACATTGCTGCCCTGACACCATAGCATTCTCTTTGCTGATTTCTAACTGCGGGCTGCTCAAAGAAGTATTGCAAAGAAAAGTACCTTTTGCTGATTTCAGAGGATGATCTATAGTAACCTTGTATTCCCCTTGAAAGATGTTCATTTCACGCTTCCTCCATGAAGTCTCAGCTTGTACGGCATCTAACCATGTACGACTCAGCAACAAAGTATAAGTTTCAGCATGCACACTCTCTGGAAATTTCAAAACCATGAAATCCAAGATTGCTTCCACCTCATAAACCTTGCATAAAACATTTCTTATGACTCCCATGGGCTGCACCTTCATTTGATTGAATGCTTTGAGCATCATAGTTGTCGGTTCCATCATTTTCAATCCAACTTGAAGCATTATGTGGTAAGACATTACATTCACTCCACTGCCGGTATCTATGTTGGCCTCTTTGATTAGATATCCATTAATACTCACATCACAAAGAAATGGCGCAGGATCCTTGGATTGCCGAGCTGGTGGTTCCATTCTCCTCTTGTCGGTATCATTTGATATGATTTGTTGGACTAAAATTTCTGATTTTGTTCGTCCCCCTAACTCTTGCAACAAATTTGGAGAATAATGCATCAATTGCTCAAGAGTAAGTGTAACTTTAGTGGCCAAAACTTGGCTGATCACATCATCCTCATTTTGAATTTCCTCATCCACCATAGGAGGCATCACTATGGGCTGATTTTCTTCTATAGACTGAAATTGTTCTGTGGGCAGCACATTGAATTGCACCTTCTTAGGTGCTGACACCTTCAAAGCTTGTTCCTTCGAAGCCTTTGGAAAAGAGGTCTTAGTCTTCTCCGCAATTGGCACTACTCTTGGTTCTTGAACCACCTTTTGTGATCTTGTAACCGCATTTACTTCTCCAATCTCTTCTTCTTGCTGAAATGGGTCACTGTCTACTTCAACAAATCCACAATTTACTACTGATTTTGCCTTCTCTTGCTTCTTAAGCTCCTCAATAAGAGCCTTAACTTGAGGATTATCAATGTACTTTGCATCTTGAATGCGAACATCATTATTAGGAAGAGGTACTGATTCAAACACTTGCTGCTTTGGTGGATACTTGTTGGTTGCCCATTCTGGTTTTCCATGGATTTTCCAACAAGTAGTCTCATCATGCTTGAATTTATCACATAATTTGCAATATAAATGAGCCTTACTTGGATACCATCCCCTGTTTGGCTGCACCATTGGTGTGGAACCCATTGGAACTTGTTGGGCAATTGGAGCTTGTGGCATCATTGGAACTTGTGGTATGATAGGTGCTGCTTGCATTGGTTGAATAGGAATAGGTGGTGCTTGTTGCATAACAGCAAATACCGGATTAGCCCTCTCAAAGAATCTCTTCTCCCTACATTCTTGATCATTATGGCCCTTGATTTGGCATCTTGAGCAGAATTTCAGCAATCTACATGTAGTATCAGAATGCCCAATAGACCCACAATACTCACAAGTAAGAAACTGAACCTCCCTTGGCTTCTCACCAATTGTAAGCTTAGAAATCTTGGCTGCAACATCCTCTGTTTTATGCTCTCGAGCAGCAACTTCATGAATGTATCCCAGCTTATCTTCAGCCTTGAGAGCATACTACGTGCCTCTAGTAATGTTGTAGGTTGTTTAGCCTTCACCTTATGAGCAATAGCTTCGTTTCAGCCCCTTCACATACCATTGAATATCCATTTCATCATTCCTTGCAATCTTCCAATGAACCACGGCTTTGAGAACCGCGAATGTACCTCTCGATTATACTCTCTAATTGATTCATCTTCTTTTGTGTGAAATTCGTCCACCTTTCCATAGTCTTATCCTTACCATGGACTTCTTGATAATTAGCAATGAATGCTTGGATATGTCTTGAGTTTGTGCCCATTCCTCCAATGAATCTTGCAAAGAACTATCAAATAATACTTAACTTACATTTGGCAATACCTCTCAAAACAATATGCTTCAAAGGATCCCCGATTTGATCATCAAACTTTGGAATCCCCATTGTCCTCAGAAACCCCATACCATAGGTGGTAAAAACCATCTCCTCTTCTTGGGTTTCTTTGAAATTGGAAAACGAAATTGAATCTCCCTTTAATTTGAAAACGAAATTGATTACCTTCTAGATCGGTAAATGGAATCAAAACCTCGGATCGAGAATTAGACCCCGTGACTGCTCCCAAATGAAAACGAAATTGAATCTTGATGCAATTTTGAGCCCAAAGATTGACTCACCGGTCCTCTTCTTGTTACGATGGAGCTTGGTGGAATCTCCTTCTTACTTCTCTTGGGCATAAAACTATTCCCCTTGTCAAATGGAAATCATACGGCAAAATCCCCTTCACACAAGAAATTGCTCCTTTCACAATGGTGTCGTTTCACCGACGATCACCAATACCAATGGTAACAATTCCTTTTCCAATGGAAATTCTTGCCGATCAATGGTTGGCCGAGCGCCAAATTGTTAGAGCCAAGACTCTAACCTTGCAAGAAGGATGGAAAACCCAACAATCCAAGCTCAATCTATCAGAACAAGGCAATGCACAACACAAAGAATCATCATCTCCATAGCTAGATCAATCAAAATCCTCTCTCTCAATACACCGCCTCCCCGTTCTTCTTCTCTCTGCTTTCGGATAATACAATGCTCATGATGGCTCCACAATGCATACGTGCAAAAATATCATGCACGCGTGCATCGCTGCGATATCACTCTATATACGGTATATGATGAGTGTGGTGATGAGTGTGGTGACAAGTGTGGTGAGTGGTGACGAGTGTGGTGAGTGGTGCGTGGTGACGAATGTGGTGAGTGGTGATGAGTGTGGTGACGAGTGTGGTGAGTGTGGTAAGTGGTGATCACCCCAATAGGCTGTATCATATTTATACTCAACATGGCTGCCAAAAATTCGTCAAGAAAGGAAGGAGGGAAGCTTAAACTTGCCTTGATAAACTGGAGGGAAGAAAGGAATGGCAGAGATGTTGCCATTTTGTGCCATCTCACCGATCCCCGCAAAATGAGGGTTGGATCTGCGGTCCAACTCATGAATCCCCGCAGAGAAGTAGTTGTTCATGCCATAAATCCTTGTATAATGGTTGCAGCGGTAAGAAAAATAGATTACCTCCCTTATATCCGTTGAGGTATTCATGATGCCAAGATAGGACCCTAATTGGCGCCAAAAGGAGCAAGAACGGGCGCCATCAGGGAGGTCTTAGGACACAATCAAGGAAAAAGCACGAGCCAAATTAGTCGGAAGCTGCGCCATAACAGAAAGAACCCTAATCGTATCAGGAAAAAACCTAAACCATATCAGGCCGCCAACGCACCATTTAGGGTATTACTTGCTTTTATTCAGGCGCCACGTGTGCCACCAGATCAGCGCCAAAGATAGCCGTGTCACCAACGACGCTCCACCTCCCTTAAAGACCACTGTTGCTTCCTTGACTGACTCTTCATGCAATGATTTGAGAAGCCTTCTCAACCAAATTGCTTCTCTAGTTGTGTGTGTGGCCGCAATGTACTCAGCTTCTGTACTTGATAATGCCATAACACTTTGCTTCTTACTGCTCCATGAAATTGCCCCACTCGTGAGACTGAAAACATATCCTGAAGTTGATCTTCTCAAGTCAACCTCACCCGCCCAATCTGCATTTGTATAGCCTAAAAGTATAGGCTTATTTGCGGCCTTATAACACAGAACTAAATCTGTTGTTCCTTTTAAATATCGTAAAATTTGCTTCACGCATTACCAATGTACCATCCCCGAATCATCCATAAACTGAAATATTATTCCTACGAAATAGGCTAGATCAGGGCGTGTACATACCATGGCATGTAAAAGGCATCCCACCGCTTGACGATAAGGAATCATCTTCATATTCTCTTTCTCTTCTTCTGAACTTAGAATCTGACTTCTAGATAGCTTCACATTAACCTCCATAGGCGTGCTCACTGGCTTGCAGTTATTCATACCAAACCGTGCCAAAATGTCTTGGATATAGCGATGCTGAGACATGCATACAATTCTTCTCCCCCTGTCTCGAGTCACTTGAATGCCAAGACAATAGTGAAGTTCCCCTAAATCAGTCATCTCAAATTCAGCACTTAACTTCTTCTTGAAGCGCTTGAGATCCGCCAACTTATTACTGAGCAAGATAAAGCCCAAGGATAAAAGAAAATTATCAATTCGTTGATACCACGTTCTTGGCGACTGCTTCAATCCATAAAGAGCTTTGCGTAAATGGCATACTAAATGTTCAGCTCCCGGCTTCTCATACCCTTCAGGTTGTTGCATATAGATTTCTTCATCTAACTCGCCATTGAGAAAGGCGGTCTTGACATCCATTTGATGAAGCTCCAGGTCAAGAGTTGTTGCTAGAGATAATAAAGCTCGAATGGACACAAGCTTAACCACGGGTGAAAAAGTTTTAGTAAAATCAACCCCGGCGACTCGTGTAAAGCCTCTTGCAACTAATCGAGCTTTAAATCTTTCAACAGAACCGTCAGCACAATATTTAACTTTGAACACCCATTTACAACTTACAGTGTATCTTCCATGAGGAAGCTCTTGAAGAGTCCATGTGTGATTGCGATGAAGGGATGCAAACTCTGCGTCTGCAGCTTCATGCCATTCTTCGGCATAAGAACTCTTCATTGCGACTGCATAAGTTGTTGGTTCATTAACCAAGGGATCAACTCTCGCCATCAACATGCGGATGCGTTTTGAAGATGCTTGATTGGCAGCTTCTTTGGTTCTAGCCGTTGGTCGACTGGTACGACCAGACCTGGTGACATAAGGATCAATATGCAAAACTCCCCCATACCTTGTAGCTTGTCATGGTGAGGTATTGATCCTTCGTGCTCCCACTTGCTGAAAACCTTGTGGAAGTCTGGGTAAAGGATTAGCAGCTTGCAACAATGGATGTTGAGGACCAAAGTCAGGTTCCGCTTGTGGGTGTGCATGAACTCCCCCTTACTGCTGCAACACTGCTTCCAAGATATCTTCATCATCTTCATCATCCCCCATGACGGTCGCATCAATACCCCCAGGAGGAGGTACTACTCGGCTGCCATTAAATCTTTATAGACAAGATGCTCGCGGAAAACAACATCTCTGCTATAAAAAATCCTTCGCTGATGAAGATCATAGAGGTGGCTGCCCTTAATACCATCACCATATCCCAAGAAAATTGCCATTTGAGATTTAAAATTCAACTTTCTTCGCTTTTCTTCAGGAACATGTGCATATGCCAAGCACCCAAAAATTCGAAAGTTCGCTATACTTGGCTTTTGACCTGTCCAAAACTCATATGGAGTTCTTCCATGAACAGTAAGTATTCGATTCCTGATATACACTGCTGCCATCAATGCTTCACCCCAAAAATACTTAGGCAGTCCTGAATGTGCCAACATACACCTCACTGCCTCGTAGGGTCCGATTCATCCTCTCAGCAACACCATTTTGCTGAGGAGTATAAGGATTTGTGCATTGTTGTTGGATTCCCATTGAAACACAATATGAATGGAAAGCACCTGATATATACTCACAAACCACCATCACTGCGAAGAACTTTCAAAGGACGATTGGTCATCACTTGTACGAGGGCATGATAGTGCTTAAAGCTGATAAGTGCTTCCAATTTGCGAGCTAATATACACTTTCACCATATGCGAGTAATCATCAATGAATGTGATAAAATACTTTTTGTGACCAAGTGATTCAGATTGTAGAGCTCAAGAAATATCACTGTGTATCAAATCTAGAATGCCCTCAGTCCAGGTACTGAGGAAAGGACTTCCTATGTTGCTTGCCTAGCACACAAACATCACAAAAATCCACTCGTGCATGAACATTGATGGTCAATCCATCAACTAAGTGCTTGCGATACATCTCCTTGATTGCAGCAAAATGAAGATGTCCAAACCTTCGATGCCACAAGTCTAAGACATTGTTCTGCTGCGTCCTAATTGTGAGCATTCTAGACTAGAATTCTGGTGTTTAGAGACAATCTTTGCATCCAATCTATACAAAGATTCATATCATTTGCTGCTGCAAGAACTTGACAATGTATATCATCTCCCAAGAGAACTCTCTTGTCCCCAGATAGAGGCTGCAAATCTTGGAAATGTTCAGCAACAGGTGTCATGTGTTGAGTTGTCCCCGAGTCAACCCAAAGAATCCCTTCCTCATCCTTTTGTATGTCATATCCAGTTCCAGATTTTGCCATAAAGCCTTTTTCATCTTCTAAGCCTACTGCCAATGCATGCTCCTTGCCTTTTCCAGCACGTAATGGACATTCTCGATGTAGATGCCCAGCCTTATTACATACGTAACAAAGCCTCGGATGTTTTTCAGTATTAGAAGATGATTTCTTAGAGAGTCTTTGAGACGATCTTGCCTTCATGCTGCTACTGCCATGTCCTCGGCCATTGCCATTGCCATATTTTGCTTTACTCTCGGTCCATTATACTCTTTCTTCGGCTTATAGACTTGAGACCGTTGCTTAGCAAACATGGCCACAGAACTTGAATCACGTGCCTTCAGTCTCCGCTCTTCTACAAGCAATGAAGCAATGATCTGCTCCAACGAAAGTCCCTGGACAATTTGGGGGGAATTTATTTTTAGGTTTTGTTGAAACATGTTTTCCGGGTTTTTATGGAATATTCTATACTATTCCATGAATGGACAAGACTTGATGCTTGCCTTCTTAAAGGAAAAAACTCTAACTTATGGATCTAGCGTGAATATTTATTTATAAAAAAAAATAGCATCATAGAATGCAGATGTCCAAATAGAATAGAATAGAACTTCTTATAGAAGTCGATTGTATATTTTAAGTGAGGGAATATTATATTTACTAGTTATTTACTTGGATACACCACTAAAAGCATTTCCTAACACAAAATTATATGTGTCTTAGAAAGGGAGATAACACCCTGCACACCTATGGAGTTCCACCAACAATTCAACATCACACACAATTTAAACGACCCAATTACAGAACAATATTGGTGTTTAGACAAATACCACATTAAAATAATATAACAAAGAAGATTTAGAGCATTATATTTAAAGTAGTTTGAGCAATTATAGGACTAGAAAATCCAAATAGCATAGCAATTTTACGATCCTGAGAAAGCACTAATTTCAAAGACTATATCTACTGTATAAATGGCCGATGTAATTTATATATTCAAATCATGTATCTTCTTGTGCATCATCATCAATGTAAAGAACGTGTTTGTTTCTTTGCTTTGTGCTCAATACTAGACATCAAGGACAAAATAGTGGCAAAATAGTGGCATGCTGCTCAGCATAGAGCGGTAAGAAACTGCAACATAAGACAAGCACACATGATTAGTTTCCAATAAATATGTTAAATTTAAATAAAATGTAGAACTTTTAGCTCACTAATTAATTAGCCAGTTCTTCAATCACATATGTGATTATTTCACCCCATTGAAATGTCTGTATTGCTTTGATTTGATATGTTTGTATGTCCCAATGATTTCAAACATCCATGCCTCAGTTCGATGATTGTCATCCCGCAAAGAAATATTCTTCCACACAAAACTGACCAATCCTTGTTATTTACCAATGACTCTTCAAATTCCTTATTCACTTCTTCCCAAGTATAGGTCCCAACCATCAATGTCTTCATCAGTCACTAGTCACTAAAATAACATAACCTTTTGTTCTAACCGACAAAGTGAAGTGCCCCTTAGATTTCACATAACCATCCTGTCTAAAGGTATCTCTTAGTATTTGCGCTCTTGTACCCACTTTGCAGACCTGCTCATTTATCCTAATTTGACATAAAAGAATCATGGGTGGTTCTGTATCCCATTTTAATGCCAGTGCATCCAAGGTTTCCAAAATCACTTCGATAGTAAAAGAAGCAGACACGTCACCAAGAACATCCTCATCAGATTCTAGATTCTGAACTCTTTCTTTTTTTCTGGCCACTCTCTTTTAAGTGATTGGTTATTATCGATAGCATTCATATCCATCTCACTAATTTTTGTCTGCTCTGCATAGCAATTCCTGCCATTTTTTCAATATCAACAATGTTATTTGTTGACGTTTCTATCAGCCCAAATGGATCTGCACTAGATTCAAATGACATTGCCAAACTTCGATGTCCGTGATGACCTCTTGACGACCTCTTGGCTTTTTTTAGGAGTGACAAATCTAGTAGGCTACAAATTTGGCTGACTCTTTCTCATTTCTACCATACCATAGACATCACTGCAAGCATTACAACATAAAAGAGGAAAAAACAATATATCAGCAGCTCATTTGATTAAAGCCAAACATCCAAAAATCAACTGTCTAATATCATCTTTGTCGTCGCCTTTTAATCTTAAATCAAAGCTTCAAAAGGAAGAAGAGGTGGATTAACATAGGAATCTTAAATTTTAAGCTTGAAAAGGAATAAGGGGTAGATTTACAAGGGTAGAACCAAGCCAACCATGTCGTGCCCTTGTGAAAGGGAAAAATCCCTTGGGATGAAAGAAATTTCATGCATTTTAACTTCTGAGAAAAATAAAGACAACGGTGCCGTCCCCTTGCAATTAAGAATATTTTACGTCTTCCAATTCAGGAGAAAAAAAGCAATGGTGTCGTCCACTTTGAAATCAGCACATTTTATGCATTTAGAATTAAAGAAAAACTAAGGGAACGGTACCGTCCCCTTTCAATTTAGGATGAGACAAAAATTAAGCAACGGTGTCGTTCCTTGCAACTAAGCACATTTGTATTTAGAATAAGACAACGGTGACGTCCCCTTCTATTTATATGTGTTCCTAGTGGACAAGAACCAAGGCAACGGTGCCGTCCCCTATTCCCTACAAATGCAAAGACTTACAAATTTGAAGACCTCATCTTTTTCACAGCGTTTTTGTTGGAGCTCCAAAACCAATGCTGAAAAGAGAATGAAGAACGATTTTTTTTACATAAGAGACCGGCGGCAAAAAAGAAGTCGAGAATGAAAAAGGAGTTGGGCAAATGTACTGTCCGAACATATAACTTGGGCAAATGGGAATTGGCCTAAGAGTCGGAAGAACTATGGAATAAAGAACCAGTAAAACATCTGCAAATGGTAGGATAAGATACAAAAGATAATAAAGCTATTTTAACCATGGAAAACCGCGAGATAAGAAACTCTAAAGTTGGGTGAAGAAGATGTGAAAAAGCCGTGAAGAACCGAACCCTTTATGGCGCAGCTCAACATAAGAACCCTAAAACAACAAACCCTAAAGAGGATTCCGAGCCGATAGGTCCAAAGCGG
Organism: Isoetes taiwanensis; assembly: GCA_021234155.1. NCBI lineage: Eukaryota > Viridiplantae > Streptophyta > Lycopodiopsida > Isoetales > Isoetaceae > Isoetes > Isoetes taiwanensis. Next base: position 76,817 of record JAJEKV010000177.1, on the reverse strand, counting down.
AATAAGGGAACCCAACTTCCATTAGAGATATTGGTCGGTGCCACGCGGCCGACATATAGGAATGGGCGCCGAGGGAATAAAGTCGACCCTATTTCTATTTTGTATTTAGAATAAGACAACGGTGACGTCCCCTTCTATTTATATGTGTTCCTAGTGAGACAAGAACCAAGGCAACGGTGCCGTCCCTATTAAACTCAAATGCAAAGACTTACACTATTTGAAGACCTCATCTTCTTCACAAAGAGGCAAGAGCTCCAAAACCAATCTTTGAAAAGCGAATACATTCAGATTTTTTACACCATAGACCTCCATGGAGCATAAAATGTGAAAAGGAGTTGGGCAAATGTACTGGCCGAACATATAACTTGGGCAAATGTGGAAAAGAATTGGCCTAAGAGTCGGCCGAAACTATGGAATAAGACAAACAGTAAAAACATAAAAAGCAATAAGATACAAAGATAATAAAGATATTTTTAACCATGGCAAACCGCGAGATAAGATAAACATATAAAGTTGGGCAAACAAGATGTGGCAAAATCGTAGATGCTTAAATCGAACCCTTTATTCTTTCGTGTCAACATATACAACTTTAAGTATTTACAACTTTATAAGGACATTAAGGATATACAACTTCAAGGACATTAAACAACTTTAAGGACAAAATGGAAAGTGGGTCGCCCAAATTATTTTGGTGACGCTACGTGGCATTCGCCAATATTACGGAATGGAAATAGACGCGGGCGATTCCTTTCCGTAACTAATGTAGCTCACTCGATGGCCGTTGTTTCGGGTTTGCTTCAAGATGCTTCTTCACCGGCAAGGCTCCTGCAAGGCTTCGATTCTTCATTTACAAGGCTTTGACTTCATCCAAGGTTCTTCAAGGCTTCGGCATCGGCTCCAAGGTTCTTCATCTTCAAGGTTCTTCAAGGCTTCAGCTCCCCATTACATTCAAGGCTGCTGCCACATCCAGATCATATAAATCTATATTCAGATTTTTACACACAAATTTACTGTGGCAAATCCGGCGAGTTTTGACGGCTCCCCGCTTCTCCATTTTGTAGGGGAAGGGAAGCAAGGGCTCCCCTTCCGAAAAATTGGCAGTAGACCGGCTCGGCCTTGGCCGGCCGGAGGTGGCCCCTACCAATTTTGGAAGGGAGCCCCCGCCCCCCCCTATACATAAACTCTCAAGATATACAACTTCAAAGATATAGAACTTTAAGGACATTATGAATATACAACCTTTAACGAAATGCATTTTTCAAGATCATGATAGCATTTTATATCTGAGACAACATATCAGATATCAGTACTTCCATAGTTCAGTGTTTCCCTACCAATTACATGATGACGAGAATGAAAGATGTTACATATTCAAGATATCCACTGTTGGACCTAGCTCAGAAGTAGATTTAGTGAATAGGATGCTTCCAGATGGGTTATCAACAAGCAGAAATCATGTACTTTTTGAGTTTAGAAGGGATACCAACATTTACAAAATTGAGGTTAGTGCACACCCTAAATGTAGTTGTCCAAAATTCATGAAACATGATTGCAAGGGTAGATTCCTACTCTACAAAGCACATAGTGTTATATCTACCACAAGGTGTTGGGACATACTCCAAAAGACAAGAAGGAGGTGATTCAAGCAGTATTGATGGATGCTGCACTGGCAATGCTCTCAGGTGCTGATTAGATTCTTTAAAAGTAATTATCTGGTAAAGTAGCAGATAACATCAAATTTGGTGTAAACTATTCAAGATATCATCGTCTGAAATACGATTCATTTTAAGTTTTAGTTAAAAAGTTTTCCCAATGTTGAGGAATGAAATAAAAGGAATGCACGAATATTTCTTACAAGAAAAACACGAAAACATGGTTCGAAAAAACATAAAAAAAGTCGCATTTGACAATTTGTAAGGTAGTCACCACGTGACTATAGGACGAAGGAAGACTTGTGAACAAAACTGCTTTCACATCCTCCTCGCCCACTTTGGCATTAATTCCGGCTAATTGGTGCAAGAGGGATCGTGAATTTGTTAACATGCTCGCTAAATCATCACCCTCATTCATGGATAAATCAAGCGATTTGCTTTTTTCAAGATCATTGCCGAGTGCTTCGCCTGCGCTCCAAAGTGTTCCACACTTCACATCCTTTGATAAATCCACGTGATGAATATGAGCATCTCCTAAGTCAAGCCCAATCATGGCCATTGCTTTTCGATTCTTAGCATCCCACTTCACAAGTTCTCCGCAAAGATTCGAGGGCTTTTTCTCGGTGCCTTCGACTATAAAGATCTTGATAAGATGAAACTTTATCTTAACCTGCCATGTATGGAAATTTTTACCATTAAAATTTTCAATGACATACTTGCCTCCAGAAATCGTCTCCATGCTCGCTTTCTTGTAAAAAAAAAAAAAAAAATAATTTCTTGGAGGAACCAGCACCGCTTTTTATAATCCCAATCGCTCGAAAACACTTTTGCGGCGATTGCTATTATTTTTTATCTATATCCTTCTTTGTACTCTCAAAGATTGGAGGAGAATTCGTTGCCGCTTAGAAGCCATCACCGTGCTCTGATACCATATCACAAAAGCAAGCAATTGAAGGAGAACAAAACTCAAAGAATGGATTATGCTAGTTGGAATAGCCCCAAGGGGCTTTTACAAATGCTATTTATAATGGGCAAAAGGGTACACCCTTAAGGAGGATCGTGCCTCTTCATCTTGCCTCTTTCGGCATTGTCCACGTCATCATGTGACATGTCTACTGGAGAATGTGACTGCTGGACTAAACCGCCACAGCCTGACGACTCTCCAACAAAATTAGGCTAGCTAAACAAAAAAATGAACAAGAACACGCATCTAAAACCATAACGAATCTTGAGATAGATAGATAGAAAAAAGGTAACAATAATAGATATCCGAGCCTTTTGAGGCTGGCTTTGTCGCACAAGAGAAAAGGCAGGAGCTAAAATCTCCTGCTCCACAAACTCAAGCCTAGAAAGGTTTTGTCGCACAAGAAAAACTCTGGAGCCAATATATCCCTCCCCACAAACTCAAGCCTAGAAATGATGGAAAAATCAGATCACACTCTCAGAAAAAAGAAACGAATGCAAAACCATACAGAAAAGTATATAAGTTTTTAATTTGTGCTGGTCCGACTAGTTAAGTAGTAGTTGTGACAAATCATGCTAGAACTAGGGCAATAGATCTGGTTTGAAGAAAACAACGTCGAAGCTGACCTCAACAACCATTTCTCAAAAGAAAAGAAAAGAAAAGAAAAGAAAAGAAAAGAAAAGAAAAGAAAAGAAAAGAAAAGAAAAGAAAAGAAAAGAAAAGAAAGGCACATAATACAAACCATGCCATTAACTTATATGAATTCTAGAAAGAAAGTTAATCAGACTAAAATAACCTACACGTCTCCAAATAAAAACTAGACAATCTAACTAAACAAACTAACTAAACAAGCTAAGATGCAAGGTAGGGAAGAGTAGATCAAGCAAGGTAGGGAAAGCTAGAAGCACAACAGAGATGAAGCTGGAAACGCTCAAGAAAAAAAGCTTGAAATTAAATCAATATATAGGCAAAACAAAAGGTGCAAGAAAAAAGGTCCAAGCTATCTTTGTCTTTCCAAGAACGATGGTTCTATGTTTTCATAAAACCATTGCATTCTCCATCCTTATCATCATCCTTATCCTTATGAACAACCAGGTTTCTTAATTGAGAGGCCACGCCGCTTAGGATCAACATGGTTGAAGGCATCCCTTCCACCGTCCATGTATAGTTGATGGTTTTATTGGTTGGTATTAAGGCGGGTCATTAGGTTTAGGCCTCCATCTCTTCTCTCAACAATCAATGTAGTTATTGGGATAAGATATAACCTTCCACAAAAAGATATACACATCTTCGTAGCGAGACTTGTTTGGGTCTTTTTATCTTGATATGGATTAAAGATCTGAACTGGGGCATCCTATTGCGTGTGAGGAAAGAAATCATGCATGTCAGATGGACCACCTTCCACCTCTCCTAGCACAAATAGTAGATCCAACCAATAGTCGATAACTTCATTCATGTATGCATTAGACCACGAGTTGTTCTCTCCTTGTAAAAGGTCGACAAAGCTATGTCATTAGCCATCTGCCATGCTTCCTAACAAACCTCCTTATTATTAAGCATCATTGTACCAACCTGAACATTAACAGCACATAAGTCAAACATGTTATAGACAAAGGTTAATCAATCTGATGCTTTCATGCTCCGATAGAAGGTTCTAAGGCTAGTCATCTCTTTAAATCAAAACATAGAATAACAAAGCTTTCCACAGCATAAAGATTTTATGAAGTCCTCACTACTTGGTCGGTTGTTGTCCTAGCATATTTGGAAGGTTTTTTTGCTTGTTTTGCTTGTCTCTTTCCTACGCTATACCTTCTCTTCAAATTAGCAGATTCTAGTTCTTGGAAATGCTTCTTCCTTGCCTCGGATGCTTCATCAACAACCCTTGCATTCCCACCAATGGGCAAAAGGCTAGAGCATTGAGACCTGGAGAGAGGCACTTCGTGCCAATGCCTATTCAAACATTTTGGAGAAGGTTTTGGCACGGACAGAGTAAGTGACTTGTAGTGAGAGAAAGGGGCCAAAAGGCTTTTTACAGAGAGAAGGTGGTCAATTGTGATAAGGGAACAAAGACACTAATAGTAGTATGATGGGGAGGAGAAGTAAAGGTAGCAACTAGGAGGAAGAGTGGGAAGGGATCTGAGAGCATAGAGAGAGAATGTGCCCCAAAATCCTAGAAGGAAGGAAGGAAGGTATTTTTATCGTCCATGGAGACCAATCGGTCTATGGGACCCAATACAAAAGCGCAAAGAATACGGATTACTACCCGGATTAAAAAACCCCCGCCGGGAAGGGTTTCGAGGGAAAACCGTGGGCGGCAATAAGCCCGCCGGAGAAACCGCTCCAATATACAAAATGCAAAAACACACAAATATATACACTCATGCAATCAAGAGTGTAGTGCCCGATCGGCGACCCCAAAGGGCAAAGGTGAGCTCGCAGATCCGAGCCTCTTGAATGTAACGACCCCGAGAGCACGTCTTGGCGTGTTCATTAGCAAATGTAGGGGCAAGTCCGCCGTACTAAGGGAGCATATCCGGCTCGGATCCGAAAAATGCCGGGCAACTCACGGAAAGTGTGAGACTCCATCCTCAATGGCACCCGCTTGACACGATCTTGGCATGAGCCCTGGCGGGACTCCCCAATCCACACGCCCGCCTCGATCGCGAAGATGGTGGGCACTGTCAGGCTAATGGAGGCAATGAGTCTAGCGCTTTTCGAGGGCAGCCGGGAACGCAGTAGAGCCATGGGCCCGGGCTAACACGCGTGGTTGATGTGCTCCTTGTAAGGGGTTTTGACTGTTTCCTAGAGCCAGGGGTCCCGAGCTTGCCAAGGAAGCAAGCGTCAGTGTACTCCCGCGACGTTGCCACGACGGGCCTCTCAGGGTCCATCCGCGACACACCGTGCTCACCAGACGCTCCATCCGGGCGTAACCATTGATCTCTCTTACCCTCCAATGCCCCGAGCCGCTGGCGGGGCCCATTGCCACCGCGTAAAGCGGAGCCGAAAGCATCACCCATATTAACCACTTTTCGAAAATAGACGACGCGGTCCATCAAGAGCCACCGGGCGGCAAGAATCGAGTTTCTGCGGCCAGAACCGATGGGGGTGAAGGTTTTACCCCAAGTGCCGTGCCAAAAATGCCTTACACGACTGCTCCAAGTCATTCCAGTCGCCAAAAGGCGGCAGGGCCCCCAAACCCTCGACCCGTGCGGGGAGGGCCGGGCTCGACCGGTGCGAAAGCGGAATGTGTTGATGGCCCCAATCATAGAGAGCTCTGGGTCGGTTGTTGTTACGCATGGCATAAAGCGCTTTCCGCCCATCGTCACCCGCCAAGTGGATGGATGCCTCCCAGCCGAAGCGGGAGGGAACTCCACCCCAGGTACTCTCAGGTGGGCGTGACCTCCACATCTTTGCCAGATATGTGAGTGCGGGGGAGGCGTGGGGTGGCGTGAAGAGGATATGAGAACCACCACGGTCTTGGCGGATTCACGCCAAGATGTTCAGAGCGGCGAATGTGTCTAAGGGCATCCGGATGAGACCGCATAGCGGGGTGTGGGCGAAGGTCAACACCATCCACATAGATGAGTCGGGCGGATGACCCGTGCAAAAAGTCAGATGACCCTCAGACAGGGGCAGGCTCGACCCGTCTGCGACAGAGGACAGCTCGACCCGGTCACCAAAAGGATGTGACCGATGGCCCCAATCATAGAGCTCTGCACCGGGGTGGCCCCTTGTTCTCGCATGGCATAAAGCTTTCCGACCCTCTTGTCACACTTAAGCGGATGGAAGCCTCCCAAAGAGAGCGAGGAGGGGAACTCCACCCCTAGGTACTTTTGTAGGTGGGTGTGACCTCCACAGTATCCCCCCAGATATGTGAGTGCAGGAGGCGTGGGGTGGCGGAAGAGGATATGAGAACCACCTGGTCTTGGCAGATTCACGGCGATGTCCGTAGTAGTCAGGGAATATGTCTAGGGCATCGGATGAGATCGCATAGCTTCCGGGTGTGGGCCGAAGGTCAACATCATCCGCCGATAGATGAGTGGCTAATGACCTGGTGCAAAAGCTGTATGCCATCCCCCCCATGCTCAGTAAGCCAAGGCTCTAACTGATCAATATAGAGGCCAAAAAGTGTTGGTGAGAGGGGGCAGCCCTGCCGGACCCCGATACTACTGGTGAATGCTTGGAGCGCATGAAAATCCTAGAGAGATAAATGAGGCACTAGAGAGGGAACGAGGCACTAGAGAGAGAGAGAGACATCGCACGTCTTGTGAAATATCCTATTTCATGATGGAGTATATCAGTACAAACAAAGTGGATGCATATGTCCTAACTAAAGCACTTACAAAATCAAAGCTTAAGATATTCCAAGAAATGTTGGGAATACGTACACACTACAGTATTGTTACATTGTTGGATGTAAGTACATAGGCATATCATTAAGGGCAATGTAGAATTATGTCATGATTGTGTATCTACATGTGGTTATAATTACCATGAATATCTGCACAAATGTTGTTAAATGTCCAATATATTAAAGTGGCAATGTGGCCTTATCACAATATAAAGGGACAATTGCCGTTATATTTCAAGGGTAAACTGCCAAATTAGGGCATGAGAATGGCCTTCATATTTAGATAACATCAAGGCAGAGGGCTGATTCATAACTTATGAGCCTTCAGAAGATGAAAAAAAACATTAAATTTGATTGCGACTTATCTAAATGTGAGCATTGCAGATTGATTGGTGCAAATCAAAGCCAAACTTTGGGGTTCTAAGAGCTGGTCAAATTTGCTATAATATTTGGAATATTGGAACAATATTTTCCAAGTGTTTTTCGAATTGTCAAACATTTGACTATAAAACCTTTTGAACATTGTCCATGGCATCGCTAACATAAATTTGTCTAAGTAATTTGAGGACTCCATCATGCCTTTATCTCCAACCATCACCAGGGTTGACACTAAGCATTCCTGCCATGACTTTTGCCACTTGTCCCCTCAAGCCATTAATGACACGTGACCAAGTTGATCCTAAAGCACCAATAAAATAGTCACAATCCGATGCCATCATAAGATTTACAAATGCATTGTTGCTTGCTTTTAAACGCCCAAGGCTACTTTCATAGTCACGCATTCTTGTGCTTCCAATTTGACGAGTAATGTTGGTGTAGAAGAACTTCCAATTTCGATACCCCTTGGTCTCATCTATGACATTCTGCAATATTATATACTAGTTTAGCTAGTGCAATATTAAATCAATTTCCTATAGAATTTGCAAACAGGCACCTGCATCTCTGTTGACAACCAGATATTTTGGACATTTGGAAATTGCTCTCTCAAATCTTCTGCAAGGTGCATGTATGATTTGAAGTCAAATATTTTCATTTCATCTTGTTTGTCACCTTGTCTCACATGCACACTAATAAGAGGCTTGGGAATCCATGGTCTATGCATAGGATGGTTCCAAACAAGTTTGTTCAAGGCCATTTTTTTCCTTCTTACACATGGAACCTAAGGACAACATAAGACACACAATCTACATAACATCATCAAAAGAAAAGGTACAAAAAAAGACCAAATGAATCATACTCTTGGCCATTCAATTGGGAGATTCTTGAGGACAATTCGTGCAGCACCCCTTCCAAATGATCTATGGCGTTCGTTATTGAGTAATGAACAAAGATATTCACTAGGGTAACGTGTAAGGTAGCGAATTATCTACACAAAGGATAAGTAAACTGGTCATTTAAATGAAAGGCAACATGTTTCCTTAATGCATACCTGTGATCTCCACCACATAACATCAATGCGTCCATGCGTGACAAAGACCTTTCCATTTATTTGCTCTGTTGGTTGAATGTACTCCCATGGTTTGCCCCAAATCCTTAAAAAGGAACAAAGACCATAAACACAATCATGCGTATATATATATCCTTTTTTGTTTCCTTTTTATTTTTCCCTTCTTATAATTCAATATTTCAAGAAAGTCAACTCACTCAGGTACTGCAAGAAATCTGTTATCCCCGTCACCCTTTTCTTCACGAAAAGTCCCGTTCTTCCTAGCATCTTCTTGAGTTCTCAGATCTAATGCACGGGCTCGACATTCTTCTGAAGTCTCTTTTGCAAAGTAACATGTCCAGCTAGCATGTTTGGATCCTACATAAGAATAAAAGAAAACATACGATGCGAACAACCATTTTGGAATTGCCCATAACAGGTAGAACAACAACACTAACGCAATAGAACTTTTGAAAAATAGAATGATCAAAAGTACCTGTGCATCCTTCATGGTCTGCCCTATTAAAATAACCTAGCACAAGAATTCTATTCTCATTCATGGCGATAGTAAAGAAGGAAGATAGAACAGAGAATTGAGCGCCAACTCCCATTGTAGGGTAAGCGGTAAAGTTGACTAACAAAAATTTCAGGGAAGGATCATTGCAATCCTTAGGGTGTTGGTGTACCCATAGATCCCGCTGAACACGACGTGTGAAAGGAAAGTTATCTTCATCTGCACCCAGAACCTAGATCAAAATACAAGAGAAAGGATATAGATATGAAAACTAGATTCACTAAGATATAAGCATTTTTATCATACTTACCCATGGTGGATATGGACCATGAACTAAGGTTTTATTTTTGGTAAGCATTTCTTCTTCATTGTCATCTGCAATAATATTTTTTCCAAGCTCAAGCCCTAAAAGTCCCTTCCAGATTGTCCAGGCTGGTCGATCTCCATTAAGTGCGCGATTATCTAGTCTATTATAGTAAGCGTTGCGTTCAGTGCAATTTTCCAAGTGTGGCGGATATGGGACACTTGAAAGATTTGCCTCCAAATAAGATTTTTCTGATGAGAGATAATATTTGTTCCAAAGACCTAGTAGAACTTCAACTTTTAGACCATGTGCTTCAAACTTGGTCTCATTTCTACAACAATCGATTTTGTTACTTGGGTCTTCCTTGTGCTGAGGTTGATGAGATGAAGCATGTACTATAATTTCCTTTTGTGTGGTATCTGTTTTTAGGCATCAAACAAACCAGGTCCAGTTAATCTAGAAAAAAAAAATTCGATCAAGTGGTGTTAGATCTAAGTTGTGATGATGATGCATATACTGATAAAGGCGTGATGAAATAAAAAAGAAAGCGTGATGCACCTGAATGTTGAGCTATGGCCTTGAACAAATCCCAAGAAGGCTGAGTATTCCAAGCAAGTAGAAGCGTTAACAGTAAACCAAAAACCACAGAAAGAATCATGGTATATTGATCTCCATGTTTGCCTCTACAACGATTTTGTATTTTACAACAAATCACTACGAATTTAGATTGTATATTTCGACAAGACCGCCCGGAAGGAGTGCTTTGTGCATCCATTTGGTCCAAATCCACCTGCTAAGGCTCAGATTTGAGCGAATTGCTCCAGTTATTTTTTATTGCTAGCAGCGATCTTGTCTCATACCTAGGACATAGCAGTAATTAAGGGCTTCAGAAAAAACACACCAAACAAATACCCAGTACTAATTCTATGTCCCTGGTCTTCCGCATCTGTTGAATTCCATCCCTTAACCAAAATTTCAACCACACCTAACCTAAATGCCCTTGGAATCTGTTCTCGCTTTCTGTTAACAGCGATTTTTGAACTAACCTTGACAAATTGGCACTTGATTTCACGGATTTGGTGCAAATTCCTCGAAAATGAAGGAGAATTATTGATCTTAAACCAATGCCTCGTACACTTGGTCGTTTTCCCGAAAGCAGTTTTGATAATTACCCTTTTAAAATGACCCTATATATTTCAAATTTATCAAAATGCCTTAAATACAGTATATATATACAGAGTGTAGCACTTGTCAATGCTATTTCTCAAAACCTGTAGAGGTATACAGGAATATCAATACGTGGCCATATACCTTGGAAGCATTTTGTGATGGAAACGTCCCATGAAAATAATGAGGCACTACAAAGAAAGTAGAGCCCTCCAAGAAAAATCATGGCGGTGCTATAGCGACACCGCCTGAAAAGCAAAGAACCAAGATTAAAAAAGAAAATAAAATAAAAAATAATGATAATAATACATGTCTAGACCATGTTCAAGTGTCAAATACATGATCACAAATGTGGTAACCATGTTGATCATGGATTTGGTGCTAAATTTATTCATGACTTTGTTTTCTCTTCACCACGAGGCTGACCTTGATATATATGTCCTCCATACTCTCAAGGTTACATTGAACCTCTTTTTACATAGATTCAAGGTATTTTATAGCCAAAGCAACAGTTCCATCATAATTTTACTCCGAGTTTGGCTATCGTCTTTTTCCATGTATTATGGCGTCCTATCTAACTTTGGTTCCAAGCCATCGATCCACAGAATATTCCTCATAATATTCCAGATCGGTGGCCATCAAATTTTTAAAGCCAAAAACTTCAAAGACAAATCAATGGTGCAAAAGAAGTTGATGCTCCACATTATTTCTTATTCACATTACATTCATTTACAACAGAAACCATGGTTTCCCACTACTACAATCACAAAGACATCAATTCAAAGATTCAAAGACATGACACTATTCACATTGGCGACAGTCTATTCCAGAATGTCCACTATCCAAAGAAGACGCTTCTGCTTGAAGATCTACAGCTCTGTATCCAGGATCTATTCGATCATGAATGCTTGCAGCTGTCTGCTAATCCGGTCTAGCCTAGATGGGATAAAATCCGAAGCTATAGCTCTGGCTATGGCACGAAGAAGGGCCACAGATCACAATCTACCGAAGAACCCCGGAACTTATATTAAAAGATATGCATCGCAATACTCATCTGCCTCGAAAATAAGAATCGATCAAATTTTTGGCCACCAATTCCATCGTTGAGGCGGCCATGGTCCGTATTCCTCAGCCCTAGCGGAACTTATATTAAAAGATATGCATCGCAATACTCATCTGCCTCGAAAATAAGAATCGATCAAATTTTTGGCCACCAATTCCATCGTTGAGGCGGCCATGGTCCAGATTCCTCAGGCCCTAGAATACACTATTCTATACAGAAAAAGGAGCAAAATCCTGCACCAAAGGATCATTTTTGGACCAGATTCTGGAACCCAGGCTTAAATAGCCTCACCAGAGCCCTTGATCCTCGCCGAAATCATATGGGCGACAAAAACTCAAACCTAAAGCGGCGTCACATGCAACCCACAACAGCTTTCATCCTCTGAGTGCAGAAGATCTGCAGAAAAAAACTATAGCGAGGGAAGAACAACACCTTGAAGCTCGGCTATGGCTACCGATGCCCAAGCGCCCGCAGCCTCAAAGATGCCCCACCCTTCCCAAGATGAAAGCCAGATGTTCCGCCCTATCCAAATACATGGTTTCCAATTTGGAACCTATGCACGCCCCAATTTCGCCATCCATAGTCGACACCTAGCCAAAATCAGATATTCATTCCTTAACAATACTACACCAAAATCTTAGTCCTAACCACTGCCAGAATACCCTTCCCCAATACCAAACGAATTAGGCAAACTATATGGAAAGCCAGTCAGGTTTAATAGGTATAAGGTATTTTACATGAAGTTACAGAAAAGATATTTGGATAATGCAAAGCATATTCTTGCTTTGTGGAAGCCAAAGAAACAAAATTTGTTTGTAACAAATTTGATGTGTTGATGGCTTTTGTTCATGTAGTGCCCATAAATCCCATGCATTGAATCTTAAGCACGCGCTCTAAGAATATGTGCATAGCATATGCATGAGATTATATGAGAGTATATTAGCCTTCAAGATTTAGGCCATGGTGAAGCAACGGTTGGTAAACGGTTCAACTCCATCATGCTTCGATTCTGGTTGCAACGTGTAGGGCGTTGCATCAACGTCCTCAATATACTAGGTTCAAAATCTTGAGGTTCAACCCTAGAATGGACAAAGGGAGCGGGCATACTCCTTAGATCTGAGGTCTAGATTTGGCCAAATGACCACCTTATCTGAGAAACATAAAAGCTGTATTTGGCAAACATATTTGGTGCATTACTACAAACATGCAATGCAATATCAGGCGTACAATACCACATTATAGTATTCGAAAGGTAACATAATGCTCCAAAATATATTTACAAGACTACATAATAAATAATATGGCCACAATCAACCAGATTCTTCCCAAAGTTCAGGTAATGATACAATAAAGGAAGTCACTCTCATCAGGGTGCTGTACATCAAGTAAAACCAAACCATCCAGCAAACCAGGTACCAACTTCAATTGCAATTGGAGAGAAAGCTCTAGCCACATATGGGAATGCAGGAAAGGCCAAAGTACCAAGCATGAACCAGTTGAAACTCAAGAGGGCTACAGCATCAAACCCATACCTACTCTGTAGCTTAGAGAAAAACTGGGCAACATTTGCCAAAGACATGCCAACAACAATAAACAATGCAACAACAAGTGGCATGCATGGATCTTGTGCCTCCCACGCTATGACTCCTACTAGAGTGGAAAGGACTGCACTGAAAATACTTGAACTTAGTGCCACACCTCTTCCCTGTGAAAGTATGTCGTCATCCCAACTCTCTATCTCTGCAGCCTTCAGAAATACCTGATTAACTAATCCTGAATATTTGTCCTTTAAGGCCAAATCATCTGCCAGCTCTTCTTTCTTCTTTTGTTCTTCCACTATTTGCTTCAACCTGGAATTATGTGCTTCCAATTCTTGTACCTGTATGTAAAAGTTAACAAAATTCTTTCACATTAATAAGCTGCAACTGCCTACTTGAAGATGTCTAGCTAGCAATTGGAGTACATCAGAAGTTAAACAATAGAAATATGGTGCAACTACGAGTAGAAAGAGAATGAATGTTTTAAACAACAAATACAGCCAATGAGACTACCTCAAAGACTGGCTTTTCCCTTCTTTAAACCCTACAATATCATGACTAATGGAGTTGTAGTGACCTTAAAGTTCATTGAAGTTCAAGATTTCACAACCTAACTCCAAACCCTAAGAAAACCATAAGTTTTCTCAGGTCTCTGAAAGCTCTAAGCCATTGCCACTAAATTCATGACAAGAATTTCACAAAACAGAAGTATCAACAGAGGTAAAGTTAAACTTTTTACCCGTGCTTTTAAAAGCTTGAGCTTCTCTATAGACACCTCCCATTCTGCAACTGCTTGGTCAAGCGACTCCTTTATCCGTTTTCTGTCTTTCCTGGTATACTCCAATTGTTTTTCCAAGTCACTTTTCTTCTCACAAAGTTCATCATAGTGAGTTTGAAGCTCACGTAGTTCGCTTTCCAGCTGCCACAGTGGACAAAACATATTGGAGCCAACTTTAAGCATATGAATGAAGGATAACTGATACCGTAAATATTACAGAACTCATATTTGCCTTGAAGCAATCATTCCAATGTCAATAGAACCTATATAAAATTAATGTGAAGGACCATTCATCTCAATATGACTAAAGGGTGAGTTTAACCTCAAACCTGCAATTTTGTCTGCAAGAGTTAAATGCCAAAATTGTAATTCATCCTACTCCATATTTGGTATCAGGTGCACATGCAAGGTACTATAAGATAGAAGGCATTTACCTATGGAGGAGTATTATGTGTAATGTAACATTTTAATAAGGGTCAGAAAAGAGCGTTAAATGGAAATTACCACTTTTTCTCTCCGGGCAGCATTGAGGATGCGAAAAGGGGCAGTCAGAGTTCTAAATACAAGAGTAAGGCCAATGCTCCATGCTGTGAAGTACATGTGTAAGGAAAACCAGAACAGACGCCTCCATGGCTTGGTAGCCCTGTCCACAACCTCCGCAGCTATTGAGATCAATGCCCCTATCATCTCTTCTACAAAAGTTCCCACCTGAGAGGCCTCTTCAAGTACCATAAAAAATCCCTTCCATATCATGCCACTTAGGTATCATTGAAACCATCCCCCCCTGCAATAGACCACACAATTCAAGAGGAAAACAGGAAGAAACATCAACACTGCTACAGCATATGTGCCTTAGAAATTACAACCAGCTACAATAAAAATTTCCACATCCTAATGTCAGGCCATTACCTTGCCTTGAGAAGGAAGGCGACAAGCATCTGGAACTAGCTGAGGCCAAGCTCGGACGCAATTCTGATCTCGCTACACAAATAGAAAAGATGGCTCCTAGAATAGGATTAGGCTTGTTGCATGGGATGCTGTTCATACTACGTGTTGAGATTTTAGAAAGCCAAGTGCCTTTAATAAGGTTCAGGCGCTAATATGTAACGTTCTGGTGACTAGAGCGTTGACATATTTAAGGAACGATGTTATTAGTGTTTATACTTAATAAGGTGCTCGTTTAAGGAAATTACAACCAGCAGCACTAAAAATTTCCACATCCTAATGTCAGGCCATTTCCTTGCTTTGAGAAGGAAGGCCATAAGATATAGGTAATGTGCCAGGGCAGGCAATTTTGCCTGGTAAGGGCCTGGTGAGCCCGTTAGAGCGAGCCAAGGTCCGAGCCAGGCAGGGCTCACCAGGCCCTTACCAGGCGAAATTGCCTGCCCTGGCACATTCTCTAACGTAATGCTTCGGGGCAGAGGCTATTTAGCTTACTGGAGAGGAAGCAAGCAACGATTTCTTCAGAATCATTGCAATTTTATAGAGGCCAAGAGAGGAGGCCATTATCAGAGATAATCTGGGTCTGTAATTAGGCGAAACAGCCTCTGCCCGAATATTATGCATCTGGAACTAGCTCATGCCAAGCTCGAAGGCAATTCTTTGAACTTGCTACACAAGTAGAAAAATGGTTTCTAGAATAGTGCTAGGCTTGTTACATAGGCTGTTATTCATATTATGTGTTGAGATTCTAGAAAGCCAAGTGTCTTCATAGAAGCTTAGGGTGTTCATTGCAGATTACAATATGTCGCATTCTGGTAACTAGGACGTTGACATATTTAATGAACGATGGCATGCACCCTCGTGTTTAAACTAGCCTTAATTAAAACAAACTAGTTAAAAGCACTTTTGATTACTTTGCTCAGAAACCTACTTGGTTCCAAAATAAGAAAATTAAACATGCACACCATGAGACTTTGACAAGGTGTTGTTTGTTGGCCATTTAGGCTTGACATAGTTTTAGATATTTATATATAATTGCCAACCTTGCAATGTTATTTGTTGCTATCGTACTTTTAGACATCTAGTGCATTTCGTTGTTTGGGTTTGTTTATTATTGGTAAACCCTCAGCTTGAATTTGAAAACTAGCTAGGCCAGCAAAGTAATCTTACCGGTTTGGATTCTTGAGCCATTGATTGACTTTTAATCTACTTGCAAAAAGTTAAGTCTATTGGAAAAACAAATCCACAATAGATTTCAAACAATAGCCATGGAAACTTTACACTGATGATCTAGAGTCAGTTATTACAAAGAATTCATTCAACAAGTTCCAAAAGTAGTACTTGACAAAATTCCACCCCATGCGTTTAAGAAGTCTCTTTTTTCTAATAATTTCAATGCTGGAGGTGCTGGAAAACGCCCAGAGCTTAGCATGCTAATGGTACCCTACAAAATTCAAATGACGTGTGAGTTGCAACTGCTTCATTTATATGTGTTCGTAAATATGACGAACCTTAAAAGCCCTCCAGAGCTTCTCCCTGTTATTTGTGGATCGGAACTTAATTCTAGCATCACCTTCCTCCAAATGCAAGGTAACATGGGCACGTTTTAAGAATGGCATGCACTCCATGTTCTTTTGCATGCTCTAAGTCAAAGATGTTATTTGAGACTGGAGAGACACAGCATATCGAAGTGTGTTAAATATCTTTTCATCTATGCTCTTGTAGCTAGCAAGAACAATTTAACTGGAAGTTCTTGCAGAATCTAATAAGCAATTCATTATGCGATGATCAAAAATACAAAAAGCAATTCCACTTTGCGAACTGCTAAGACTAGAGCAAAATAACACCTAAATAATGTCAACAGAGTCATCAGCAATCGAGAATGTACTATAGCATGGGCACCATCTGCAGGGCCACCATTATCTGCAAGGGCATCATTATCTGCAAGGACTTGGACATATTTACAAGAGATCAAAGTACTAATACAATCAATGGGGAGTAGATTATGCTTGCCTGTAGTGATTCAAATGTGCTTCACACATAAATGATTAACTCGTACCCACGCCTTTCAAGCTAGGCATTACTTTACCTCAGTGTATATCCATTTTTGTAGTCTCTTCTTTTGATGTGCAACTAGCACAAGTCTTCATTTTTGCAATATAAATTAAGGAATCAGGTGTATAACCATCATCTTACATATGCATAAATAACTATAGCGCTAGTTCACCCTCTAGTTCCAGAATCCAAATATCAAAGCATTCCATGCCACTAAAATGCGATGTGGCATCTTGCAAAATACATAAAAAGCATGTGTCATGCTCTTGCATTTGGCGTGCATGCAACAAACATGTTCTACAAAAGCATCCAGCTTAAGTCTGTTCTTTGCAAGTTGGGAATGGATAGCTATAACCTTCTCAAGATGGCCTAATCTCCAAAGTCTTCCCTCTCCTTTTGCACTCTCTACCAGCAACAGAACATTTACCATTTGCTTTAATCCCTATGTCCTGCATGAGAACAAATAAGTGCAGGGCAGTCTCATCTTGGTTGCCCTCTGCATACCCAAAAATCATCACATTCCACAATGTCATGTCATGGGATGGTTAGACATCTACCAAAGTGCTTGAGATAAAAACATTCAACTCATATTTCCTCTTTGTAAGCTAAGAATGGATACTGATAACTTTCTCCAAGCTCATTGGCTTCACAAGCTTCTTCTGGCTAGACTTATCATCTCCTTTTACTGCATCAATAGCACATGCTTTGAGTGAGCAATATAAGTCTGTGCATTTGGAGTAAAATCTTCATCTTGCATACTTGCAAATAATTGTAGGGCCAGCGCGTCCTCACTTCTTTTCAATATATCCAAATACCAATGCACTCCATGACACCACATCGATCTAACCCTATGCTCGACATCATGGCTAAAGTGCATAACCTAGATATGTACATAACTACCATAAGGTATAGTTTCCATGAGAAAACAAGCAATTTGGAGTTTTAAAAATATGCATCATGCCAAAACTCGAAATATAGAAATTAGAAAACCAAACCATATATAGAACTAGGAAAAAAATGACCAACATCATTGTTTCGAAACATATGAAAAAGGTTAGTTCCAGCAACAAACACTCTAGCAAAAAAACAAAGTAACCTAAGAAAATAACACGAACATGAACCACATGATGTGAGAATCTAAACTGAATAAGGGGAAGGGGGAAAGCGTCCATCAAACCCAAACCAGTAAACCAACAAGGCGAGTCAAGAACTATACAAGCCCAAACTGACAAACCAAAGAGCAAACCTTGAACTATACAAGCAAAAAGAAAAGAAAACATATCAATCTAGACCTAGAGAAAACCACCACAAACAACAGACTAACATCCATAAAAATAGATATAATCAAGCAGATTAGCTAGAGGGCCAAAGCCAAACATAGTCCTAGGGTAAAAATAATCGGCAATTTGGAGTTTTAAAAATATGCATCATGCCAAAACTCAAAATATAGAAATTAGAAAACCAAACCATATATAGAACTAGGAAAAAAATGACCAACATCATCGTTTCGAAACATATGAAAAAGGTTAGTTCCAGCAACAAACACTCTAGTGAAAAAACAAAGTAACCTAAGAAAATAACACGAACATGAACCACATGATGTGAGAATCTAAACCTGAATAAGGGAAAGGGGAAAGCGTCTGTCAAACCCAAACCAGTAAACCAACAAGGCGAGTCAAGAACTATACAAGCCCAAACTGACAAACCAAAGAGCAAACCTTGAACTATACAAGCAAAAAGAAAAGGAAACATATCAATCTAGACCTAGAGAAAACCACCACAAACAACAGACTAACATCCATAAAAACAGATATAATCAAGCAGATAAGCTAGAGGGCCAAAGCCAAACATAGTCCTAGGGTAAAAATAATCGACAAAGTCCAGAGGCATGGCAAAGTGGAAAAAAGCGAAGGACATATCGATGACTATAGTAAAAGAAATCAGGAAAATCACATAAAAATAGGCAACAAATATAAATACATATCCATGAAAATGGGAAATAATTCATAATACTCAGTTTTAATACTTTCCAAAACTGATACAGAACATCAAAACCAACAATCCCCATCATACAAAACCAAAAGATAAGTGGAGGAAAAAGGAATTCGGATCACGAAGGAAGCTACACCCATCTGAAAATCAAGTCATGGTCAAGCTACATCGGAATCGCACTCCATGAAATCTGCAAGAAAGAAAATGAGAGCAGCCGAAATCTGATACTAAATATAATAATATGTTAATCCACAAAAACCATAGCAAAGAGCAAAATAACGTCGGTGGTTAACCAACAGACAACTATACATGCAACCACACAATCAACTAACCAAGCATCTACAATCCAAAAAACTACAAGCTTATGAGAACCTGAGGGAAAAAGACAAAGGAAACAAAAAATAAAAAACCAAGAAAAAAGGCGATTAGAAATTACTTCCCTACTAGCATATGCTTGCCAAGATGCTTTTGATAATATCTTTCGTCTAGAGTATCGAATTCGAGCAATTCTTAGCGGTTAAAATCTTATCTAGAGAGCTTTCCGGGAATGTAAGATTTGAGCCTATTGGATAACAAAAAAGTTGTGGAAAATGCAGATTCACAATTTTGGCTAAAAAGAGCTCGGCAAAATGCTTTTTCCCATATCTTCCTCCAAGAATATCAGATTCATGTATTTTTGGAGAGAGAGAACGTTATCCAATGAGATTTTCAAGCATATAGAAATTGAACATTTTGGACAGTAGAAAGGCTGTGAAAAACATAGATTAATGATTTCGGCCAGAAAAAGCTTGGCAGAATGCTTTTTTCACATATCCCCCTCCCAGAATATCAAAATTGAGGCGATTTTTAGATGGATGGAAAGCTTGTCGAATGAGATTTCCAATGATATAAGATTCGACTATGGTTTAGAGGAAAGGCCTGTGAAAAACTTCGATCGAAAATTTTAGCCAGATTCAGGGGCAAAAGGGCCTGGAGAAAAGCTTGAACAGATTTAATGCTGAAAAACAAGAATAGGGCAACAAAACAGAGAGAGTGTAACTAGAAAAACTAAGAACAAACTAAGAATTAGCTCAGAGAGAACACCGATGAGAACTGAGAGAGAGAACATAGTATATACAGGAGAGAAAGGCGCCAAATGAGGCCTGAGCCAAAGAAGGCGTCCCTTCCCCAAGAATGATGGTTCTATTACTGAAAACCATTGCATTCTTGGGAAAGGTCCTATGCACAAACTATCAATGTCTGATTGGATGTTGTTATGTGCGAGGCCCTTTCCCCGGAATGTCAATGTTGCGAGATGGCAGCAATTGAAGATGAATGCCATACTCTTCATATTTGCCTAGCATTGTGATTATTCGCGCACGATATGTTGGTCTTATTACACCTAATCAGCTGCTACATTTGCTCTTGTAGGCGCCTACAATAATCGCATTGTCATTTTATATCTAGAGATTCTCGACAGGCAAGGTGAAATAAATCCTACACCACCAAATTGATATGTACAAATGTATAGATGTATAGTTTTTCAACGAGTCTATTGCTCCTAAGTCCTTTTCCTTCAAAAGCCCTTCAGTGGAGAGAGGGAGGAGGGGAGGGGGGGCGGGGTTAGTCCTAGATAGTAATGGTCTTGTTGTGTTCTCTTTCTTGTATTGGGCCCCGTAGACCTCATGGTCTCTGTGGATGATAAAAGGTAATTCAATTCGACTCTTTAAAATGCCATGTCACTTCCTTTTTATTGTTATGTATAGATTGTCGTGTTTCTTATTAATGTTACGATTATTAATAACGCAATAAGCCCACCTTGCACATGTGGTTAACTCCTCCATTTGGAGGGTTTGTGTTTTCTTTCTTTTGATGTTTTAAAACACTTCAGTGGACTTTATCTTTTGTCCATCTCTGAACTAATGCTATTCCAGTCGATTAAACATATGCGAAAGATCCTTGGACGAGGACTTATTACTATAATTTTCTCTGAAATACAAAATGATGGGGTTTTCTAATCCTAGTGGTAAGTCTTTTCCAGGTGACATCAACCAACGACCTATTCTTTTTAGAGCATTCGGGGCTCCAGGACCTTATAACTAGAGTAATCCATTATACATCAAACAAAAAATGGCCAGTTTACCAAGGAGGCATGGCTATCATCTGGATCATTGGCATGCCGGTCCTTGGAGTGGTTATGTGTAGTCATTATCTTCCTCCTCTTTTGTTTGTAGGGTTATGTTCTTGTTTTTATTTGTTTTCTTTTACTTCATACACTATAGCAGCGCTTCCAAGTCTTGTTGTGGGCTTCGTGCCCATGTTTCTATTGCCCCATGGTTCCTTGTAGTCTCTATGGATGTTAATGTATGCAATGCATGCGTGCGTGCATGCATGCGTGCGTGCGTGCGTGCATGCAATGTGTCATGCCTGCGTGCGTGCGTAAACGCGTCTGTCCGTGCCCGGTCGATCGTCCGTCCGTCTCGGTCCGTCGTTTCCGCCTGGTCCGTCCATCCGCCCGTCCGTCCGCGTCCGTCGGTCAGTCCGTCTGTCAGGTCAGGTCGTGTCGGTGTGTGCGACTATCTGTCTTCTCTCATTGCAGCAAAAGTCTATTGGAGGAATGGAAAAGCTTTGATGTGTATATGTTCTGACATAAAAAGCGTTGTCTATCTATCTGAATCAAATGTTGCCACTTATTTTTTATTAGTCTGGAATGACGTAAAATTTGTTGCTTCTTCTCATTAAGCAATTTCTATGTTTTACATTATTATAGCAACTAGGCACATGGAACATTGACTTAGCCAAATGTATGTTAAGCTTCAATACCTAAGTGAGCAATATATGAAGACGATCAAGCAATCATTCGTAATTATCAACCTATTGATCTATGTTTTCATTACTAGATTTGGTATTCCAACATCGATGAATGATCGTCGTTGAGTTACTCTATTTGGTTTCATGGCCATCTTATTTTATTTTTCTTTATTATGGATATTACATTTGCTTTGTATTGTTCCACAACCGTTAAGTCGTCGGCGTGTTGAAATTTCTATCTATTTTATCTTTATCTGGTGGATAGAACCCTGGCCCTCGAGTGTTATAGCTCTTATAAAACACAATACTCAAGGACTAGAGTGTTATCGTCCTTAACATCCTGCTCCGTGTGACGAACCTACTGAGTTGACCCTCTTGGCAATTCGGGATCTTGTCAAAGTTGCTTAATTCTAGGTTGATAATGGTGGTGAAAAATTGAATCTTCCTTTGCGGTTGAAACTTAAACCATTGTTATAAATCCATCATCACTGAGATACAATATAAATTCAAAGGATGTATTATCCACAAAACTCTTAATATATATGCTTAAAATAACTGTTAAGCAAGCTAAACGAAAGCTTATTAACTCCATAACTCAACCACGATTCTCGGGTACATCGTTGCCATCAATCTGACCACTGCCTTGCAGATTAATTGCACATGCACTCACTAGGGTTAGTTCTCATGACTGTGTGGAGATCCCTGGCTGCCTCTGCATGCATGGAAACATTCTGGAAACTTGGATAACAAGGACAAGCAAAACAAAAGATCTTATGTAAGCACAGTACTAAATAATGAAAACATGATCAAATGAAATACAATACATGAGCATTAGAAGTAAAGAACATAGCAAAAATACCAAACCATCATGATACATAGCTCCGAGACAATGAGAAGCTCAGCCAACCTACATGCAAGCCCTGTTAGCAGAGAAATGCCCAGCCAACTTACATTCCAAGCCCTATAGTAGGAGTGGTGGGGTGAACCTCGTATGCGCATACCCTTCCACAATCCATATCTGGTGCTGGAGAATCTCTTACTATGGATTTCAAGAGTTGGCATAGCATCGTCCTTGCCAAGAGAACTACGTTCGGTGTTACAGAGCATAAGAACATATCAAAGAAACACAGATAAACATGAGCATGCCAGAGAAACCCAGGCCATTGAACTTGGATGCCGGAGCCACGGAGGATCAAGAACATATACAAGGATAATAGTGAAACAATGCAAAGATCGTGACATGTGATGTTCATTACATATGTGCTACATGTGTCTATTGTCCCTTGCCGAGGTTGCCCATACAACCTAACCATGTTGAAGTAACTAACTTAATGATGAAGGCCATGATGAAGATCTAAACATGTCGAGGAAGTATCAAACTTGGCTGTCATAGTGATGTAAATCCAATACATATGTACTTCACTGAACCATAGAGATACTAACATTTCCCAATCTACAAAACTTAGCTTAGAATCATTTTTCCCATGAGGAATACAACATCCCATATTGTTTATCCATTGCCATGATACTTACTTTTTCTTGCTCACAAGGCCATAATATAACTTATTCTATTATGTCAACACTACTCCACGCCATAGCCATACTCAGAAGCCCTTAAGCTTCATATGGCTCTCTTGGAAAAACTACTCAATCTCATCTCACACCTTACCTTCAATAGTTCCACCTCAATAGTTATAATTAAATCATTAACCATGGTTTCAGTATATTTCCTTAAAAGTCCCACTTTTTTTAGCAAAGAGATTTAATTATACAGCTAAGCACTTTCAACTTAGAAATCAATACACTACAAGAGAAGAATGGTTAAATGTCAGAATAATAGTCAGAGAGCCTTCATAAAATAGACAACTGCCCATGCCCTTATTTCTGACGAATGTACGGACGAGTTTTATCTGACGAATTAATGTCAGAATAATCGTCAGATAATTAGTCAAACATAGTCAGATGAATAGTCAGAAAAATAGTCATCTAGATAGTCAGATAACAGTCATCTAGATAGTCAGACAACCATCATTGTATTATAGTTCCTCAGTTAGTCAAGCCAATAGTCAGAATACTGGTCAAACAATTAGTCAATATGTAGCAAAATAACAGGGGACCTTTTTGTGTTTTTGTACGCTTTTCAGTAAGGTTTTCCTATGATTTCGTGATGTATTCAAATGGATGTACCAATGCGTGCGTCTAGAGTGCACCATTTCTGAGTCATTGATTTTAGCCTTTTTTTTTTCAATGGTCAACAACCAATGGCTCACAACAAAAGCCCTTTTTTTGTGCCTGTGGTGCATAATGGGCACATGAAGGGCCATTGATTTTAGCCTTTTTTTTCAATGGTCAACAACCAATGGCTCACAACAAAAGCCCTTTTTTTTGTGTGTGTGATGCATAATGGGCACATGAAGGGCTTGAAGGGCGCATGTAGTACAGTTTCCCCGCCGGCAACACATTTCTTATCATAACTTTTGATCCAGAGCTCTGTTTGACATGATTTTTATTGCGTTGGAAAGCTCTCTCCGAGAACTTTCTGATAGTGTATGATATGGGTATGTTTGGTTAAGCTATCTATGCTAAAACAGCGATTTTTTGGCCGGGTTTGGTAGGCTTTCACATCCTACCAGCTGATTAATACAGGATTGTGCTATTGGATATTATTTTACGGCTCATTCCGAATGAAGCTTGCAAAAAATTACCATGCATTTTTAGATTTTGAGGTAGTTATTAAGCAAATTCCAAGGCTTCTAGATCCCTGTGCTAACAAGCAGAAAAGTTTCCCACTTTGGTTTCTCACCACAAGAATCCATGGAGGCCAAAGGCTGCTGTTAAATTCCAGTTGAAAAATGTTTGCGTATGGGTGTTGCAAACTTTATGACTTTCAAAATAATGGGATCAATCTACTCTATCTTTATGGTAACTTTTACTTATGTCGTCGATTCGCGTAGCGAATCGGCATTCTTGCTCAAGACGAGCATGCATGCATTGCATGCGTTGCATGCATGCATCGCATGCGTTTTGGGCCGTTCGTCAGGTTGGGCGTTTGCTACTTATTGCAGAGTTCTTCATCGACGTTTCGCCGGCGCTTTCCTCTTCTCGGCCAGCATACCTTATTCTCTTTGATTTGTTTCAGGCGGGGAGGGGCTTCTTCTGCTGGTTTGGGCTAATTGGCGTTGCTTTCCCCTTTGTCCTTTTCGGCCTTTAGCCTTCATCCTGTGACCTTCGGTCCCTCGATCCTAGTTTGTTAAGGAAGTCCTTTGGTATTCGGGTGCTTTGTTGGTTTCATGCGAGTGCGGTGCAAAGAATGTCGTCGATTCGGCGTAGCGAATCGGCATTCTTGCTCAAGGCGAAGCATTTCTCATGCATTGCATCGTTGCATGCATGCATCGCATCGCGCTTTGGGCGTTCGTCAGGGTTGGGCGTTTGCTACTTATTGCGAGTTCTTCATCGGCGTTTCATCGGGCGCTTCCTCTTCTCGCCAGCATACCTTATTCTCTTTGAACCCACCCTCCCCCTTCTTTGTTTATTATATTTTGTACAAGTTACGTTTTATCATATTTTTCCACCCGGTGGGTGATGTTTTTTTCCACCCAACGGGTGATGCTATTCTTTGGTATGTTTCTCGTTTGTTGTTGGTGATGTGTGGTAGGGTTGGCGGCGCCATCCGCTTTGACTTCTCCATGCGCGGGTTTTGGGGCGATTCTATGCCTTACGTTTGTCTAAGCCCCCTTGAGAAGGCTTATCACTAGGGTTTTCCTCGAAAACCCGAAGGGAGTGGTTTTTAATCCGGTGATAAGCTTTCGGCAGTACATCAACCACTCATCTATTAGCATTGTATTTGTTTTGGGGTCCAAATGTTATAATTGGATTTTCCCTTTATTTTTAGGTGGGTAGTTCGTGTGTGCGGCTATCCACTTGCCCACCATTGTAGAAATCTCTTTGAGATGAATGAGAAGCCTATCTATCAAGGGGCTTTGTTGGTTTCATGCGAAGTCAGCAGGTGCAAGAATGTTCTATTTGTTCTATTGTGATCAAATTCAAAAAGCTACGGTGATGAAAGCCTCAAATGAATTTTAGTTTTTTTCGGGTTTGAATTCTAAAAATTTTTGTCACACGCTGGGGAGGGGAGGGGTGGCGTCCCTAAGGCCGAAGAAGGGGCCAAAAAAAAATTTTTGGCAACACAAACCATTAACATCCAACATATAAAAATTAAATCCCCCAACACATAACAACCATTGACATTAACAACAAACACATAACTACCATTGACATTAATTAACACAACCATTGGGTCCAACACATTTAAATTAAAATCCCCCTTAAACCCCCTTTGGTTTGGGTGCATATTCACACCGGGGGTGACGTAGGGCAGCGAGAGCCCTCATAATTGTATTTTGCACGTAGAAATCAACACCATATAGTATTCCGCTTGAAATCTTATAGTATTTTGCGAATCTTGTTATACAGTATAGCAAATTTTGTACTTGCATACCCCACAAACGAGGAACTTTACGTACGGTGTAGATTAAGGAAAAGGGGTGAATATGTCTATCCAACAGCTCTCGTTGCCCGAAGTCACCCCCCGTGTGAATATGCACCCAAACCAAAGGGGGTTTAAGGGGGATTTTAATTTTAATGGGTTGGACCCAATAGTTGTGTTAATTAATGTCAATGGTAGTTATGTGTTGGTTGTTAATGACAATAGTCAGACAATTCGTTATTATGTTAATCAGATAGTCCCATCGATCCGAGACATCGGATCGACATTCTAGAATGGGGCGAGCATGCATGTCTTGCATGCATGCATGCGGCGCATGCCCTTTCTGGTTGGGGTTTCGCTATTTTAGGCGCGGTTCTGCATCAACGTCTCATCGGCACTTCCTCTTCTCTCAGCAGTACCTTATTCTCTTTGAATTGTTTCCAGGCAGGGGAGGGGCTTCTTCCTGCTTGATTTGGCCCATTTGGCGTTTCTTTCATGCTGTGGCATGTCCTTTCTCGGCCTTGGCCCTTCTTTAGCCTTCATCCTGTGACCTTCGTCCTCGATTCTAGTTTGATAAGGAAGTTCTCTGGTATTCGGGCGGTTTGTTGGTTTCATGCGAGCCCCATTCTAGAATCCCATCGATCCGAGACATCGGATCGACATTCTAGAATGGGGGAAAGCATGCATGTCTTGCATGCATGCATGCGCGCATGCCCTTCTACGGTTGGGGTTTAAGCTTCTCATCGCACTTCCTCTTCTCGGCCAGCACCTTATTCTCTTTGAACCCACCCTCCCCCTTCTTTGTTTATTGTATTTGTCGTCGCACGCGTGTGACCAGCCCCTCTATTGAAGAGGTTTTTGTTTTTTGTCGCGTGGCACGCGTGATCAGCCCCTCCACCCTGGGAGGTTTGTGTTGTCTCGTTTTGTTGTGTCGGTGATGTGCATGTACAGGTTGGCGAGCGGCATCTGTTTCGACTTCTCCATGCGTGGGTTTTTCGAACAATTTCTATGCCTTTACGTTTGTCCAAGCCCCTTGCCGAAGGCTTATCACTAGGGTTTTTCCTCGAAAACCAGAAAGGGCGAGGTTTTTAATCCCTTGATAAGCTTTCGGCGGTACATTCAACCACACATCTATTAGCATTGTATTTTTGGGGTCCAAATGATATAATTGGATTTTCCCTTTATTTTTCGTGGGTAGTTCGTGATGTGTGCGGCTACCCATCGGCCCACCATTGTAGAAAATCACGAGATGAATGAGAAGCCTATCTATCTCGAGGCGGTTTGTTGGTTTCATGCGAGCCCCATTCTAGAATTAATCAATTAGTCAAACCAATAGTCAGTATTTGCTAGTCTAATGAAGTATTGTGATATTTATATACCCAAACAAGGATGTGAACCCTGATATTCCAACTTATAATAAGACGGTAAACTTTAATACAAATATAAATTAAACAATACACTCTAAGATAGGGAACAAGAAAAAAAATAAATTGAAGTTTCTTACAAAGTGGTTTGTGTTCAGACTCTATGGCTAAGTTGGTGGATCTTGAAGCCTGGGGACCATGTTGCACAATTTCAATAGCCTTATTGAGTACCTCTACTTCAAAGCAAAGCAAGAGGTCTAGTTTGCCATCATAACCATGCAATCATTGGAAAGGATTGAATGCATCTGAATGCAAAAAGGAAAATAAAGCCATAAGAAAAAAGTCAAGCAAAAGATGAGCTGGTAAAAATACTAACAGTTCATATTACTTGTCGGATGATAAGCAGATGTAGAGTGTTTGGATTGTCATTGATATTGGCGTTGGGCTTCCAGGGGAGCAGCCACAAACCTTTGCTTCTGTGCAACGAGTAGAAAAACAAATCATTGTGAGAGTAAAGGGACATAAATAGAAAAGCAATAAAAAATATTGTGAGAGCAAAGGGAGATAAATAAAAATGCAAATAGAGCACAAAGAAGCTTATCTGCCATTGCCATTAGTGACAGAATCTGGAAATCGCAAGCCAGTTCATTCAACAGCAGTTCCTTCAACAACAGAAGTTTAAATCAGATAAAAGACTAAGGAAGCAAAGGGCTTTACATATGCAGATTATAGAAATACGCCATAGCCAACTCGAAGGACAGAGCTGTAAATAAAGTTACTCCTCTGCGAATCGCTATCTTACTCCATTGCAGTCGCTAAAACCAGATAAATCTGCAAAACAAATGGTGGAGCTGGAGCTAATTAGTTGTGAGAAGGTTTGTGCATGTCTAAGACTAGATAAACCTGCAAAACAAATGGTGGAGCTGGAGCTAATGAGTTTGAGAAGGTTTGTGCATATCTAAGATAAGTTATCTGAATAATGCCCTGGATGGAATATCCGACTCAAAAAGGTTAAAAAATTGATATGCTAAATCATTAAATAAATGCATTACCAAGAATATCTCCTGCTACAAAAGCAACCGCTATCGCTGAGGAAGTTTGAGAGGAAGTAGAGAAAGTAGAGTTTTTCATAAATTTCATGTCCTGCTATACTCATCACAGAATTGCATTTAACTGCAAAAAACTTTTGAGTGCAATAGTGTGAACAGAATAGAAATATCAGAGGATAGTAGTTTTATGTCTAAATCAATCACAAAGATAGCATTTTGATAACTGATCATAAACATCACACCAAATGTAACCTCCACTGCACTCAGATGACAAAATTTTTTAATAAGAGCAAAAAATACAAGAGAATCACAAATTTATAAGATCTGGGGCATAATGTAAAATTGATCTCTAAGCCTAAATTGCGGACTTGTATGCCATAGGTGCAACTTTTAGGAACTAGACCCAGACCGTTATGGTGAGAAAAAGAATAAGCAAGCCCACAGGTCGAGCTTCTTTTCGAACTTGAAATTCTATGACGAACCTTTTTCCCTTATGATTTACGGCATTGTATAGAATAGAAAAAATGGGAAAAAGAAACAAATAAAAACCTGTAGATCGTTCTTCAGATCACCGCCATGTTTCTTCTTGAATCCAATTGCCTCCAGAAAGATGGGATCCTACATGCTAGTTATGATGCGCTGAGATAAGCTTCACCGTTGTATTAAGCCTAGCCGCTTCACCTCCGCTCCACTGCCTTCTATTCTACGATTGTGCATCCGAAGCTTTGCCAAGTAATCACCGTCTCCATTTTTATGCACTTTGAACAGATCTGATGCAGCCGAAATGCCTAACCTAACCCTAAAGCTCGTTTTTATTTGCCAATCAAAAAAGTCCAAATGGTGACCTTTGCCAAGTTCGCATAATATATATTTATCTTGCACCTATACGTCTACACCTTTTTATTGATCTACCTTTATTCACGCTCGACTATTTTCTTCCAAAATAATCTTATGATGAGGTACTATAGGTAGAGGATGTATTGGTCATCATAAATAAAAAAGTCTATGTAGGTCAAACTTCCTCAATGCAAGCCCAGGTAGTAGAGTAAGGACAGTTGTTGTGTTAATTAAAGGTATCTTCCGTACCTATGGGAAAAAAAGCATAGGAATCATTGAATTTTTAAATTTGCCGAGAACTGTAGAGGAGGATCATGTCGAGAGAGGAAGTGAGCATTTCTTTTGTGGTGCATTAGAGATGCATGTACAAACTAACATTGATCAATGGGTCTATGCATCCGTAGACCTGCATATGAAGAAGAATGTGTAGTATGGTACCAACAAATTCCACATATGCCAAATTGATTAAGCAATAATTTATTAAGAAACACATTAAATAAACAATGCGTTTATATTGCCCTTTTTAACCATCATATTCCAAGTGTACCACCTTGATTAAACAACCCCTCTTAGCAACCATGTTAAAGAATTTTATTCCACACATCACACTTAATAACGAATATTAGGAGCATTACTTCAAGCCATGTCAAATCTAATAGATTGTGTTAAAGAAGCCATTACTAGTTTTAGCAAACCATTATAGTATAGTATGCACAAAATTATCTCATAAAGTACTATTAATTTTAATAAGGTTTTTTTCTAGCAAATAAGTTCATGTATAAAAACTACATATATCATGGTATTTAGGCGATACAATATTGGTTAAGTATAATGGTTCTCTTTTGGGGGCCTTGTGTATTACACAATTAGACTCTTGAAGAAACTATGCTATAGCAATTAGAATAGATATCATGCATGATGTTTGTTCTGACGAATAGAGGTATAGACATGTCACTAGCAGCATAATAGTCATGCCTTTAGTCAGAAAATTAGTCAGAATAAGCGTCAGATAAATAGTCAAAAATTTAGTCAGATTGTTAGTCAAATCAATAGTCAGGTTATTAGACAATGTAAAAGTCAAAGAGGAGCCGTCATGATTACCGTCAGCTTTTTAGTCACCGTATTAGTCAACTTATTAGTTACTTTACACGTCAAAATAAACGTCAGGTATTTCATCAGACAAGTAATCATCAGCTTATTAGTCAAATTTTTCGTCAGAACAAAACGTTAGTTTGTTGGTCAGACCATTCGCCAATTTAATCGTCAAATATGCATTTGATAAATTGGTTTATATGCTCGACGATTTTTCTGACGTTTAGTAGTCATTCTCTTGTAGTGATATAATCTGATGACTGCAATTGTACATAATCCTTGCCACATGATCGTGAACCATAGCTCCATCTCTACGAGCCAAAACAACCCAGATGACACAATGCTTGAGTTTCATGTTCAACTTACCAATTTTCTCCTTTACTCTGTCAAGTGAGGTCCACTTAGGAGCCATCGCAAAGGTCAATTTGTCACATTCTTTACCATTTTAGAGTTAATAATCCTTATATTTCATACTATTTTGGTTACATTACAATCATTCAAAGCAATGCATTCCCTTACTATTACAATTTTTGTGATTATTTGGAGCAATTTGTGGCAGTCTTTACTGATTTCATCCACATGAAAGGCAACTGAGCCACATCCCAATGATTTATTCCTTAATTAACTCCTTAGGTTAGCAACAAAATACTAGCAATTCAACCAAATAAATATAAACAACGGAAATGGAATCATGACCGATTCAATTCCAAATGTTGTAGACATCCAATTAAGAAGGTTTGAGACATGACAAATCCATTGATTCAAGCCCATATCGGCTCTTCCTAGATAATTTTGAACCTTCCTGACTCACAATTACTCCAAAGATGTTTCCACTCATTGGTTACCTTTCGTAGCTTTATGAGTCTCCAACAAATTCATAATTTATCATATTCACATGAAAAAATCGTGTATAGACTAATCACCGCAGCTCATAGCACCTCAATTGATCAATAGAAAAATCCTACCTGAGAATTCAAGACCCCTTGCAATTGCTTGTGACTCAAAAGATCGACTTCGTAGCTCCAAGAATCAAACTGCAGAGAAGTGCTTCTGACCCAGCATCACAATTTCTGTAATAACTTTCACATATGGATGACTTTCAACTGATTAGATCCAATTTATAAAGCTTACTCAAAAATCGTTCGAGCACGACAAAGATCACCAAAAAGGGATCTCTAGTCGCCGAGATATCATGCTCCAAAATTTGGGCTCCAAAATTGCCCAGAATTGCTCCTTCTGCTTTCATGTTCTGCAAAAACTCTTGCAAAAATCCTTTTTCATAAAGGTAAAACCTTTTCTTAGGTATTCTCCATTCTCCATGCATGTGTACATACGTACATAAGTACATATAACTAGCCCATCAAGTGGCCAGGTCCGTTACACCCCGAGAGTTTTGGGCCGTCCGATCACCGTCAAAATTGATTTGGGTCGCCCATTTGATAAAAATTTAAGATTTTCTAAGTAGAATCTGCTTATCCCATGTTACGGCTCTAGTACAGCACTGGCCGAGATTGGCATTTGCAATGAGACTAGAGTGTTAGTAGACAAGCGATGTAAGTATTTCAACACAATTTAATTATGATTATGAGAGACCATTAAACTAATACTGAGCTGGAAAAATACCTATGGGGTATATACATGATGTTTATACAGGGGGTCTATAAATACTAAATTCTAAAGGATTTGAAGCTTCTGAGGAGGAGTTTTCAGTGAAGGAGACTTGGAGAGTAAGCAGACAACTGCAAAGAAAGCTTAACCAAGTGGGTGGTTTACAACTTACACAATGGAAGGGTAAAGAGTTAATCTGAGTCAAATTATTACAGCAAGCTTGAGATTGTGGAATTTGTATTGGCTGGCTGTGAGGTATTGCGGCGGATCTAGGAGCTACGTAATGTTGGAGGAATATTTTATAAGTTTAGGGATTAACCGGAGGAGTTGGAGCTTGACAAAGCATGGCCGGATAACGTGGAAACAGGGATAAAAAAGAATTGTGGCATGATCAGGAACAGGCTTGAAGCAGGTTGTAAGGACTCTAAGAGGGGCCGAAATTGGCCTGGCATAGAGGGCTGGATAAACCCTAGATTCGAGCCTAGTTGCCATGGTTCGAGCAGTCAAAACGGTGCTGCCACAGGCCAAATTTGACTTCAGAGGTCGGAACTGAGGCCAGAAGAGAGATCAGATTCAGGAAAATCGAGGGCAGGAAGGCCTTCGTTCGAGCTGTGGAAGGCTTGATCCGAGGAGCTCGTTACAGTTCGACCTATAATTTTATTGTAAATATAAGAACTATTCATTGAATAGTAAGTTAAATAACATTAAAAAAACTATTAAACTAGCAGAACTGCAGGGTTGGAAAGAAGGCTAGGCAGTTGTATTTGTGTTGGTATTTTAATCGTAGTAACTTGAATTTCGGCGGCATGCTAATTTTATATGTGTTAATATATGAATCTTACATTGTGCACCCCTTATTGGGTCCCTGATAGGAAGAATCCGCGTCGCGATGGCGTTTTGGAAATGTACAGTTCCCCCTTGTATGAGAAGTGGGATTGTTCGGCTAGAAGTCTGCCGTATGTGACTGTTCCTGTAGTTCCGTTGACTATTTCTCCCGATATGTCCATGTTGGTAATGATTATGACTCTGCATCCCACGGCGACATAAGGTATCTGGTGGAATGCCGGGTCCTCGGTCCAGCTGCTCATCCCGTCTTCTGGTGTTGCATTGGTATGTACTCGTATCTCGTGGATACGGTCGCTGGGGAACATCTTGATCATGGCCATCGCATTGTATGGACGTCCTCGTGGTGGGTGCACAGCACCATGGTGTTACAGTCGATCTTGCCGAGCGTTTCTTCTTTGTCGATGACGTGGGGTCCCAGCGTTTGTATGAGCGTTTGCATTTGCAGGCTTGTGGAGAGGATTAGAAAGTTGGAAGGATAGCATGGAGGATCATGGGCCTAGAAGACTTACTAATCTCATGTGTAAAATATCAAGTAACCATTATCTACCATATAATAAATTGGTTTGAAGTTTCGTTATCATCCAGCAATGTATAAATGGCTTAGATACATGTGTAATCTGCACATTGTTACCTACAGATAAAAGCATTTAAGGGCATCTGAGCAATACCCACTGTTTGAAAGCTAACTATGCATTTTAATAGTGTTGAATGAGGTAGATCAAGCTGACTATACCATAACAATGACTGAAGGTTTCATCTCATTGTTATTTACTCACATTCCCAATAGAAGTAGAAAAAAAGAAGACTTAAAACTTCTTTAAGTATAAACTTGAAAACTGCACAAAAAATATACACATAACAATAAAGCTTTTGCACAGTACCATGTTTTTTATTCCCAAACAATAAGCAGATAGAGCTATCAATATATCAATAAATCTGTTATGAAGAATGCATTATGAAAAGAATGCTTCCAAGGCACGTAATCCTTGTTGGCATGTTCAACAACGTGAAACTTGGTGCTTCTTCTAACAATGTGACCAATAGTGTTGTTCTTAGAAAAAGAGAGCGGGAGAAGAAAAACACGGAGTTGCAGAAGAAAATATACTTTGCCAAAGGAATGGAAAACTAGACACAAAGCTCATATTTATGCTTGTTCATATTCTGTGAGGTTCTACTCCTTCTCGAAACCTTGAGTGCATTAGACTATGCTCGTTTGTTCCATAGCACAAGAAAGAGATATACATAACTGCTAAAGAGATAAACATAGTTGCTGGATCTGCTTCATGATTATGATGATGGACGAGTACATTGAAGTGCAAGGTATAGCGGTGCATCTGTCATCCATGTTGGTATCTAGACTGGCATCTCAACATCTAGGTTATAATGGCTGGCTAAGTAACAAATTGAAGTGTATTGTGCAGACTTTATAACAATGTATTGGATCCTCTTGGATGTGCAAGTGGGAAAGTACATAAAACAACTTGGGAATAGGAGTGATGAAAAAAAAAATCGAGTTTGGAATGGTACTTTTGGAAATCCAAGCATAAGTTAGATAAGCAACATAAATTTCTCTTCAACATATGACACATAGCATTATGTTCTCAAGACCTTATGACCTTTCTTCGATGAGGATATCGAAGATTTTCAAAAACAGGACAGTGAAATAACTAATTAAAGAATAGTTAACCCATTACATCCAACAATTCAAATTTGCATCCCAGTTTATTCGTTCTACTTATCAATGTCTTAATATGTTGCTTTTCTTGCTCTCAGCCAGTATAGAACTATTAAATGATTCATATGTCTTAGAATTTGGCATTTGATCACATTATTGAAGTGATGAATTTTAGGAAAATATTACCTTGCGAACGATCACTTCTTTTTCCTATATCTCCTTTTTAAAAATCCTATATAATGACAAGATTCACTGTAGTCTACATAGTTCTTTTCTCAGACCTTCATTAGTCTTAATGGCTTCAAACTAATGGCTTTTAATAATTTGAAGTAATATTTGAAGCTTTGACTGGGAACATTGATCCAGACTCTATCCAATTGAGACATAGGAACCCGATAAACATTCCTTCTTTTGAATTTTGATGGGAGCTTAACAGGAGGTTGAGATCCACCGCTATTCAGGAGTACATTGCAGCCGCCGCCACTGGGTTGCAAAACCGATAATCAAGCTTCAGGGGATATCCCCAACTTGGGTTGACATCTCTTAGATTGTTGGATGATAATGCTTTTATAGCAAGCAGAATTTGCATAATAATGTATTGAAGGCTACAATACAATTATTAGATGTTACTGTAGACAAAAAAACAATCATGCTTTATGTACAATTCGCAGACTAGAGATTTTTCCACGACTTTCAATTGTAATAGCAAACATGCCAAATTATATACAGAGCACTCGTGTTGATTAAAAGAGTACCATTTTAGAACTTGGGTGTTACCTTTTCACCCGCAACTCGGTTGGAATATGACTCTAGATTAGATAAATGTTGACTGAAATATAAACACATAAACTCTAGAACTTTAATAAAACTTGCCGTAAAATAGGCAGATATAACATGACTTGGCTTGTTTGAATGGCTCTCTCTTGTTCATATGAATTCGGTTGTCTCAGACATTGCTCTCTTTTGTTCATACGCATGTATATTCTATGTATTTCTCCATAACCATTTATTCTACACATTATGCAATTTCCCCCTGCTAAGCTAAATATCCTCCGCGATGCAATGTTTTTCCTGTCTTAACCGCCAAATCAATACAAACTTGCAAGCAAAAAAAGTGCTCTAAAGCATAGATTCCATCAAATTCTTCTACTAAAGATAGGTGCTGACATGCAAAATTCACACTGAGAGCCAAGGCAATCCGTTCTCCTGCAGCACATCCTTATCTTTGATTACTTTGAAAACAACCCTCTTCCTGCACCTACTGCATCGCATCACATCATCCTTTCCAATGGAACTTTGAATCACAATGACAAAATATAACAAACAACATCTACACCAACACGCTACCCATGGTTTTCATAACATGGGATAAATCTGTTTTAAACAACAATTTAAATGCTTTTAAACAATGCGCCATAGAGATTTATTCCCTTTCCTTAACTTGATTAAAGATGGAAATGAGAAAGCAAAAGGAGACCCAATTACAGAGAAACAATAGCAATTCGGACATCTTCATGCACATTTTTTACTCTGATAAAGAAGTTTATTGGCAGTACAAAACAATGGCCTTGCAGGATATCAGGCTATGTGTAGGACCAGCCATAACCTTTAAGGTCCAAAAATGCTTGCAACAAAGCAAATGTGTTCTTAAGGCCTCTGTTCTGATCGGCCATGTACATAATTTTTCTTATAGTCCTGGGTTGTGCTTAGAAACACTTATCATCTATATGGAATTTTATTTTAAAAACCACTTTGCAACCAATAATGTTTTTATTCTTTACCACCCTGGCACCTTCCTTCCTTCCTTCCTTCCTTCCTTCCTTCCTTTCTTCCTTCCATGTCTTTTATTTGCTTTCTTAGCAAAGAATAGTTGTAAATGTTATTTTGCGCCCTCTCTAAACATGGTTTATAACTTACGTCATATAAGATATGAGGAGGATGTTAGACGTAGGTATTATTCTGCCATGCTTGGATTATGCCCTTAAACGAACGAATGTTTGCTGCAAAGAAACACGAGAAAGAATAGAGCAAGGAAATGCATGTGTAGCAAGGAAAGGTGCACTTTAATACTGTCTGACATCGCGCCATCTCTAATTTGTTGAGAAGACGTGAGCAAATCTTACTGTTCCAGCACACAGAAGGTTCTAATGTTCACTAATTTATAACAACGATTTAAAAAATTACTGCTTTGTCTCTATCTATACATATGCACTATTATTGAAGCTGGCAGATCTGTGACCTGTACCATCATATATCTTATAGTGGAAGCACAACCTTTAAATTCTAGATGAGTTATCGCTTTTAGATGTTTCTTCTATAGATGGAGTTTACTTGAAAGTAAGCATTTTCATTTTGCAGACCTGAAGCACCATCATAAGTTAAAACTTGATGTGAGCATGATAGAACCAAAATATCTACTTTCTGGAGACTGCATGTTCATCTGCTGAATCTTCAATCTTATGTAGATTCTATTATATAAATCTATCTTTGCATTAATATTAGTTAATCATATAGAAATGAGAAAACATGCCTGCAATAGGTAAGATCGATCCCTGGAATTGCCTCTGTGAAAGCCCGACTGAAATGGTCCATAGCCTACAAAACCTCCTTTCAAGGTCCTAAATTTCACATATCTGGAATTTCTTGAAAGGTACAACAAAATCCATGCCCTAAAAAGCCATGCCCTAGTCGAGAAAGATCATGAAACCAACAAAGAAGGACAAAGGTTCATTTGGGTTGAGACTCCAAGATGTTGGAGCTTAAAAAACTTGATGCACAGAATACAGACCTCAAAGAGAGGGTTGGAGAGTTCAAGTGCAAAAATGTTTTTCTGGAAAAAAAACTTGAAGAGGAATCTGGCATGATTGATGCCCTCCAATCTGATATAGTTGAGTTACCCAAGTTGAGAGCCTGAGTTACTTGAGTTGAGTTCTCAAGTTAAAGAAATCAAAGAAAATATGTACTCTACTATGACAGAGAATGCAAATTGAGAGCAAATAGAAGTACCATTAAAAAGATGCGCTTGGTTTGAGAGGTGGATCCGCAGAGATCACCATGCCATGCATATTCTTCAAGCAGAAGTTAGACGGAAGATCGCTGAAGTCCAGATTATGCAAAATACAATTAACCATGTTGAAAGTCTGGATGTTGCTATCCCGCCATTACCATAGTGCCGATCTACCCCGCGACCGCTTTTAACATTTTCTAGGGTCTTGTGTTGCTCATATGTCTATGAGCAGGATGCTTGGAAAAGCCCATCAAATGCTTGGAAGCTTAAGAAAGATGGTAGATGAATATCCAGGCCAAGTTTTTTACGAAGTGACATATCTCTTATTTAATGAATGATATGAAAGGTTGCTTGAAGCTTGCAATAAGGCCGATTTTGCAAGGGATTTTGATATGGATAAGGAAGATCATGTTCTAACATACTAGAATTGTAAAAGAAATGATGATTCTTTTATGGTGATTCACTGGTGTCTACAATTGTCTTAAGAGAGTTGCACTTGTTTGGAACAAAGTCGAAATGATAGCAAGACCATCTTCCCTAAAGTGTATTCAGGAGCATTCAGGAGCATAAGTATCACAGGGGTGATATGTCCATGCTTATGAATATGGTTGGTAGGCAGTTTGCCTCTATTGCTTCTTCTTCTGGGCGGACTAGTGGGGGTACTCTTATTGCTTGAGGATGAATGTGCGTGTCACGCATCACGCGCATGTGTTTGGTCGGTGGGCAATATAATTAAGTGGTTGGAGGGAGGGCAAGAGTGGGGGATTGTTAATGTTTATGCCCCTAATCAACCTTCTCATCAGGGTGCTTTATGGGCCACAGTCCAGAATAAGTTGCGAGCCCTTGGTGGGTTGCAGGTCGCTTGGTTGTTGTTAGGGGACTTCAATATGGTAGAGAGAGTAGAGGATCGCCCTCGGTTCTCGGGAACCCGTGTTGTGCATGGATTTGAGAGGGACCAAAGGGTCTCTTTTTGTTGCGTGATTTGGCCTTGGTTGAGGTCCCCGGGACTTGTCTTTCACCTATTGTAATAGGCGATTGGTGCGGCCGGGCGATGCTAGGCATGACCGTGCTATGCTTCCCATGCGACCGGATGGTGTGCCCTCTTTGGCGCCGGAGTAACATTCTCGGCTTACCTCCATTTCTGATCATTACCCTCGTGTTTTGTCCAGTCGGGCGGTCGCCTCTCGCCCTCTAGGACGGTGTTCCGCTTGAACACCCCTACCGGGCCGATGCGGATTTCTTGGCCCAAAGGCGTGAGTTGTGACTTGATACCTTTTCGCCTCCTCAAGAGTATGTCCGGTATGGTGACCGGCTGGCTGTGGTGAAGCATTTTGCCAAGGTCTTTGGTAGGCAGCGCAGGCAAAGCAGAAAGGCAAGAGTTGCATGGTCTCTATCGAGTTGGAGAAGATTCGGCGTAGCCTTCGATGGCATTAGGGAGAATGCAAGGTGTTGCAACAGATTGTTGCTCGAGCAGGTTAAAGTGCAGAGGCGCGGGTGTGAAGGCGGCCCCACGGGTTGAAGGAGGGGGGATACAAGTTCGCGGTGTTCTTCAGAGCGCCTAGGGCAGCAGCCGATATGCAAAGATCTATGGCGCCCCCTTGCTTTGCCTCGATGGCCGGACTTTGAGGATCCCGCTGATTTGCAGAGGTATGTGCATGCTCATTTCTCGTGGTTCTTCGCGACAACAAGACTCTTCCCTATGAGCACTAAATGCGTGAGCTTGTTTTGGGGATTAAGCCATCTATTCTCGGGCCATCACGCGGAGAGCTTGGAGCGGGAGCTCTCCAGAGAGGATTTAGCAGAGGTATATATGTGCATGGCCAAGGATAAATGTCTTGGGCTGGATGGCATCCATGTGGAGTTCTTTCTGCACTTACCGAGAGTGGGCTGGTGAGTCCGTGGTACCGTGTGTATCTTGAGTTGTCGCTAGCCTTTCTCAAATGGATAGGATCTTGAATACCGCATGCATTTCCTTGATTCCTAAAGTTAAGCAGCCTTCTACTATTAATGATTGGAGGCCTATCTCCTTGTTGTCCTCTGTGTATAAGATTATTGCGAAAGCCCTGGCAGAGAAGTTGAAGCCGGTGTTGACTTCTTCCATTAGTAAGGTGTACCTGGTTTGTCCCTGGGAGGAACATTTTGACTAATGTTGCCGCAGCTTATGAGGGCCTTTATTGGGCCAGGAGAACAGGTCACGGCATTGCCTATCTTAAGCTTGACTGAAGCTGCATAGGTCAGCGCGGGCTATGGTGGTGTGCCAGGGTGAACCCTCCACCTTTTTCTCCTTAGGCAGGGGGGTGTGTCAGGGGTGCCCTTTGGTGCCGTTCTTGTTTACGATTGTGGCGGAGGCACTGTCTCAGTTGTTTTTGGCTGCAATGGAGGAGGGAGTGGTGGATGGGCTTCGGATGCAGGATGGTAGCCAGCAGATTATTAACCAGTTTGCCGATGACACTTTCCTCTTCTTGCTGGCAGAAGAGAGGAATTTGCGAAATGTGAAGGGTTTGCTGGATACTTTCTCCTTGGCCTCGCATTCTTTCCTCAATTGGGGTCAAGGTTCGCATTATGGGCCCACCGACCGCCCCCCCTTGTTTGGCTCTATTCCCTTGGAAGGTGCTTCCGTGTAATGTGTGTATTAAGTCGTTGGGTATTCCCTTTGAGGGGATGTTTCCATGGGGGGGTGTGGGATGAGATTTTGCAGTGGGTTGCAAAGAACATCTCAATTGGTGGAAGGGTAGCAAGTTGTCCATGGCGTGTAGGATCACTATTGCCACATCAAGATTTTGTAGCACTCATGTGTATACAAAGATCCGCGATGTTAGCTCCCCGAGGGTAAGATACGTGCTTTGGATAAGATTGTTCAAATTTTGTGTGAGGCGGGATGATGAAGGGGCGGGTTGTTAAAGTGGCTTGGTGGAAGTGTCTCCGCCCCGGAGGATGGGGGCTTGGCCATTCGGATTTGGCACCGCATAGTAAGGTGTTGGTCTCCAAGTTTGTTTGGAGCATTCTCGTAGGATGGAGCATCTTCTCCGGTGCGGGCGTTGTTGTTGCAGCCTCTTTGCCATTGTGTGGCGCTTTGGGGAAGTCGTCTGTGCATGTGGAGTTGCCCCCGACTCGGGTTGTATGGTTCCCGCCTTCCCACATGCATCCCCTTTTCTCACGAGGGTGTTGGCGAGCTTGGGATCATGTGCTGTGCTTTTTCCAGCCTAGATTATACCTCAGTTTATCACCACTCTTCTCCTTTCTTGTGGGTTCCCTACCCCCGCCAAGACTTGCTCCTTGATGCCACCGCATGCTCGACGCAAAGTTCGCTGGAGGCGAAGCCGCCAGGCTCACCTTGGAGGATTGGTATTGGGGTGGTCACTTAGCTTCGCGGGGAGTTCTTTCGAGCTCGCCACCGAGGGCAAAGGGACCGTGCTATCTTGGAACAAGTGGCGGGACTATTCCGCTACACATACCTATAGTCCCTCGTGATGATGTGGTGGTGCGTGTTTGGAAGGTTCATCCGATGTTGTGTCTTCTTGTTTTGTGCGGTCTTGTTACCGGTGTCGGGCTATTCATGACACGCTACCCCCTTCGTGCAAGTGGTCTCGCAGCTTCCTGGTTCTCGATGGCGCCGATTTGGACGCGGACATGGAGCTCACTTCCCCACCAAGGTTAGGGTGCTTCGCGTAAGGTGTGGTGCACGGGCCAGATCGTGGTGAATGCCCTTGTGAGTCGGGCTTTAGGTTGGGTGTGAGCCCCCCGCCTTTGTTGTGGCCTTCATCATCATGAGACCGCGGAGCATTGTCCGGTTTTATGCCCTCACCTGCGTGCCGCCCCGGGATTGGGTTAGGGCCTCGCTTTTTAGGTGAGATTGACTAGCCGCCAGCTTGTCGCTTCATGTGTATCCTCGGTGCTTGGCCGCTTTTGCTAAAGAAGCCTTGCATCCGTGTGGCTTGATTGGTGTGGCTGATTTGGAAGCGGCGGTGGTTGTGGATCTTTCAGGGGATTCAGCAGCCTGCAGCCTCTCTGATTCCTCGACTCAGGTACAAGCTATTTCAAAGCTTTCTGGTGTCCCCGGGATTAGTAGAGCGGAAGTTTGCCATTTGGCGGGACTTCTTGGGTGTTGTAGATGGTGATGGTCGGTTTGTACAGCAGTAGAGTTGCAGTTTTTCTGTGAGTTTGTTGTGGAGTGTCGAGGTATCGCTGTCTCTTTGGGGCAGTTCTCCTTCCTCCTCACTTGCTTTGCAACATTACCATTCTTTTAATATATTGATGACACAGTTCTTCAAAAAAAAAAAAAAGAGCATCTTCCCTAAAGATTAGAAAGGAAGATCTTGGCAGCCAAGCTCATATTTTCTCAATGAAGGGAATGCTTGTAGAGGCATGTGCATGTGCAGCCCAATGGCTTGAAAAGGTAAATGATTCTTCTCATAGTATTCTAATTGCTGCCAAATAAATTTAAATACAC
The DNA here is from genome assembly GCA_021234155.1 of Isoetes taiwanensis. Classification (NCBI taxonomy): domain Eukaryota; kingdom Viridiplantae; phylum Streptophyta; class Lycopodiopsida; order Isoetales; family Isoetaceae; genus Isoetes; species Isoetes taiwanensis. The sequence goes on along the minus strand of JAJEKV010000177.1, from coordinate 34,867 downwards.
AACAACAAACCCAGCTCACCTATTTTGCTCTGCACCAACCGAAACCCTGCTCCATCACATAATGAAGCCTCCAGGTCTTCACCATGGACCCTGCCACCAGACCTTCCTCGCTGCTAATCGAACCTAAGCTAACATGAACTGGTAGAAATTGGAGACAAATAGAAGCTTCAACTGTGCATTACAAATACCAGAAAACCTCTGAGACAATTTTACTAAACGAAGGGTAAGCAAAGCTGTAGAGAAAGGATCACCAAACTCCGAGGAGGCAAACTCCGACAGACAATTACTTGGGTTTTCTAATTTCCCTGGTCCTAGGATTCGAAATTACAGAATCGAACGGCTCAAAATGATTACATCTGATGTGACAGGACACGTGGCATAGCTAAAATCGCAGGAAGGTGGACAGCTCGGGTTAGGCAACCCTGCTAATAAGGTGTATGGATATGGTCCTTAGGATCTATATATAACGCCCTAGCCCTCGGGCGTTACCGGAAAAAAAAAATTCGAGGGCCATGGCCACATGGCCCGAGAATTTTTTCTCCGGTAACGCCCGAGGGCCAGGGCGTTATCGCCCTTAACACTTCGGTCCAAGGGTTTACACTCGCTATGGAATATCTGCGAGGTCTTGCTGTTTGTAGGTTGGGTCTTGCCGGTGGCTTTGTTTTAGGGCTAAAACGGTGTTTTTTCTTTGAAAAGCTTTGTGTTTTAGATGCCATTTTGGGGATGAAATATGAAGAAAATCAGAAAGGATATTGAATCGGTGGAGGGATTTTCAGGAAATCTTGTGCCGCAAATGATGATCTTAGCAGAAATTTGCACAACCCAGTCCCGGGATTTGCCTCAATCTTCAGCTAGTTCAAGCCGAAAACAGAGCTTTAAAAAAACCACAGAGAAGAAAAGCCACAGACTAGATAAACCGTGGGTTTTTGGGCAAAGCTTTCTTGATCAGGGCTATGATGCTTGCATAACGCCCTAGAAGAATCGAGCACAGTTTGTAACATCCTAGGACAATCGAGCTGCGCACTATGAAAAGTTTTTGGGCCAGTCGTGTTATTAGTGGGTAACAACTGTTCAAGGAACGGTCAAGATTTAATCTAACCGTGTAAACCCGAGGACCGGAGTGTTAAGGAGGCTGGATTAGTTACTGTTAAAGGGGATGCCAATAAACACTAAATTAAAGTTTGAACATCAAATTACGTAATTACAATTTAAATACAAAACCATGGTCATCCTCATTATATTATTATTAATAAGAAGCTTTGGTAGGGAATATTAATGAAATAAAAGAAAAAATGCATTTTATACTTAACAACATCAATAACGTAATGTTAGGAGTTACGATCTTTCTCTATTGGGAGAGAGAGGTTGGAAAGGTAAAATAAGTTGCTGGGGTATGGCATAGAATTGGGAAATGGGACTGGGAACATTCTATAGTTGAAAACGTAGGCTGGAATATAGGGAAATCCATGATCACGGTTGTGCTATTATGAATTGCTTAGTGAGCTAAGGGTAAAACTTCGAAATGTTATGTGGTCATGGTTGTTATACATGTCCATATGCCATTATCTATGTGGATGTTGTAATATGTTAAGTGTTGCATGGGTATGGTCTATTGTGATGCACATGTAAGAAATGCATAGGATTTGCATTTGAGCTGTTATTGGTTGGTATTATGATTGTACATGATAGTGTCTGGGAAATATAGTTATTGTGGCATTTGAGGCATGTGGAATGTTATGTGGTCATGGTTGTTATACATGTTCATATTCCAGTATCTATGTGAATGCCGTGATAATGTTAAGTGCTGCATGGGTATGGTCTATTGTGATGCACATGTAAGAAATGCATAGGATTTGCATCAAGGGGTGTCACCTTGTAGAACCCGGCCAAAACCACGCATGCTAATGGGAGGGGGGGGTTTTTTTATCTTTTTTTCAGATGCATACTAGGGGTCTTATGGGTTTTGGATGTATAAAACCACACGGAAAAGGGGTCGACGGTTTATCGTAAACACGATACTAGGGGTTTTTTGGCTACCCTATGCACGCAGTGGCATATTCTTGGATAAAGAAGGTGGATCCCCCAGGATAGATTATACATGATAGTGTCTGGGAAATATAGTTATTGTGGCATTTGAGACATATGGAATAAGAAATAACACATAAGTGCATAGTCTCCAGGGCCGGAGTCCATTTAAGGTGGCTTGGACTCATGGTTGTGTTTGTGCGTGACATCGCGATTGTTATACTAGCTTGGATTCTTTGTCGCGCTACATGGCAAAAGTGGTCCTCCAGTGCTGGACGCAGCGTGGAAGGTTGTGTACACATGAGGCAAACCCCGCCCATATTGATTGCAGGGCCTGATCAGCCCAGGTGGCATGTTAGGACCGGAGTAGGCACTGTATGCGGATGTGATTGTTTAAGCATGGGATATGAAAGTGTATCTATGGCATGGCATATGTATACTAACCTGATTGATTGGGTGTAGTGGGACTATTGGGTAAGCATTTATGATTGTTATGGTATTATGGGTTGTATCTGTGAATGAATAATTCCTTAAGTGCCCCAAATTCCCACTTAATCTTTAGGACTAACCCCCATGTTGGTGTAAGCAGTAGCTGATGGAGCCGAGTGTAGCAAGGCCGCAGAGACACGGGTTAGAGGCCCCGATAGGATTAGAGAGTTGGAAGCAAGATTTCTCCTAGGAGCGGAATTCCAGCGGGAGAAGATGCTAGATTTCCTTCGAGAATTGGAGGACGAAATTAATGAGCAGCTACCAGAGATGGTCCAGAGTTTAGAAGAGAGTCATCCTCCCGGGGTAGAAACTAGTGTGGGATCTACGTTTTGTGGAACCCTCTTTAGAAGGCAATGAAGTCCACTTGTATGCAGACGAAAGGGATGACCTCCCATTGGATTCGGGGGATCAAGCGGCCATAGATGCCTTACTCAGTGAACCCTCTGATGATAATAGCTCTCTAATTGAAGACTTTTCTCATAACTAGCAATTGTACTGATTGTGGGTTTGAGTGTCTTGGAGTTTTAGATGTATGTACATATATTATATGATTTGTCTTCAATACTTGTTGATGTTAATGAAAGCAAAGATTAGATTCTTCACCATGATGTACAATGAGAAGAAATTGCATCAATATTTAAAGAGCTCCAACCACCCCATGTAAAGAGTTAATACCAAATGTGTAAAAGGACAGGATTCCAAGCTACCTCGGAAAGGCCAGCTTGGTAAGCTCGTTACAACATTTCGGCTGTTGGACCACTATAAACTCAAGAGGATGGGTGTTATGGTTTAAGATAAGACAATCATTTTGCAGCATGCGTCTATATTAGATTCCTTGTAAAAAGGACTTTTCAGCTCTTCTAATCAAACAAGTAGTGGTGATAGAAGAATGTTTGTCTGGCGTGGAAGCAATGCCGACGTGCGTTAGCGGGGAGGCGTTGTGACATGAGACATTTTTGTAACGTGGAAACCGGTTTTGTTATATTCTACAGCCAGAAAAGCAGTAGAATCGCTAAAAATCATGGTTAAGATCGCTGGAAATCATGGCTAGGATGGTCGCATACCAAAATGCCACACCAAGAAAAAATAGTCGACGTTTTGAGTTTGAATCCATGACACATGGCACGATGCTATTACGACTAACAAACAACGAATGATGCCAAAAAAATTGGACAATAATATCTTACATGAAAATAGGTAAACTTTTTGTATTATATTATAGGTAAACTTTTTGTATTATATTTATCTTATCTTATTATATTTTATAGCGTTATGTTCTTTAAAAGTAGGAAAATGCAGGGAGGACAAGCTAGATTATATTCAAATGCAGCAAAGTACAATTCTTTTTAAGTGTACTCGTCGTTTTTCTTCTTTTTCATGTCCACACCTATTGTGTCCCACTAGTAAGTAAGAGCGCTATCAATGCTTGAGTTGCGCCTTTTTGGACATTGTGTGGCTGAGATGGAACTGATGGAACAAGTCAAGACTAGTGCTGGCAGGAAGCTCGAAGACAAGAGGGATACATAAATGTCAAATGCTTGTCGTCACAAGAGAATTTGAGAATGAAACTATCACAATGTTACTGTGTATAATGGCCCATCCACAACATGTTAATGCTGCCACCTTGACAAGCTAGTTGTTAAGAAGGCGCTGCACAATTGATAGTCCACGTAAACCCTAGCCAATGATGCAACATGTTGGAAGAAAGACAAAAAATCAAATCATGTAAAGTTCAACTTAATCCAATGACCAAGATTTTGTTGGAAAGGTTCCAAAGTGTATAAAATGTACAAAGTTAGATCAAACCATACCCTTGAAAGGGATCATCTGGGAAGAAGCATAGAATCATCGCTTTGAGACATGGCATAAGGAGGATTAGAGGAGGCAAAGGAACAAAGGTAGCTAAGGCTAGAAATGCTACGGTGAGGGCGTCGTCTCCAATTGGCTCTGGGGGATTGATTGGAGTTGATGCCAAGGGGAAGATCAGGGACAGGAACGTCCCCAGAGAGGATATGATAAACATGGCGCATGTTGAGGCGTTCTTGGGGATCATTACTGGTACAGAAGAGGCCAACAAGGAGGAGGATCCTCATTTCTTCACGGCTATAATCGCCTTGAAGCCGAGGGTCAACAACCTCAGAGAGTCTATTACATTCATGCATTTTCCAGACCCAGTCAACAAGGGTCAACTCTTGGGCTGACAGCTCGGAGTCAAGGGCCTTTCGGCCAGTGGCCATTTCTAAGGCCAAAACTCCAAATCCATAAGTGTCAGATTCAATAGTGGCCCTTCCTCTGCTGGATTCAGGAGGCAGGTATCCCATGGTCCCTGCTGCAGAAACAGAAGAACTTATCCTAAATGATCTGTGATCTATCATTCTGGCAAGCCCAAAATCTCCAAGCCTTGCCCTGAATTGGCCATCCAAGATCACATTGCTTAATTTTACATCCCTGTGCAGAATTACTTTCTCCCAGTCATGATGCAAAAATGCAAGGGCAGATGCTACCCCTCTGACGCTGTTGTACCTGACTTTCCATTCCAAAACCTTTGCAGTGCCAAATAGTAGCTTGTCTAGGCTTCCATTTGGCATGTATTCATATACCAGCAAAAAACTCTTGTTTTCCTTGCACCATCCTCTCAGTGGCACTAGATTTCTGTGCCTCAGCTTGCCTATCACAGAAATTTCTGCCTTGAATTCCCTTTCTCCTTGTTTTGACCTTTCTGAGATCCTTTTCACGGCTATGGTGGATCCGTCGGACAGAGACCCTTTGTATACTCCTCCAAAACCCCCTCTTCCTAAAACTCTGTCTTGAGAAAAGCCGTTTGTGGCATCGCTGAGCTCCCTGTACGTAAATTTCTGTGGTACTCCGGCCAGGAGTTTTGTAGAAGAAACATCCGGGCACATCCTATTTCTTTCCAGCGATTGATTTCTTACAAATAAAATGATTCCAATGCACAACGCCAGAGCAAAAAAACCAACAAAAACCCCCAAAACCAAAACTGCAGTAGTAGATGCCGATGATCCTTTAGTACTAACGGCCTGATCTTCCCATTTGTCGAACAGAAAAAAATCACACTTCAAAATCTGGCATCCACTCGCATTAAATCCAACATACATCTTTTCCTTCAATTTCTTGGCCAAATCAAATGTGTACGACACTAAAATCGGTTCAGGTTTGTCAGCCTTAGAAGAGTTATTTTCAGCAATAGTGATCTCTATAGTATGATTTTGGTCCTTAAACTCAATCCAAGCCATAAAACTTGCATTCTCTACGAATTTAAGCTTCATATCTTCAATAAAAACAGAGGAAGAGAAAGTATTTGCTATATTTATGGAAGTCGAATTACCAAAACCGACCTGGATAAAACGTTTTGAGTCTCTCTGAAGGGGATCCCGGGACGTAACCACAAGGAAATTGAGGGAAAAATTATCAGCCTTTAGGACGGTGAAGCTGAAATTTGCGCAAAAAGGATGTGCCGTAGCAGGTCCATCCACAAAATTAAAAGGTCCATACACCTTCCCCCCTGCTGCATCAAATCGGAGATTTGCGAGGCTAAAATTTCCAAGAAACTCTGCATTTGCGATAGGGCAAATCAGACTGGAAAAAATAGCGGCAGTCGTAAAAAAAGAAAGGAATTTAAACTCTGACATTGATGCATGAACAGGTTCAAGCATATGTGCTGCAGCGGCAGGAACCCTCATCCTTGCGAGATCTGATTTGAAGGTAGGAAACAACGCTCCATCATTTGCAGAGCATTCATTAGCCAAAGCCATAGCTGAAATCTGACCCTTTCAACAAACCTCCCATTTCTGGCGCCTTAATTTACGCCACTAGATGGGTATATTCGGAAGAATTTAAACCTATCTGGTTCAATCGCGACCGTTCGTTCGGACTTTCATAAACATTTCTTTTCCTTTCCTATTAAAAATTTAATCCTTTTTCCTTGTGGTTTTTTTAAACGCCGTACATATCCGTGTCTTTGACATGTTATAGCCACGCCAAAAAAAAAAATTACATGGCATTTTTGTAGACAGCGAATTTTGCGCCATTTAAGGCTGGCTATAACATGCCCACATCCGACATTTACTGCGATAGATTTTTTTTTTTTGCAAGGCCATGGGAGGAACATGGGGAGAGTGTATGCAAGAATGACCTTTGGGGGAATGACTTTTTATAGTTGACATTCTTGGCATGGAAACCAAGCGACCCGCTGCAGCTCGGAGCCTGGTTGGCATGCCCAGAATGTCAACCAAATGGTCCTTCCCGTAATTGTAATGTGCAAATCGGAGACGTTCAATTTTTGGAGCAAGGAGCGATAAAGATCAACTGGAATGCAAGTAAAATGAGCAGAATCTAGGGTAGAATGCAAGTAAAACAACAATGGCATGCCAAAATGCAAGTAAAACACGATCCGATTTGCATGATCCGATTAGCGGAGAGGCTTAACTAGTTTTTACGTATGGACCAAAGGAAAAGGAGAAAAAAAGGGAATGCAGCCATGGAAGGATCATTGCAAACTCCAAGGATGTTGCTAGCACATGATATGAGATAAGCAATATTGATGTGGGGTGCATTAATATATTAATATAACGTCAAGGTAAGTGCATGAGCATTCCGTCCATTTCCTGATTCATACTTAAGCAGAATGACAAATGGCTTCAGCAAACCCGTAGAATCCAGTAAGCAGCTTACCTTGATGTCGTAAAACGGAATGGGCTCAGCCATTCTTGCTTCCTTTGACCTGCAGTCTGCAGAATTCGGTTGTGCCTACACGGCGCTCTCGGATTCTGCTGGTCAGGGGGAAGCAAAAATGGCTTCCCCCATTCTGTTCTACATCATGTCAAGGATTCGAAAAGTATTTGAGGTACAATCAGAAAATTTGTCCTTGTATGTTAGTGTGTACCAAATTTACTTTATGGTAAAGCTAAAAAATACCGAATTTTACAAAAAAACTCTATTTTTCCTAGCAGTTTTTTCTCGTGACATGCAAAAGCGTCAACCGTCAACCGGAAAATAAGAACTTCAATGCGCAATCCTCAAACTTAACCCCCACTTTTTCGATCCTTGTACAATATCCAGTAATTAATGTTGGTGTGGCGTGTCCATCTCAAACTAACCAACTAAAGTCATTGAAAATGCTTTATTCCACCTTTTTTACTTGCTTGTTTTTTGTTTCGGGGAAGGTGGTTTAGCCTTTTATTTCAAAGTAGTGATTTTGACTTTTCTAGCAAAAGTTTCATTCTGGATCTCCCATTGAAATTCAACGCATAGGATACTTTGCCACACAACAATGTCCTTGACTTTTACACGCGGTTAGTGTATTGGAACCACTTAAATGTAGATATGCATGATACAAACAAAAATACTTTCAAAGCTACAGTTTTTTCTTACCTTGAAGGCTCAACTTCATAGATAGTTCCACGAATTTGCATCTTCACATTTCCTAAATACAAGTACATCATAAGTACAACTTGGAATTGGTCTCCATAGAAGGTTTTGAATTGTGCAAATTTTGTCATTTTTTATTCAAACAATTATTTTTATGTTTTATTTCGGGGCATTGATGGGGAGAATATTCTCTCTTGTCCTAGATCAAGGGCACATGCTTTTTTTTGGCTTCACCCCAACAAAACTTACAATGGTGCACATTGAACCTAGAACACCCAACGGATCAAAATACATGCCATGTTATTCTCAATGCCATATTATTCTCAAGACGGCGTAGCCTTGATCCGCATGCGACAGATGAAGCCCCCGGCTTCGACGCGATGAAGCACGAAGCTCCGCGGGGAGCAAACAACTGGGGCTTACCGCCTTTAGGTCGCTTCTTCTTCAGATGTAGTGGGGCTTACCGTGCCTCCAAACGACACGGATGCTGGGACCCCGTGCCTCAACACGGATTACGTGCCACTGTGATTACAGGATTCAACCAGGATTACAGGTGACCTGGATTACAGGGCCACAGCAGCCACTCCATTACAACAAGGGGGGTGGCAGTCATCCAATCCGGCAATTGTGACGCCCCTACAAAATAAATATTTGGCATGCCTAACCATGCGGCTCGTGAGGAAATACCCATTCGACCCTCCCACCACATGGGCTCCTCCCACCTACCCCCAAGACTCCGTGGTATCCCAAGTGCGGGAAGGGGACACGAAGGTGTCTTGCGCACCCTTCCCCTATGGGCTCCTATAATAGCGGAAGCATAAACAATGTCAGAACTAGCAACAACATACATCGAACTACCTCGAAAGGTAGCACATCCATACCTCCAGAGATACAACAGAGATAAAAATAAGCCATAAAACATGAGAGCTTCTACCCAAGGCTCGGACTCATGGGGAGGTAGACTAGCGGCTAGGCCACAAGATAGAGCAGACCGAGGCACAACAACGGCGGGGCTGGCTATAGACAATGGCTAGGGTTGACCGCTCCATCCGCCCCTCCTGTGCATACTTTGCAGATGGGCTAGATCGGGCTCTGGCATGACTATAGCCTACCGGAGATGCAATCTTATGGCATCACCCATCGAGACTAATCCGGGTTGCATCACCCCGGTCCGATGAGGCAGGAAGAGTTGCATCTCCCCTTCCCAGGGTCTAGGGGTTCCATGGGCGGCTAGAGAATCGTGGCAACACACGATTCTTATTCGGTTGAACCCCCCAAAACAAGAGCCAAGCCGACACCTGCAACTCTTGAGAGGCAGGGCGACACCATTGACCCAAGAGGTGTCAGACTCATACCCGGCCCACTCGAAGTCACCGACTATAGGCCTAGCTCGCTATGGGTCTCCAGTAGTCGCGCTCAGCAGGGACCTCCCTCCACTTTGCCTCTAGCCCTATTTTCTGGTGCTAAGTCACATCATAACCCCCGTAGCCCGGTGGGTTCCTATGCACAGGCCGCATATAATAGGAACTAAGGGGTCTAAACTAGGAGCATCATCTAAGTAATGGCTACTAGGTCTCTACCCCCCTTCCCAATACAAGAGGAGCAAACATGATCAACCAACATTACATATCCACATAACGTGATAAATAATGAGAATAACAGGGTTCATTGATTAGGGTTCAAGATCTAGACTGAGGGTTCTAGGATGGCTCTACTAGAGATATAAAATGCTAACTCATCTGGAATCCTAACTTCCAGATGATCTACAAAGGACTCTAACCTAAATACCTGCTCCTGAGAAACTTCCTCCTGCTCCCCGCATCTCCACGGCCTTCAAGGGGTTCGAAGTAGCTCCCACTCCTACTGATGTGCGCATGCTCCGGGGGCTGTTGTGTTATGTTGTGCCACAATAGACGGTTCTCGAAACGGAGTTTCGAGCGCAACAAGGTTCCAAGACTGTTGGAGCCAGAAAAATGGCCTAGGGTTAGGGTTTGGCCATTTATAGGTTAGGGTTTCATGTCACTGCCACATGGCTTCAATGGGGTGCTTCCATGTGGCGGGTGCCCAATAGGGTGAGGCCATGTGGAAATGGCCCTATGCCTAAGGTTGGCTGAGTTATCCCTAATATATAATTGTATTATGGATGTCAAGAGGGCAACTTAGATAAAAATTGTGTATGTTTAAATCTACGTTTAGTAATTTACACAGCGCCAAAAATTCTAAAAACAATAGAGGTGTTTCTAGAAGCCACTTTCACATGTCTCCTTGCCTCTGAAGAGCTTAGGATCAGTGTCGAAACTTCTAGATTGATCATTTTGTTGATATAAAAGAGTAGGACTAGAGATACATCGCCCAAGTGGAAGTCGAGCCTTAGTTTGCCGGATTGATCAGGAAGGCGATGGCATACGAAGGAGGGGGTCAGAGTAGAATTGGTTTACAATTGAACAAGTGCATTGATTCGGCACTGATGAGGTATTTTAGATTTTTTCTGTTGCTTATGTTGGCCGTGTTTATTCTACTCTGAATCATGAGGGGTTTTTTTCAGGGGGTAATTACAGTTGGGTTTAGAGAGCAACCTAAGAGACCTTGGGACTCTATAGTGGTGATTTTGCCTATTACTTATGCCGGCCCTACCTGTTATGATCGGGATTTATCGAAAATTTCTTGAGACATTAATTCGAATTGGTTTTAGAAAGCAATCTAAATTGGCTTAAGAAACTGTAGCAACGATATTTATCTAAGCTTATCTTATTTTGTTATTCTATATCTTCTTTTTTATTTTGGTAAGGGGTTGGAGAATGTGCCTGTGCAGCCGCATGGAACGCCGCATGCGGCGTTCCCTTCCGGCATGCATTCCCCCTTCCAGTGGTTGCCAGCATTTAATGAAGATTTCGAATGTGCCGGAGCCGACGATATTGAATGACGACGAATTTTCAAAATTCTCTCTTTCTGGTGCATTTGGACCAGCTCTCTTTCGGTTTGGCGCCTCGGGTTTTGGTCAGCTCTTCCACTGGCTTACATCATCTTACTGTGGGAGTTGTGGGAGTGTGGAGCTCTTCCACGGGGCGACATCATCAGGTCAAGAAGAGACGAAGGTAGAAAATAACTTACGTAGTCGCTTTGAAGATGCTTTTAAAACTTGAGGATCTTCTTTTTCATGTTCGTTGTTTTCTGTTACAGGGAGTTAACACATGGGTTGAGCCATTTCCTACAGCTTTGCTTTGACACATTTGCTGGATCTCAGCTGTAAGTTTTGAATGAAGCCTAGCTTGCTCTTTGCATTAGATGTCTTCCTAGGAAATGTTTGAGCTCATTAAACTTTGCTTATGTGCCTCAGCAAAGATTTTTCTTTTCTAATGATGGTACACAATGCATTAGTAAGACGATGGCAACGATGGCAAGGTTTTGTCTTCCATGGCTCCTGCTCCCCATGGTTGGTACCCCTTCTTCTCATATCAGGCCCGCAAGCCCCGCTAACGCAAACCGCTTTTCAAGCAAAGCTTCAATATCATGATCTTTGCTCACCCAATTGAAGCTCTCAAGCATTGGAGGCTGGAGCAGGTGCTTCTAGCCTTTCTCTTGGGCCCCTCAGATCTCATGATTCACATTTTCTCGGATCCGCTTTCTAAATCAACACTCCCGCTTGTTACCCCAAAGGTTGTCTTTTATCCGCCTGGCTCCACCTTCAGAGAATGGATCAGACTTTTGAAAGTCAAACTTATAGACATAATGCCGAGGATGGTGCACCATCTCACAAGATATACCGTAGAGCTCACAAATCGGTGCTTATGTGCCTCAGCCAAAGATTTTTCTTTTTCCCTAAAAAGATATCTTCGCCATTTGTATATTATATGTGCTTATGTGCCTCAGCCAGCATTTTTCTTTTCCCTAAAAAGATATGCTGTCATTTGTATATTATACATTGTTTTATGCTGGTAGTGTCCATCACATTTAGTCCAGTGTTCTTTCGTGTTCAAAAACTGTTGGAGAGTATAAGCACTGCTGGATCTTCTTTTTCATGTCCTGCCTTTTTTATGTGGAGTTGACACAAGGATTGGGCCATTTCCTACATCCGGTGACACGCTTGTTTGTCGGATCTCAATCACAGAAGTTTATGTGAGAAAAAAAGCACTAACAAAGATGTTTTTGTCCACTTTTCCGCTGTTTTTACAACAATAGACATTATAGCATCATTTATTTTATTGCTCTGATTCAGTAAATTGTTTCTCTGATATTTATAACAACCATCGCTTCTAGATTTTAGTCTTGCGCCTTTATAATGTCTTTGGCAGAATTGCGTGAATCTTGTGTATATATTTCTTCTGATTTTATGGGATGTAAGAACAAAGAAACAAGGTAATATGAGATTCCTTTTAGGGTGGAAGATGAATATCAAAGGTGAATATCATTGCACTCTTAGGTCACAACAAATTTACTTGCTAATGTGTTTCGTGTGGCCTCGCTTTGGCATATGCATGTGTCACCGGTAATGTATATGAATGATGTGACGTAATGGGTTGGTCGCTTGTCGACTGATTTATTATAAAGATGTCCTCTTTAGAAGATTGCAGAATCCATCGATGCATGGTGCAACTGTGTTCAGGGTTAAGTCATCATTTCATGTAAGCACTCTTGCCTGTGGATAAAGAACAATTGTCCATATGGAAAGTGCATAAAAAAGAACAGTTTTCCATATGCACGAAAATATTTTCATAATTTGGCAAGGACTATCCAATTATAACAGGAAAAACACTATTGAGCATGTATGGGCATGACCTCTTTTATATACATGAATTGGGTCTCATTGTAAGTTAAGCTCAAGTAATGTTTTTTTGTAGGCATATGCATCCTAAACTAAAGGTGTCGTTGTTAGAAGGTGAGCGGAGCACATCAAGGTGTGACGCGAATCGCGTTTAAGAAGACACATTTTGCATTGGAGGAGGAGATTTCAAGGATTTTGCATTGAGGAGATTATAACCAGAGAAGGAATATTAACTGCTAGGGGATCAAGAGAAGAAGAAACACCACTTTGTACACCATGATTGGGCGTAGTCTCATGTTTACTTGAAACTTATCATTTTAAGAATCTTTTTCTTTTCGTAGATTCCTATATTGATAAGGGTTATATTTGTAAATGGGTCTATCTGAAAAGCGCCCATCAATTGCAAATGCCAAATTGTTAGGTTAGCACACGTCATGTTATCTGTTCTCATATATCCGCATGCCCTTTAATCTAATTCAAGATCGCTGGGATTTGTTACTCCGAGGAAACGATATAATGTCTGCATTTGAGATCATATGGCTTGGCATTTCAAGATTGTCAAAAGTGTCTCTCACCATGATGGAACTAAGTTCAAATGAAGACAAAAATGATGGGCCCGTGGTATTAGATACGCTTATAAATTAATTTTCAATTTCTTACAAGTTGTTCTATGCCCCCGAAAAAAAAAGGACATTTGAATATGTTACTGTATAATATAGAAATTAAGGCCCCTCTTTTATAGTCGTAATTGTAAACAATCCTCTTTCACTATCCAAAGGCAAAAACAGATTGAATCTTGAATAAAAAAAGGAGTGATCAACAATGCTTGGTCCACTAAAATATGTTTCATGGAGGGGCAATTAAATTTCGGGCAATTAAATTACAAAACCACCATACATTGCCGCTTAGATGACAGGTGGTAAGCCATGCCATCTATTTTGAGATGTGCATCTTTATCAATTTTGTGCTTTTACAAATTATCTTGTAATCAATCTTCTTTCATGCTGTGTAGTCAAGAATATGCAACAACTATTGTTTTAGCTGGGTTTTCTATTTTTGTAACGTCAATCATGAGAGCTATCAATCATGTCTTATAAGAGTGGGATGTGTGTCCCCATATTGACGGATACACATTAAATTTTGCCAAAGGAAAAAATGTTGATATATGTATTTTGTTCTCGGTTTTGGACTACATAATCACAACCACTTCTTATGGCCAAGTCCTTTGAAAGAGGCAACCATTATCATGGGTTTGGTTTAGGCTTTAGGGGTTATAGCTTTATCATATTTTGAATATTAAATATTAGAACCTAACATACAGCTCACAGATGGAGCAAGCAATGCTATCAACCATGTCAGCACGCCACAAATTTAGGGTCAAAGCTTCATCATATTTTGAATTTAAGAAACTAGAATCTAACAAACAGCTCATGGATTGAGTAGGCAATGCTATCAACCATGTCGTTATCACACCATAAATTTAGGGTTTAATGTTTAGGATTTGGCATTTAGGATTTGTAAGTTTGAATAGGATGTTATGACTATGTTTTTATATCTTTTACAAAAGGAGAATGTTTTTATATATTTTATGGATGGATTGGTTTAGAGTTTAGGGGCTACAACTTTACCATTTGGGCGCTACAACTTTACCATATTATGAACTCTCACATGCATAGGAATTTTAAGGGCACGATGCATATATTGCGATTACATAAAATCTTCACTGCACTCCAGTTGAATACGTATTAGATTTGTTATCTTCTACGAAAACCTATACCAACCTAGGCACCAACAAATGTTCTAAACTCTATGTGCTCCATCTTTTACCTTGCTCTACCCATTCCATTATTCTATTCTGTTATGTCTGCCTATTCCATGTGCCTCATGACTAATGCCTGACCTCCCTAAGCCTATCACATCAATTATTCCATTATATCTATGGACATTAATATGCTTACAACTCTTTATTCATTTATCATCCATGGTCTCCGTAGACGATAAAATAAAATTCAACTCAATTCATTCAATTTATTTCACCTACAAATTCCACACATATACCACCATTCCACACGTCCCTGACTAATGCCCGGCATCGCCGGGCACACGTTTCTAGTAGTAGTATATCTAGAAAATTTGCGAAAACCAGAGTAACAGGTATATATGTTGGTTGCGCCAGCTAGCTCCTGTCTTGAGCCAACCTTGGCCGACGGATTTAGAGAGTTAAATTTTTGCTATTTTTAAGCTGTGTTTGCCCTCGCTACGTTGAAACTTCCGCTATGAATAATCTCTGCCTTCACATTTGTTATTTTTCCTCGCTGTTCGCAAGTATGATATTGCTCTTACAAGAATTACTCTATCGCGTCCAACATGCGTAACCGACAAAATGATCCGGAGTCCTCTCACTTGCCATTATATTATTGATTAGATGAAGTCAAACTCACTTCTGTATATGTTCCTAATGAATTGTAGTAGCAATTTCTTTGTTAATATATAGATAACGTGGTCGGCGTTGTTTATACCTTTATATATGAATAAAATTTAAGCGCTAGCACCATATGGAGCTTATAGAACTCTTATTTTCAACATCGATCCATTTGGCTCTAAATGGAACCACGTTTGAATAATGATCCCAAGATCCAAAGTGGCATGTCTTCCTCCGTGTAAGGAAGGATTGAAAGCCCATTTCCAGGATCTATTTTTGTTTGGTTTATGTAAAGGCAGGGCTAGCTTTGCATTTGTAAACCATTATCCGCGCTGCCTAACTTCTACACCTACATTTGTGTACTTTGGAGCCCCGCCGATGATCAAATTTTATGCGGCTTGTGTTTATTCACTGTCCCTGAAGATGATGCCCTTTCTGATATGGATGCTGCTTTGCATTTTTTCACTGATGTCATGCATGTGAAGGCTGGTGGAGTTGTCTCCGCTACTAGGGTGGGAGCGGCAAGGCCCTGATCGCCCCCGCCATCTTTTTGTTTGGTTTCAAGACCCTCTTAGCCGCTACATGTTCTTTTTCAAAGATGGAAACCATCTCGAGGGACTAGTTTCTCAAGACAGGAGGACCTCTCCCTCTTCAATTGTGTAACCGTAAGGAGGAGCTCGCAAGGTGACGGGCAGCAGTCTCACCGCAAAAGAAATGGGCAAAGGGGCATGTGGGAGGCGCAAAGAATTATTCTAGATCAATGGCCTTCCAATCCTTGGATTGGCTATGTCTAGATAATTTTAGAAGCATAAATTTATCACTAGCATTAGCATTATCTTCTTTTATTCTTGGTAGCCTTTTAATATTTGGTTATTGTATTTGGTGATGGGGCCTAGTCCCCCAGGTTTTACATGGGCTGTTGCCCTTGCATGTGTCGTCCATAACCCGTTGGGTTCCCGTGGACGTAAAAATTCTTATCTTATCTTATCTTTATTTCTGTACTTCTCCTATGCAGGATAAAAATGACTTTCTGATAAGTCTAATTTCTTACAATTTTGTTCTCTCTTACGATTTGATGATAGATAGATTGAGCTCACTTATTTGTCAAAAAATCAAAACTTACTGACCAAAGAAATCAGAAAAACAAGATCTCAAGTAACAATTTCATGCCTATAATATGAAAGTTAAGCCACCAATTCTGATTCTGTAAGGTTACCTATATATGGGAAAGAATAATCAAGCTCGTGCAGCCTACCAAATGTAGCTAGAAGAGACGACTTGCCAGACCTAGCTTCTCCAAAATCTTCAAATGCTTAATTTGAGACGGAGGATATGAAAGTGTGAGGTAACTACTCAGAGTTAACTCTTCTAGTTCTTAGTCTTTCAAATAAAAACCTCTCTCTAGGTAGCTACTCAGAGAGTAAAAAATTACAACTTTTAAATCTTTCAAATAAGAAACATCTCTCTAGGTAAGAAATTACAATTTTTAAGTCTTCCAAATAAAAAACATCTCTCTAGATAGCTGCTCAGAGAGTAAAAATTTACAATTTCTAGATGTAAAAGACATCTGAAAAATGGAACTGCATCCGGGGGTAATGGAGCACTAACCATTCTAACGAATGGGGTATCAATCATGTTTGAGAACTGGAATGCATTTCAAAAGAGGTGCACTACTGTAAAACTCTAAATTTTGCATTGTTATATCTTGCAAAGAGCACACAATATACAAAAGTCATATTTGGTTTATTTTGAGAAGATCCATTTTTTCCAAAGCATTAACAACTCCATTGGAATATCCATATTTGTGCTGCATGATGAAATGATAACATCCCACGTGAACTACATCACTGTCAAGTGTCAACTCCAAAGCCGCCGTAGAAAAGCTCCTTAACACCCTCGCTCCTTGAGTTTTATGCCTAAAAAAAATCATAACGCCCTAGGGCGCTATCAATAAGGCTCATAACGCCTCTAGGGTATTATCATGAAGGCTTATAACACCCTGAGTAGGGTGTTAAGGAGATAACACCGCCCTCGGGCATTAATGGGAATAAAATTTCGGGCAATATGTATCAGGAATGATGATGATATATTCAAGACCAAGATGGAGAGAGTACATTCTAACATTGCCGGCCCAAGTAACAAAAATTTAGCAAAATAGGAGGTTGAAGGAATTGGTCAATCAATGCAAAACCCTATTGGACAAAACAGCTTAGTTTAAAATCGCCATAAACCGCTTCTAAGCACTACTTTTCTATTATAAAATACTATATACTCATATCGCTACTCGAAAAATCATCTTCCAAATATGCAATACCTATTCCAAACAATATAGCATGGCGCAAGGACAACCCGCCGACAAATTTTGTATGAGCTCCCTTTTCAGTTACTATGGTGTACAAGGCTACTAAAGTAGACTTGTACAAAGGATTTAGCTCAAAAACTATATGTATTATAGCCGCATATTTCAGGGGAACGCCACATTCTCCCCCTTAGATAATGCCATCCAAAAAGTTAAGGTTAATTTTTGTATAACATATAAATATAGCCTTATTATGTAAGTATAAGGCTATATTTATATGTTATACAAAAAAATTATATAGCCATAACAAGTATTATTTATATAAGTATGCACACATAATATTATTACAACAAATTTAGGAGTTCATAGTTAAGTCTAAAATCTATGACTCATGTCTTCTCGTAACATGCCCTCCTCCATGCTTCCCTTCACTAGCCCCGCACAAGTAGCACATTATGTTATTTAAGTTAATAAGTTTGTGGTTTTAGGGATCACCCCTTGAGTCAAATTATTGCACTCGATCATGGCCCCGTTAGGGATTTGAGCTTAAGAACCATTTAAGATGATCCTATCATCGCCCATGATTGGGTGCTACCTTGTACATGATCCCCTTTGATCAAATACATCGGCAAAGGCCTCATGCCCCGGGGTTTAAGCTTAGGAACGCCCCTGCCGATCCCATCATCGCCAAGCATGATCATGTTTTACCTCATCATGACCCTCCTATGGTCATGTGCACATGTCGCGGCATCGCGGGCATAGAGAACATCTTAACGATGATCCCATCATCTCAAGACGATCCCATGCCTACTCCTGCATGACTCCTCCACCATGCACACCGGGCAGCAGGCATCCGTCATGCGACTTGGTGCGCATGGCCTAGAGAACGCCTGGGGATCTCACATCATCACCTACACTCCTGTCTTCACATATGCATCCCCTACCCTAGAATGCATAAGCTTTTCAAGACTTACACTAAGGCATACACAAGCTTAGCTAAGAGCATCCGACGAGTCAAGGCGAATTAACCTCGAGATGACTTGGCCGCCGAATTGTTCCAAGAATTTCGGTATTGTATCTTCACGCAAGTGCTTCCACTTGACCAATGCATTGGGGAAACCGAGACCTTATTACCTCCTTTAAATGCTTTGTCGAGAATTAGCCTGGGACTATCTCGATTTGTCCTCCATCATCTCCAACAAGGTTGGAGTCTTTAAAACCTCCTTTGGGTTTGGAGTATGCCTCTTAAGTAGGCCCATGTGGAAGACTTTGTGGACCCTTTAGATGTATAGCAACTCGAGCTTGTAGGCTTGGCTCCCTACTCGCCTCCAAAAATCTTGAAAGGTCCCGCCAACCTTAGAGCAAGCTACTTACAATTGCCGCATAAGCTTCACTTGATTGACCTTTACTTGAGCCAAACTTTATCTCCCGTAACAAACTCTCAAGGAGTTTTATGTCTATCTCGCTAGACTTTTCCGATGTGCCTTTGTTGTTTGAAGATATTCTCGACTTCTACCATAAGTTGCTGCGTGATATCTACCGCCATTGTTGAGAAACTTCTACCTTGGACACTAGATTATGCCACCTAACTGGGCCAAGCATTGATAACCATAACTAATCATGGAGGGGACACCTTCGATGACTCTTACTTTGTATTATTGTATGTAACTCAACAAGGTGGATGTAATCGCCCATTTGGATTGTTTGTTCCAACATAGTTTCTTAACGCCCTCCAAAATTGCAGATCGTGGTTAAAGAAGTCTTGCTAAAACGGCGCTTAAAGAACTTCGATCTCTACAGTGTGATGATCGAATCCTGCAGTATTCCGCGGTAACTGAAAAAAAAAAATCTCTTATGTAGACAACAAGGCTAGATCCATGGCAAGAATGTGCCCTTTTTTCAACAAAGCTCCTTGTTGTCCTTGGAATGCCCCTGGCTTATGAAATCCATGCCGATGACTTCCCACTGGGCGCCCGGGCAATCACTTAAGGTTCCAAAACTCCCGAGGTTCGTTGTTCTCGCTTTGCTCGCCGACGCAACCGGACATTCTTGGATATACCTCACTATATGCTTCTTTATGCCCTGCCGAAGTAGCTACTTCTAATCTTGAAGTAGGCCTTTATAGATTCTCGCATGGGCGGAAATAGGGCTATTATGTGTGTATCATGGAATATTAACTTTCTACTCCCCGATGCTTCAAGCACGCATAGTTGTTCTTGTGATATAAAATATTGCCTTCCTTTTTAAATATGTTTGAAGGTCTCTCTTTCTTTTCCATCCTTGTGCTCTTGCAAAGACTAGCCCATATGTGTTTGAACTCCATGTTAGAGGAGATGGCTTCTTCTATTTTTTCGCCAATTCGCTGTCAAGTGGAGATGGCATTGCAAAATAATGCTTCAAAAGCTTGTCAATAAATGGCGATGTCTTAGCATCTCCATCGCTTCCTCAAATGGGCGTGCATGTGCTTCCATTGATTTGCTCGAGCTCACGATGTCGCCGAAGAAAAATTGATGATGAACTCATCCAAAAATCTTTGAAGATGTCGTTCCTCAAGTGTATAAAAGTCGGTGGAGCATTCGATAGGCTCAGGAGCATTACTGTGAACTCATAGTGCCCATACCGCGGTTCTCAATGAGTCTTATAATTATCTTCCTCCTTCATTCTTATTTGATGATTGCCCGACCTTAAGTCAATTTTGTAAAAGAATCTTGCTCCCTTGGGCCTAATCCATTATGTCGCTTGTTTGTTGAGTCGCTAATGACCGATATACGCCTTTTAGATTTCCATCCCGGCCGAAAAGGATCCTTAAGTCGGCCAACTCCTACAATTGCTTTTTGAGCCTCAAGCTAGCTCTAAAGTGCTCATTCTATAAAGAGCTTTGCGGGCCGGGCTCGCGATCCGGGTGCAAGAGTGATTTCAGACTCTATGCCTCTACAGGCAAAAGCTCTCAAATTTCATCCGTGAGGTATACCATGGGACTTGATTAGCTTAGAAATTGGCCGAGGCAACTTTTTTCAAGCAGCATCTTCCTTCTTACTCTTGTGGTTGGGGTCTAATTTAATTTGTAGCTTAAGTATGTAACGACGCCATTTCTCATGATGCACTTAAGTAATTGCTTCACCGACATGCGTATGCGTGATTGAGATTACTTCCTTAACTTTAATTATAAAGGTAATTTGCCCTTTGGTGTTGTTATTGCCTTTAAATGGCTTTAATATTCCATGTCTATTATGAGATCATGCTTGCCAATGCACATAAGTTGGTGCCGATGTTCTACTTTTGTCGCTTTAAGGTTGATGTCTAACTTGACTCTTGTTCCGCTGGTGCTGCTAATTACTCGCCTTGCCATAATTATTGGCATAGATTGACTTAAGAGTCTTGCTTTTAGAGATGCCCGCCATCTAGGAGGTGCAAGGTTACGTGTTAAAAAATTCACTTAGATAAATCCTATGGCTACAAGTTTTGTCGACATGACATTTCCTTTGGACACACATAAAAACTATGCAATTAAATAATTATTCTTGTTTTAGATCTAATCTATACTCTAAGATCCCCCCTTTCTTAATTATTGCCCTCTTGAAATAGTCCCACCTTTGAGTTGATGCTATCTAAGAAGTTGACCGGACTTATTAGATTGCTTCCCTTCATTTGGTCGGATTATTCCTTATGAGGTACACGTCATATACATGGTTCGGTTATCCTATTATTGAATCCTTCTTAGCGAGGTGATCAAGCTCATGAAGAGGTTTCAATATGCTAGATATCTATCAGCAATGCATGTAGTTTTAGTACTCCATACGTGTTTCTTCCCAATCCTTGAAGCTTTGCTCAATTCTTGGGTCCATCCTTTCTAAAAGAAATAACAAAAATCTACTCAAAATTTTGTCCCAATCCCATCATGGATATTATCACCCATAATTCTAAGATATATCTGATAGGTTCTCTAGCTTGCTTAAAGCTAGCATAGTCGTTAGTCACTGGAGTAGCAAGGCGATGATCTATAATTTGTTGAAAAAAAATCTGGTCTCCTTGGAGTTGTTGTATAATTATTCATGTGCCTTGCTTTCTTTTGTCAAACATATTCTGACTCTGCTCGTCTAATGTTGATGTTGACTACCTTCATTAAAGTATCCATATTAGTCGACCTGATGATGTAGTGGATAGCATGAGTCTCGGTGTCACATCCCAGAGGCTTGAAATGTAATGTTCTCCACCATGTAGAATCTTTCATGTCAATTCATCTGCTTTGGAGGTTATACGATTTGAAAATGATTCTTCTATCTCCTGATTTGATATTGTTGTGTTGACCTTTTCGATTCAGGGATTCTTCGCCTTGGCGTCACACATGTTGTTATAAGGTCGATGACAATGTTGAGTTCTTTACCACTTCTAATCAGGCAACTTCTCTTCCCCGAGAACTCTATTTGCATCCATGTGCAAGGACTATAATCTTGACTGATCAGTTAGTAATGGGGGTATTTGGTCCCCCATGGTGCCTCTTCTTAATGGTGTTTGATCTCAATCTCTAAGATGGAAGATTCGGCCATGATCTTGAGATGGTGTTGTCAAGGTTGATATAGCCGCCTCAAGTGTCGGGGCTGATGAGGAGGAAGTTTGTTGCGGTCTCGCCATGTTCCTATTCCTGAGCAGCCCACACTTGCTGGCTTGTAATACCTCCATAGCCAAAGCATCTTTTGCTTGGAGTCTAAATCGATACTACTATAGGCTCAGATAATCAAGGACAGCTTGCCCCTTCCTAGGAGGTATGTCCAAAGCCTCATCCTTTAAAACTCTTTGATGTCACAAGTCGATGAAGCCGCCTACTTGTTGATGGCATGGCTGTGATATTAGTCATTGATGTGGGGCCCTTCCTCGAGACAATATGGCACTTGGAGAATATCCTTGACTAGGAGATGTTCCTCCCCTAATATGTCATATGAATTTAATTAAAGTGGGTCAGATCTCGACGCTTGGGACTCGTGACCAAAATGGGAGACATGCAAAAAAAAAAAAAAAAGTTGCCATTGAATCATTATTAGATTTTTCCCTTGATAAAATAAGAATAACATTTACACACCCACAATGAGAAGAAGGGGTTGGTGGAGAAAGAAGAGTAGGAAGGAAGGGGAGACAGGAGGGAGGGAGGGAAAAGGCAAAGGACCACGAGAAGGGCAAAAGGGCAAAGGGGAGGGGCCAAGCAAATGGGGAGGGAGGGAAGGGGAGGGGAAGGGAAAGTGGAGGGGAGGGGAGGGGTCTCTTGGGAAGGGGCTGAGGGGAAGGCAAAGGGGAGGGGAGGGGGAGGGGCAAGGCATGGGGAAGAGGAGGAGGGGCAAAGGGGGGAGCAATGGGGCAAAAGGGGGGAGGGAGGGGATTCCATGGCTAAACAACCATTCAAAAAAATAAAAAGATTAATTAGATAGCTTAAATAATATAATTAATTAACTAATTAATTAGACAATAAATAATTAAACAATTTAGAGAATGGTGAGAAGTTTTTCTCACCACGAGGCAGTAGAACAAACCCATTTCTCCTTCAGGTTCTCAAGCTAGAAATGAACCCATGGAAGAAGGGAATATGAGGATCGGGTGCCCAACTTGTGGAGTCCGGTTTTCTATTCCATCCCAAAAGGACAGCCATAGCCATCGAAGCCCCAAAGAATGAACCTGCACTCCAATCCATCATTTCTCGACAAAGATAGACATCCCAAGCCCTAGAGCCTAAACCGGAGTAATTGAGGGCTTGGTACTCAAGAGGAATGCTCAAAACTTGGCAATGTGGGCGTTGAGCCGGTATCTCGCTCCCCCCCGCCAGACCGATTCCTGAAGGTATACGGAGGTCGCAGTGAAATCCCCTCCCTGAAATAATGCAGGATAATGCATAAGAAAGCATATTAAATCAGAAATGAAAGTGTTTTTTTCATCAAGATGATGGCTTTGCAACAAATCTCACAGATATGAGTGCTTTATGAAGATATTTTCGTCAATGTGTTGGCTTCTTGCAGCAACGCTGTTAATCTCAAGGGCCATATCCTATCAAAAAAAAGACCGCCATATCCCCATCATAAAAACTTTGCCTCTATTGCCTCCTCGCTCGCTGAAATGAGGTAAGGCCGCAGAATAATGCATGCTGAAAACTCAAACAAGAAGAAAAATAGAGCAGAAAGAAGGCTGTGGGTCTAGAGAGTGCTTAGGCAAGAAAAGATCTGTGGAAGAATCCGTTTCGTGTAAAATACTCAAAGCTCTAAATCGGAGATGCTTTATGTTAGAAGACAAATTGGTCTATACATCTAAACGACTGGACCGTAGCGTAATAAAAACGGAATTCATTGTACAAGCTAGTCCGATGGCAGTTTGTTGGGCACACAAACCAAGGCAGGTTTGGGCCATCAATATCAAGTACCCGCATTAAAATCCATCATCTCCGCTTTGTATTTATTTAAAAAAAGTCGGGGCATGAAATTTGTCCGGAACTGCTTTTGAGGTCGGTTCTTTACGTGGTCTTAGCCTTGGGCAAGACCGCCAGGTGGAGCCAAACCTACCGCACCAATCGAATCGGAGGCTGGTGGGGGATGCATACCTTCCAATCCTTCCCCGATCTTAGCCCCGATCCACGCCTTTAGAACATCGCTCGCCTGTCCCTTCAGGCCTCAGATGCAAACACGTACGAGCTTTCAGATCATGAAGCCTTGCCGTAAATACCTTGGTTTAGATTTGGAGACGTAATAAGTTTGAAAAGCCCTCGAGTGGCCTCGGCCTTTTCGACTCACGAAGTCTGGGAAAGGGCCTCGCACCTACTTTCTTCGTAAATGGCCCTAGAACCGGTTGTTTTCT
Source organism: Isoetes taiwanensis (assembly GCA_021234155.1). Taxonomy (NCBI): domain Eukaryota; kingdom Viridiplantae; phylum Streptophyta; class Lycopodiopsida; order Isoetales; family Isoetaceae; genus Isoetes; species Isoetes taiwanensis. Next base: position 10,651 of record JAJEKV010000177.1, on the reverse strand, counting down.
TTATTTGTATTGTCTCAGAGCATCACTTGCATTAACTTGATTTTGCCTTTTCCAAAGATAGATTAAGCAACGTAAAGGAGCCATAGAAAGACCCGCTCATTGAAGAAAGAGGATGAGAAGAGGTTGGTGACGGCATTGGTCGCCGGGCCGTGTTCGTGATTTCTATTTCTTCAAGTTGCTCTCGTGGGCCTCTGACCTTACTCGCATGTCGCTCCAAAGAGGTAGTCCAGGTGCTAAGATGACGAATATTGGTGCCACCGACCATCATGGTATCTTCAACCACTATAAAATATAATGTAATGAAATTATTTATGAATAAAAAAAAAGGCAAGATCGGCACTTTGTTTACAGAGAGATAGCATTTTCATTGGTTTTAGCTGTTTTTATCTTCTCGAACTTGCTAACCGAGAAAAATAGACCACTTACTTTTCCTTAGCATTTTCTATCTTAGAGGAAAACAGCATCTTCTAAAGCAATAATATGATTTTAAAAGTTTCCGCACGTCCTTTCGGTAAAATAATAGGGTTCCAAAAAAAAGTGGAATGGCATGAGACCCACTTTAATTAAATGCTTAACTTATGATCAATTTTGTAAGTGCCATGATGCCCATTGATCGCTCTATAGCCCTCTTGGCAACTTTTGTGTCTATTCTTGATGTCGCAATCGCCCTTCCTATAGGCTCCCGCTTATTATTTGTGTTCGAGCCCCCGCAGACCATCTTGACCTTTGATTTGCTAAAGTTTCCTTCATAAGTTGCCCCTCCGCTTCAATTGCTGATGTTGTCGAAAGTGGCTCCCCGTGTTGAGGCCTCGAGGATCCGCGAACGAAGGTTCTCCTCGACCTATTTATCGCCTCTAAGGTGCACAAGGCAACTAATACTACCACAACCACGCATTATTAATGCCTACAAACCCTATTTTTTATACCTTCATCCACTCTACCTCAAATGACCCACTTTACATTTGGCACTTTACTAGGCACTGAGAAAGGTACTTATTTGCTGTTATGGAGTGGTATAAGGAGACTAATTCTCTGGTTGTACTTGGTGTGTTGGACTAAATTACCTAGATAGAATGAATTTCTAGATAATTATCTCTGATACAAAGGCATAGCGGAAGACACTTGATGATAGTGCATCTAAAATGTGTGTTGGTGTATCATAACAACGTCTGACAATAATTTCTAAGCCCCTCGCAACTAGCTGGGTTTCTAAGAAAAAGGTTTGACTATACTACCTATATGTAGACAAGAAGACACTTAGCAAGATAAGAGTGACAACTAAGCTAAGGTGAATGCAGATGATGTCTCTATCTAGCTTACGGGTCTTGGTTCTAACTCTGCACGTGGGGTTTTGGGAGGTTCATACCCTATGGGTGGAAGGTTCGATTCTTGCTTTTTTTTAAGATGAGGTTCAAATAGATTGAAAATTTAGAATGGGGTACTATAAGACACTAGAATGCATGGCAGATGACTAAAATGTGCACTAAGAACTTTTCCTAAGAAGATTTGCAAAATTTTTGCTAGAAATTATATGACTCGGGTCAAGCCGTACAACGATGTTTGCATTCTCGACGGATGCTAGATCGCATTATTCTTGCCGCTCTAACTATCTATTAACTTATTTATATCAAACAGCCTATCTAATCTAATGATTGAAAAAGGCGATGGATGAAACCGAAGAAGATCAAAGAATCAGAGTTGTGAAGATATTGTAGAAACCGAAAGCACCATGCCATTTACTTATGTCATAAGCATGATACCCTTCGTAAGCAAATATCCTTTGGTTGCTTGGAATTTCATCACCGGCCCTCATTTGGGATGTTTCCTTTGGGAACTTTTACATAACACGTAAAGGATCCGATACATTGGAGTATGAAAGTTGTTTCTTCATATCCCACATCTTCTGTTGACACATTTGTATGTTTGTCCCATAGCCCACGGGCTTCTGCGGACGTTAATAAAATTTATTTATTATTTATTTGCTAACTTAATTTATATCAAACAGTCTAGCATTATTCTTGTTGTTCTAACTATCTACTAACTTATTTTATATCAAACTAACAAGTACAAATATGGGTCACTTGATCAACTCGCAGTAACGATCCGAAGTTCAATTAGACAGTGGACCATCGGCGCGGGGTGACCCGAGTGGGCTATTCTTGACTGTTTTTTGATGTTTTTAACAAATTTTCTACACTATATTTCTAAACAAATTCTAGGCAATCTAACATCTTTTTATTACAAAAATTGGGTCAATTACTCCACGCATCAGCGTTTAATTTGATCAACTCATAGAAACGCTGCCTCAGCATTCGGGCGACGCTAGGGCCATCGATGGGGGGTGACCCAAGTGGGTCGACTTTGGCCCTAATTTTATTTTAAAGGTAAAATTTTACACTGAATAATAAGAACATTTTAACTACAATATGAAAAGTTTTACAACAATTTGATTTATACAAAAAAGCACTTTTATAGATATAAGAAATTGATTTACACAGAAGAAATTTTTATATATAAGAATTTGACTTATACAAAAAGATAGTTTTATATGTATAATTTAACTAAGTACAAATATGGGAAGCTTTAGGGCTTCTTCTTCATGATCCTCCTTGCCGATGGAGATCCTTGGTATCACCGGCACCCTCTTCAAGGTGGATGGCGATAAATTGCACTCCTCGAAGAGCTGGACCAGCTCCGCCTTTGCTGCCTCTTGCAGGGATCAGACCGTTAGGGGTCATGTGACCCTATAATCGGTCCGTAACTCCAGCATAATCTCCCGGAGGAGCCGTTCGAACGGCGCCTTCTAGATCAGGAGATTAGTGCAATCACTGAAGTGCCTAATCTACCTGGAATACCTGCTAAGCTTCAAATTAGGCCCGGTGGACCTTTCTTCGACGGGCCCAGCCGTGGTGGCGGCGACTGGCTGGTTTTTCGCCTCCGCCTCTTAACGTGATTCCCTCAGACGCTCGCCTTGGTAATACCAATCATTGTACCTCTTCCACCCGCAGAGGTACTCCTGGTATGCCTTCTTCCTCCTCTGGAACTCGCGGTCCTGCTTCAGCATGAACTTGCATTCCCCTACTTTTTGCTTATTCACCCTTTTGAAGCACCGACGAAGCTACTCAGGCTCGCCAGGGAGGCGTGGAAAGTCTCGGCCCATTGCCGACGACTCCTTTGTGCTCCTCCTCCTCCCTTCCGGCTTGAGGTGCTCCGGATCTTCTTTGTCGCACCCGCCGCCTCCGCCATGGAAGGGTGCCCGCTGCTCCTAAACAGCCTCCAGATTAGATTTTGCTTAAACCGCAAAATGCCGTGGTTTTATTGCTATTTACCGAATTTTTAAGAAAATATCCTCTAATTTGCCGGATTTAACAAGTATTTTACAAAATTTTGATCGAAAAAAATTTCCTAAGATCTATTTTAAGAACCGGATTTTAACAACTTTGACCGTAAATTTCGAGAGGAACCCTCTAATTTGGAGCCCCGCCTCCTAAACTTCCGAGATGCATTTGGTTCAAGGCCATATCTTACGGTTAAGAAAAATGGATTAACTTAAGCCGAGATCAAGAAAGAGAGGTTTAGGGTGAGATAGGGAGAATGGGATGCTAAACCGGTATTTAAAAAGGAAAGATGCTCTTAGGACTAGGAATATTCTCCTATCATTAATAGCTCTATTAATTAGCCCCTATTAAATACACATATATATAATAATACTTATTAATATATGGTTACTTCTTTATTATGAAGATGCTCCAAATCACCTAATGAATCTTGAATCGCCCCTATAATTTGGGCGGAACTTTGGGAAGCATTTTGGCCTAACTATGGCATCAACCCTAGGCATCTCTCGACACGCATATGAACTCCCAGTAGGCTTAAAACACACAGGCGAAAACATACGTAACTCCAATAAATTTTCGCTGGACTCGAGGCAATCATTTTAAAATATAAAAGGAAGGCAAGCGACAAGATTTTCGCAAAAGGGGCAGTGTGCCCGCATCAGCCAGACCTGATTGTGCTTTTAAATAATTCAAGAAATGACAGGATCAAACACAAGACAGTAAATGTAAAGGAGCCCACCGATTCAGCAGAAGGGGATTTCGATTACTTTACACAGGAGCATGGGCATTACTAATGCAGTAAGGTTTCTGACCTTGGATTCAATCCGTGAGGAAGTTAAGCAAGTGAGAACACTGCTGGACAAAGTGGCTGCCCTACACGCCTAGAGTCGAAATTTTGAAGGGAAAATTGAATTGTTGGAACAAAAATGCCCAACACCAAACATCTTTGAAACTCCTTCTAGTCCGATGAAGACAGAGGTCCAACTGTTAGCCGAGGAGCGTAGGACCGATACAAAAGAGCCTTGAGAATAAGAATTATAGGAGTATTGGAAGTAGAAAATGAACAAACTAAAGAGGTGGCTATTCACCCTTTGTAAGGAAAATCTGAAAATGGAGGAGCCCTGATATCATTGATGCTTGGCGGACCGGTAGAAAAATTGAAGATAAAGTTAGACATATCCCGGTCAAATGTAGGGATGAAGCATCACGCATGCAGAGATTCTAAGCACGGGCCTATGCCGAAAGGCAAAGAACTATTGTATGTGAAGACTTAACCGGCAAGAATTACAAACACGACTCAGAGGCTATTCGGACAAGTGAAAGAAGCCGAGCATCGTGTGGAAATGGGTTGTCTATAGAAACGACAAAAGTTATTATCGTGGATCGAACGAATAGGGATTCCCAAAAGTGTGCCTCGCACTCAAGCCCGCCGTGGTCTCTATAGGATGCCGAATATTAAAGGTCCAAATGGTCTTAGCGTAGTTTTGATTTCTTAGAGACCTAAGATTTAGATATTTTGTTTTTGTCAAAACATGGGAGCATCGCTGGGGGCGCATCCCACCAATAAAGAATTACGAGACATATTCTTTGTGGAATCCTAAACCTCATAGAGGCAAGACTTTATGGGGGGGCTTTGGCCGGATTGGTTCATTCCGTAATAACAGTGTTTTGTATCATTGTGGTACATAGATGAAGAAGACAAACAAATTTTGGTCTCAAAATCAATGCGCCCCTATTGCATAAACGCCGCGGACTTGATACTAGTATCATGCCATATCTCTCCATCCGTTATCGTAAAACCCAATGGATCCCTAGCCGCTTGGTCTTAAGGTTTGCACGGCAACATGCTTATGATGTTTTTGCTGATGGGAGACTTAAATGGTCGGACAGAGAGCTCCAAGCTCCAAAAGTGTTTGTTAACTCTAAACCTAGTTTGCTAACTATGCAGCCTTGGGATGCCTTCACTCGCCAAAGCCGCCACAAAGAGTGGAATGTCCGCAGTCAGCAGAAATCTTAAACCTATGCTCATCATTAAATATGATTATTTTAATGGAACCCGCCATGCCGGATCTGCTGGTTACACATTCGTAAATGAGACTACAGAGAAGTTAGGTTTACTCGCCTTTAGATTATGTGATTGGCTTAACCCTCATATGTTGTGCATGATTCAAGACTTCCTGATTGAGTCTTTGTAGAGAAAAGCACCACCATGCCCCTTTTGTTTAGGCCGGCTGGCAAGATTACGGTCCCAAACAATTAAAGCACCATAGGACATGTATCAAATACGAGAGAGTCTCGCATGCTTTTCATCATGAGATACCGCTAGCTGCCGAGTATAAGGGCTCTTCGTAATATTCATGCACGCCATTGCTCTCAATGCATTGTTGACAAGTAGTGCAAGACAAGTGTATGGTGAACACCATTTGAAAACTGGCACGCAGTACCAAGGAAGGCCCCGGTATGACACGTAATTAAAACTTGCTAAGAGGCAAATCGATAACCCATCTAGCCGTGCTTGGCTGTGAGCTTGGTGAAGAAGAAGAAGAAAGCTTGGATACTTGCAAAGAAGAAAAACTTGAGCATAAGGCAAAATATTCTCGAAAGTGGTTCTCGAAGCGCCTATCTCCTCCAACCAAGGAGAGTAACCCCGACGGATTTTGCAGGTTTGGAAAACTTACGCCTACACTTGTATTTCAAAGGGGAAGATAAGTCGAAAGCATACCTATAGAAGCCCATCCTAGTTTTGCAGTCACCCTTTGAGGATGTTAAGAAGGGAATTGATGGGCTAGCTCTGGGAAAGCATGTGATATTGACGGCTGTATGGGCGTAACATCTCAAGGATGGTGGAGACGAATTGGCTGGCCTGATTTCGTAATTATATAACCAAGCTATTACAGAGGGGTTTCCGAGGCCCGACCACCAGCTTGATCTACCCAATACATAAACAAGGTGATGTGTTGCAGCCAAATAACTACAGGACTATCATGATCAGCCCCATACTTGCTAAGCTATTTGGCAAGATTTTGATTCTAAGCTCACAATTTTGTAGGAGGCGCATGGTTTAAGAGCCGAGGGCAAGGTGATTCTCGCAAGGGTTTCTCTACTATAGATCATTTGCTCACACTTCGCATTTATGATAGAGGAGGCCGATCACAAGGGAAACCATCGCTCACCGCTTTGTTGATTTTGCTAAAGCATTTGACACGGTGCTGGTGTCGCCGCAACATTTTAAACTCTTTGAACAAAGTTAATCCAGCTTGGTGTGCCTAGTGAATGGGTTCGCCATAGGCGTGTTATACCTAACCAGTCCGTGGAAGGGTTGTGACTCCGTCCGCATGTCCAATTTTTAATTGTCGCTGACGGGAGTAAAACAAGGTCGCGACTCTTTCTCCTACCTTGTTCGGGCTCTATATTGACCAACCGAGAATTTTTCTTAAAGAATCTGGTTGTCGCTTCCCGCCTTTTCCATGAACCGGTAATCCTTCTTTATATGCCGATGACCTACTTTTATGTTCTCACCGCGTGTGCTTACAAGGGCAACTAGATGTGTCAGATGAATTTTGCTCACAATTTGAGCTTGTAGTTAACTGGGAAAGATTAAGGTTTTGGGCTTTGGGACGCAGACAAATGCTTTGAATTACCATGGGCATGTGGTAGAACAAGCCCAATCCTACAAATATCCGGTCATGAAGTGTTCACTCGGCGTAGGCCATGGACAAAAGGGGTAGATATCAGAATTGCGCGCCTTGAAAGCTTTTTTCGAATGGCAAAATATGTGCCGCCGGGCTTACATCACCTATTGGTCGCCGCGAAGAAACTTCTTTGAGGCACCGGTCATGCCGCTTATTCTATATGCTAGTGAAACTGGGGTCCATCGCTATGTTGTTCTAAATGGCAAGAAATTGAAGCAATTCAAAAACATGGTCGCACATGACTCAAGGTGAAAAGAGCAGCTCCATATGAGATAATGTTATAACGATTGTGGTTCTTATCCATTGGAAATACAATCCATGTGTAACACTCTCGATATCTTGATCGGAAGCTAAAGAAGCAAAGGATGGCTCTCTTTGTAAGGCTAGCACTTAACGCTGCAGTGAAGCTTGAAGCAGATGGCAAAAATTGCTGGTATAAGGATTTACAAAGCTGGTTTACTCGATGGGGGCTCACTATTTGTTCTTATACAAAAGAGTTCAAGGCACACGCTTCTTGGCATACCGCGGAGGTGTCTTCCAAAAAGAAACTCCAATATTACATCGTGGATTTCAACCCTGACGCATTCCACAAAGATACAACCATATTTGTCCCTTCATAGCATGTTTCCGGCAAATCGATCGATTATGCGCAAGATGCGCATGAGCTCCCACTGCCTAATGATTGAAAAGGGAAGGTGGTTGAAAATTGCAGAAGATCAGAGGATATGTGTCTGTAAGGAGGATGTGGAGACTGAGAAGCATGCTATATATTTTTGCCACAGCCATGACACTCTTTTTTGTTAAGTATCACATGATTGACTGGAGCATGCCTTTGGATGAATTATTTCAACATATTCCTTCGCTCCACATTTAGGGAATTTCCTCGAGAGCTTCTCGGGTTTACATTGAGCATCGTTGAGAGGCTTGATTCTCTCATATTATGACGATTGTACTAGATCCCCGATTTCTTTTGTCCCATAGCCTACGGGCCCTCGTGGACGTTAATAAAATTTATTTATTATTTATTATAATTAAAAATTTGAATTTTCCTAACGGTTTGGGGTGTTAATTATGGATTTAAGGCCATTTTTTTCACCCGGGTCTCGATTGGGATGATTCTTCGAACCCATTTTGGGTGAAATTTGATGCTCATGCATAATTTCCACCCAATTTTACTAGAATGTTAATTGACTCATTCATTTCCGTGATCTAACAACTTACCCCAACTTTATTTACTCCATTACCTAGAAAAAAATTTCCTTCCATTTTCGAGGTTCAATGGTGGGAATTTTATCCCACACTCTATTAGGCCGGTTAGATTATTTTAGTTAGGATAAGGAGTCAGTGCTAGTTCTTGGTCAACCAAGAACATGGCTCGATACCATTGTGACGCTTTTACTCTAAAGTCAAGAAAATTAAGGATTGATCAAGAATTGGTCTAAAACTAAGCATGAGGATTGCCGCAAAGAGAAAAAAATCAACTCCGATGTATATGAAGGAAATTAGATCTCTCCTTCAAAATTATCTTCTAACTCCGCCTTCAGATGGGTGAGGAGATTTTAGAGACAAGAATTAAGAACATTGAAGAAATGAAGGCAAAAAGTTCCATTATCGATGTAAAAATAAAATATATTAATGACATGGATTCTCGATAGCACTAAATTTTTCTTCGTGAGTTGCTAAGAGCAAAGTTGTTAAGAAATTCTATTATCGGGTTAAGGATGATAATGGTAACAATTACAATTTCACAAAGGATATTGCCAACTTTCTTTAAAGCTAGATATAAGGATCTATTTCATTCCAGCCTATTCCTACCAATGACAAGATTTATGCAAAATGATTTTCATGACTCTAATGGACAATATCTTACCCATCGCCCCGATAGTATGGATGTCTCCTGGATTGCCTTACCTTCTCAAGAGGAAATCCTAAGTACCTTAAACTCATTCAAGGGGAAATCTCCTGGTCCCCGATGGTCTTCCCCGGCCGAAGTTTTATATAAAATTCTCGCGATCTTCTTAAAAATGATCTTACTTCCCCTTTGTGCATGCTTTCTAGATTTTTTTTTTTATTATTATTATTTTTATTATTATTATTATACATAAGCATGGAAACTGAAAGTTATGGTGTACTTGTGGAACCATGGGAATTAAATGCATTTACATTATATGTGTAATACTATGTGGTGCTCTAACAATGTTGTATGCAAATGCATAGAAATTTGGAATAAGGATCTCCTATGGGAATAATGCCTGCATTTAGAAATAGCAAAGACTATTGGAAATGTTTCTCAAAAATAATATTTGGTCTACGCTCTTTGACGGAAAGAATGAGCTCTAATATAACCTAAACTGTGATCGCAGCCTTGATGGTCTAACCAAAAAGGCATGGATCATGATCCGCATACTTCCCCGACTTCTAATCCTATCACTGCTGCTAGCTCCACCAAGCATTGCTCCACCTACATCGACATTTCAGCATTTGGAGCTTTAGAACCAAGATATGGCGATTGAGCCGCCTGCTTGGCAAAGCCTTACCGAAGCAAAAGTATAGTTGTTCCCCGCCATCAACTATTGGAATCATGTCGGATCTCGTGTCAGCCGGGCATCAAGTATGTGATGATTGTGTTGGGACAATTTACATTGAAAGGGCATCTCTATAGCCTAAGGCAAACTTGGAGCAAGCTGGAGGCAAGACTTAAACAATTCCATGGAGAAATCACTTGATCTTCAACATACACTCAGGTTTGAGATTATATTTGCATTTAGATGCTTAAGACATGTACATACCCGCTTAAGACGCTTTGTCTAAATTTGCATAGCCATACAACTTTTAATTTGAGTCAAGGATAATTGTTCTCGCAGCATGTAACTAGAAACAAGCTCTCCATTGTAAATCTAGCAAAATGTGATCTAGCATAATCATTAAGTGGCAAAGTGGTCCGAACTCGTGATTGCAAAAGGCTTTAAGCTTTTAACAGATCCGAGGTTTGGGTACATTATTGAACATGCTTTTTTTCAACTTATGAGCCATTCTAGTTTTGCTGCGTAACATGGCATGTAAAAACTTGGTTATATGCATGTCTTAGCTTTGTTATTTGCCGAGTCTCCAAATTCTGCTCAGGAGATTGATCATAGCTTAGCTTTGTGTTGATTACATACTTAGCTTTCTGGACAAATATAGCATAGCTATAGACATCTGCTGCCTATACATCTATGATCTATGCATTTGTGTGATGCATGTTGGGTTAAGACAAGTTCAAATCTGGAATAAAATTTAAAATTACCGACTTAACTAATGAGTCCCAACATGCACGTATTACGCATCTATTAATATGCTCCTCTCATTTGCTATCGCGACGAAGTTGATGTTGTCTAAAGCATGAATATCTCACAAGGGCCGAAGGCATAAGTATTAATGCATTTGACATGGATTAGAGGTATTGAAGCTTTGCATGTTGCGTAGATCCGCAAGGGATCCAAGTTATCATGAAGATATAGGAGATGTGCCTTTAATTCTAAGGCATAGATCCAAGCTTGCATGCATATTAGTATGGGTCTCCTCGAAAGCATAGAGATTTTTTCTATTAGCTATAAAACAAGGCTTGTAACATCATAATTA